>JARQOD010000001.1:177533006-177563852 GCA_033576555.1 Oophaga sylvatica | reverse complement strand
AATATAAGGAATTGAAATTTTCCCCTACACTGTAATACGTTGTACGCTTCTGATACAGTAACCATATATCTGCTCTTTGTAATTACGGTCAAATCCATACTGAAGCGCGTCTGTGTGTGACTCCGGAAATATACGGAGATTAAAATTTTTTTTTTTCCCTACACGTATACAGCTGTACGATCTAATGCAGTACCGTATATCTGCTATTGGTATTACAGTCAAATCCATACTGAGAGAGTGTCTGTGTGTGACTCCGGAAATATATACGGATATTGAAATTTTCCCCTACAACTGTATACAGCTGTACGCTTCTGATACAGTACCGTATATCTGCTCTTTGTATTATGGTCAAATCCATACTGAGAGAGCGTCTGTGTGTGACTCCGGAAATAATACGGAGATTGAAATTTCCCCTACACTGTATACAGCGTACGCTTCTGATACAGTAACCGTAATCTGCTCTTTGGTATTACGGTCAAATCCATACTGAGAGAGAGTCTGTGTGTGACTCCGGAAATAAATATGGAGATTTAAATTTTTCCCTAGCTATAACGCTCCTGAACAGTACCATATACCTGCTGGTATTTTTGGTACATTTCCCAAACATGAGGAAGTATGGTGGAAGAGGGGCGCGGACGTGGGGGGGGGCCAGCTGGTACTGATGGGTGGTGGTGGTGCATCTGCTGGTAGTGCCAAAGCACAATAGCACCTAATGCAGGAGGTGTTGAGCCTGCGTCATCTTCTGGCTCCAGAAGGACTGGAAGCTCCCTTCTCTGGGAGTAGGTAAACCGCTTTTAAAGCCGGAAATCAGGAACAGGTTTTGTCTTACCTGCCGAAACAGCCTCCAGCTCTATCGCCTCCTCTTCTGAAGTTTCAAAAAATGCAAGCACTGAGTCGTCAGTGCAGGCTCCTGGTCAGGAACGACACCTTTCCTTGTGTCCTTCACCCCCACCACAAGTGAAGGATGCAGCAGGCCACACTTCAGATTAACCCATGGAGCTCTTTTCACATACCATGCCTGGGTTATCAAGTCAAATCCTGAATTCCCCAGTCCAAGATGAATATGACATGAGTACAGAGCACTGCATTGCCCTCGCAGCTACTGAGCCGATTCTGACCCTGATGAAACTCAGGTGCCCCTTCCCGCATACTATACCACCTACACGGTGACACAGAGGAAGGTGCAGATAAATTGAAGAGGAGGTGATGGTGTTAGAACTCTCTTGTTAGGTTTTGTTTCAGTTTGCTGGTCACATGACCTTTTTTCCCTATTTAGTCTGGCTCCGCCCTCTAGCTTAGCTGGACTTCATTGTATTATCTACTCTTAAGCTAGCCGGGTGCTTAGGTGCCTTACTCAGTCAGTTTTGCTTGATCTTAGGATCTCTAAGAATTTGTTTTCTGTTTAATTATCCCTGCTTACAATTCTGTAGGAGGTGTCCCACCTTTTCTCCCAGTCCCTAGATTCTTGTAGGGATTCCTCCCTCGCAACTAAGGTCTTCGTTTAGACTAGCTGAGGACTTTTAGCGGGTCTGTCAAGGATCAGTTCCCCGTTACATGTAGGGATCCAGCTTAGTTCTATTGTAGGACAGAATTCCCATCTTTCCTTAGTGCTTGTAGAAGATCATAACAGATGGATGACAGAGTTGTTGACCCGGATTGACTCCATTGGGGGAAGAGGGTGCCGCTGGCAATAGTTTCAGAAGAGGAGAGGATCCGCAGCAGACAACGACATCGCAGCTTGGTTATCTGGCAGGCCCGCTGCAGTCCAAAAAGGTGTTAAAAAACAAAGAAGTTGCAGGACAGCTTGGCCAGACGACAAATTAGCATGGCGTGCAAGCCCTGAAAATTTAACCCATAGTAGAAAGAGGCAGTGTGGCACTTTTTTGACCAAAATCCTATTGTGAGGCAAGGGTTATCTGTAAGAAGTGCGGAAGGACCTTTAGCCGAGGGAAAAATCTCCGAAATTTGAATACCAGTTGCATGCTTAGACATTTAAACACCATGCACTTGCAAGCGTGGACGGACTACAAAACCTCAGGTAGCACACGTGCACCTGCTCCGACTGAAGGTAGCCAGCAATGCTACATCGCTTCCCCCACTGTAGCCCACCGGTTAGCACACCACCCAGCAACAAATGTTGAGGTGTCGTCGCAAGGCCAAAGCAGTCAGGGAAGCCCAATGTTTTTCCAACGAAAGACTGAATCTAGGCCATGACCACCACCACACCATCACCTCACCAACCGCCTCTCAGTCCCCATGTCTACCTCTAGTTCCCCCATATGCAACACTCAAGTCCAGCACCACCCTAGCCAGACACTATGATAGGAAAATATACTCATCCTCTCACACGTACACTGGCTTTGAACCCACCATTGCCAAAACTGATCTCATTAGAGATGATGCCCTTCTTTTGGTTGAAAGCGCCGTGTTCCGAGAGCTCATGGCTTATGCTTCCCATGCTATGACCTACCCAGTCGGCCCTCTTTTCTAAAACGCCACCCTGCATGTGAAAGACCGCATGTTCCAAGCACCTCAAACAATCAGTGAGGGGAAAGGTGCACCTCACAACAGATACAAAATAATAAGCTATTCAATGTATCCTTTAATAAAGATGTGTAGCCGAGGGGTTACAAGGACACTAAACTTCAGGAAGGCAAATTTCCAACGATGAGAGATGATCTTGGTGCAATAAACTGGACGATATCCTGAGACATAAAATAAAACAAAGAAAATGGGAGACGTTTATTAGTATCCTGAATAGGACCTGTGCACAGAAATATACCCTATGGGAATAAACATGCTAGAATAGGAGGAAACCACTATGGCTAAATTAGAGCTGTAAGGGGCGCAATAAGGGACAAAAAGAAAGCGTTTGGGGAATTAAAGCAGTAGGAAAGTGATGAGGCATTAAATAAATATAGAAGACTGAATAAAATTCTGTAAAAAGCAAATCAAGACAGCAAAGATTGAGGCAGAGAGACTCATTGCCAGAGAGAGTAAAAATAATCCCAAAATATTCTTTAACTACATAAATAGCAAGAAACTAAAAAATGATAGTGTTGGTCCCCTTAAAAATAGTCTGGGTGAAATGGTGGATGAGGATGAGGAAAAGCCAATATGCTAAATGACTTTTTTTCAACTGTATTTACACAAGAAAATCCCATGACAGATAACATGATCAGTGATAAAAAAAAATTTCTCCATTAAATGTCACCTGCTTAACCCAGCAGGAAGTACGGCGGCCGTCTAAAAATCACTAAAATTGACAAATCCCCGGGACCGGATGGGATACACCTCCGAGTACTGCAGGAATTAAGTACAGTTATAGATAGACCATTATTTTAATCTTTAAAGATTCCATAATAACGGGGTCTGTACCACAGGACTGGCGTATAGCAAATGTGGTGCCAATATTCAAAAAGGGGCAAAAACTGAACCTGGAAATTATAGGCCAGTGAGCTTAACATCTACTGTGGGTAAAATCCTGGAGGGTTTTTTAAGGGATACTATATTGGAGTATCTGAGCTGAATAACCTCATGACACAGTATCAGCATGGGTTTACGAGGGACCGTTCTTGTCAGACTAATCTGATAAGCTTTTATGAAGGGTATGTTCAGGACTGGACCAAGGGAATGCAGTGGACGTGGTGTTCATGGACTTCTCAAAAGCTTTTGATTACAGTGCCACACAAAAGGTTTGATACATAAAATGAGAACAATGGGGATAGGGGAAAATATGTGTAAGTGGGTTAGGAACTGGCTCATGGATAGAAAACAAAGGGTGGTTATTAATGGAGCACCACTCGGACTGGGTCACGGTTAGCAGTGGGGTACCACAGGGGTCAGTATTGGGGCCGCTTCTCTTTAACATATTTATTAATGACCTTGTAGGGGGCATACAGAGTAGTATTTCAATTATGCAGATGACACAAAACTCTGCAGGTAATAAATTACAGAGGAGGATAATTTATATTACAGGAGGATTTATGTAAACTAGAAGCTTGGGGCTGATAAATGGCAAATGAGCTTTAATGGGGATAAATGTAAGGTCATGCACTTGGGTAGAACAAATAAGATGTATAATTATGTGCTTAATTGTAAAACACTGGGCAAAACTGTCACTGAAAAAGACCTGGGTGTATGGGTGGACGACAAACTCCACATTTAGTGGCCAATGTCAGGCAGCTGCTGCCAAGGCAAATAAAATATGGGATGCCATTAAAAGAGGCATAGATGCTCATGAGAGAGAACATAATTTTACCTCTATACAAGTCACTGGTTGCGACCACACTTAGAATACTGTGTGCAGTTCTGGTCTCCGGTGTATAATAAAGATATAGCTGAACTGGAGCGTGTGCAGAGAAGAGCGACCAAGGTTATTAGAGAACTGGGGGGGTCTGCAATACCAAGACAGGTTATTACACTTAGGGTTATTTAGTTTGGAAAAACGAAGGCCTTAGAGGTGATCTTATTACAATGTATAAATATATGAGGGACAGTACAAAGACCTTTCTAATGATCTTTTTACTCTTAGACCTGTGACGGGGACAAGGGGGCATCCTCTACGTCTGGAGGAAAGAAGGTTTTAGCCATAATCACAGACGCAGATTCTTTACTGTAAGAGCATGAGAGACTATGGAACTCTCTGCCGTCTAATGTTGTAATGAGTGAATCCTTACTAAAATTTTAAGAAGGGACTGATGCCTTTCTTGAAAAGTATAATATTACAGGCTATATTCACTAGTTTCCTAGATACTGCGTTGATCCAGGGGCTGTCTGATTGCCGTATGTGGGTCGGGAAGGAATTTTTTTCCCCAATGTGAAGCTTACTGTTTGCCAATTGGGTTTTTTTTGGCCTTCCTCTGGATCAACCATGTTAGGGCAGGTTAGGATAGGAATGGGTTGAACTAGATGGACTTAAAGTCTTCCTTCAACCTTAATAACTATGTTACTATGTTACTATGTTACAACAGATGCATGGGCTAGTAGGCATGGCCAGGGCCATTACGTGTCTATCACTGCGCACTGGGTTAATGTGGTGGATGCAGGGTCCACAGGGACAGCGGCGTAGGACAGTGCTGCCTAGCGCACGGTATAGGCAACAGTTGGCTGCAGGCGTTCGACCCTCCCCCTGCTCTAGAAGATGTGAAAGCTCGTTGACAGAGCGCAGTCGCAGGAGCACTCCATCCGCAGCTGCCTGTGTTGCACACGAGGTGTCCCACTATCGAACAGCCAGTGGTAAGCGTCAGCAGGCTGTTTTAAAGATGATGTCTTTGGGTGACAACGACACACCGCGGAGGTACTGCTGACTACTTGCAGTGAGAAAACTGATTCATGGCTGGGCAATCTACATCTTGAGCCAGGCAAGGTAGTCCGTGATAACGGCCGTAATTTTGTGGCGGCCATAGCCCTGGCAAAACTCAGACACATACCTTGCCTGGCTCACACCTTGAACCTGGTGGTGCAGTGCTTCATAAATAATTATCCGGAGTTACCAGCCCTGCTCCATAAGGTGCGAAGACTGTGCTCGCACATCCGTCGCTTGCCCGTAGACTCCAGTCGTATGCAGAGGCTGCAGCGATCGCTCCACCTCCCCAAGCACTCCCTAGTCATAGACGTTGCAACAAGGTGGAACTCCACCATGCACATGGTTGAGAGGCTGTGCGAACAGAGGCAGGCTGTAATGCGTTTGTGGGAGGATACACGGGCAGGCAGTTTGAGGGCAGACATCGAGATGTCGGGTGTGCAGTGGTCAAAGCTGAAAGACCTCTGTAAAGTCCTTCAGTGTTTTGAGGAATGCACACGGCTGGTAAGCGCAGACAACGCCATTATAAGCATGGGCATCCCACTTATGTGTCTGCTCATGCAAACTTTGACGCACATTAAGGATCAGGCGTCTGCAGAGGAGGAGGAGGGAAGCCTTGATGACAGTCAGCCATTGTCTGCTCAGGGAACTGTCCTGGACGAGGTGGAGGAAGAAGAGGAAGAGGAGGAGGATGAGGGGGATGATTATTTTGGGGAGGAGGATGCTTCTCAGGGGGCAAGAGAAAATGTTGGCTTGCCAAGGTCAGGTACAGGGTTTGTGTGTGACTGGAGGGATGTGGATTTGGCAGAAAGTGCTCCTCCACCCACAACTGGCAGTGCATCACTGACACCTGGAACATTGGCCCACATGTGTGATTATGTCTTGCGGAACCTAAAAAGGGACCCCCGCATTGCCAAAATGATGAAGGATGACGACTACTGGTTGGCCAGCATCCTCGATCCACGCTATAAAGGCAAATTACAGAACATCATGCCACAGGAGAACCTAGAGCTAATATGGCGAACAAACAACCACGAGCCGTACTGGGCAACATGGAAGAGGTGTTCGTGGTGCACACAGCCAAAGTGGCATTGGAGACAGGGGTTTCATGACCATGTTGTGGACTGCTTTCTCGAGTACCGTTCACAAGACTGTTAATACTGAATCGATTGCAACAGACAGGAGACATCAGTTGTCAACTATGGTTAAGAATTACCTCTCCTCCCCTATCGATGTTCTCCCTCACAGTTCATTCCCCTTTGACTACTGGGCCTGTAAACTGGACACCTGGCCTGAATTGGCACAATATGCCTTACAGGAGCTCGCTTGCCCTGCTGGTAGTGTGCTATCAGAAAGAGTCTTCAGTACTGCTGGATCAGTCCTGACAGAAAGAAGGATCCCCTGTCGACCCAAAGTGTAGGTGATCTCACCTTCATTAAAATGAACCATGCTTGGGTTTCAAAGGATTTTGTACCACCTTCCCCTGATGACACATAGATTGCCAGCAAAATGGCTCGCTTTGTCACCCTCTTCCTCCGACTTCTCCAATTCCTCCATTTGCAGCTGCTGAACATCCAGCCTGCACCTTAACATATGCCAGTTTCTCCACCTCCCTAACTGGGCTGTACTCCCCATGGGCCGGCGTCAGCACCTGGCGCACCCGGGCAAGTGCCGGGGCCCTGAGCAGGTGGGGGGCCCACTCGCTGTCAGAGACACTGGCTTACTATGAGGGGCCCTGTGCCAGTGCTTGCGCCCACAAGTATGCCCCCCCTGCTTGCTCAGGGCTCCAGCACTTGCAATACTTACCTCCCCTGCTCCACCGCTTTGACGTCTTCCGCGTTTCCTGACAGTGACATTCAGGTGAGAGAGCGCGATGATGTCACGTCTGTGCGCCCTCTGCCTGAACAGTCACAGTGCAGAGAGCTGGAAGATGGTGACGCTGAGGAGTCCAGAGTAGAGCAGTGCCTAGCGAGAAGAGGTATTTCTTTTTTTTTAATGTTTGGAGCAATATATGGTGAGCATTATACACTGGAGCATTATAAATGGGGCCCATTATATATGGAGTATTATATAGGCCCAACATACACTGGAGCATCATCCATGGGGCACATCATTATACTGGAGCATCATATGGGGCCCATTATATATGGCGCATCATATGTGGCACATTATATATGGAGCATAACATGGAGCCCGTTATATATGGAGCATTATATATGGGGACCATTATATTTGGAGCATTATATGGGGCTCATCATACACTGGAGCATCATATATGGGGCCCATCATACACTGGAACATCATATGGGGTTCATTATTTATGGGGCATCATATAGGGCCCTTTATATATGGAGCATCATATGGAGCACATATGGGGCCTATTCTGTATGGAGCAATATATGGGGCTCATTATTCTGTATAGAGCAATATATGGGGCTCATTATTCTGTATGGCGCACTATGTGGTGCCCATAATACTGTATGGAGGACTATACTTTGCGGTTTTTGAGCTATTGTACAATTTACAATAGATATCACTCACGTAATGTAAGAAGT
This sequence comes from Oophaga sylvatica, assembly GCA_033576555.1. Taxonomy (NCBI): domain Eukaryota; kingdom Metazoa; phylum Chordata; class Amphibia; order Anura; family Dendrobatidae; genus Oophaga; species Oophaga sylvatica. The sequence goes on along the minus strand of JARQOD010000001.1, from coordinate 177,555,992 downwards.
GAAGTATTTGGCATTGTACTATACCTATATTTCTCTGCTGTATCGGAGCATCATGAATTGTGGTATGTGTTAAAGGGGCCCACTAAGACTCTTTGGCCCGGGGCCAACGAAAACCTGGAGCCAGCCCTGCCCCCCCCCCCACAACTTTAGCCAAATAACCCCCAGTTTTCAATGCTTTACTATTATTATAAAGTAAATTAGGGTTGACAAGCTCAAGTAATAAGAATTGATGTCGTTGGCATTGAAATGGGCACTGTAGGTGTGTTTACTGTCCTCCACTCACTGATGACTTTTCTTCCCCATTGACTTGCATTGGGGTCGGGTTTTCGACTCCGACTCGACTGTTTCCGTTAGTCTGCCGACTTCGTTCGACTCGACTTTTGGGAAAGTTGAGTGGCCTGAAACCCGACTCGACCCTCCCGGAGGCAAAGTCGCTGATCTCTATTGGTGAGCAGATTGGTATCCAAGTCCTTGTGATGTTGGGAAAGGTCCTGGCGGATTCTGCCACTGATGCTGTGCTAGAGCTTGTTGACCTGTATGGAAAGAACTTTGTGCCTGCTGCTGATATCGGGACTGCTGCAATGTCTGGCTGTAAGCAGCCTGGCAGGCCTGCATAACGTTCAGCTGGAGATCAGGCGGTAGGTTTTCTGTCACGCACTGCTCTGTTGAGGAAAAAAAAAGTCCGGTCTATTAAGGTCAGCTTCTAGGCGGTCAAGACGTCTGTGGAAATCCTGGAACAGTGTGTTCACCTGAGTGAACACACTGTCCATTCTTTTTAAAACCGCCTTCATCCCATCCTGGAAAGTCAAGCTTAAATGAATAAATTTGAGCATGAGTGACCTCTCCCAGGACCTCTGCCACTGGAGAGCAGACTCAAGTAAAGTAGAGGCAGAGGGCTGGGAGAGGGGAAAACCTGCTGGACTGGCTGCCTGTTCCCCAACCTGTGAAGCCTGCCTGGTTGCTCCATTGCTGGTGGATGTTTGGGATTGTGCCGGTATGTTGGTTGGTCGATGAAGGGCTGCTCCACCTGAGCATGATCCAGGTTCTATTGTGCTGCTCCAGGTTCTGTGTGGAAAATAAATGAAAAACATTAGTAAAAAAATAAAAGTTTAAATCATAGTAAGACAACACAAAAGATACTCATGTTTGCTGAGCAACCGAAAGCTTCAAAGAAGCTGCTGATGGTACGTATATTTTCTGATTTTTCGAGCAGCACCACTTCGAACCCGAATGTCCTCTCTCATGTCCTTATTGAAGCGATCCTTCATCGAGTGCCAACGGACTTTTATTCTCTTCACTGTGAAGGGTGAAAAAAAGGACAAAATTAATTGTAAAGCAATGCACCTACAGGTTCACTGCCTCGTCAGACCACATTGCAATACTTACCAAAATCCTTTCTGGCATGTAGCGTGGCATGGTCCCAATCATCCAGCAGCGATCTGGCCACTTCTTCCCAGAGTCGTCGGATCAAGGCTGAGTCGGAATGATTCCGATCACGGGGGTCCCACAACGCTGCTCGCTCTTGCACAGCTTGAATAAGTAGGTTGTTATCTATGTCACGCTGTCCTTCCTCACATTGTGGAACCTATAGATCAAATAAAAAAAAGATTTTGGTAAATAAAACTGAAAAACAAATTCAATTACAACTCTGATAAAGAAAAGACTACTTACACCCCGTCTTTCCTCAGAAACTTGAGGCCGACGACCCTGGGAAGATTCATTTCCACTTGACTGCTCCTGCTCTTCTGCACAGCATGGCACCTGTAAAGAAAATACATGATTTAACTCATGTATAGTATTGCCAGTCAATACATACCAATCAGTAAATCAAATGTGATTGCATAATCACTGTCATGTCCAGTTTCAGAAGCTTCAGTGGAGGACATGGTAGAATAGCAGGCAGCAGTCAAGTGAAACACTACAGAAAAGAACAGATAAGAAAAATTAAACTTGGTAAGAGCCAAACACAATGTAGCCAAAAAAAAAAAATTGGACACCAATACTTACATTACAGGCAGTAGTCCAACAGCACAGCAGTCATGCAGTACAGGACAGCAGCACAGCACCAAGACGGCAGCAACAGGATAGCACCAACAGGACGGCAGCATCAGGAAGGCAGCTCCAGGATGGCAGCACCAGGACGGCAGCTCCAGGAAGGCAGCTCGGACCAGATCAGCAGTCTACAAGGAACAGAAAGAAAAATTAGTAGAGTACAGAATGCAAAGACAGACAGACATTTTCAGAGTTTCTATACTTACATCCAGTGTATTTTGCTTGGATCCAGAGTCTTGAGAGGAATGAACTTGCTGTGTCCTCACCCCCTTTTATACACCTTTTTTCATGCATTTTTTTATGCGGATTTGTATGCGTTTTTGTAAATAAAGATGTTATTTAGCAAAAAAAAAGATAGACAGATAGATAGATATGGGATAGATAGATAGACATGGGATAGATAAATATGGATAGATAGCTCTATCTTTAGATCTATCCCATATCTATCTATAGATCTATCCCATATCTATCTAATCTATCTATCTATCTATCTATCTATCTCATTCCTTCTATCAATCATCTATCTATCTATTTATCTATCTATCCATATCTGTCTATATATAGACAGATATGGGATAGATAGATAGATAAATACATAGATATATCTATAGATAGATAGGTACATAGATTTATCTATCTATCTATAGATACAGTTCTATGAAAAAGTTTGGGCACCCCTATTAATCTTAAGCTTAATGTTTTATAAAAATTGGTGTTTTTGCAACAGCTATTTCAGTTTGATATATCTAATAACTGTTGGACACAGTAATGTTTTCTGCCTTGAAATGAGGTTTATTGTACTAACAGAAAATGTGCAATCTGCATCCAAACAAAATTTGACAGGTGCATAAGTATGGGCACCTCACCAGAAAAGTGACATTAATATTTAGTAGATCCTCTTTTTGCAAAAATAACAGCCTCTAGTCGCTTCCTGTAGCTTTTAATGAGTTCCTGGATCCTGGATGAAGGTATTTTTGACCATTCCTCTATACAAAACAATTCCAGTTCAGTTAAGTTTGATGGTCACCGAGCATGGACAGCCCTCTTCAAATGATCCCACAGATGTTCAATGATATTCAGGTCTGGGGACTGGGATGGCCATTACAGAACATTGTAATAGTTCCTCTGCATGAATGTCTGAGTAGATTTGGAACGGTGTTTTGGATCATTGTCTTGCTGAAAGATCCATCCCCTGCGTAACTTCAACTTTGTCACTGATTCTTGAACATTATTGTCAAGAATCTGCTGATACTGAGTGGAATCCATGTGTCCCTCAACTTTAACAAGATTCCCGGTGCCGGCATTGACCACACAGCCCCAAATCATGATGGAACCTCCACCAAATTTTACTGTGGGTAGCAAGTGTTTTTCTTGGAATGCTGTGTTTTTTTGACGCCATGCATAACGCCTTTTTTATGACCAAACAACTCAATCTTGGTTTCATCAGTCCACAGGACCTTCTTCCAAAAAGAAATTGGCTTCTCCAAATGTGCTTTTGCATACCTCAGCCGACTCTGTTTGTGGTATGCTTGCAGAAACGGCTTCTTTCGCATCACTCTCCCATACAGCTTCTCCTTGTGCAAAGTGCGTTATATAGTTGACCGATGCACAGTGACACCATCTGCAGCAACTTGATGCTGCAGCTCTCTGGAGGTGGTCTGAGGATTGTCCTTGACTGATCTCACCATTCTTCTTCTCTGCCTTTCTGATGTTTTTCTTGGCCTGCCACTTCTGGCCTTAACAAGAACTGTCCCTGTGTTCTTCCATTTCCTTACTATGTTCCTCACAGTGGAAACTGACAGGTTAAATCTCTGAGACAGCTTTTTGTATCCTTCCCCTGAACAACTATGTTGAATAATCTTTGTTTTCAGATCATTTGACAGTTGTTTTGAGGAGCCCATGATGCCACTCTTCAAATGAGATTCAAACAGGAGAACAACTTGCAAGTGGCCACTTTAAGTAGCTTTTCTCATGATTGCATACAGCTGGCTATGAAGTTCAAAGGTAAATCCTCCTGCAGTGCATCACTGAAGAGATTACCTGAGTTCATTCTCTCACTTTCCGGCAATGCTGCTTGGGAATTTTCTCACACAGCATTTTTTTCTCCCCTTCAGCAGCAATCCACCCTGCAGCTCAATGCACTTCCAAAAGATTATTGTTTAAATAAAGATTGTTCGTAGATAAAATAATCAAACATGTCGGCCAATTCAGACTATGATAGTCTGTAATCGGTTGGTTAAAACAAACATTGATTCTTAAAGAGGCTGTCTACTACTTTTTTATTGATGGCCTATCTTTAGAATAGGTGATCAATGTTTGATCAGTCTGGGTCCAACACCCGGCATCCCCGCCGATCAGCTGTTCTTTGTGTCAGTGGCCGCCGACCAGAACTGCTTGATTGCAGAGCTGCTCAGTCTTCTGATAGTGGCTGTGGCAGGGTATTACACATCCTTGTACCTCTGAATGCTCCTGTGTACTGGTGTCCGCTGTAGGAATCCTGTATTCAGATGCAATTAAAATGGGCGCAGTGAAGCAAGATGCAGTCAGTTAGTTTGTAATAATAATAATAATCTTAATTTTATATAGCGCTAACATATTCAGCAGCGATTTACAGTTTTGCACACATTATCGTCGCTGTCCCTGATGGGGCTCACAATCTAGATTCCCTATCAGTATGGTTTTGGAATGTGGGAGGAAACCGGAGTACCCAGAGGAAACCCACGTAAACACGGGGAAAACATACAAACTCCTTGCAGATGTTGTCCTTGGTGGGATTTGAACCCAGGACTCCAGCGCTGAAAGGCTGCAGCGCTATCCACTGAGCCACCGTGCGTCCTTGTTATAGTTCACCATGCTCTTTCAATTAAATATACAGACATTCAAATACAGTTTAGCACAGACAGCATTTTATTCATTGTAATTCATAACTATTTTGTTTACAATGGCCTCTTCTATTTACAACACATGGGTACAGCTATGGGAACTAGATTTTCCCCCAGCTAATTTATATGTGGGTAAATCGGAAGAATCCATCATACACATGCAAGAGAATTTAGGTGCTGGTCTGGTTCTCTGGCGTCGGTTTATAGATGATGTCTTCTTTATATGGGAAGGATTCCCAGGACACTCTGTTTAAAATGATTATGGCCTTCTCTTTCCCCTCACTACTTGTTCTTCAAATGTGAATTTCTTAGACCTAACCATAGGGGTAGACGATACCAACTTGATTACTAAGGCCCCTTTCACACTTCAGTTGTTTGGCGTCAGTTAAAATCCGCCAAAGTGTGAAAATAGCGGATCCGCCAGAAAAGTTTAAAAACGGATGCAAACGGATCCGTTTTCTGACGGATCCGCCATGAACTTTTCAACCCGGAATCTAACCTGGAAAATGCAGGTACGCATGTCTGGCACGGAGGAGAGAGAGAGACTCCGGACAGTGTTCTGGGCATTTTGAATGGATTTTCTATGGGAGTAACGGATCTGCTGGCGGATGGTCGTCCGTTAGATCCGTTTTTTGACGGATCCGCCATGGTCTGCCATTTTGACGCACACAAAAAAACGTTGCATTGAACGTTTTCCAAAAATGGCGGACGCCAAATTTATGGCGGATCCGTCAAAAACGGATCTAACGGGCGACCATCCGTCAAAATCCGCCACTAATGCAAGTCAATAGGAAAAAGGCGGATCCGCCAAAAAAAATGGCGGATCTGTTTTTTCCACACTTTGGCGGATTTTGACTGACGTCGCACGATTGAAGTGTGAAAGAGGCCTAAGAGTTTTCGCAAAGACGTGGCCTCAGATAGTTTTATACCTCTCACAAGTTGTCACTTGCCGACATGGTTGTTGAACACCACCAAGTGTCAGTTCACCCATATTAGAAGGAACTGCATGGATATTAATGATTATAAAGAGGTGGCCAATTCATATCAAATGGCTATAATGCAGACTTATTGGAGGCCACACTGAAGGAGGTGCTAAACTTGTCCAGGTCATACCTGATTCTTAACATCAGAGAAAGATCAACACAAGACCAATATACAAGACCAGGTTGGTCTAGTCCCCATCATCACAGAGTATCACAATAACTGTGGAAAATTTTAAAAAATCATCTCCAAATATTGGCTTATCTTAAAGCAGGACAAGGTTATCGGGGAATTTTTACCATTCTACCCCAGATTTGTTTTTAGACATGTACAAACTGTAGGTAATTCTATTGCAACCACAAGTAAAGGTAACCCTATGACCATTAAACAAAACCACACTGGTCTTTTAAACCAAGGGGGCTTCTTACCCTGTAGTTACTGTCCTTGCTGAAGAATGTGTTCAATGAAGAGGTCCCATCAAAGTTACTTCACAAATTGAGAAAGGACAGAAGAATAGGAAATCAAAGACAATATTACATGCGCCAATATGGGTGTCCTCTATGTCATAGAATGCCTGTGAAAAAATCTGAGGACAGAACCAAACGGATTCTGTTCACAAGGATAAAGGAAATTATTGATGATATCAAAAAATACTTTTTAGGTCACCCTATATCCTGTCATTTTAAGGGAGATCATAACCATTCTATAAGAGACTTAGTTTAGTTTAATGGCATTCAGATTGTTCCAAAGCAATGGAGTGGAGGTGAAAATTTGGGTCAAATGTATAGAGCATAATCGAGATGGATTTATTCACTAAACCCCTTGGCCCCAAAGGGCTTAAACCACGATATTTAATTTTATGCATTGAAAACTATTTTCCTCATTTCTCTTCCCCACTTTTTAAAAATATTGGATGAATAATGCATAAGGTTTATCAGGCTTATTGCTAGGTATTTTCCACATAGTTATTCTATATGTAACCTACCGTATTTTTCGGACCATAAGACGCACTTTTTCCCCAAAAAATTTTGGGGGAAAATGGGGGTGCATCTTATGGTTTCAATACACTTACAAATCCCATTGGTGGCAGCGGCGGCGGTCCCGATGCAGCCTCCCTTCCCAGGCTGGTGCGGCTGTGGCGGTGCTCTGTAGTGTGGTGGTGGTGGGCTTTGTGCTCCGGGGCAGTGGCAGCGGCTCTCTGTGCTGTGTGGGGGGGCTCCGCCGGCATTTCCTCAAAACCGGAGGCCCCCGCTCCTCCATTAATGCCATGCTGCGGTGGCCTCCGGGAACATGGCTGCCGGCAAGATGGCCGCCGGCCCAACGCATGCTCAGATGCAAATCTCAGCAACGAGATATCGTTGCGAGATCTCGGCAACGAGATCTCGTCCCGAGATCTGAATCTGAGCATGCATTGGTTCGGCGGCCATCTTGCCGGCGGCCATGTTCCCGGAGGCCACCACAGCATTGCATTAACGGAGGAGCAGGGGCCTCCGGGCTTTGATGAAATGCCGGCGGAGCCCCCACACACAGCACAGAGAGCCACTGCCCCGGAGCACAATGCCCCTGCCCCGGAGCAGAGCCCCCTGCCCCAAAGCACAAAGCCCCCTGATGCGGAGCACAGAGCCCCCTGCCCCGGAGCACAATGCCCCTACCCCGGAGCAGAGCCCCCTGCCTCAGGGCACAAAGCCCCCTCCTGCGGAGCATAAAGCCCCCTGCTGCGGAGCACAGAGCCCCTGCCCCGGAGCACAGAGCCCCTGCCGCAGAGCACAGAACCCCCTGCCCCGGAGCACAATGCCCTGCCCTGGAGCACAGAGCCCCCTGCCCCAGGGGCACAAAGCCCCTCCTGCGGAGCACAAAGCCCCCTGCTGCTGAGCACAGAGCCCTTGCCGCGGAGCACAGAGCCCCTGCCACTGCACCAGCCTGGCTGACCAAATGACCCCTGTGACCAATCATCCACCTGTGCTGATCCCTTCACTGGTAAGCTGAATTCGGACTGTAAGACGGACCCCCATTTGACACTTTATTTTTTTCCCCTATTTTCCTTCTGAAAAATTGGGGTGCGTCTTATGGTCAGGTGCGTCTTATAGTCTGAAAAATACAGTAGTTGCTAAAAATATCCATCATCTTTATCATAACTGCCCATAATATATTTTAACCATCTCTATTTGATATGTGGCAGAGTTGATACTAATATTATTCCTGATCATAATTGCCTAAATAGACTTGCAAGTACAAAATATGTCTATATATAGACACCATGTTCCAAATTATTATGCAAATTATATTTTTCTCTGATTTTCCTAAGTGGTGCAAATGACAGTCAGTCTAATAAAAGTCATCACCCGTTAGAGTATACATCGAATTTTATTGAAGAAACCTCCCAATGATAACAGTATAATCTCCAAAATGAATAAAAACTCAAAATGCACTGTTCCAAATTATTAGGCAAAGTAGAATTTCTGAACATTTGATATGTTTTAAAGAACTGAAAATGCTCATTTTGTGAATTTGCAGCATTAGGCGGTCACATTCACTGAACAAAAAAGCTATTTAACTCCAAAATATCCTAACAGGCCAAGTTACATGTTAACATAGGAACCCTTCTTTGACATCACCTTCACAATTCTTGCATCCATTGAACTTGTGAGTTTTTGGAGAGTTTCTGCTTGTATTTCTTTGCATGAAGTCAGAATAGCCTTCAAGAGCTGCTGTTTTGATATGAACTGCCTCTCACTTTCATAGATCTTTTGCTTGATGATACTCCAAAGGTTCTCTATAGGGTTGAGGTCAGGGGAAGATGGTGGCCACACCATGAGTTTATCTCCTTATATGCCTATAGCAGCCAATGACTCAGAGGTATTCTTTGCAGCATGAGATGGTGCATTATCATGCATGAAGATGATTTTGCTCCTGAAGGCACGTTTCTGCTTTTTATACCATGGAAGAAAGTTTTCAGTCAGAAACTCTATATACTTTGCAGAGGTCATTTTCACACCTTCAGGAATCTTAAAGGGCCCTACCAGCTGTTTCCCATGATTCTGGCCCAAAGCATGACTCCTCCACCTCCTTGCTGACGTCACAGCCTTGTTGGAACATGGTGGCCATCCACCAACCATCCACTACTCCATCCTTCTGGACCATCCAGGATTGCTCAACACTCATCAGTAAACAAGACTGTTTGAAAATTTGTCTTCATGTATTGCTGGGCCCACTGCAACCGTTTCTGCTTGTGAGCACGGTTTAGGGGTGGCCGAAAAGTAGGTTTATGCACCACAGCAAGCCTTTGAAGGATCCAACACCTTGAAGTTCGAGGGACTCCAGAGGCACCAGTAGCTTCAAATATCTGTTTGCTGGTTTGTAATAGCTTTTTAGCAGCTGCTCTCTTAATCCGATGAACTTGCCTGGCAGAAAACTTCCTCATTCAGGCCTTAATCAGCACGAACACGTCTGTGCTCAGAATCAGACACAAATCTCTTAACAGTACGATGATCACGCTTAAGTTTTCGGGAAATATCTAATGTTTTCATCCTTTGACCAAGGCATTGCACTATTTGATGCTTTGCAGCAGCAGAGATCCTTTTTCTTTCCCATGTTACTTAAAAACTCTGGCCTGCTTAATTGTGTGGAACATTCAGTTTTCCTTTTATTGGGTTCACATGGCAAACTAATTATCACAGCTATCTGAGATTGATTTCAGTGATCCAAAGAACCCTGAGACACAATACCATCAATGGGTTTCACTTACCAAAAAAAACGCTATGACACTTAACCCCTTAATCCCATTGGACGTAATATTCAGTCATGTGACCTGGTACTTAATTCCCAGGGACGGAATAGTACGTCCAAGGCGATCAGCTGCGCTCCCGGGGGGAGCGCAGCTGATCGCCGCCGGGCGTCAGCTGATTATCACAGATGACACCCGGCCCTATGTGCCAGGAGCGGTCACGGACCGCTCCCGGCACATTAACCCCTAGCACACCGCGATCAAACATGATCGCGGTGTACCGGGGCACAGGGGAGCATCGCGCAGGGAGGGGGCTCCCTGTGCGCTCCCCTGAGACCCTCAGAACAGCGCGATGTGTCACGCTGTTCTGAAGGACTCTCCTCACTGCTGGACCCCAGATCCAAGATGGCCGCCGGGTCCTGCAGGGAGGCAGCTTCCTCAGTGCCTGCTGAGAGCAGGCACTGAGAAGCCTGCATCAGTGCCAGAGCGATCGCTAGTGTGACAGTGTGCTGTGCACACTGTCACACCAGCGACCTGACCCTACACAGTGATCTCCCACCCTGGGACAAAGTAAGCAGCAGCAGAGATCCTTTTTCTTTCCCATGTTACTTAAAAACTCTGGCCTGCTTAATTGTGTGGAACATTCAGTTTTCCTTTTATTGGGTTCACATGGCAAACTAATTATCACAGCTATCTGAGATTGATTTCAGTGATCCAAAGAACCCTGAGACACAATACCATCAATGGGTTTCACTTACCAAAAAAACCGCTATGACACTTAACCCCTTAATCCCATTGGACGTAATATTCAGTCCATGTGACCTGGTACTTAATTCCCAGGGACGGAATAGTACGTCCAAGGCGATCAGCTGCGCTCCCGGGGGGAGCGCAGCTGATCGCCGCCGGGCGTCAGCTGATTATCACAGATGACACCCGGCCCTATGTGCCAGGAGCGGTCACGGACCGCTCCCGGCACATTAACCCCTAGCACACCGCGATCAAACATGATCGCGGTGTACCGGGGCACAGGGGAGCATCGCGCAGGGAGGGGCTCCCTGTGCGCTCCCCTGAGACCCTCAGAACAGCGCGATGTGTCACGCTGTTCTGAAGGACTCTCCTCACTGCTGGACCCCAGATCCAAGATGGCCGCCGGGTCCTGCAGGGAGGCAGCTTCCTCAGTGCCTGCTGAGAGCAGGCACTGAGAAGCCTGCATCAGTGCCAGAGCGATCGCTAGTGTGACAGTGTGCTGTGCACACTGTCACACCAGCGACCTGACCCTACACAGTGATCTCCCACCCTGGGACAAAGTAAGCAGCAGCAGAGATCCTTTTTCTTTCCCATGTTACTTAAAAACTCTGGCCTGCTTAATTGTGTGGAACATTCAGTTTTCCTTTTATTGGGTTCACATGGCAAACTAATTATCACAGCTATCTGAGATTGATTTCAGTGATCCAAAGAACCCTGAGACACAATACCATCAATGGGTTTCACTTACCAAAAAAACCGCTATGACACTTAACCCCTTAATCCCATTGGACGTAATATTCAGTCCATGTGACCTGGTACTTAATTCCCAGGGACGGAATAGTACGTCCAAGGCGATCAGCTGCGCTCCCGGGGGGAGCGCAGCTGATCGCCGCCGGGCGTCAGCTGATTATCACAGATGACACCCGGCCCTATGTGCCAGGAGCGGTCACGGACCGCTCCCGACACATTAACCCCTAGCACACCGCGATCAAACATGATCGCGGTGTACTGGGGCACAGGGGAGCATCGCGCAGGGAGGGGGCTCCCTGCGCGCTCCCCTGAGACCCTCAGAACAGCGCGATGTGTCACGCTGTTCTGAAGGACTCTCCTCACTGCTGGACCCCAGATCCAAGATGGCCGCCGGGTCCTGCAGGGAGGCAGCTTCCTCAGTGCCTGCTGAGAGCAGGCACTGAGAAGCCTGCATCAGTGCCAGAGCGATCGCTGGTGTGACAGTGTGCTGTGCACACTGTCACACCAGCGACCTGACCCTACACAGTGATGTCCCACCCTGGGACAAAGTAAAAAACTAAAAAAAATAAAAATAAACTTTTGTAAAAAAAAAATTCCTAAATAATGAAAAAAAAAATATTCCCAATAAATTCACTTCTTTAATGTAAAAAAAACCCCAACAATAAAAGTACACATTTGGTATCGCCGCGTCCATAACGACCCGTACTATAAAACTGTCCCATTAGTTAATCCCTTTTAATGAACACCTTAAAAAAAAGGCAAGTCTAAAAAACAGTGATTTATCATCATACCGCCAAACAAAAAGTGGAATAACACGCGATCAAAAAAGCGGATATAGACAAACATGGTACCGCTGAAAACGTCATTTTGTCCCGCAAAAAACGAGCCTCCATACAGCATCATCAGCAAAACAATAAAAAAGTTATAGCTCGCAGAATAAAGTGATGCAAAAATAATTATTTTTTATATATAATCGTTTTAATTGTATAAAAGCGCCAAAACATAAAAAAATGATACAAATGAGGTATCGCTGTAATCGTACTAACCCGAAGAATAAAACTGCATTATCAATTTTACCACACGCGGAATGCTATAAACGCCTCTCCCCCAAAAGAAACTCATGAATTGCTGGTTTTTGTTCATTCTGCCTCCCAAAAATCGTAATAAAAAGCGATCAAAAAATGTCATGTAACCAAAAATAGTACCAATAAAAACGTCACCTTGTTCCGCAAAAAATAAGACCTCACATGACTCTGTGGGCCATAATATAGAAAAATTATAGCTCTCAAAATGTGATGATGCAAAAACTACTTTTTGCAATAAAAAGCATCTTTTAGCATGTGACAGCTGCCAATCATAAAAACCCGCTATAAATAGTAAATCAAACCCCCCTTTATCACCCCCTTAGTTAGGGAAAAATAATAAAATAAAAAAAATGTATTTATTTCCATTTTCTCATTAGGGTTAGGGTTGGGGCTAAAGTTAGGGTTGGGACTAGGGTTACGGGTGTGTTAGGGTTAGGTTTGTGGTTAGGGTTGGGGCTAAAGTTAGGGTTGGGACTAGGGTTACGGGTGTGTTAGGATTAGGTTTGTGGTTAGGGTTATGATTAGGGTTGGGATTAGTGTTAGGGGTGTGTTGGGGTTAGGGTTGGAGTTAAAATTGGGTGGTTTCCACTGTTTAGGCACATCAGGGGCTCTCCAAATGTGACATGGCGTCTGATCTCAATTCCAGCCAATTCTGCATTGAAAAAGTCAAACGGTGCTCCTTCCCTTCTGAGCTCTGCCATGCGCCCAAACAGTAGTTTACCCCCACATATGGGGTATCAGCATACTCAGGACAAATTGCACAATAACTCTTGGGGTCCAATTTCTTCTGTTACCCTTGGGAAAATAAAAAATTGGGCGCGAAAATATAGTTTTTGTAGAAAAAAATATGATTTATTATTTTTATGGCTCTACGCTATAAACTTCTGTGAAGCACTTGGGAGTTCAAAGTTCTCACCACACATCTAAATAAGTTCCTTTGGGGGTCTAGTTTCCAAAATTGGGTCACTTGTGGGGGGTTTCCACTGTTTAGGCACATCAGGGGCTCTCCAAACGCGACATGACACCCGCAGACCATTCCATCAAAGTCTGCAATGCAAAACGCCACTACTTCACTTCCGAGCCCCGACGTGTGCCCATACAGTAGTTTTCTCCCACATATAGGGTATCAGCGTACTCAGGACAAATTGGAAAACAACTTTTTGGGTCCAATTTCTCCTGTTACCCTTGGGAACATAAAGAATTGGGGACTAAAAGATCATGTTTGTGGAAAAAATATTTTTTTATTTTCACGTCCGGGCGTTATAAACTTCTGTGAAGCACTTGGGGGTTCAAAGTTGTCAACACACATCTAGATAAGTTCCTTTGGGGGTCTAGTTTACAAAATGGGGTCACTTGTGGGGGTTTCCACTGTTTAGGCACATCAGGGGCTCTCCAAACGCGACATGACACCCGCAGACCATTCCATTAAAGTCTGCATTACTAAACGTCACTATTTCTATTCCGAGCTCCAACCTGCGCCCACACAGTAGTTTTCTCCCACATATAGGGTATCAGCGTACTCGGTACAAATTGGACAACAACTTTTGGGGTCCAATTTCTCCCCTTACCCTTGGGAAAATAAAAAAATGGTGACTAAAAGATCATTTTTGTGGGACAAAATAGGATTTTTTATTTTCATGCCCGGGCATTATAAACTTGTGTGAAGCACTTGGGGTTCAAAATGCTCACCACAGATCAAGATAAGTTCCTTAGGGGGTCTAGTTTCCAAAATAGGGTCTCTTGTGGGGGATTTCCACTGTTTAGGCACATCAGGAACTCTGCAAACTGAACACCCATCAAAGTCTGCATTCCAAAACGTCATTACTTCCTTTCCGAGCCCTGCCGTGCCCCCAAACAGTATTTCCCCCCACATATGGGGTATCAGCGTACTCAGGACAAATTGGACAACAACTTTCGGTGTCCAATTTCCTTGTAAAAAATCAAAAATTAGAAAATTGGGGACTAAAAATATCAATTTTTGTGGAATTTTTTTTTTTTCACACCCAGGCATTATAAACTTTAGTGAAACATTTGGGGGTTGAACGTGCTCCCAACAGATCTAGATAAGTTCCTTATGGGGTCTAGTTTCCAAAATGGTGTCACTTGTGGGTTTTTTTCACTCTTTAGGCACATCAGGAGCTCTCCAAACGAGACATGGCATACAGCCAATTCTGCGTTGAAAAAGTCAAACTGCGCTCCTTCCATTCCGAGCTCTGCTATGCACCCAAACAGAGGTTTACCCCCACATATTGGGTATCAGCGTACTCAAGACAAATTGTGCAATAACTTTTGAGGTCTTGTTACCCTTGGAAAATAAAAATTGGGGTGGAAAGATCATTTTTATGGAAAAAATATGATTTTTTAATTTTATGGCTCTACGTTATAAACTTCTGTGAAGCACTTGGGGGTTCAAAGTGCTCATCACAGATCTAGATAAGTTCCTTAGGGGGTTTAGTTTCTAAAATGGGGTCACTTGTGGGGGATTCCCACTGTTTAGGCACATCAGGGGCTATCCAAATGCGACCAATCTCGATTCCAGCCAATTTTGGTTTGAAAAAGTCAAATGGCGCTCCTTCCCTTCCGAGCTCTGCTGTGCACCCAAACAGTGGTTCCCTCCCACATATGGGGTATCAGCGTACTCAGGACAAATTGGATAACAACTTTTATGGTCCAATTTCTCATGTTAACCTTGGCAAAAAAAAATTGGTGACTTAAATATTACTTTTGTGGGAAAAAAATAGATGATTTTTATTTTCATGCCCGGGCATTATAAATTTGTGTGAAGCACTTGGGGGTTCAAAGTGCTCACCACAGATCTAGATAAGTTCCTTAGGGGGACTAGTTTACAAAATGGGGTCACTTGTGGGGGGTTTCCACTGTTTAGGCACAACAGGGACTCTGCAAACTGAACATGATACCCATCAAAGTCTGCATTCCAAAACGTCATTACTTCCTTTCCGAGCCCTGTGATGCGTCCAAACAGTATTTCTCCCCCACATATGGGGTATCAGCGTACTCAGGACAAATTGGACAACAACTTTAGGGGTCCAATTTCCTTTGGAAAAATCAAAAATTGGGGACAAAAAAAAAATCATTTTTGTGGAAATTTTATTTTTGTTTTTTCACACCCAGATATTATAAACTTTAGTGAAACACTTGGGAGTTCAAAGTGCTCACAAGAGATCTAGATAAGTTCCTTAGGCGGTCTAGTTTCCAAAATGGTGTCACATGTGGGGGGTTTCCACTATTTAGGCACATTAGGGGCACTTGAAACGCGAGATGGCGTCCAATCTCAATTCCCGCCAATTTTGGCTTGAAAAAGTCAAACGGCGCTCCTTCCCTTCCAAGCCCTGCCATGCGCCCAGACAGTGATTTTCCCCAACATATAGGGTATCGGCGTACTCAGTAGAAATTGCACAACTTTTTCTGTCCATTTTTTCCTTTTACCCTTGTTAAAATAAAAAAAAAGTTTGTAAAAGATCATTTTTGTGACTAAAAAGTTAAATGTTCATTTTTTCCTTCCAAGTTGCTTCAGCTCCTGTGAAGCACCTGAAGTGTTAATAAACTTCTCGAATGTGGCTTTGAGTACCTTGAGGGGTGCAGTTTTTAGAATGGTGTCACTTTTGGGTATTTTCTGCCATATAGACCTCTCAAAGTGACTTCAAATGTGAGGTGGTCCCTAAAAAAAGACGGATTTTGGTAAGAACTTACCTGTAAAATCCTTTTCAGCGAAGGAAGGAAGAGAGACACAGTCATTACTAGTGGGGTAGGCGGAGCCCAGATAGGATTGACACCTCAGATTAAAAAGAGTGTTGACCGGCCCCTCCAGCTCGGGCTCCTCCTACTCAGCTCTTCAGTCGTACCCAAGCTTAAGGAAGAACAATATCACCAGCGAAGCAACATAACCCCTTCTGAAGGACTTCAGAGAAAAAACATAAGAGTACAGGTTATGCATGCATTCGGCAAAAAAAAAAATCACACAGTTACAGGTACTACTCACTGAACCTGACTACTGCGATAAGCTGGCAATGCTGGAACAGAGCCGTAGCACGTCGACCTCAGTCCAGATAATCGCTATCAGAGAAGGGTCACGCTGCATCTGTAAATACAACAACACACTTCTGCCATGGGAGGGAGCTGTGTCTCTCTTCCTTCCTTCGCTGAAAAGGATTTTACAGGTAAGTTCTTACCAAAATCCGTCTTTCAGCTGCAGATGGAAGGAAGAGAGCCACAGTCATTACTAGTGGGACGTCCCAAAGCAGTCCAAAAATTAGGGTGGGAAAAAAACAAAATAGGCAGAAACCCAACAACCTAGATAAATGCGCCACAGGCGCCAAATACAAGTTAACTAAAAACTTTAAATTACCGCTGCCTGCAGGACCCTACGTCCTAAGGCCGCATCAGCGGAAGCACTGACGTCCACCTTATAAAACTTTGTAAATGTGTGGACGAAACGCCAGGTCGCCGCTCGGCAAGCTGAGCTGCCAAAGCCCTTGATGAAAGGCCCACAATGAAGTCACAGCCCTCGTGGAGCGAGCTCGAATCTTAATAGGGCAAGGTTCGCCATTAAGACGGTAAGCCTCCAAAATGGCCGACCGAATCCAACGAGCTATAGAGTCCTTGAAAACTCGTTGATCACGCCTACGACCTGCTGTAATCACAAACAGGGAATCTGACTTTCGAAAACCTTGAGTAATAGACAAAATAGAACTTCAAGACCCGCACTAAATCCAATTTGTGCAAGTTCCGTTCCTTTGCATTCCCTGGGCCCGGGCAAAGCGAGGGCAACACAATATCCTGGTTAACATGAAATTGCGACACCACCTTAGGTAGAAAATCGCCCCGTGTGCGAAGCACTACTCGATCCGGGTAAAACTCCAGGAAAGGAGGCGAGCAGGAAAAAGCTGCCAACTCAGAAACCCTTCTTAAAAGGTTACCGCCACTAAGAAGGTAACCTTCCAAGAAATTAAAGAAAGGCTAGCAGAACCCATAGGCTCAAAAGGTATATACTGAAGAGCCTCCAAGACAAGGTTGAGCCGCCAAGGAGACACAGGCGCCTTCCGCAGTGGAAACTGACGGGTTACTCCGCGAAAAAAGGAACGTACGTCCCTACGCGAGGCGATAGCCTTCCGAAATAGCAAAGACAGGGCAGAAACCTGACCTTTCAGAGTGCTAACTGCCAAACCTTTTGTCCAGCCCGTACTGTAGCAAAGCCAACAAATTGGGAATGGAAAAAAATCCTTGGATTCCTTGAAGAACCCGAAACCACGAAAAGACCAAGTCTTGTGATAAATCTTAGTAGTAGCCGGACCTCTGGCAGCTCGCAGAGTGGCAATGACTTCGGCTGAAAAACCTCTACGGGTCAAGGTTTTGGTCTCAAGAGCCACGCCGTCAAACGCAGAGACTTCAAGTCCGGATGACGAACGGGCCCCTGGGTTAACAGGTCCGGGCGAGGAGGAAGTGGGAATGGCGGTGCCGCCAAAAACGACACCAGTGTCGAGAACCACGTCCTCCTTGGCCAATCCGGGGCTATCAACATAGCCGGAATTCTCTTTCAGTCTGATCCGACGCAGCACCAGAGGAAGTAAAGATATCGGTGGAAACACATAGACTAGCTCGAAATGGTCCCACGGAGCCACCAGAGCAACCACCGCCACAGCCTTCGGGTCCTTGTACCTGGACATGAAGGTCGGTAGTTTGGCATTTGAACCTGGATGCCATCAAATCCACTTGGGGAGTTCCCCAACGGAAGCACACAGCGCAAAAATTTTCGGATGAAGACTCCATTCTCCAGGATCCATCTTCTCGCGACTGAGGAAGTCCACCGTGGTATTCTGGACTCCTGGAATGTGATCGCAGAGATGGCTGGAACCTTGGTCTCGGCCCATAGCAGGATCCGAGACACCTCCATCATGAGGCTGGAGCTCCTTGTCCCGCCTTGGTGGTTGATATACGCAACGCCGTCGCGTTGTCTGTCTGCACTCGGACTGGTAGACCGCTTAAAGGGACCGTCCAGTGTTGTAGGCAAAGGAAAAATTGCCCTCAACTCCAGGATGTTGATCGGTTAGAACAGACTCTTCCGATGACCATACTCCCTGGATCCAAAGATCGTTCCAGACACCCCCCAGCCCGTTAGGCTGGCATCGGTGGTTATGACCGACCACCTCGGAGGAAGGAAAGATTTCCCCAGGAATAACGCTCCTGGACGTAACCACCATCCTAGGGATTCTCGCACCCTGTGAGAGATGATGACGCTGCAATTCAGAGAAGCTTGCGATCGATCCCAACGACTCAGAATGAGCCTTTGGAGGGCCCTGGAATGAAATTGGGCAAACGGAAGTGCCTCCATGGACGTCAAACCCAGAAGGCGCATACACTTCCGAAAGGACATTGCTGCCGTAGACCTCATAATCTGTACATGTCGAAAGAGACATGCCCGCTTGTCTGGAGGAAGGGACACCACCGTCCGTACAGTGTCGAAATGCATTCCCAAAAACAGGATTGACTTCCAGAGACGACTTCTCCCAATTGACCAGCCACCCGAAATCCTCCAGGAGCTGAAGGGATAGATTGCGAGCCGTCCCCGCCTCCTCCTTTGAGGACGCCACAATCAGAAGGTCGTCCAGGTAGGGAAATCGTAACCCCCTGTAAGGTTCTTTGTCTCTGTTGACATGTTCCTTGAAACTCAGTTTTCCGTCGGCCATTTTGCTTTGTCTTTCTGCAGCTCTTGCCCTCAGTTAATATGGAGTTTCCAGTTTTCATGTTCCCGCCCTGATTCTTCCCTCTTGCTTCTTAAGCAGCCTCAGCTGAACAATCAGTGCTCCTGAATCAAGCCTCAGTCAGTCTGTGACCTGACTCCTGGAAGCCTTGGACTTGTACTCCAGCTATTCCCTACTGAGGAACCTTGGAACACTTTTGGACTCTGAAAACCTGCTGTTTGGTGAATCCATGTTTGCAGAGGAATTACGGTACAGAGAAGAGATCCTGAACCTGCTTTGGAGATTTATTGTAGTGCTTGAAGTTACTCTGGCCTGCTGTGTCTCCTGTCGCTGTTCCTGCAAACTGTGTGAACTTTTCAGCATGCTTGTATGAAGTAATACAAGTCATTTCATTTCAACCTATGTCTCCTGTGTTTTCCTCGCACCCAAGCACAAGACGCTATAGGAACTGTACACTATACATGACAAGATTCAGGAGCCAATGTTTAGTGTCTGCTGGGTCTGGGAAAGCCGTGTCTGCTGTGACTGTGGATATCAGATGTTCGTTTAATACCTTATGTGATGACAGTGGTTGTGACTTCTCACAACCATTCCAGGTGAGCGCATTCCCTTAAAATTTTACTCTGGAGTGTTACCACAGGTAAACACTATTGTTTCTTTTTTCTCCTTTCCTCTTCTCCTTCCAGCACCTCTGCCTTAAAAGATCTGGAAGATGGAGGCCCGCATAAAGGAACTTTGCGGAGTGACTGATACAATCCTTTCAGATGTACAGACTTTAAAAACCCGTTTTGCAAGCCTACAGGACCTCACTAATCATAATTTGCAAGTGTTTGGACAGACTACCCAGGAATTGCGAGCCAGGATTGAGGCTCTAGAGGAACGAGCCCAGGCTCCTGCGATAACCCCAAGTTCTGGGATCCCGAAATTACCTCCTTTTCGTTTTGGCGGTGAACGTGAGAAATTCAGGGGATTTATTAATCAATGCAATTTATTTTTCTCTGCACATGCTTCACAATTTCCCACTGAACGATCCAAAGTGCTTACTATAATCATGTTGCTTACCAATAAGGCTTTGATGTGGGCAAACCCTCTGATTGAGACTGAGGATGATTGTTTGAATCACCTTGATGCTTTTATTTCAGCCATGGGGCAGGTGTTTGATGACCCCAATCGAGGTGCAACAGCTGAAGCAAGCCATGTTAACTTTGCGCCAAGGTAAGCGTTCAGTAGCCGAATATGCCCTAGATTTCAGGAGATGGGCTCTTGATACCACTTGGGACACTTCCGCTAAAAAATCTATTTTTCGGAAAGGGTTGTCTCCACTGATTAAGGATGAACTTGCTCGTGCCGACCCTCCCACTGCGTTAGGTGACTTTATTAACTATTGTATCCGTATTGATGCTCGTCTGACTGAACGCAGACAAGAGAGATGGTTCGAAAATAATCGCACTAACCTTTTAATACCTCCCTCCTCAGCTAAGGAACCTTTGAGTAGGATCACAAGGGAACCAGAACCTGAACCCATGCAGGTGGACTCTTTACAAAGACGGGTTAGTGATGCACGCAAAGAACATCGTATAAAGGAAAATCTATGTTTCTACTGTGGTAAGTCAGGGCACTTCATTATAAACTGCCCCAGCCGTTCTCGTAAGACTACTGCAGCAGTCATTCACTGTGAGTGTTGCGAGAGGAGCTCTGTCATGTCCGAGCCTCCGGCTCCAGAGAGATCTGCTGCAAGAGATCTTGATTTCTCGGACTTAAACTCTGTTAGTTCTGGGGACGATGACGGTATAAACGCTGCAATTTTTCAAGTTTCCTCAGCGGTGTCCCAGCTGAGTTGTAAAAGAAACAATTCTCATTGCTTCCTTTCCATCAAACTCTGGGTTGACTCAGTCTGGGTGTCTAGCTCTGCTATGATCGACTCAGGAGCAAGTGGAAATTTTATGGATATCTCCTTTGCTCTGAAACAGGGGATACGTTCAGTGAAGAAGGCTACTCCAGTACAGATGGAGACTGTGGATGGCTCTCTACTGACTTCTGGACCAGTGGATCAAGAAACAGAGCCTTTGAGGGTCCTTATGGGTAAAGATCATCAGGAGAAAATGTCTTTTTTGCTTATCTCTTCTCCCCACTTTCCCATCATTCTAAGGCTACCATGGCTGCAGGCGCAGAATCCTACGATTAACTGGGAGACCAAGGAATTACACTTTCCGGAGAAACAGATGAGTCAAGGAGTTTCAGCTTGCTCTGTTCCTAAAGGAACCATGTCAGTCCCTGAACTACCAGCTGTATACCAGGACTATGACGATTTATGTGACAAGAAGAACGCTGATCAGCTTCCTCTTCACCGTCCATATGATTGTCCAATTGAATTATTACCCGGAGCCGAGATACCTTTTGGTAAGATCTACCCCCTAGCGGGGCCCGAGCTAAAAGCTTTGAAGGATTATATAGATGAAAATTTAGCCAAGGGCTTCATACGCCCCTCTTCATCTCCCGCAGGTGCACCCATCTTCTTTGTGAAGAAGAAAGATGGATCTCTGAGACCCTGCATAGACTATAGGGAACTCAATAAGGTTACTATTAGAAACCGTTATCCATTGCCTTTAATCCCTGAGTTGTTGGAGAGAGTGCGGCATGCCAAAATTTTCTCTAAACTGGATCTCCGTGGGGCCTATAACTTGGTCCGTATCAGACCTGGGGATGAATGGAAGACTGCTTTCAGGTCACGCTATGGACACTTTGAATATCTAGTTATGCCTTTTGGTCTGAGTACCGCCCCAGCCACTTTCCAACACTTCGTGAATGATATCTTCAGGGATCTCCTAGATACATTTGTGGTGATTTATCTGGATGATATTCTAATTTTTTCTAACTCCACAGAGGAACATCATGGACATGTGAGAATGGTCTTAGAACGCCTAAGACAAAACCATCTCTACATAAACTTGAAAAATGTGAATTCCATAGGACCGAAATTCAATTTCTGGGGTATGTACTATCTACGCAAGGGATTAGTATGGATGGAAGCAAGACCCAAGCCATCAAGGATTGGCCAATTCCTAGAAATGTGAAGGAGGTGCAGCGTTTCATCGGGTTTGCCAACTTCTATAGACGTTTCATTAAGAATTTTTCTGAGGTAGTGTCACCTATCACCCAACTTACCCGGAAACAGTCTAGGTTCTCCTGGACCCCGCAAGCTCAGGAAGCATTTTCCTGTTTAAAGGATAAATTTACCACCGCACCTATCTTAGTACATCCCAACCCCGAGCTTGCCTTCATAATAGAGGTGGATGCTTCAGACTGTGCCGTTGGAGCTATACTCTCTCAGAGAACAGGTGAGAAGAATGTCTTGCATCCCTGTGCCTTCTTTTCCCAGCAGTTGTCTTCGGCTGAGAGGAACTACGATGTGGGCAATAGAGAATTGTTGGCCATTATTGCCGCCTTCAAAGAATGGAGACACCTTCTTCAGGGAGCTGCACAGCAAATAGTCGTCCTGACAGACCATCGTAACCTTGAATTTATCAGGTCGGCTAAGTGCCTGACTCCTCGCCAGGCTCACTGGAATCTTTTCCTAAACCAATTTAATTTTGTCATTTCTTATAGACCAGGATCGCGCAATGGAAAGGCTGATGCACTCTCTAGGATTCATTCAGCAGAGACACGTCCACTTACTCCTCCTAAGACTATTCCTGACTCTAGATTCCTGGGAGTGATTCATAATCAAGACCTACTTAAGGACATCAAGGAAGCATACCATGCGGATTCTTTGTTGGCTCAACCCCCAAGGGACGTAAGTCTGTCTTTAAGAATGGTGTGTGGATTCAGGGACAACGTCTGTATATATCTGAAATAGTCAGATTGAGAGTATTGCAACTCATCCACGATTCCAAGATAGCCGGGCATAGGGGAATTCTAAAGACACAAGAATTTCTTTCTCCTTTCTTTTGGTGGCCCACTTACAGGAAAGATGTCTTAAACTATGTCACTTCATGTGAAGTCTGTGCAAGATGCAAAACACCTCGCTCCTCACCAACTGGTCTGTT
>JARQOD010000001.1:177477992-177532906 GCA_033576555.1 Oophaga sylvatica | reverse complement strand
TCATCACAGATCTAGATAAGTTCCTTAGGGGGTTTAGTTTCTAAAATGGGGTCACTTGTGGGGGATTCCCACTGTTTAGGCACATCAGGGGCTATCCAAATGCGACCAATCTCGATTCCAGCCAATTTTGGTTTGAAAAAGTCAAATGGCGCTCCTTCCCTTCCGAGCTCTGCTGTGCACCCAAACAGTGGTTCCCTCCCACATATGGGGTATCAGCGTACTCAGGACAAATTGGATAACAACTTTTATGGTCCAATTTCTCATGTTAACCTTGGCAAAAAAAAATTGGTGACTTAAATATTACTTTTGGGGGAAAAAAATAGGATTTTTTATTTTCATGCCCGGGCATTATAAATTTGTGTGAAGCACTTGGGGGTTCAAAGTGCTCACCACAGATCTAGATAAGTTCCTTAGGGGGACTAGTTTACAAAATGGGTCACTTGTGGGGGGTTTCCACTGTTTAGGCACAACAGGGACTCTGCAAACTGAACATGATACCCATCAAAGTCTGCATTCCAAAACGTCATTACTTCCTTTCCGAGCCCTGTGATGCGTCCAAACAGTATTTCTCCCCCACATATGGGTATCAGCGTACTCAGGACAAATTGGACAACAACTTTAGGGGTCCAATTTCCTTTGGAAAAATCAAAAATTGGGACAAAAAAAAAATCATTTTTGTGGAAATTTTATTTTTGTTTTTTCACACCCAGATATTATAAACTTTAGTGAAACACTTGGGAGTTCAAAGTGCTCACAAGAGATCTAGATAAGTTCCTTAGGCGGTCTAGTTTCCAAAATGGTGTCACATGTGGGGGGTTTCCACTATTTAGGCACATTAGGGGCACTTGAAACGCGAGATGGCGTCCAATCTCAATTCCCGCCAATTTTGGCTTGAAAAAGTCAAACGGCGCTCCTTCCCTTCCAAGCCCTGCCATGCGCCCAGACAGTGATTTTCCCCAACATATAGGGTATCGGCGTACTCAGTAGAAATTGCACAACTTTTTCTGTCCATTTTTTCCTTTTACCCTTGTTAAAATAAAAAAAAGTTTGTAAAAGATCATTTTGTGACTAAAAGTTAAATGTTCATTTTTTCCTTCCAAGTTGCTTCAGCTCCTGTGAAGCACCTGAAGTGTTAATAAACTTCTCGAATGTGGCTTTGAGTACCTTGAGGGGTGCAGTTTTTAGAATGGTGTCACTTTTGGGTATTTTCTGCCATATAGACCTCTCAAAGTGACTTCAAATGTGAGGTGGTCCCTAAAAAAGACGGATTTTGGTAAGAACTTACCTGTAAAATCCTTTTCAGCGAAGGAAGGAAGAGAGACACAGTCATTACTAGTGGGGTAGGCGGAGCCCAGATAGGATTGACACCTCAGATTAAAAAGAGTGTTGACCGGCCCCTCCAGCTCGGGCTCCTCCTACTCAGCTCTTCAGTCGTACCCAAGCTTAAGGAAGAACAATATCACCAGCGAAGCAACATAACCCCTTCTGAAGGACTTCAGAGAAAAAACATAAGAGTACAGGTTATGCATGCATTCGGCAAAAAAAAAATCACACAGTTACAGGTACTACTCACTGAACCTGACTACTGCGATAAGCTGGCAATGCTGGAACAGAGCCGTAGCACGTCGACCTCAGTCCAGATAATCGCTATCAGAGAAGGGTCACGCTGCATCTGTAAATACAACAACACACTTCTGCCATGGGAGGGAGCTGTGTCTCTCTTCCTTCCTTCGCTGAAAAGGATTTTACAGGTAAGTTCTTACCAAAATCCGTCTTTCAGCTGCAGATGGAAGGAAGAGAGCCACAGTCATTACTAGTGGGACGTCCCAAAGCAGTCCAAAAATTAGGGTGGGAAAAAAACAAAATAGGCAGAAACCCAACAACCTAGATAAATGCGCCACAGGCGCCAAATACAAGTTAACTAAAAACTTTAAATTACCGCTGCCTGCAGGACCCTACGTCCTAAGCCGCATCAGCGGAAGCACTGACGTCCACCTTATAAAACTTTGTAAATGTGTGGACGAAACGCCAGGTCGCCGCTCGGCAAAGCTGAGCTGCCAAAGCCCTTGATGAAAGGCCCACAATGAATCACAGCCCTCGTGGAGCGAGCTCGAATCTTAATAGGGCAAGGTTCGCCATTAAGACGGTAAGCCTCCAAAATGGCCGACCGAATCCAACGAGCTATAGAGTCCTTGAAAACTCGTTGATCACGCCTACGACCTGCTGTAATCACAAACAGGGAATCTGACTTTCGAAAACCTTGAGTAATAGACAAAATAGAACTTCAAGACCCGCACTAAATCCAATTTGTGCAAGTTCCGTTCCTTTGCATTCCCTGGGCCCGGGCAAAGCGAGGGCAACACAATATCCTGGTTAACATGAAATTGCGACACCACCTTAGGTAGAAAATCGCCCCGTGTGCGAAGCACTACTCGATCCGGGTAAAACTCCAGGAAAGGAGGCGAGCAGGAAAAAGCTGCCAACTCAGAAACCCTTCTTAAAAGGTTACCGCCACTAAGAAGGTAACCTTCCAAGAAATTAAAGAAAGGCTAGCAGAACCCATAGGCTCAAAAGGTATATACTGAAGAGCCTCCAAGACAAGGTTGAGCCGCCAAGGAGACACAGGCGCCTTCCGCAGTGGAAACTGACGGGTTACTCCGCGAAAAAAGGAACGTACGTCCCTACGCGAGGCGATAGCCTTCCGAAATAGCAAAGACAGGGCAGAAACCTGACCTTTCAGAGTGCTAACTGCCAAACCTTTTGTCCACCCGTACTGTAGCAAAGCCAACAAATTGGGAATGGAAAAAAATCCTTGGATTCCTTGAAGAACCCCGAAACCACGAAAAGACCAAGTCTTGTGATAAATCTTAGTAGTAGCCGACCTCTGGCAGCTCGCAGAGTGGCAATGACTTCGGCTGAAAAACCTCTACGGGTCAAGGTTTTGGTCTCAAGAGCCACGCCGTCAAACGCAGAGACTTCAAGTCCGGATGACGAACGGGCCCCTGGGTTAACAGGTCCGGGCGAGGAGGAAGTGGGAATGGCGGTGCCGCCAAAAACGACACCATGTCGAGAACCACGTCCTCCTTGGCCAATCCGGGGCTATCAACATAGCCGGAATTCTCTTTCAGTCTGATCCGACGCAGCACCAGAGGAAGTAAAGATATCGGCGGAAACACATAGACTAGCTCGAAATGGTCCCACGGAGCCACCAGAGCAACCACCGCCACAGCCTTCGGTCCTTGTACCTGGACATGAAGGTCGGTAGTTTGGCATTTGAACCTGGATGCCATCAAATCCACTTGGGGAGTTCCCCAACGAAGCACAACAGCGCAAAAATTTTCGGATGAAGACTCCATTCTCCAGGATCCATCTTCTCGCGACTGAGGAAGTCCACCGTGGTATTCTGGACTCCTGGAATGTGATCGCAGAGATGGCTGGAACCTTGGTCTCGGCCCATAGCAGGATCCGAGACACCTCCATCATGAGGCTGGAGCTCCTTGTCCCGCCTTGGGTTGATATACGCAACGCCGTCGCGTTGTCTGTCTGCACTCGGACTGGTAACCGCTTAAAGGGACCGTCCAGTGTTGTAGGCAAAGGAAAAATTGCCCTCAACTCCAGGATGTTGATCGGTAGAACAGACTCTTCCGATGACCATACTCCCTGGATCCAAAGATCGTTCCAGACACCCCCCAGCCCGTTAGGCTGGCATCGGTGGTTATGACCGACCACCTCGGAGGAAGGAAAGATTTCCCCAGGAATAACGCTCCTGGACGTAACCACCATCCTAGGGATTCTCGCACCCTGTGAGAGATGATGACGCTGCAATTCAGAGAAGCTTGCGATCGATCCCAACGACTCAGAATGAGCCTTTGGAGGGCCCTGGAATGAAATTGGGCAAACGGAAGTGCCTCCATGGACGTCAAACCCAGAAGGCGCATACACTTCCGAAAGGACATTGCTGCCGTAGACCTCATAATCTGTACATGTCGAAAGAGACATGCCCGCTTGTCTGGAGGAAGGGACACCACCGTCCGTACAGTGTCGAAATGCATTCCCAAAAACAGGATTGACTTCCAGAGACGACTTCTCCCAATTGACCAGCCACCCGAAATCCTCCAGGAGCTGAAGGGATAGATTGCGAGCCGTCCCCGCCTCCTCCTTTGAGGACGCCACAATCAGAAGGTCGTCCAGGTAGGGAAATCGTAACCCCCTGTAAGGTTCTTTGTCTCTGTTGACATGTTCCTTGAAACTCAGTTTTCCGTCGGCCATTTTGCTTTGTCTTTCTGCAGCTCTTGCCCTCAGTTAATATGGAGTTTCCAGTTTTCATGTTCCCGCCCTGATTCTTCCCTCTTGCTTCTTAAGCAGCCTCAGCTGAACAATCAGTGCTCCTGAATCAAGCCTCAGTCAGTCTGTGACCTGACTCCTGGAAGCCTTGGACTTGTACTCCAGCTATTCCCTACTGAGGAACCTTGGAACACTTTTGGACTCTGAAAACCTGCTGTTTGGTGAATCCATGTTTGCAGAGGAATTACGGTACAGAGAAGAGATCCTGAACCTGCTTTGGAGATTTATTGTAGTGCTTGAAGTTACTCTGGCCTGCTGTGTCTCCTGTCGCTGTTCCTGCAAACTGTGTGAACTTTTCAGCATGCTTGTATGAAGTAATACAAGTCATTTCATTTCAACCTATGTCTCCTGTGTTTTCCTCGCACCCAAGCACAAGACGCTATAGGAACTGTACACTATACATGACAAGATTCAGGAGCCAATGTTTAGTGTCTGCTGGGTCTGGGAAAGCCGTGTCTGCTGTGACTGTGGATATCAGATGTTCGTTTAATACCTTATGTGATGACAGTGGTTGTGACTTCTCACAACCATTCCAGGTGAGCGCATTCCCTTAAAATTTTACTCTGGAGTGTTACCACAGGTAAACACTATTGTTTTTTTTTTTCCTTTCCTCTTCTCCTTCCAGCACCTCTGCCTTAAAAGATCTGGAAGATGGAGGCCCGCATAAAGGAACTTTGCGGAGTGACTGATACAATCCTTTCAGATGTACAGACTTTAAAAACCCGTTTTGCAAGCCTACAGGACCTCACTAATCATAATTTGCAAGTGTTTGGACAGACTACCCAGGAATTGCGAGCCAGGATTGAGGCTCTAGAGGAACGAGCCCAGGCTCCTGCGATAACCCCAAGTTCTGGGATCCCGAAATTACCTCCTTTTCGTTTTGGCGGTGAACGTGAGAAATTCAGGGGATTTATTAATCAATGCAATTTATTTTTCTCTGCACATGCTTCACAATTTCCCACTGAACGATCCAAAGTGCTTACTATAATCATGTTGCTTACCAATAAGGCTTTGATGTGGGCAAACCCTCTGATTGAGACTGAGGATGATTGTTTGAATCACCTTGATGCTTTTATTTCAGCCATGGGGCAGGTGTTTGATGACCCCAATCGAGGTGCAACAGCTGAAGCAACCATGTTAACTTTGCGCCAAGGTAAGCGTTCAGTAGCCGAATATGCCCTAGATTTCAGGAGATGGGCTCTTGATACCACTTGGGACACTTCCGCTAAAAAATCTATTTTTCGGAAAGGGTTGTCTCCACTGATTAAGGATGAACTTGCTCGTGCCGACCCTCCCACTGCGTTAGGTGACTTTATTAACTATTGTATCCGTATTGATGCTCGTCTGACTGAACGCAGACAAGAGAGATGGTTCGAAAATAATCGCACTAACCTTTTACTACCTCCCTCCTCAGCTAAGGAACCTTTGAGTAGGATCACAAGGGAACCAGAACCTGAACCCATGCAGGTGGACTCTTTACAAAGACGGGTTAGTGATGCACGCAAAGAACATCGTATAAAGGAAAATCTATGTTTCTACTGTGGTAAGTCAGGGCACTTCATTATAAACTGCCCCAGCCGTTCTCGTAAGACTACTGCAGCAGTCATTCACTGTGAGTGTTGCGAGAGGAGCTCTGTCATGTCCGAGCCTCCGGCTCCAGAGAGATCTGCTGCAAGAGATCTTGATTTCTCGGACTTAAACTCTGTTAGTTCTGGGGACGATGACGGTATAAACGCTGCAATTTTTCAAGTTTCCTCAGCGGTGTCCCAGCTGAGTTGTAAAAGAAACAATTCTCATTGCTTCCTTTCCATCAAACTCTGGGTTGACTCAGTCTGGGTGTCTAGCTCTGCTATGATCGACTCAGGAGCAAGTGGAAATTTTATGGATATCTCCTTTGCTCTGAAACAGGGGATACGTTCAGTGAAGAAGGCTACTCCAGTACAGATGGAGACTGTGGATGGCTCTCTACTGACTTCTGGACCAGTGGATCAAGAAACAGAGCCTTTGAGGGTCCTTATGGGTAAAGATCATCAGGAGAAAATGTCTTTTTTGCTTATCTCTTCTCCCCACTTTCCCATCATTCTAAGGCTACCATGGCTGCAGGCGCAGAATCCTACGATTAACTGGGAGACCAAGGAATTACACTTTCCGGAGAAACAGATGAGTCAAGGAGTTTCAGCTTGCTCTGTTCCTAAAGGAACCATGTCAGTCCCTGAACTACCAGCTGTATACCAGGACTATGACGATTTATGTGACAAGAAGAACGCTGATCAGCTTCCTCTTCACCGTCCATATGATTGTCCAATTGAATTATTACCCGGAGCCGAGATACCTTTTGGTAAGATCTACCCCCTAGCGGGGCCCGAGCTAAAAGCTTTGAAGGATTATATAGATGAAAATTTAGCCAAGGGCTTCATACGCCCCTCTTCATCTCCCGCAGGTGCACCCATCTTCTTTGTGAAGAAGAAAGATGGATCTCTGAGACCCTGCATAGACTATAGGGAACTCAATAAGGTTACTATTAGAAACCGTTATCCATTGCCTTTAATCCCTGAGTTGTTGGAGAGAGTGCGGCATGCCAAAATTTTCTCTAAACTGGATCTCCGTGGGGCCTATAACTTGGTCCGTATCAGACCTGGGGATGAATGGAAGACTGCTTTCAGGTCACGCTATGGACACTTTGAATATCTAGTTATGCCTTTTGGTCTGAGTACCGCCCCAGCCACTTTCCAACACTTCGTGAATGATATCTTCAGGGATCTCCTAGATACATTTGTGGTGATTTATCTGGATGATATTCTAATTTTTTCTAACTCCACAGAGGAACATCATGGACATGTGAGAATGGTCTTAGAACGCCTAAGACAAAACCATCTCTACATTAAACTTGAAAAATGTGAATTCCATAGGACCGAAATTCAATTTCTGGGGTATGTACTATCTACGCAAGGGATTAGTATGGATGGAAGCAAGACCCAAGCCATCAAGGATTGGCCAATTCCTAGAAATGTGAAGGAGGTGCAGCGTTTCATCGGGTTTGCCAACTTCTATAGACGTTTCATTAAGAATTTTTCTGAGGTAGTGTCACCTATCACCCAACTTACCCGGAAACAGTCTAGGTTCTCCTGGACCCCGCAAGCTCAGGAAGCATTTTCCTGTTTAAAGGATAAATTTACCACCGCACCTATCTTAGTACATCCCAACCCCGAGCTTGCCTTCATAATAGAGGTGGATGCTTCAGACTGTGCCGTTGGAGCTATACTCTCTCAGAGAACAGGTGAGAAGAATGTCTTGCATCCCTGTGCCTTCTTTTCCCAGCAGTTGTCTTCGGCTGAGAGGAACTACGATGTGGGCAATAGAGAATTGTTGGCCATTATTGCCGCCTTCAAGGAATGGAGACACCTTCTTCAGGGAGCTGCACAGCAAATAGTCGTCCTGACAGACCATCGTAACCTTGAATTTATCAGGTCGGCTAAGTGCCTGACTCCTCGCCAGGCTCACTGGAATCTTTTCCTAAACCAATTTAATTTTGTCATTTCTTATAGACCAGGATCGCGCAATGGAAAGGCTGATGCACTCTCTAGGATTCATTCAGCAGAGACACGTCCACTTACTCCTCCTAAGACTATTCCTGACTCTAGATTCCTGGGAGTGATTCATAATCAAGACCTACTTAAGGACATCAAGGAAGCATACCATGCGGATTCTTTGTTGGCTCAACCCCCAAGGGACGTAAGTCTTGTCTTTAAGAATGGTGTGTGGATTCAGGGACAACGTCTGTATATATCTGAAATAGTCAGATTGAGAGTATTGCAACTCATCCACGATTCCAAGATAGCCGGGCATAGGGGAATTCTAAAGACACAAGAATTTCTTTCTCCTTTCTTTTGGTGGCCCACTTACAGGAAAGATGTCTTAAACTATGTCACTTCATGTGAAGTCTGTGCAAGATGCAAAACACCTCGCTCCTCACCAACTGGTCTGTTGCAACCTCTTCCCACCCCGTCCCGCCCGTGGGGATCCATTTCTATGGACTTCATTGTGGAGTTACCAACCTCTCAAGGGAAGAACACCATTCTAGTGGTGGTTGACCGTCTAACAAAAGCAGCTCATTTTATCCCTTGTGTCGGCTTACCCACTGCAAAACAGACATCAGACTTGATAATTAAGAATGTGTTTCGCTTACATGGAGTACCGGATGAGGTCATTTCGGATCGAGGGGTGCAATTCACTTCAAGGTTTTGGCAAAATTTCTGTGCAGCATTAGACATTAAAGTAAACCTTTCTTCTGCTTTTCATCCCCAGACTAATGGACAGACAGAACGAACCAATCAGACCCTGGAGCAGTATCTCCGCTGTTTTATCTGCCACCTACAGGATGATTGGGTGGATCTACTTCCACTGGCTGAGTTCTCTTATAACAACTCTCAGAGCGCCTCCCCTAAGCAGTCTCCTTTTTACTCCAATCTAGGTTATCATCCTAACATTCTTCCTCGATTTCCCATAGATACGCCCTTGCCGGCAGTGGCTGAAAGAATCACTTCTTTACAAAAGAATATGGATCTTCTAAAGGAAAATCTAGAATTGGCTCAGGAAAGGTACAAGAAAGCAGCAGATAAATTTCGTAAACCTGCACCAGCTTTCAAGGTAGGAGATTTGGTCTGGCTGTCAACCAGAAATCTTAAATTAAAGATTCCATTGTCTAAATTGGGACATAAGTACATTGGACCTTATAAGATCAATAAGATTATAAGTGCTGTTGCTTGTCGTCTTCAACTACCCAGAACTATGAGAATCCACCCTGTCTTTCATGTATCCCTACTAAAGGCTGCAACACCCAATACGTTTCCTGGACGTTCTTCTCCTTGCCCTGACCCAGTGCTGGTCGATGGTCAGGAAGAATTTATGGTGGAAAGGATTCTAGATTCCAGGTTGTACAGAAATCAGTTGCAATATTTGATTAAATGGCAGGGCTACCCAGTGGAGGACAACTCATGGGAACCAGTCAATAATGTAAATGCTCCTCGCCTGCTCCGCCAGTTTCATCAGAGGTACCCTGACAAGCCTGGTCTGAGGTCATCCGGAGGTTGTCCCTAAGGGGGGAGTAATGTAAGGTTCTTTGTCTCTGTTGACATGTTCCTTGAAACTCAGTTTTCCGTCGGCCATTTTGCTTTCTGTCTTTCTGCAGCTCTTGCCCTCAGTTAATATGGAGTTTCCAGTTTTCATGTTCCCGCCCTGATTCTTCCCTCTTGCTTCTTAAGCAGCCTCAGCTGAACAATCAGTGCTCCTGAATCAAGCCTCAGTCTGTGACCTGACTCCTGGAAGCCTTGGACTTGTACTCCAGCTATTCCCTACTGAGGAACCTTGGAACACTTTTGGACTCTGGAAACCTGCTGTTTGGTGAATCCATGTTTGCAGAGGAATTACGGTACAGAGAAGAGATCCTGAACCTGCTTTGGAGATTTATTGTAGTGCTTGAAGTTACTCTGGCCTGCTGTGTCTCCTGTCGCTGTTCCTGCAAACTGTGTGAACTTTTCAGCATGCTTGTATGAAGTAATACAAGTCATTTCATTTCAACCTATGTCTCCTGTGTTTTCCTCGCACCCAAGCACAAGACGCTATAGGAACTGTACACTATACATGACACCCCCTGTCTTCGAAGAATTGCCATGAGGGGCGCTAGAATTTTTGTAAAAACTCTGGGCGCCGAGGCCAAGCCGAATGGCAGAGCCACAAACTGGCAATGGTCCTGACCTATGGCAAAACGAAGGAAGCGCTGGTGAGCCCTTCCGATGGGAACATGCAAATAAACGTCGCGAATGTCGATTGACCAAAAAGACGTTCTGCGACAGGGCTGCCACAACGGAGCGAAGCGACTCCATGCGGAATTTTCGGGATGTAAACATGCTGATTCAATCTTTGAAATCCAAAATAGGACGAAATTTGTCCTCCTTTTTGGGGACCACAAAGAGGTTGGAATAAGAATCCTCTTCCCCGGTCCTCTGCGGAACCGGTATCACCAAACCCTTCTGCAGAAGGGAATCGACCTCTCGTAGTAGAGCGGCAAATAGCTCGGCTCTGACGGAATGCGAGATTGGCAAAACCTGTCCGGGGGTCGAGAAAGAAACTCTATGAAGTAGCCTGCCAACACAACCTGTGTTACCCAGGCGTCCGACACACGGGAAACCCAAGTCGGTTTGAATTGGAGTAAACGACCCTCCACTCGAGAGCGCTCGAGTGAGACCCAGACGTCAGACCGCTTTAGCGGGTTTTTTGCCAGCTTCTGTCTTAATGGAAGTTCTGTTTCCAGGGTATGCGGAATTTCTGAGAAATTCCCCCTTTTTTTTTAAAAAAAAGAGAGGAACGACCCAAACCCCCAGAGGGTTGACCGGATCATCCCCTGGACCGAAAGGACCGCCGACAATTACCGGCACTAGTCCTGCCAGACGCAGAAGTCACAGCTCTGCGCTGCGGTAAAGCTGTTTCTTTTGCCTCAGAAATCAGCTCTGTGAGGTCAGATTCAAATAGCTGACCACTTTGTAAGCTAAAGATAGCAAACCCTGCTTGGAAACCGCGTTCCACTGTCTAAGCCACAGTGCTCTTCTGACTGTGACTGCCGAGGATTGCGCCCTGGATAGCAGTGACTCAGAATCCTTCAACTTGAAAAGCCCATCTATCTCGATAGAGGGGATCCATCTTGTCACGCCGTCCGTAGACGGTCCAAACGGCTCAGGGAAACTTTACAAGTACACATAGATCCTTAATACTGAATCCATGACCCGCAGCCTCGCAGATGGATATTGTTGCCATCTCCATTTTTCTGTCCAGCAGGTCCTGCAGACTCGCCTTCCTTTACCAGGATAAAGGGACATTCACTTCAGGAGATCCAATTAACAATCAACTCCGTAGAAAACGGATACAGATTGTAAAGCCGTCGCGACCTATGCGACTCCTGAAACATCCGGGCCGACTTACCAGGACGCCTAGTTACCTCTCTCTGGTAACTGTAACGCCCTCATGGCTCCAATAGTACGGTCCATGAGAGAGGCAGAGTGTCCCTGCCGATCCTCCTTGTCCGAAACGGACATCTTCGCTACGCGAGAAGGAAGGCACCGATTTGTGTGGCTTCCTTGAGAGGATCTAGCTGACACTCCATAACCTAGAAGGTCAGACAGGCCATCATAGAAACTAGCGAGGGCCTCCATTTTGACACCACTGGAACCTCCGACCGCTGCGCATGACGCTGTCGGGGTCTGCGTGTCAGATAGTCCGCATCTGACATGTCCTTGCACAGTATATGGCAGGTTAAACCTGTCAGTAACTAGAACAGTGTGTTTCTTAAAGAAAAAACAATCGCTGAAGGGTTAAAGCTCTTAAAGAGAGAGCTACCCCAGCATTAATAGTTAACCGCCTAAGAAGGGGTTAAAGTAGCAGACTCCCCACAACCTTGATAATGAAAAAGTTGTGCGAGCCCCAAGTGCCTCTTATAAGGCAGCAGCTGCAGGACAGCTTTTTATGCCACACTAACAGAAAAACGTTCCACAAGATCGCTAAAAATTGCGCTGTTTTGTATATCGCAATGACCGCCAAAGTTGTTAAGGAGATCGCTAACCGCTTATGCGATGTTAATGAGATCGCCCAGATTGGCAGCTACTAGCGACATTAAAAAATGATCACACAAACGATCGCATTAGTATGCGTCGTTATCAGGATCGTTAGTGGGAACGTATAGTGGCAGTATTAAAATCGCAGACTCCCCACAAACTCTTTATTATTATTGAAAAGAGTGTGCGAGCCCCTTATGCGATAACATTCGCAGGACAGCGCAGTCTGTCACTCATTAGTGCCCCAGAAGGCGCCCGCGCTGTGGGGGTGAAGGGGTTAAGCTTCTGCCCGCGAGCTAGAAGCGACTCACCCAGCTGGTAACAGTGTAACATCTTGCCGGGAGGGGAGGAGGGAGAAAAGCCAGAAGAAGCTTTCAGCCTGCTTCTTTAATGGCCGCCGTGCTGTGCCTCCGTGTGCTCCATGAGGGAAGCCGGAAATGGAGACAGCAGTAAAGCGCGCGCTCAGAGCGGCGCGAAAATTCAAATAAAAAGGCGCGCACTCCTCTCCTATGTCCTGCAGGCATCCACCTGCGGACAAAAAACACCAGTCACCGACATGTATTGTACAGCGGCTGCCGCAGCAGTCGCTTAAACACTCACACACACATTAATAAAAATGTGAGGTAAAAATGTGAGGTACTCACCAGCCGAAGCGCCACAGGGACCCCCAGGGGTTTCTGGCGCTATGCCCATGCTTCCCCCCACGGCGGGGGACGCAGTGACCCCTGCAGCGTGGTTTGCGCCCCCGCCAGGGAAGCCATCCTCATCCCCCCGGGCCGGCAGGGTTCTGCAGGGACCACCATTAGGGTAATACAGATCCGCCAAGGGAGAGGTGGGAGTCCAGCAGCGCTGAGACTCCTGAGACCTCTAGACTACATTTGGTGATCCAAGTCTCTTGTCCGATAAAAAATAATAAAATATTCTGAGGAGCTGCTTCCAGCAGCGACCATCCTCTGGGACCTCAAATTGTAAACTGAAGAGCTGAGTAGGAGGAGCCCGAGCTGGAGGGGCCGGTCAACACTCTTTTTAATCTGAGGTGTCAATCCTATCTGGGCTCCGCCTACCCCACTAGTAATGACTGTGGCTCTCTTCCTTCCATCTGCAGCTGAAAAATGGTTTTGTACAATTTGTTGTAAAAATGAGAAATCGCTGGTCAACTTTTAACCCTTATAACTTCGTATCAAAAAAAAAATTTGGTTTCAAA
Organism: Oophaga sylvatica; assembly: GCA_033576555.1. Classification (NCBI taxonomy): domain Eukaryota; kingdom Metazoa; phylum Chordata; class Amphibia; order Anura; family Dendrobatidae; genus Oophaga; species Oophaga sylvatica. The sequence goes on along the minus strand of JARQOD010000001.1, from coordinate 177,519,754 downwards.
ATTGTGCTGATGTAAAGTAGACATGTGGGAAATGTTATTTAGTAACTATTTTGTGTGACATATTTCTCTGTTTTAAGGGAATAAAAATTAAAAGTTTGAAAATTGCAAAATTTTCAAAATTTTTTGCCATATTTCCATTTTTTTCATAAATAACCGCAAATTATATCGAAGAAATTTTACCACTATCAGGAAGTACAATATGTCACGAGAAAACAGTCCCAGAATCGTGAAGATTTGTTGAAGCGTTCCACAGAGGCAGTGGTCAGAATTGTAAAAACTGGAACGGTCATTAACGTGGGGTTAAGGGGTTAAAACCAATTTGCATAATAATTCGGAACATGGTGCATATATACACACACACTTTTAGATATATTTTTATTGCTCATATTTTATTGTACATTATTTCTCATTATTTAAACGTCTCATTGCAAGAATAATTTTACAAATATATGCTCACTCAAATAAATCCTCTGTGTTAGAGCACAGAGGTGTACATTTTATTCTCACCTAAAGTTTACATAAGTGTTATATATATATATATATATATATATATACAGTACAGACCAACAGTTTGGACACACCTTCTCATTCAATGATTTTTCTGTATTTTCATGACTATGAAAATTGTAGAATCACACTGAAGGCATCAAAAATATGAATTAACACATGTGGAATTATACATTAAACTTTACAAAAAAGTGTGAAACAACTGAAAATATGTCTCATATTCTAGGTTCTTCAAAGTAGCCACCTTTTGCTTTTATTACTGCTTTGCATGCAGAAAAGGTGAACGGATGGACTCTACATGCCTGATTCCCACCGTGAAGCATGGAGGAGGTTGTGTGATGGTGTGGGGGTGCTTTGCTGGTGACACTGTTGGGTATTTATTCAAAATTGAAGCAGTGTGCGGTCCAGCTCACCCCAAACCATCTCGATTGGGTTCAGGTCTGGTGACTGTGGAGGCCAGGTCATCTGGCGTAGCACCCCAACACTTTCCTTCTTGGTCAAATAGCCCTTACACAGCCTGGAGGTGTGTTTGGGGTCATTTTCCTGTTGAAAAATAAATGATGGTCCAACTAAACGCAAACCGGATGGAATAGCATGCTGCTGCAAGATGCTGTGGTAGCCATGCTGGTTCACTATGCCTTCAATTTTGAATAAATCCCCTACAGTGTCACCAGCAAAGCACCCCCACATCATCACACCACCTCCTCCAAGCTTCACGGTGGGAACCAGGCATGTAGAGTCCATCCGTTCACCTTTTCTGCGTGCAAAGCAGTAATCAAAGCAAAAGGTGGCTACTTTGAAGAACCTAGAATATAAGACATATTTTCAGTTGTTTCACACTTTGTTGTAAAGTGTATTGTATAATTCCACTGTGTTACTTCATAGTTTTGATGCCTTCAGTGTGATTCTACAATTTTCAGTCATGAAAATACAGAAAAATCTTTGAATGAGGTGTGTCCAAACTTTTGGTCTGTACTGTATATATACATATATACACACAGTGAAGGAAATAATTATTTGATCCCATCCTGATTTTGTAAGTGTGCCCACTGACAAAGACATGAACAGTCTATAATTTTAAGGGTAGGTTTATTTTAACATTGAGATACAGTATCAAAAATAAAATCCCAAGAAATCACGCTGTATAAATTTATTTGCATTTTGAATTGAGAAAAAAGTATTTGATCCCTCTGGAAAATAAGACTTAATACTTGGCAAAACCCTTGTTGGCTAGCACAGCAGTCAGACGTTTTTTGTAGTTGATGATGAGGTTTGCACACATGTCAGGAGGAATTTTGTTCCACTCCTCTTTTGCAGATCATCTCTTGGCAACTCGGAGCTTCATCTCCCTCCATAAGTTTTCTATGGGATTAAGGTCTGGAGACTGGCTAGGCCACTCCATGACCTTAATGTTCTTCTTTTTAAGCCACTTCTTTGTTGCCATGGCTGAATGTTTTGGGTCATTGTCTTGCTGGAAGACCCAGCCATGACCCATTTTTAATGTCCTGGCAGAGGGAAGGAGCTTGTCATTCAGGATTTTATGGTACATAGCTCCATCCATTCTCCCATTGATGTGGTCAAGTAGTCCTGAGTCCTTAGCAGAGACACACCCAAAACATGTTTCCACATTCATGCTTGACAGTAGGAAAGGTGTTCTTTGGGTCATAGGCAGCATTTCTCTTCCTCCAAACACAGCAAGTTGCGTTAATGCCAAAGAGATGAATTTTTGTCTCATCTGACCACAGCACCTTCTCCCAATCACTCACAGAATCATCCAGGTGTTCATTGGCAAACTTCAAACTGCCCATTTGTCTTCTCGAGCAGAGGGCCCTTGCGGGCACTGCAGAATTATAAACCTTAATGGCGTAATGTGTTACCAATGCTTTTCTTGGTGACTGTGGTCCCAGCTGCCTTGAGATCATTAACAAGTTCCCCGTGTAGTTTTAGGCTGATCTTTCACCTTCCTCATGATCAAGGACACCCAATGAGGTGAGATTTTGCGTGGTTCCCCAGATCGATTTCGATAGACAGTCATTTTGTAATTTCTTCCATTTTCTTACTATTGCACCAACAGTTGTCTCCCTTCTCACCCAGCATCTTACTTATGGTTTTGTAGCCCATTCCAGCTTTATGCAGGTCTATGATGTTGTCCCTGACATCCTTAGAAAGTTCTTTGGTCTTGCCCATGTTGTAGAGGTTAGAGTCTGTCTGAGTCTGTGGACAGGAGTCTTTTATAAAGGTAACTATGTAAGACAGCGGTCTTCAATGCAGGCAACAAGTTGATTAGGAGCGTCTAACTGGTCTGTAGGAGCAAGAACTCTTAATGGTTGGTAGGGGATCAAATACTTATTTCTCATTGTAAAATGCAAAAAAAATTGTAGAATTTATACAATGTGATTTTCTGTTCATGTATTAGTCAGTGGGTGAAATTACAAAAACAGCAAGGGAACAAATAATTATTTCCTTCACTGTATATCTCAAATATTTTATACTTTGTTAAGCAATTGAGTAATCCCCCCCTCTTTTTTTGTCAATATCCACAAGAAGGCTTTAAGCTGCGGTGCTATCCAGGTGCATCAATTTGTATAGGCGAAACTGGGTGTTTTAAATCTTCTCATGTGGTCTTCAATCCACATACCCTGAAGAAAGGGAACCGATAGCTCCTCGAAAAGCGTAGGTTGTGTACATCGCAGGACTTCGTAGCTTCTTACTGTGACGTCACACACTACTCCAGCATTCTCCTGCTAAGTAACCAGGGATGGTACAGGCCAGAACACCATGGTCGCACAGACTTGTTAGACTTACCAGAGGACTCACAGTGTCTTTCTGCACCATGTCCATTTCTAATTGCTTCTGGAAACAAGATCCCTACAGCAGGACACCAGTATATACAGGAGCATGCAGAGATACATGTGCTTCTCTCAAAATTAGCATATCATCAAAAAGTTAATTTCTTTCAGTTATTCAATACAAAAAGTGAAACTTATATAGAGTCATTACAAACAGAGTGATCTATTTAAAGTTTTTATTTCTACTAATGTTGATGATTATGGCTTACAGCCAATGAAAACCCAAAAGTCATTATCTCAGTAAATTAGAATACTTTTTAACACCAGCTTGAATAATGATTTTAAAATCCAAAATGTTGGCCTAATGAAATGTATGTTCAGTAAATGCATTCAATACATGGTCAGGGCTCCTTTTGCATCAATTACTGCATCAATGCAGCGTGGCATGGAGGCTTTCAGCCTGTGGCACTGCTGAGGTCTTATGGAAGCCCAGGTTGCTTTGATAGCAGCCTTCAACTAGTCTGCATTGTTGGGTCTGGTGTCTCATCTTCCTCTTGACAATACCCTCTGCCGACATTTTGTGAAAGGCCAGAGCCCCCCGCAGTTCCAATGCTTCCTGTGCGGTGGACTCTGGGAAAATGGCCGCCTGGAGTGGTGCAGGTGCAGATCTCGGCACCAAGATCTCAGGAGATGAGATTTCAGCACTGATCAATTCAAAACCAATAGCACAAGTGACCATCAAATGTGGCATATACCAATGTGATGAACTGTCCCCATTGCTGTTCTGCAAAGGCTTGAATCCCTTTAGTCAGATAATTACAGAGTCTACCTATGGATACAAGTTCAAGAGTGGAAGCACCTTCAGCCACCTCCTCTACAGGTCCTTCTCAAAAAATTAGCATATAGTGCTAAATTTCATTATTTTCCATAATGTAATGATTACAATTAAACTTTCATATATTTTAGATTCATTACACACCAACTGAAATTTGTCAGGTCTTTTATTGTTTTAATACTGATGATTTTGGCATACAACTCCTGATAACCCAAAAAACCTGCCTCAAAAAATTAGCATATCAAGAAAAGGTTCTCTAAACGACCTATTACCCTAATCTTCTGAATCAACTAATTAACTCTAAACACATGCAAAAGATTCCTGAGGCTTTTAAAAACTCCCTGCCTGGTTTATTACTCAAAACCCGGGCAGCACGGTGGCTCAGTGGATAGCACTACAGCCTTGCAGCGCTGGAGTCCTGGGTTCGAATCCCACCTTGGACAATATCTGCAAGGAGTTTGTATGTTCTCCCTGTGTCTGCATGGGTTTCCTCCGGGTACTCCGGTTTCCTCCCACACTCAAAAAACATACTGATAGGGAATCTAGATTGTGAGCCCCATCGGGGACAGCAACGATAATGTGGCAAAACTGTAAAGCGCTGCGAAATCTGTTAGCGCTATATAAAAATAAAATTATTATTATTATTATTAAACACCCATCATGGGTAAGACTAGCGACCTGACTGATGTCAAGAAGGCCATCATTGACACCCTCAAGCAAGAGGGTAAGACCCAGAAAGAAATTTCTCAACAAATAGGCTGTTCCCAGAGTGCTGTATCAAGGCACCTCAATGGGAAGTCTGTTGGAAAAAAACAATGTGGCAGAAAACGCTGTACAACGAGAAGAGGTGACCGGACCCTGAGGAAGATTGTGGAGAAGGACCGATTCCAGACCTTGGGGGACCTGAGGAAGCAGTGGACTGAGTCTGGTGTAGAAACATCCAGAGCCACCGTGCACAGGCGTGTGCAGGAAATGGGCTACAGGTGCCGCATTCCCCAGGTAAAGCCACTTTTGAACCATAAACAGCGGCAGAAGCGCCTGACCTGGGCTACAGAGAAGCAGCACTGGACTGTTGCTAAGTGGTCCCAAGTACTTTTTTCTGATGAAAGCAAATTTTGCATGTCATTCGGAAATCAAGGTGCCAGAGTCTGGAGGAAGACTGGGGAGAAGGAAATGCCAAAATGCCTGAAGTCCAGTGTCAAGTACCCACAGTCAGTGATGGTGTGGGGTGCCATGTCAGCTGCTGGTGTTGGTCCACTGTGTTTCATCAAGGGCAGGGTCAATGCAGCTAGCTATCAGGAGATTTTGGAGCACTTCATGCTTCCATCGACTGAAATGCTTTATGGAGATGAAGATTTCATTTTTCAGCACGACCTGGCACCTGCTCACAGTGCCAAAACCACTGGTAAATGGTTTACTGACCATGGTATTACTGTGCTCAATTGGCCTGCCAACTCTCCTGACCTGAACCCCATAGAGAATCTGTGGGATATTGTGAAGAGAAAGTTGAGAGACGCAAGACCCAACACTCTGGATGAGCTTAAGGCCGCTATCGAAGCATCCTGGGCCTCCATAACACCTCAGCAGTGTCACAGGCTGATTGCCTCCATGCCACGCCGCATTGAAGCAGTCATTTCTGCAAAAGGATTCCCGACCAAGTATTGAGTGCATAACTGAACTTTATTATTTGATGTTTTTTTTTTTGTTTTTAAAAATCACTTATTTTATTGGATGGTTGAAATATGTTAATTTTTTGAGACAGGTTTTTTGGGAGTTGTATGCCAAAATCATCAGTATTAAAACAATAAAAGACCTGACAAATGACCTGACAAATTTCAGTTGGTGTGTAATGAATCTAAAATATATGAAAGTTTAATTGTAATCATTACATTATGGAAAATAATGAAATTTAGCACTATATGCTAATTTTTTTGAGAAGGACCTGTATATGGATGACATCAAGCTGTATGGGAAAAACGAATGATCCACCTGACAAGGATCTACAGCAAAGACATCAGGATGTCCTTCAGACTGGAGAAGTGTGGCCAGTTGGTAATAAAGGTAAGGTAGTCAAGACAGCAGGGCACATAGCAGATGTACAGACATGCTACAAGTACCTCAGCATCCCACAGGGATATGGTAACCATGATGAGGAGGCAAGAAAAGCAGCAACATCCAAATACCATCAAAGGGTAAGACAGGTGCTGAAGAGTCAGCTTAATGGGAAGAATAAAATCCGAGCCAGCAATACATATGCCCTGCCAGTTATCAGATACCCTGCTGGCCTGGTGTTCTAGCCAAAAGAAGAGATGGAAGCTGCAGATGTAAAGCTTCCATGTGGACACAAAAGCTCCTCACAATGTATAGAGGTTTCTACCCTAAGTCTAGCACCCAAAGATTGTATATCAACAGAAAAGAGGGTGGTCGAGGCTTGATAAGCATGCAAGCCAACATTACGGATGAAAGGAGGAGTATCCAGGAAGACATCAGAAGAATGGCACCAAAAGATGAGATACAACAATTGCAGTTTCAAAGGGATCTTAAGGCTTTTGGTGACAACCAAGCATATAGTTTCATCAAAATAACGTATCTGATATCTCATCCTCTGATATTGAGACGTCTGACACTGAACGGAATAGTTCAATAATCTCCCTAAGGGGTGGCAGACGATATAGACAATGGAGGGCAGGGGAACATACAATTCAAGGGGTTCCCAAAGGGGTGGTCTATCACAAATGAACATAACAGTTTTTCATCTTCTGCCTCCTCCTCCTCTTTTTTAGAGAGGAATGTCAAGACCGGCTACTATCTGAGACCCAAATAAGTCTGAATCAGGGCCAGATTCTAATCTACCTAGTTATACCCTCACAGTTGAGGACTACAATGTCTCGAGGAAGGGTTTTAATTACGTTTCCACCAATAAATTTGATTGCTTTGGTTGGACCAAAGACATTAATCTTTTTTGTCGTAAACTTGAACAGAAAATTTTTTTTGCACACAATGATCAGATTGAATGTGAGAGATTGGGTTTACAAAATGATGAACTTGAAGGATACAGAGCATTGGTAGGATTGTTAGAGGAGAATGACATGAGAGGGTCTTGGTCCATTCACAAATCTGAGGAATAAGAGTACCAAGATGCTTCCTCAGGCTGATCTCTCTAGCATTGATATTTTTATCAGACTTGTTGAAAAATAGAAAGGTTCCATCTGGCTTCTTACGTTCAAATCTTACATTGAATGAACAAGAAGCATTAACTAAATTAATGGACCAAAATGATTTGATAATCAAACCCTCTGACAAGGGTGGTAACCTTGTTATCATGGAAGAACAAGAATATCTGAAGATATGTCATAATGTTTTGAAGTCCTACGCTCTGATCCTTCATTGAGTTATAAAACTGAGTTGAAAGACATGCTTGAAAGGGCAAGGACAGATGGCTTAATATCTAAAAATGAATTTGATTTCTTGTGTCCATCCCAACCTGTGACTGCTACTTTTTATACCTTGCCAAAGGTTCGTAAGGGGCTTGACCCCATCAAGGGACGCCCAATTGTGTTGGGATCTGATTCATTGATTCAGAATTGTGGTGTCTATGTTGACCAAATACTCCGCCCCTTTGTCTTGGCCCTTCCCTCCTACATCAAGGATACCTCGTATCTCCTTTTGAAGCTGGAGGGCATCCATGTCAATGAGAATCCCTTATTGGCCTCAATAGACGTATATACAATATAGAGCCCACAATCAATTTGTACAGGATTTACTGCTGTTCACGCTTACCAAAAGTTTTTTCTTTTTGACAGGAAGTACTTCCACCAGCTCAGGGGCACCGCGATGGGCAGTCCCTGTGCCCCTTCTTATGCTGGGTTGTTCCTGGGCTGGTGGGAGGAAACCATGGTCTTCTCTGATGAACCAAAATGGTGGCAACAACATGTTGGGACTTGGTATAGATTCATTGATGACATTTTTATTATCTGGCAGGGGACAGAAGCCTGCTTTCTTGAGTTTGTCAATGAACTAAACAATAACAACATTGGTATGAGCTTTACGTATGAACTTAATAAGCCCACTCTAACGTTCCTTGATGTTTTAATTATGAAGGAAGATGATGGATCATCAAAATCCCAAATCTATTGTAAACCAACCAGTACAAAAAGTTTGCTTCGTTGGGATAGCCATCATCCAGAAGCACTTAAACGTGGTATTCCCAATGGCCAATTCTTGAGATAAAGGAGGAATTGCTTGGACATGGATGCCTTCAAACATCAATCAGCAGATATGAAAAGGAGATTCATGGAGAAAGGCTTATAACTATGGTTCTTCTCAGGATAGAAACTCTCTTACAAATCCAATCTAGAAAATCCACAGACACCTGACATAACAAGGATCACTTCTGACTGTCAAAACAAGAGAGTGGTTGGGATCCTAAATAAACATTGGGATATTTTAACATCAAATCCCGATCTGATAGATATTGTAGGACCCTGGCCAATGATAACTTTCAGAAAGGGGCGGTCGCTTAAAGATAGTCTAGTGCAGTTTTTTCAAGAGATCAAGTCCAGTGGGCACATGGCTGGACTGTAAAACCTGTGGTTTTTTCAAATGTGGCAACTGCATTAATTGCAAATTTATGAAACCATGTAAATATGTCACAAGCTCCTCCAATGGCAAAAGGTTTTATCACCGGGATTTTTCTAATTGTAACACCTCGGGACTTATCTATATGGCCACTTGTGACTGCCCGAAAGATTATGTGGGCAAGACAATAAGGGAATTCCGGCATAGAGTGGGGGAGCACATTGGTGACATTAGGCACAACCGCGATACCCCTTTTGCCAAACATGTTAATGAGATACATGGGGTAACATGGATGCAATCCATTTCAGTGTCATTGAGGTGGTCAAACAGAACTCTAGAGGTGTCAATTTTGATAGGTTGTAAATACAAAGAGAATGTGCATGGATTCACCGCCTAGAATCAATGACACCTAATGGTTTAAATGAAAACTTATCATATGCGTGCTTTTTGTAACTATATTTATTAATCATCTATAGGGTACTGTCTCTCTTGTAATGTCAGATATAATCCCCATATGTGTGGGGATTCACAAATTGTTGTGAAGATCAAAATTAGTATCCACTTTATATTTTAACATTAAATGCCTTTATGAATTTATTATTCGTCCTAATTGACTGAAATGGAGCGTGAATATCTTGTTTTATATTTATCATGCTGCTATTATACGTTTACACCCTAGGACTAAATGTATATCGTCCTCATTTTTTACCTTTTTTGCTGTGCATTTTATTGAAGAATTATATATTGGCACTATTTGTCTAAATTCTTTGCGCATTTAAATGAAATATCACTGGATCAGCCTCTACAAATTCTAGACATGGCCAGTATTATTTGAGTGCAAAAGCAGGAAGTACTTGCGTTCCTGGTGGAATGCACATGTTAGTATGGCACTTCCTGGACAGTCCAGACATGCACCGTGTGATCACTTCAAGTCAGGAAGTGTTTGCGTTCCAGGTGGAACACACGCTGTGTCATCGCGCTCCAGCAATGGTGCGGTCATGCGCAATGTGAGTTAACCGCTTTATTGAAAATTTGCGTTCCATGTGGAACGCACGCGGGGACATCGCCGCCCAGTTTCCAGTCTATTAGGTGGTGTGTGGATAAGCGGCTAACCTCTCCACCTATTATGAGGGTCAAACTGTGATTGATACCTCATTTTGTTGGTTGCTAGAGGACAAGCTCTGGCTACTGTGTAATGTTAAACCAGCACCTGACCCTATTTTAGTACACACTGTGATTGGAGCCTCTACAATATGGAGGAAGTGTGAGTTTTTTAAATGCAGCATCTCTATATAGGAGGAATATAGTACATTATCATACAGCATCTGACTATCCACCTCCTGATGATCTGATTTGGAGAAACGCGTTAATTTTTTCTTATCAACTACCAACCTTGCGTACCCCTTACTTACTGTTATCCATATGATATATTATCAATTTTTTGCCGCACATGTTGAAATTGGATTGTTGGCATGATTCATGTCTTCCATGTTTTATGGTCTTATTTTGCTACCCTTGCTGATGTTTATCAAGATATATCAGAGATATCAAGGGATAGCCGTCGTGGAGCGGGGGTGCCATTCCGCTGACCAGTAGGATGTCAACCTCCTGACAGGAAGGTGTACAGTCACAGGGAATAGTATAGTCAGGTACTCATTAGTTATGCACATGTCACTTTATTGTCTGTGTTACCAGCACTTTTTTGCACAGTTTCTTTGTTTCCTGCCCAACTACTTTTTATTGGCAATCTCTATTTTGCTCCTTTTCTGGTCAATTGAGTTACCGCATGTTGCCTTAGTCCAGGGATATATAGGAGTTTTAGGGTTCAGCCACCATGGAGCGGGGGCGCCAATCTCGTTTGTGTATAGGGTGCCAACCTCCACTGTCAGGTAGTTTGCAATCAGGGTTGGTTGTTTTTTTGTGTGATATTGTCTTGTACTTCAATAGGTTTAATAAAGCAATATTTTTATCTGGTATAATATACATATAAGGTTCCTTGATAGCACAATTGATTTTTTTCACCTTATTTTTTTCATATTTCTAAAATATTTTTCCCAAAGATTGTATAACAACAGAAAAGAGGGAGGTCGAGGCTTGATAAGCATGCAAGCCAACGTTACGAATGAAACGAGAAGTATCCAGGAATACATCAGAAGAATGGCACCAAATGATGAGATGCTGACAGAAAGCCTTAGGAAGCAAGAACAACAGATCTGGAAGGAAGAACAGGAAAATGAAGCAACATGGCAAGACAAGCCGCTGCACGGGATGTACCATCGACAGATAATGGAGGTGGCTGACATGGAGAAATCCTACCAATGGCTGGAGAAAGCTGGTCTCCGAGACAGCACAGAGGCACTAATCATAGCGGCACAAGAGCAAGCACTGAGTACCAGACCCATTGAAGATCCATAGAAGCAGGAATCTACCACACAAAGACAAGACAAGACCCAAGGTACAAACTATGCTAAGAAACCTCAGAAACTATCCAACACATAGTGGCAGGATGCAAAATGCACGCAGGAACAGGGTATACCGAACGCCACAACCAAGTAGCGGGAATTGTATACAGGAACATCTGCACAGCATATGGGCTAAGACCTCATAAGTCCAGGTGGGAGACCCCAGAGAAAGTGGTGGAGAATGAAAGGCCTAAATTCCTGTGGGACTTCAAGATCCAGATGGATAAGCAGGTGTTGGCTAACCAAGCATACATTGATAGTAGACAAAGATCAGAAGACAGCAATGATAATAGATGTGGCAGTGCCAAGTGACAACAACATCAGAAAGAAGGAATATGAGAAGCTGGAGAAATATCATGGTCTCAAAGGAGAACTGGAGAAGATGTGGAAGGCGAAGGCAACAGTGATTCTAGAGGTAATAGGAGCACTTGAAACAGTGACCTCTAAGTTGGGAAAATGGCTACAACAGATCCCAGGAGCAACATTTGAACTCTCTGTCCAGAAAAGAGCAATGCTGGAAATAACTAAGATCCTGTGCAGAACCCTAAAACTCCCAGGCCTCTGGTAGAGGACCCAAGAATGAGAAAGGACAAAAAAAGACCACCCCCATTAGGGGGTGAGAAGGAAGGTTTTTATAATTTTAAGCACATTGCACTTTCTATTTATAGTTTATTCCTTAAACTGACTAAACACCTAAATCCAAAAAGACCTGGAAGCATATAGCCATGTAACAAACACTTTATTGAAAAATACATAAAAAGTTCCACAAACAACATTTAAAAATGGGATGTATATCCAATAATCTCCCATAGGTAGGTATGTGTAAATAAGTGGAACTTTTTATGTATTTTTCAATAAAGTGTTTGTTACATGGCTATATGCTTCCAGGTCTTTTTGGATTTACTTGTTTGGTAGGAAGTGCCATTTCCCTAGGCTCAGATCTTTAAGATATATTGTGACTAAACACCTATTTGGTATAATCAACATTCATTTTGGTCCTGTTTGTGCTGCCAAGCCCCAGCTATTGATACCAAACACCTGGCTACCTCGTCTTTGAAAAACCCGGTTTAATTTTAAGTACCCTTTGAACAAATTTCTAATAAAATATTGCATTTTACTCGTATATCACTTATGTTTATGCATATTTATCCCATCAAGATCACTATCTTACTAGGGATTTTTTGTTAAGTTTATGCTCATGAGGTTACATTTAGATTCTGTTTGAACTTACATGATTTAAAAGTGGTAACTATTTGTAGCATTATAAACTGACACTTTTTAATAGAAAGACTAGTGAATTATTTATACTCTACTTGCAAGATCAATAGCCCAAACAATAGATTTGCGGTGTTAGCAAAAACATCACAAATTGTTGTTTCTTCTATTTATAAAGCGATATTCATCATAAATACATGTGTATAAATTTGAATTACCATGATTTTTTTTAAGGGATTATCTGAGCATTACTTTATGCATGCAACTCTTATTAATATATTTATCATTGCACATCTTTTTCCCCTTATCCATCCACCAGCTGTTTAGTGCAGCAGTATCCAGTTTGTATTTGGTCCCGGACTACGGTTTTGCGACACAGGACCAGTTTTTCTGTCAGCAGCTTTCAGCAGAACCTATCCCCTTGGGTGGTAGTGTCTTTACTTTACTACACATCCGCATCCTATGTAAATCAGTGGGAGGAGGAGGATGTGTAGTACCCTGTTGCGGCCACTATCAGAAGACAGAACAGCTCTGCAATCGAGCAGTTCCAGCTTCCGCAACCAAGACCAGCTGATCTGTGGGGGTGCGGAAATCAGACATTGATGGCCTATCCAAAGGATAGGTCATCAATGGGAACATAGTGTACAACCTCTTTAAGTATTAGGCAACAAACGATCATGTTTCAATGTTTCCTGTACAGTCCGAAGAAATAGCTGATAAACGAACAAGAAAACATGTAAATGTGCTTTTTCTTGAGCTCGCTGTAGTTACCTGCGGAGTAATGCTCTTTGAAAAGTTACAGGGTTGGAGGAAATAGAATATGATTCGGAGTATAAATGTGTACACCCCCTTTGAAAAGTAAGATCTTAATCAATATCTCAATGAATACAAGAACAATTGCCAAAAGTTTGACGAGACTGAGTTTCATAAAACTTTTTTAACCCTGAACATGAAAATAATGTTAGAGATATAACTTTTGTTACAAAATATTCAGTTTTACCCAAATTAATTAATACAAAAATGAATACATCCCACATCAAAAACGATGATGTAGTATTTTGTATGACCTTCATAATTTAGAAGTATAGCACTCAGTCTTCTAGGCATGGAATAAAAAAGTGAATAGCTTAAGAAAACCAATATTAAGACTTTGGAGTAGCCTAGTCAAATTCCTGACCTTAATCCGATTGATATGTTATGGCATGACCTTAAAAAGGTGACTCATGCTCCGAAACCCTCTAATGTGGTTTAATTACAATAATGCTGCAAAGATGAGTGGGACAAAATTACCCCAAAGCGTTGTAAAAGACTCATTATCAGTTATCACAAACACTAGCCAACCAAGTTATTAGATTTAGGGGGCAATCAATCTTTTTACACAGTGCCCTGTAGGTATGGATTTCTTTTTTCCCTTAATAATAAAGACCTTTATTTAAAAACTGCATTTTGTGTTTACTTGTGCTATATTTGTCTAATATTTAAATATTTAAATTTGTTTAGTGATCTGAAATATTTAAGTGTGAAAAACATGCAAAACAATAGGAAATCAGGAAGGGGGCAAACACTTTTTCACTCCACTGTATATCCATTTATATATCCATTTATTTTATGGGTTAAATAAAGTTCTATGAAACCCAGCCTTGCCAAAATTTTGGAAATTGTTCTTGCTCTCAAATATTAATTACAATCTTACTTTTCACAAAGGGTGTACTCATTTATGCTGAGCACCTGTGTGTATATATATATATATATATATATATATTTTAAATTTTTTTTACATCAATTAATATTTTATTATCTATTTGTATATTGCCATATGTCAATGATTGAAAGAAATAGCACACACCAGGCAGAAACATTGAGCTAAAATTTGAGCCTCTGGCTGAAATATGATACCCTTCAAGGTTTGATAAACATGTTGGATAACTTACTTCTTGGCAACAGACAGGTCATAAATTATACAATATCTCTGGGCCACAAAAACACCCATTGTGCTCACAAGAACATATTTTGGGGCCTTCTCAAAGCCTAGTGTTCACCGTTTGGGACTTATGGTAGCAAGAATCACTAAAGGTGCAGTTACACAGTCCGAGAAACAGTTAACAAGACCGATTCTCGTACTGTCTAAATGCACCTATAGTGATTATTGTATCTATTCTTTTCAGACAGTTCTAGGTTAGTACTATTTTACATTTGTATATTTGCTTGTCATGATGTCAATTATGTGGCAAAATGATCACTATATGAATCAATTGACAATTTTCCATCTGAGCTACTATAAGTCCCTAACAGTGAACACTGGGCTTAGAGAGGCCCCAAAAATATGTTCTTGAGCACAATGGGTGTTTTTGTGGCCTAGAAATGTGTATGATTTATGACTTGTCTCTTGCCATGGAGGAAGTTATCCCAAATACTTATCAAATCTTCAAGGGTGCAATATTTCAGGCCAGAGGCTCAAATTTTGGTGCAATATTTCTACCTGTTGTGTGCTATTTCTATTTCATTGCAACACTTGTTCACAATTAATGGCCATTTCAACATACTAACTATCACCCAATGAATGAACAAAATGCTTGTTCTTCAGTTGATCAGATAATTTATGTTGACAAAAAAATCAGTTATCCACAGCAAATTGCTTTTTATAAACAGAGAATGTGCTGTCAACAAGATGATGTATGGAGACTGAGCGATCATATTAATGAATATTCTGTTTCCATCAGTTTTCATTAGCCTGTGTGAACAAGCCAGTAAATGAGCTCTAGCTACTTGTTTATTATTGATCACAGCTTGTTTACACACTGACATCAGATATAAACGCGCCTTAAGCAGAAGTCTGTTATTGACCCCATACACATTAGATGAATGTTGAACGAAACCGTCATTTTCGGCGGAACCAGCTGACCATCTAATTTGTAAATAGGCCTCCTCCTGACTCTAACCCAGGGATGCACAACTCCATTCCTCAAGAGCCACCAACAGTGCATGTCTTCAGGATTTCCTTAGCATTGCACACAGTGTTGGAATAATCATCTGTGCAGGTGATTCAATTTTCACCTGTGCAATACTAAGGAAATCTTGAAAACGTGCACTGTTGGTAGCCCTTGAGGATTGGAGTTGTGCACCTTTGCTCTAACCCAACAGATGTCAGAAGAGGGAAAGAGCAGGCAGTTGAAATTTCATTGCCTAATCCTTTTTTCAGGAGAGATAAGCTCCTGCCAGATTTGTCTTCTGTCAGATGTTTTCTTCTTTCTCTATGTTGAACGCTTGACTGTGCCAAGTGCTCATGTATGGGGAAGATGAACAAACATTAGTTTGACATCTATCACATATGTATGCCCAGCTGTAGACATCCCTTCTTTTCCTATGCCCTTTATGGGCATGCTGAGCAGTTTTATTTAGGGGACAACTCAAAGTTGACCCAGAAATATATGATTGTAGTAGATCCTTTAGTAGATGCAGCAGCTAGACTCCCATCTCAGCTAGACTTTGGGGACATCTATGCAAAACCACAAAATGTTGATCAATGAAGAGGATGAAATCGTTCTGGTAAATTTTTTATCCAATGTCAATTCTAAATTATTACAAATTGTTACAGTCTTGGATTACAGGCGTTCTATACTAATGCCTAAACTTGCACAAGTTAGAGGCTACGTGTGAGCACCAGTAACTAAACATTTGCATATGGCCTAATGAATTCTAAACTAAAACCTAATTTGACAGTGCAATAATTGAAATAGCACACTGACAGGCAGTGGTGTAACTACAAAGCTATGGGCCCCGGTGCGAACTTTCAAATGGGGCCCCCCCATGTCAAAATATTTTCCACCCATATTCACATTTTCCCTATCATTTTGCACACAATAGCTTTGTTGCAAAGTTGTATAGTCTGACCTCAGTGGCCTAACTATCTGGTGCCCTATTCTGGTATATATTTGTCCCCTGTACTGCCGTTGTTCTGTAAAGTATAAAAGAAAATAAACCATTATACTCATCAGGGGCTTATATAGAAGTCATGGGGATGCATATAAGAAGTATAATGCACACCCATAGTCCTCCATATAATATAATGCACCCCATAGTCCTCTATATAATATACCACACAGTTCATAGTCATCCATGTTGTATAATCAAATGCACCTCCATAGTCATCCATAAAGTATTATGCACCCCATAGTCATATACAGTATAATGCAGCATCCCTATAGGAGTATAAAAAGCAGCAGCCCCATAGGAGTACAATCCCCTTCCCCCCTACTCACAATAGTAGTATAATGCACCCCCATACTGGTATAATGTGCCCCATACCGCGGATTTACAAAAAGAAAAAAAGTTTTTCCTTACCTGGCCGAGCTCCAGCGATGTCCTCACCCACGATTCGGGTGAGGCGTGCAGTGTTGTTCCGGTTTTCTGGCCTGCCCTTGCGCCACCTGCATCCCCTGCATTGTTCCACCTGCATCCCCTGCCTTGCTCTGTCTGCATCCTCTGCGTTGTTCTGCCTGCACCCCAAACCTTGCTCTGGCTTCTGGAAGGCCACAGGCTGGGAGCAGTATATGGTCAGCCCAAGTAAAGTAATGGTAGTGGACCAAGGAGCCGACAGTTCTCGATTCTGCTATAATTGTCAAAAATACCCACTTTTTGAGATGCCGAAACTGTTATGAGTACTGTCAGACCACCTATCTGGCATTTGCCAGTATTTCCAGATGACCAGTCTGTTGTTGATTGGAACGGAGCGGCGGTCATTGAATGGAGGAATGACAGTGATGCAGATGACAAATTGGATGGAATTGAGAGCGGACGCCATGTCGCGTTTGGAGAACCCCTGATGTGCCTAAATAGTGGAAACCCCCCAATTCTAATTCCAACCCTAACCCAAACACACCCCCAACCCTAGCCATAACTCTAACCACAAACCTAACCCTAACACACCCCTAACTCTAATTCTAACCCTAACCCTAATTCCAACCCTAACCCTAGCCCCAACTCTAACTTTAGCCCCAACCCTAATAGGAAAATGGAAATAAATACTTTTTTCATTTTATTATTTTTCCCTAACTAAGGGAGTGATAAAGGGGGGTTTGATTTACTATTTATAGCGGGGTTTTACATTAAAAGACGCTTTATTGTTGTAAGAAGTTTTTGCATCGCCTCATTTTGAGAGCTATAATTTTTCCATATTTTGGCCGACAGAGTCATGTGAGTGTTTGTTTTCTGCTGGACAAGATGGCGCTTTCAATGATACTATTTTTATTGCCATTCGTTTTTTTATCGCATTTTATTCCACTTTTTCCAAGTGGTATGATGATACCGCTTGGAAAAAGTATAATTTGCTACTTTTTTTTTACGGCGTTCACTGAAGGGGTTAACTAGTATGACACTTTTATAGATGGGATTTTTACGGACGCGACGATACCAAACGTGTACTTTTTTGTTTAATTTTTTTTTACATAAAAATGTGTTTACTTTTACTTTTTTTTACTTTGATTGCAGGTATAATACATTGCAATGCACCAGCATTGAAGTGCATTATACCAATGGTGAAAGCTTCTG
This sequence comes from Oophaga sylvatica, assembly GCA_033576555.1. NCBI lineage: Eukaryota > Metazoa > Chordata > Amphibia > Anura > Dendrobatidae > Oophaga > Oophaga sylvatica. Next base: position 177,501,821 of record JARQOD010000001.1, on the reverse strand, counting down.
AGACCATGCTGTGAGCTTGCTGACCCGGAGGTCGTCACGACGACCCCAGATCATCATGGCAGAGATCGGGCCCCACGATGATGTCGCGGGGAAGCCGATCTGAAGGCAGAGGGAGCTCCAGTCCCTCTGTCTCCCTCCTGAACGCTTATATCGCTAGGGCAGAAGCTCAGCCACAGGCAGCGCTGAGCTCCTCCACTGACCGGGAAGGAAGAGCTGATATTTCAGCATCTCCTGCGCAATCATGCTGCCGTGCAGGAGGAATCTTTTGCCGTGCAGGAAGAATCTCCTGCACTGCAACAAATTTTAACTTTTGCTTGTCTCGGCGTGCGTCTGACTTGCCGGGCCCCGTCGCAGTGGCGACCGCGGTAGTTACGCCCCTGCCGACAGACCAGTACGTCTGGTTAGGACGAAGAAGAATCTCTGATTCACAATTTCCCTCGTGATCAATAAAGTGTATCGTATCATATCTCACATAAAGAAGGCGAAACATATCATCTAGAAAGAGTGTTAAATGACTATAGAATTGTTTATTCTCATAACAAAGCATGGTCATTTTAAGGATAACACAAAGACACGATGACAACGTTTTTACATCCTAATATTTTGTTAATAGAAAACTGTAAAATTGTATAGATGTTCCATCAAAAACATTTGATAACATTTTAAGATCCCATTGTTACTACAGAATACCACCTACTGAGCCAGCACTTTACTCACTTGGTTTTCAAAGAGTGATGCCAGGCAGTATCCGACTGCACTGTGTCGTGTACCGAATACCCACTGGATTAAAAAAAGAACAAACTAAAGAGCTGCCCCATTGCCACTAGTCAGCATCTTTACACTATCCTGGATCTTTTAAAATGGCTCTTCTCTTCTGGGACTTTCTTGGGCCAGATTTACACACTTCATGATTTCCTCTTACAGGGAAAATAAGCATAAAGTGTCATACTCCTGGCCTTTTAAGCAACAAAGAAGAAATGTGTAAGTATTTGAGCACTAGCACTCTCATCATTAAGGGTCAAAGTTATAATTGTTGGTAGTTTAAAACTAGTAAGACATCAACTTTATTTGAAAGATAAATTCTCTTTCATAAATTTGATATTTATTAGCTATGTATTTGAATTATTCCCACAGAACGTGCAAAAATCTGAGCAATGAAAGCTCAATAGTCAGTACCGAACGCTCTTCATATACCACTGCTCCATTTTCACACTTTTTCACTTTACTCGAGTTTCTCTTTTATTGCCAAAAATATAATCTTGTGTGACAGCAGGGGATACTTTTTATTAAGGTTCTTAACATTATTTGGTAAGTGCAACTTTAGCCATACTATATGGTAATGCGATATATTAAAAATGTAAATTTTATTTTTAAATATATCTGTTCTCTAACAAAATACATATCATTCTCAGAAACCCTTGTGAGCCAGCCTAAGTCTACACTAGTACTGGTCAGGCATGGCAACCAGTACTACTGATTGAGCTCCAGTATACTCTAGATAATGTAGTTTTTGGGATTTTGGATTATGTCATACAGCAAGTAAAGTGCACTCAAGAAAGTTAATTTTTGGCATGCCTCATCACACCTCGCTTTGTCATATCCCTAACAACTGATGCATGGAGATATTGTAGTTTCCTCTTAAAACAAGCATATCTTTAAAAAAAATAAAAATGGGACCCTGGAATCCCGTAAGAAGGCTTTGTGTTCAGTAAATTTCTCAGGAAGCCTTTCCTATGATTTAGTTAATTCCAAGATACTTACAGTAACTCCGTCTTGGAGGTTAAAATAGTGTAATTCACAAGGAAAAAGGAAGGATTCTTAGAAAGTGTGCTCCAATATTTCTTGCAAGCAGTACACAAAAAAGTAGAACATTTTCCTTTTTACAGAAAAGTAGAAAACCTTAAATATAACTGAAAAAGGGGGTTAAAGTGTGTATTTACAAACAGATATTGCAAAATGGTAAATTAGATATGATGCTAAAAAGGCACAGCTTTCCCTTCCTTAAATACACTGTAAACAGTTCAGAATCCATGCAAAACATTTTCACTTTACAAAAAAAAATTACCTTATTTAGACAAAGATAGTACTTAAATATTCTCCATCAAAATAGAATTCTTTCAAAAATACTTTCCTATGCTTTCCATTCATCCGTAGTCATTAAAGATTGTTTGCCTCATTTACAAAATTACCATACATTTTTTGATCCATGTCCTTCACAATTTATACATATACAGCAATATACAGTACAGCATAGACTGCGTAAAGTCAGCACAATATAACCCTTAGAAAATCCAGATGGGGGCATCTTTCTAGCTTCCTTTTAATTAAATAAATGTCTACATTACGCGCTAGGGTTTGTGGAAAAATTGCTGCATGCGTATATGGCAGAGGACATCTGGACTGCGGCCTGGGCGCACTGCTCACAGTGTCCATTTCGATGCTCACTCTTCAGCAAACATAAAAAAAATATGGCCACTGCCTGCATCCTGCAACATGATGGGACAACTAATGCCACAAATGCGTAGTGATATTCAACATCAAATGTTTCTTAATATTTTATACAATAGCTTTTTATTTTTATTTTTGATACAAGAAAAGAATATTTAATGCCCCATAATGACCAAACACATTGTGTGCAAACCAAGGATAACCTTTTAAAAAGTCTTTCTGAGTCCATAAACCCAATTAAAACAAACAAAACCAGAAACTCCATGGCATATTTTAAAATTTCACTGTTAAAATATCAAAATGAATCAGTTATTGACTAGATATGGCTTTTTATCCATAGGAATAGGAGTAATTTTCAAGCGCTTGGGGTGCTGGCGGCAGCTCTCTTTATTCCTGGCATGTCTTCTGTGCCCAAACAGTGCGATTATTTTTCGCATTTCTTGTTCGTCCTTGTTTTTGAATGAAAAGTGTCATTTCTTGGAACCAGCTTGGGTATGGAACATCAGAGGAAACTTAAGGCAAAGTTCTCCTGTAAGACTCTTCCAGTTACTTTCTATGAAAGTATAAAGGCTTGGCGTTCCCAGATTCCACTTTTGGTAGTTGATCACTAATAATTTCCACAAGCATTGCAGGAAACTCCACTTTGAGTGCCTGAGATTCCCTAAATGTGTAGAAGCAGAACTCCAACAAATCGCCTACTACCTGCAATAGAGAGTACAACATTGTTAAGTCACATGAGTTGGCATCAGCATCTAAAAGAAATTCACTACATGCTCAAAGACATTGGCACAGTCATCCTAAAAATGGCAAGTAGGGCATCCACACTGTTACCTAGGGTCTTATTTTCTATATAAAAAAGGCCCCTGGCTTTGACTGTGTTCATCTTACTTGTAGTCACCATTTTTTGAGATTTGTAAAGTATTGCCTTAAGGAGGATAGAAATGTTCTGGATGCTTAGCTTGCAATCTCATTGCATAAAAGATGCTATCCAATACCCAAAATACTAATTTTACAGCAGGATATTATGCATCATCAACACAGCATTCAGTCAATTTCCAAAAAGATTTAGTAGGGAAGTAAACAGCTAAAAGGAAATCTCAAATGTGGCATCCTGCATAGAGATAAGTGAACCCTTGGATGTTCGGATTTGACGAACATCCAGTAAAATGTTTGGTTCCGATCTTAACCTCGAACTTGACCCCCAGACTCGAACCCAATAGACGTCAATGGCTGTAAAATGGTCATAGTCAGGGCTAAGGGGTTGCAAAAGGAAGCTAAATGAGGTAAAGAGCAGGACAATTGCCCTGCACACAAATATGAATCGGAAAATTACAAAAGGCTTCAGCCACCATAGCTATCATAGTAAAATAGAAAGTAAATGAATAACACAAAAAACTTAACAATGCCCTCACAGAGGCTAGCTACTTCCAGTCCATTTAAAAATTTCACCCACAGAGCATGGGGCAGAGTACCCCTACATTATCAGCTTACAAATTTCACCCAAAGAGCATGGCACACCTCCAAAATGTTTGATCCAATAGCGCATGTTACAAATTCACCAATGAAAAGCTTGTAGCATGATCTTTGTTTGAGCTGATGGTCTGCAGCGAGGCTTGCTACTGGCAATCCAGTTAAAAATTTCACCCACAGAGCATATTTCCACATTTCCCCCACAGAAGCTGATAAATTTCACACCCAGACAATGGCCCAGAGTACCCTCACAGGCAGGGCTGCAAAGTACACACAGTGGCTTAAAGGCACATTACTCCCAGAGATATGGGTTATAGAATACACACAGCGGCTTTTGGAAAAGTACACCTACAGATATGGGAAAGAATACACAAAGCGGCTTTTGGCACAATACTATCACCGACATGGTTGCCTAAGAGTAGAAAAATGTTTACACACACATCTTTCACACAGACTCAGATGAAGATTATAAAAACTTTTGGTTACACACAGCACTATGATAGACACAGGTGCAGAGTACAAAGTGTTTTTGTAAAACTGCACACACGCAAAACCTAATACTGTCCCTCACCTACAGCTGCATCCTGTCCCTACGCCAAGCAGATTAGATACAAAAAATAGGAATCTTGAACCAGGAGGAACAAGTGGAGGAGGAGGTGGACATGGCAGAATAGGTGAAAGAGGCAGAGGAGGAAGCAGCCAACACAGTTTTTCTGTTTTTTTATTTGGGGTGGGGACCCCCCAAATGAAACTAATGGCAAATAGAGTTGAAGACTGGCTGGTTGCGGCTGATATAGTTGACTAGACATCCAAATCTCCCACAGGCAGGGGGGGTGCAAAATACACACAGTGGCGTAAAGGACTGTTCTCCCACAGGCAGGGGGGTGCAGAGTACACACAGCGGATTAAAGGACAGTACTCCCACAGGCAGGGGTGTGCAGAGTACACACAGCGGCTTAAAAGACTGTACTTCCACAGGCAGGGGGGTGCAGAGTACACACAGCGGCTTAAAGGACAGTACTCCTCCAACAGGTAGGGGGGGTGCAGAGTACACACAGCGGCTTAAAAGACTGTACTCCCACAGGCAGGAGGGTGAAGAGTACACACAGTGGCTTAAAAGACTGTACTCCCATAGGCAGGGGGGTGCAGAGTACACACAGCGGCTTAAAAGACTGTACTCCCACAGGCAGTGGGGTGCAGAGTGCACACAGCGGCTTAAAATACTACTTCCACAGGCAGGGAGGTGCAGAGTACACACAGCGGATTAAAGGAAATAATCATAACGGAAGTTGTGTACCACCAATATAGTACCAAGTACTCCTATTCGCCTTTAGGCGCCAAAGCCTTCTTCCGGGGAAGAAGGGGTACTTGGTACTACATTCCAGGTCTGGTAATGTAATCGTTTTATCTATTATTCTATATCTTTTGGTTCTGTTTGTTGTTAATATGATGCTTAAAATAGGGGTACATATGGAATATAGACCATTGTGTTTATTGAGTACTATTGCACTTTATTATTTACACTATATTGGTCCAATACAACTTCCCTTAGTATTATTTCAAATTAGCTATGTCTTCAGATCAAATGTATTACACTATATAGTTAGTTACTTAACCTAACTGGTATGAGTACCAATTTTTGTCTAGTTTTGTATGTATACTTCTCTATGATTCATTTAATAAAGTTTACGTTTTACTTCAAAGATGATGTGGTTACTTACAACTTTTTCTATATGATCTATGCTAATTAGGGTGTAACCAATTTCTACGGTCCATGTTATTCTGTATCATGTCAATGGCTATAATACATTATTAACATACTTATTCTTTGATACCATATACAAGTTGCTGGCTTTTTGCTCTAGAAGGAGTGTTTGTATTAGTGGCAGAAGTAATATAGAGATGTAGGAGAAGTAGCATTAGTACCGTAGATATTTAGTAATAGTTGTAGCATAAGTAACATCACTGGAATATATTTAGTAATAGTAGTTGTGGGAGAAGTAATAGCATTCATATATATTTAGCAATTGTAGTTATAGAAGAAGTGACATTAGTATCTTATATAAAATCGCCAGTTGGGACTTCCGGCCGCTGTCCCCGAATCCCATAAGGCACCGCGGCAGCGTCACGTGCGCAGTTCATGGCCTCAAGGCCAAAAAGTGCGCCTGCGCAAGTGACATACATGTCTCCGCTATTCCCACGCAGTAACAGCCGCGTCGTTACTACGCTTGCGCGGGAATAGCGGTGAAATTCACGTCACCGCTATTCCCGCACATGCGCAGTAACAGCCACAACTGAGCGCTCTACCCTCTATACCCGCGCATGCGCGGTAACGACGAGGCTCTTACTGCGCCTGCTTGGGGAATAGCGGTGACTTCTAATTTCACCGCACTCCCGATGCGATAGCATCGGGCCTATTTCTAGCACAGTATATTTAGTAATTGTAGTTGTAGAAGAAGTAATAGTTCTTGGATAAGTAATATTAGTATATATTTAGTAATAGTCGTTTTAGCATAAGTAAATGCTTTAATATATATTTAGTGATAGTTATAGGAGAAGTAATAGCATTAGTAAATATGTAGTAATAGTAGCTGTAGGAAAAGAAAAGTAATAATATCAGTATATAAGTAGTAATAGCGTTTGTAGCAGAAGTAATAGCACTTGCATATATTTAGTACTAGCAGATATAGAGGAAGTAATGGTGGATGTAGCAAAAGCAATAGAAGCAAAGTTAAATGCGGTACAATAAGTAGTACAGTACGTGAAGTAGAGAAACTAATAGTAGCAAGTAGTAATCAAAAGTAACAATAATAAAGTACATGAGTGGTAACAGAAATTTTAGCAGTAGCTGTTGTAGAACCACTGTAGTCATATACAATGACAGTAATTATTCTGATCTGTTATAAAAAGAATTAGATTCACTTTTAACAGAATAATTAAAAAAAATACACTGCCCAGAAAAATGGGTTTCCATATCACTGGAATAATGAAATGCTCTATATTAGGCCGCAATTCCGTCACGTTGTATACACATTCATTTCCAGCTTCCTGTTTCATTATAGAGGCAATGACGAAATGTTATTTGTTCACGTATGACTAATGCGCTTGAAATACAGGCAAGCATCTCCCCGACACATGCTCCTTACTTATACGCACGTGATCAAAATGACTACTCACACTCACACAGCACTGTACGGAATAGTACTCTCACTATCCGCCAAGTGCCAATAGAGCCATGGAAAGTAGGGTATGGGGTTATGATTATCACCTTACGTACTATGCCTTCCTGAATCAGACATCTCTGCATGAATGTAAAAGAAAAATAATATAGAAAGGAAGAAAATTCATGACATCTGCAATTGAAGATAATTGGATACACATTTCTTCATACAGCTGTTTTAAAGGCACATCAACATCACAGGGAGCGGGGATAGGTGCACGTGAAATAATTCTTTGATTATTTGCTGCTATTTTGTGCTTCTTTAACATGAAAGCCTAACAAGTGTGACTATATTCATCTTAACCTTGGCTCCGCTATCAAATCTATAGTATACATGTATAGTATGCATCTGATGCATGTAAGCATTCAAGTCATACAGTGCCGGCAAAAAAAATATCTTTATTAGTTCAACGAAACAAAAAAATACTAACATTCACGTGTTTTACTGTGGATATTTCGTTACAATTAGTATTTTGTCATTAATTAATTAGTATTTACATTTTATTACGCCAGTTTTGCTATTAGACAGTTTTTTGTTATCTCCCCCATTCTGTGCACTTTTAGAAGTAAAATCATGACATTGATTTTACATGTAAAGTTTTTTTTTGCTGCACAAGTGTAAGGATTATTTTTTTGCCAGCACTGGTGAATGATCTTACAGTAGTAAGAGCAGGGGTGGGGGACAGAGATGGTATCTGTGTCAGCTATTTCTGTTTTATAGTCACATAATTATAGCCCTTATGATATCCTGCCTGGGTGGATTTTACCTGGGAAGTAGACGCCATGGTAATTATTGGGAAACACTGTTTTTAAGTCTCAGCTACTAATAATGCAGGAGGTGGCATTGATCTGCACCCACTAAATAGTCAGAAACTTGGCATTTAGGGAAGTCCTGATATCTTGAGTACAGTGAAGCAAGAGAGGTGATAGTCCACCATCATAAATGGACGCATTACATAATCCTGAAAACTATGCCCCATATAACCAATTTCACAAGGCTAAATTTAGAGATGAATGAAATTTGGAAATTATCCAATCTAATTGCTGACATTTCTCATTTTGTCTCTGAAGTTGTGGCATTTTCAAGTTAGCTGATTAATAGCATTAAACAGTGTGAGTTTTAGTTGATTAACGTTCCTGTAAGATACGAGGAGATGTTTGATGATATATTACAAGAAATAGACTTTTATTTTATGTAGCGAAGTGCTCTCCATCCTAGGTCAACCTTTAAAAAGAAGCAATCTGCTGATCAGTCGTTCTCACAAGATATGCCACAAGGACCACACAATACCTGCAGCCCAAAAAATGTTTGACCATGAAATGCATGGGGGTTCAGGTTCTTTTCCGGCAGACAGCGTGGGAAAGAACCCCCTAAAACACCTGTTATGCCTCTTGTGGTTTTTAAACAAGGGTTATCTTATAGGACCTCTTCAGTCTTGTAGAGATCATTGATCAAAAGCCAGATTTCGAGTTGAAGAGGAAATCATATTGATGCTGGCTAATGAATTGGTTCGCACTGCTTGGCTTTTAGTGGAATGCACTTTTTTTACATTACCTGATTTATTTTTGGAAGTATAGGGATGAAATGTGCTGTTCGTCTGTTACTCTCCCTGGAAATTTATGACTAAATGGACAGCTGCATGCCCACTGTCTTGACAAGACCACCTTGTCAATATAGTCATACACTGCCAAAAGGGTTAATGAAACAAAGAAGAATTCGGAAAACAAATTCCATGATATTTTTTTATGGGTAATACAAAAGTCGTGAGCTGAGTAAATCCTTGCTGAACCGAAGGAATAAATGAGAGGAGCTTAATTGCCTGCTCATGTGCCCATGAAGGTATAGGGTCCTAATAAGGAACACAATGCGGATGCCGCCTTAAGTGGTGGTAATCTGGGTGCTGCATTATTAAGCTTTAAATAGGTGAAACTTTCCAACAATGATGGACTGAGAGCCTCAGACTACAACAAACATTGAATGGTTAGAAACTAACAGTATCCGTCTTCAATGTCACTCTTACTTCATTTTTTAAAGCTGTAGCAGGAAACCTTACATAAAGCGAAGCACAATTCCCCTTCCCACATCAGTCACAAATAACTAATTATTATCTCATCACGCATCGTACCTTTCTCACGAACAGGAAGCATGAGTCAGCCTGGCTTTCTGCAAGCATTCAATATGCCAAGCAAGTTTTTTTATTGATTTGTTTGAAATATTATCTATTATTTTGGTATCTTCCCACTGTATTTATATGACAACAGTACAAAAGGTGCCTGAAATCTGCCAAGGGTAAAGGCTGCAATTTAAGTCTGTTTTCAATTCACTCAGTTTCATATCTTTTCAGAAATAAGCGAAATTCTGGCACATTCTTAAAGTCACTTGGTGGCAAATAAATGATAGGAATTCTTCTGAGATAGGATGTAAAGTTTAAAAAGAAAACGTAATGGAATAAACAACAACGCATTATATATTCAGCGTGGAAAGTATTTATTTTAGCAATGGTGGATCACATCTTTGTCAAGTGTGTGTGTGTATATAAATATTTATATACACACACATATATATATAAATATTTAGAGTTGAGAGTCCTCAGTGGTTGATACCTTTTAATGGCTAACTGAAAAGATGGTAACAAATTGCAAGCTTTCGAGACTACTCAGGTCTCTTCATCAGGCTAAACTAATACAAAATATGAAGAATCACATATTTATACACCACACAGCACAGAAAAAATGCAATAGGTAAGACAAGTGACGTAAAGCAGAACTGTCATTATGGGAGATAGAGATGAACATAAATATTGGAACAGTTCATAGATAAGGAGTGTGAAAGTTTTATTGCCCTCTGATTGGGGTCTGGTAATGTTTTGTGATGTTTTCACAGGGTCTTTGGAGTAAATTCCTTAATTGATGTAAAAAGTCATAAATTCGTGTGACAGGTTCATTCCAGCATTATGTATGTGGGAGAGACCGGGCAAAAACTGAGAACAAGGATGAATTCTCATCGCCACACAATAAGAAAAAAAAAGAATGGATCTACCTGTGGCAAAACATTTTTCTTCCCCTTGTCATAGCATGTGGGATATGAAATTACTTGTATTGAAAGGTAGCTTCACATCTCAGAGACAGAGGAGAGTTTGTCGAATACAAACTGATGGTGACCTTTGACACTCTTAATGCTGGAATGAACCTGTCACATGGATTTATGACTTTTTACATCAATTAAGGAATTTACTCCAAAGACCCTGTGAAAACATCACAAAACATTACCAGACCCCAATCAGAGGGCAATAAGACTTTCACACTCCTTATCTATGAACTGTCCCAATATTTATGTTCATCTCTATCTCCCATAATGACAGTTCTGCTTTACGTCACTTGTCTTACCTTTGCATTTTTTCTGTGCTGTGTGGTGTATAAATATGTGATTCTTCAGATGTTGTATTAGTCTATGCCTGATGAAGAGACCTGAGTAGTCTCGAAAGCTTGCAATTTGTTACCATCTTTTCAGTTAGCCATTAAAAGGTATCAACCACTGAGGACTCTCAACTCTAAATATTTTTCTATCTACTGGCTAACACGGTACAAAGATATACATCTTTACTGTATATATATATATATATATATAGTAATCCAAAGAAAACGGGAGCAGCACACCGTCATAAGTGAAAAGAGAGCTACTTTATTTTAGCCCACAATGGCGACGTTTTGGTCCTAGTGCACTAGTACCGAAACGTCGCCATTATGGGCTAAAATAAAATAGCTCTTTTTTCACTTACTACTGTGTTGCTCCTGTATTCTTTGGATTACTGGATACGAGGTTTGGTACTTGCCTTAGGGGCTTTTTGCACCCGGACTCATTGCTTATTTTATAGTGCTGCTCTGCTTTTTTGAAAAAAAAAAAAAAAATATATATATATAATAATATAATAATATATATACACACACACACACACACACACACATGTATATACACACAGTGCTCAGCATAAATGAGTAAACCCTAACAAATCTGTCAGGAAATCTTTAGATTCCTTTCAGAATCAATATTTTCTATGGGATACTACACTATAAAAAGCTCTCACAAATGTGGACCATTTATTGCAAATAAAGTTTTAAAAAATTTGATTTTCTTAGCATTCATAACCATGTTGCAAAATGAGTATACCTCTATTGAAGTCTTATTAGCAAAGCTAAAGTTTAGACTACAAAATTCTAATTCACAAGAATTCAACCACAGGTAAGTCCAATTATTCATTAAACAGGTGTCCAGGCGACAGTTGACTATGAAAGGGCAAAACTTAAAGAAAACCCTTTCCTATTTCATGTTGCCAGCAATGGCACCGCATGGAAGAGAAATGTCAGAGGACCTGATAAAGAAAATAATTTCTTTACACAAGTAAGGTAAAAGGCTACAAGAAGATCAAAAAAGCTTTACTTATCAGTCTGAATACTGTAGAAAAAGTGATACAAAAATTTAACAAAGATGAAACTGTAACCATCTCACAGATGTCCAACCACCTAAGTAAACACCTAAACAGGAGCAGCTTTTGATGAGAAGGGTTGAAGAAAATTGACGTGCAAGTTCACAGCAGTTAGCTAAAGAAAAAGAAGGTATTTGGATACAGGTAAAAAAAATATACTGCCAACAAAAGAGTATTTCGTGGGTAAGAACTGTTTATTGTATTATTGTATAGCAACAAACTAAATAAAATGCCAGTGATTATACAGTTAAAAGCCCAATGCGATCTCCATCTAGATTAACCACCAATGCCCATCACTTCATTTATTTATAATCATATCGGTGAAGCAAATTTAATTTAAAAAAAAAAGTGGCCGGTGATAAGTAGAAAGCATAAGTATCAAAAGTAATGTTGCTCCACTAGGTCTTACACATAGTTCCCATATAGAAGAGTTTGTCGCCAGCCCCAACGTGCGTTTTGCGTGGGCTTTCTTGACAGCCCACTAGATCAGTACGATTACAGTGATACCACAGTTATACCTTTGTATGTTTTAGCATTTTTACACAAAAAATTTTTTTTAGAGAAAAATTATTTTGCATTGCTTTATATTGAGAGCTATAACATTATTTTTCTGCTGATTGAGCAGTATGGTGGCTTGTTTTTTGAGGAAAGATGACGCTTTCAGAGAAATCATTTTTATTTACATTTCTCTTTCATAGTTTTTTGCTTTTTATGGTGTTCACTGAAGGGGTTAAATAGTGGGACAGTTTTATAGGTCAGGTTGTGCTGGACGCAACAATACCAAATATGGGTACATTGTTTAATGCACCGCCAGGAGTGGTGCGGCAGTGAGCCAGGTGTCAGCTGAACACTTAGCAACCTGGATGTATGGATACGTCCAATGTCATGAAAGGGTTAAAAATATTATCACAACCTTATATTAAAGGGTTGGGCTGTCTAGTAAAACAGGTTATCACCTATTTAGATGATGGTGATAACATGCTGATCAGTTGGTGTCCCATTGTGAGGACCTGCACCAATTTGCAGATGAAAGAACTTTTATTCCTGATAAGATATTTTTATCCCTGTAAGGCCGGGTTCACATTGCGTTGCGGTCAATGTGCTGTTGGCATCCGTTACATAGCGGCACTAACGCTATGTAACGCTGCGTTAACGCCGCCATTGCCCGCAATAACGCACCCTAATGCATGCCGAAATCAGCATGCGTTAGCGATGTGCCGTCATTCTGTGACGGACCTCGGACGCGGTCTGCAGCGTTCGGGGTCCGTCACTGCTAGCTCAGAATAGAGACGCTGCGCTAGCGTGATCGCATAACGCGATCACAAAATGACACTAGCGTTAATGCAGTCCGTCAACGCTATGTGTTGAACGGACTGCATTAACGCTATGTGAACCTAGCCTTACAAAATGGTAGAGCTGGTCAAACACCTTACCACCAGTCCATTCATTCTCTATCGGTCTGATGGAAAAATTGGGTGCAGCACTCGGCAGTCCCATGAGGAATAAATTGATTGCAGGTCGCAAATGCACTTTGCAACTTCATTATATAGGGGGAAACTACGCTATGAGTATCTTTTTTATAAATGCCTTCTTATTATATACCACTGATGAGCATTTAGCAATTTGACAATTATGTTAATATTTATGCCATGTACCATACTTTACCAATCGGAGGAGGCTCTTTAAAAAGAAATGAAGGCAGAAGGTAAATGTCTTCAATTATCTAGCCATTCCCATCTATTGTTGGTTAATTATGTAACATTTAATTATCATTTGAAAATATAAGGTCAGGGTAGTGCTACTGTTCACAGATAATTATTTTGAAACCAATACTGGCAAGAAGCTCCTAACCGGGACCCAAGAATCCATCCTATGAAGAAAGGACTTTGTTTTGTGCATTGCAACATAGAGAGTGAGTCTCAAAATAAAATTAGGACATAATGTTTTGCCAAAAACCTAAGCTATTCCTTTATCTAAATATGGCTGGGACCAGAGAACACACCCCAATGCCACTCTTCAGGGACACAGCAGTTTGGCTTTGAGCAGTTTAGAAAGGCATTACAGATAAACTATTGGAAATTCTTCAATGTAATCACAAAAAAGTAATAGAAACTTTGCTTCCTAAATTGAAAAGTGCAGCATTAATAGATACAGAGGCATGTACAAGTTTGGTTACCCCTGGTCAAAATTACTGTTATTGTGAACAGTTAAGCAAGTTGAAGAACAAATGATCTCTAAAAGGCCTACAGTTAAAGATGACACATTTTATTTGCATTTTAGGCCCAGAAATATATATTAATTTATTTTTATTTTAAAAATTACAAAAAAAAAATGGGCCGATGCAAACGTTTGGGCACCCTTGGAGATTTGTGTGCTCAGATAACTTTGAGCAAGGTTTCAGGCCTTAATTAGCCTGGCTTGTTCACTATAATCATTACTAAAGGCCAGTTGATGCAAATTTCCTAGCTTTATAAAAACCAAGCCTCCTCTAACATGGTGATAAAAAAACAGCAGCCATTTGTTCTTCTAAGCAACTACTTAGGACTCTGAAATGAAAATGGCGGCGGCCCATAAAGCATGAAAAGGTTATAAGAAGATAGCAAAATGTTTTCAAGTTTCCCTTTAGTCAGTTTGAAATGTAATTAAGTTAACATGAAAAGTGGAGGCCAAGATATGGTCTGTAAGACCAAGCAAAATTTCAGTGAGAGCTGCTCGCAGGACTGCTACAGAGGCAAATCAAAAACCCAGCTTGACTGTGAAAGACCTTCAGAAAGATTTAGCAGACTCTGGAGTTGTGGTACAATGAACAATTGTCAGTACTATACAATATGAAGATTGCAATATATTAAGACAATAATAAGTTTGATGGGAGTGCTTCTTTAACCCCTTCACAACCTATGGCATATATGTACATCATATATGACGTCTCTCCCTTTGATGCAGGCTCTGGCACTGAGCACGCATATTTTCCGGGATATGACAGCTGATTTGATTAGCTGTCATGTGCCCCTAACAGCCACAGGTGGAATTGAGATCCACCCACCGCCACTAACATGTTAAAGGCCGCTGTCAATCTCTGGCAGTGGCACTTTACATGATCGCGCCGGCAGCGAGTCACAAACCCCACTCATCGGCAAACATTTCATATGATTGTGGGCGGGGCGATGGGCGAACCCCTGGATGTTCGGGTCCAGAGGGTTTGGCCAAACATTTTTAAAAAAAAGTTTGATTAGGGTATCAGAACAGTACTCTAACCTAGATCCCATTCAGAAGTTGCACAGTGAGACTTTTTTTCACGGTGCTAGCAGTAATCTCACTGAGGTCACCGCAGTCCATCAGACTGACTGGGAACGCAGCCTCAGTGACCTGCGGTAACTTCGATGATGTCACCGGTAGTCACTGACACTGCACTCATAGCAGCTCATTCTCCTGTGCTTTTCAGCTTTGACGGTCGCACCTTGGCATCGTACAGGTTCAAAACCAATTATCGCAGACATGGATTACGGTGGTATTTTTGTTGTTTATTTTTGTTTTTTTATAGGGGACCAGGGCTTCAATGGAATGGGAGTAAGGTGAGTATAACGGTGTTTATCTTTAAATAAATGCGTAAAACGGCATATTTTAATTTTAAATAAAGGACTTTATTCTTTTTTTTATTGACAATATGACTATGGGGTTAATAATGGAGAGGTGTCTTGTAGATGCCTCTCCATTACTAACCCATGGGCTTGATGGTCACTTGACCATACAAAGGTGACATCAACCCCACAAATATCAACCCCACAGGGCAAGTGGGAACAGCTGGGCAAAGCGCCAGAATTGGGGCAGCTGCAGGTTGCTACTTTTACGCTGGGGGAGCCAATATTCTTGTCCCTTTATCAGCCTGAGAATACAAGCCCACAGCTGTCTGCTTTAGATTGGCTGGTTGTCAAAAATGGGGGGACCTCAAGCAGGTTTTTTTTTTAAATGTATTTAAATAATTTAAAAATACACCGTGAGGACTCCTGTATTCTTGATAACCAGCCATTATAAAGTTTACAGCTGAGGGTTGCAGCCCACAGCTGTCAGTTTTGCCATGCTGGTTATCAAAAATAGAGGGGAACCCACATAGTTGTTTTTTTTATTTTATTTATAGCGCAGGTGCTGGCTGATTAATGCCTCTGTGACTTGAGGTAACCTTTTTACCGTGGGTAATAGCCGTGGGCTCTCCACCGGTGGTAATGATCTTAGCACCAATCAGAGTCGCCAGTGTTTCTTGCGCTGTCATACAGATGACAGCATGGGAAACACCCAATGTTTGGGTTTGGAGTGTCGAACCCGAACAGTAACATAGACTTCCTGGAGAAGTCAGTTTTCTGGATCCATGTCCGAACAGTAGATATTCGGTACAGACCCCCAAATTTTACTGTTCAGGTTCACCCAACATTATTTGGCATGACAACTGGGGGTTTGGAGAAGACCTCCGTGCTTGTCATTGTTGATCTGCCTCCATTAAAAATATAAAAAAAATTATATTTGGCATCACTGTGTTCAGAAACGCCCGATCTATCAAAATATAAACTAAATTAATCCTATCAAAAAACACTGTAATGAGGAAAAAAAACAAAACGCCAGAATTACAGTTAATACAGTCGCAGCAACATTGCAATAAAATGCAATAACAGGTAATTAAAACATGGAATCTACCCCAAAATGGTATTAATAAAAGCATCAGCTCTGCGCACAAAAAATACGCCCTTACCCAGCCAAGGGTCTCGGAATATGGCGCCAATTTTTTTTTTTTTTTTTTTACAAACTTTGGATTTCTTTTACCACTTAAAAAAAGAACCTATACGTTTGGCATCTGCAAACTCGTAATGACCTTGAGAATCATAATAGCAGGTCAGTTTTAGCATTTAGGGAACATAGCAAAAAAACAAACAAAAAAGAACAATTGTGGAATTACACTTTTTTTTGCAATTTAACCGCACTTGGAATTTTTTTCCCGTTTTCCAGTACACTTTATGGTAAAATCAATTGTGTCATTCGAAAGTACAACTCGTCCCACAAAAAACAAGCCCTCACATGGCCAAATTGATGGAAATTTTTTTTAAAAAAATTATGGCTCTGGGAAGGAGGGGAGCAAAAAACGAAAACACAAAAATGGAAAATCCCAAGGTCATGAAGAGGTTAATATGATTTTAATAAACTTTATAAAAAGCAGTAAATCATATGGTTTTGGTTAGATGCTACTTATTAGAATACACATTACAATATGCCCTACAACATGTATTAGCAGTTAGTCAACATACTTAAGTATGCCCACAAATTTTAGCATTATAAACTGTCCATTCCTACACATTGCAGCAGGAATGTAAATGAAAACATATTTATTTGTGTTATCTTTTTCTCCACTCCAAATTCTGGTGCTAATTTTTTTTCAATCTTTCAACTGAGCTTTTTACTTCTTTCATCTTTGTGGGCATGTACTTTAAACCCACGATGAGACTGGCCAATTATAAAAAAAACAGGTATTGTCAGTGTGATCGCTATGCATAGGAACTGCTTGCATGTGGGTAACGAACCCGTTGTGACTTGATTTTAGAATGGGATTGTCTTGTCTCCCATTTAAATGGCATTCCGTCTTGAGCCACTTCACAGGTTTTTCAATTGACTGCAGCCCTGTTATCTAAGTGCTTTGTTGGTATAATAATAATAATATAAAATAATAATGCTTCCTATAGTCCCATGTACTATGATTATCAATTTAAAATATACCTTTGTTAAAAGGGTTTCTATATTAAAGATGTCTTTGCATATATACCTAAAGCTTGTTTTATGAAAAAAAAAAAAAAACGTGGCCCATTCTTATCACCTCCTGGTTACCTTGTTGACATGACTGTGGGGGTGATGTCATGACTATAGAACTCAACCGCTGCAGCTAATCACTGGGCTTAGAGGTTTTATATGGTTTACATTAGCATGACTCCTGAAAATAAATGAGAGATGGGCGAGCTAGAAGGGCGTTAAGCAAAAGGTTAATTGTACAGTAACTTAGAGAAAATCTCAAGGGACGTAAAGAGTAAATGCAATTTTAATTTTTATTTCATAAATCAATAGTACTCAAGATATAGTACAAAGATGCTTATTTTATTATCAGAAAAAATGCTTCTTGTATGTGTATATACACTATATCAATGTGTTTTAGCTTGTTGCATGTTTGCATTGATATCCTGGAGCACTGTGACCACCATTAATGAAAATCTGTTTGTTTATTAAATACAAGGGTATTCTTATATATCCACATATGTTTATATTATGAGAACGCTTTTAAACAACCTTTGATACTGTTTATGTTTGTATCACATGTATTTAAAGATCTTGGTCAATATTACAGTAATGATCACACGCACAGAAGGTTGTCAGAAATATCTATACAGGAGTTCTGAATCCTCAAAGAAAAGCCCAGAGAGGTTTATTTTTCATGAAATGCTTTATATTTCCTCCCAAATTTGGCTTGTTACTGTTTACTTTTCAGCATAAACTGAGCACAGACATTTACTGACACTAAAATGCAGCGGACTACAGTCCCTGACAGAAGTTATGTCGCTTATCCATGTTATGTAAATCAAAGCTTATAACCTGACGTTAAATTCATCCATTGGTTTTATAAATTACTCTTTTGAAAGCTGAAACCCTCCCAAATTTGGTTTAGGTTAAGAAAATAAATTTCCATCAATGCTGAAATATTGATCATTTAATGAACATAGAATGGTCAGATTTTGGCAAGACAAAAGTTTTGTCGCCCACAGAAAGTAATGTGATATTCAAACAAATAATTATCTTAAAATACAAATATATGTTGCACAACATTGGTGAATGAAGTTGTGGTGCTATTAGAGTCATATTTAATATTTTGTGTGACTTCCATGAGCTTGAAGGACTGCATCCATGCGGTTCAACAATGATTCATACAATTTATTAATGAAGTCATCAGGAATAGCAATGAATGCAGTCTTACATGCCTCCCAGAGTTCATCTAGATTCCTTGGTTTTGTCTTCCAAGCTTCCTCTTTCATCCTACCCCAAACATGCTCAATGATGTTCATGTCTGGTGACTGGGCTGGCCGGTCATTGAGCACCTTGATCTTTTTTGCCTGGAGTAACTTTGTTCTAGAGATGGATGTATGTGATGGAGCACCATCCTGCTGCAAAATTTGACCCCTTTTATGATTTGGAATGTAAGAGGTAGCTAATACTTCTTGATATTTTAGGCTATTGATATAGCTTTCCACCTTGCAAATGTTTCGCACACCCCATACTGAATTTAACCCCAGACCATGATCTTTCCACCACCAAATGTAACTGTTTTCTGGGTGTATTTTGGATCCATTGGGCTCCAGTAGGTCTCCTGCAGTATTTGCGGCGGCTATGGTGTAATTCTACTGAAGATTTATCAGAGAAATCCACCTTCTGCCACTTTTCAAGCGTCCATCTGTTTAGCAGGCTGTGGGACTTTGCAAATGCCACACGTTTTTTTTATTTGCCTTTTGTTTAGTGCTGGCTTCTGGGCACTGAATCGACCATGGAGGCCATTTCAAGACAGAATCCTACAAACTGTTCTAGTTGACACAGGGACTTGAGGTGACCAGGCCTGTTGGAGCTCTGCTGCAGTGGAAGAGGGGCTTGCTTTGGATTTTCTAACAAACAAACATTCTTCCTGAGCAGTTGTCTTGCGGGGTCTGCCGCACCTGGGCTTGTCAAACCCATCTCCAGTCTCTTCAAATCTTTTTTTTAATTCTTTGTACTTGATGCTGAGACACACCAAAGGTGCCAGCCACCTCTGCAGTGGATCTGGTCTTCAGCCTCTTGATAATCAAGGATTTGGTCGCAGGGTGGATTTTTGGCATGTTGTCAGAGCTCAAGTTGCAGTTCAAGTGAAGGTCTGGGGTGCTGGGTTTCTTTTTATACACAGCCATTAATTAACCGAACATTTACTGAGCACTGGTGAGCATGTAAACTAGGATTGGG
This sequence comes from Oophaga sylvatica, assembly GCA_033576555.1. Taxonomy (NCBI): domain Eukaryota; kingdom Metazoa; phylum Chordata; class Amphibia; order Anura; family Dendrobatidae; genus Oophaga; species Oophaga sylvatica. The sequence continues at coordinate 177,482,189 of JARQOD010000001.1, read as the reverse complement.
TGCATTATATGACCAGGTGACAAAACTTTTGTCTTGCCAAAACCTGACCATTCTGTGTTCATTAAATGATCAATATTTCAGCATTGATGCCAATTTATTTTCTTAACCTAAACCAAATTTGGGAGGGTTTCAGCTTTCAAAAGAGTAATTTATAAAACCAATGGATGAATTTAACATCAGGTTATAAGCTTTGATTTACATAACATGGATAAGCGACATAACTTCTGTCAGGGACTGTATAAGTGTTGAACTACATGGTCATTTCCTACTGAGAAAAAGTCACAAGAAAGTCAGAAAGAGAATTGCATTCAATTCTATGTGAAAAGAATTGTGAATATTACGGTATCTAATTCTATAATATGTGCTCAGACAGTGATCATGACTTTATTGCAATTAGCATATGAGTTAATATGTTAAGTTGCTGTTGAGCTCCAGGTAGGCACGTTAGCATTTCTGAATGGTGCTTTTAATTCAATCTTTACTTTTCATTCCATTTTTTTGCCATTTGTAAAGAACCACTAAACGTAAAAATTGCAAAGCATATGTAAATAAAATTTATGAAGAAAGCTCATATCACTAACACATATATATGGAAGCATTGGACATTTACCATCATCCTCTCCCCGATGGCTAAAATTGCATTCAACTTTGTATCAAACGTAAATTGCGTTGACATCAAGTTTGCAGTCCCTTTAAGATCATTACAGAATCTCACTACAGCAGACATGTAAACACAGTAGATGCCACTAGAGGTCACTCTACCAGTATGTTACCCACTGCTCCCAGGATCCATGTAGGACTTGTTGAGCTGCATATAATCAAGGCAAAGGAGCATCTCTCTACATGTGAAGCTGAATGTAGAATATGGAAAGATACAAAATATAGGATGCACAACCTTTTCTGCCATAGAGAAACATAGTTTGTAATAACCACTCCCATGGGCCACAATAGGGGCAGTACCATATGAGACATTTATGTCAAATTAAAATGATATCACATGAATGTCTGATGGGTGCTGGCTCCTACTTCCTCTTTAAGTCATATACAACATTTCTAGTGTGCCAAATTTAGATCTCATTTTCTGATACAGTATATAGGGGGCCCAGAGATAGTTACAGGGAACAACATTAGTATGTTACATCGCTGACACGAAGCTGTGAGCAACTCCTCTATGAAAATTATATTTAAGTAGTCAAACACAGACAAGCATTTCCTTGTGTAAATGGTCACAGACCACACAGAATGGCATGATGGCACACATGTAGCCCCCTGCCTCTGTTAAATTAGAGATACGGGAGTAACATCTGTGCACAAGTTAAAGAGGTAGTCTAGTACTTTATATTGATGTCCTATCCTTAGGGTAGGTAATCAATATCAGATCACTGGAGGTACGAAACCTGGCACCTCCATCGATCAGCTGTTTTCGGTGCCTGGATGTGATCAGTTATGGGGTAACGCTACATATCTCCGTCACCTGTATAATGGAAGCAGCAGGGTAATGTAGGTCCACCTACAGTATATTGAAATGAATAGGCATGCATCTGCAGTACCCCACTGAAGTCACTACAGTCATGGACAAAAGTTTTGAGAATGACACAAATATTATATTTTCACATGATCTGCTGCCCTCTGGTTTTTATATGTGTTTTTTGACATTGTTATATGTTTCATTGTCAGAAGCTCCCTGTCCTCCCCAACAGCTGCAGGAACCTTTCCTTGCAACCAGAAAAAATGTAAAACCTGCCCATTTATAATGACCACGGACAAGATAAAGATCCCCAACTCACATCAGGACTACAAGATCCCAGGTACTTTCAGCTGTATCACATCTAATGTGGTGTACATAATTATATATGTACTAAATGTCCAACTGGGGGTCTGTATGTGGGAGAGACAGGGCAAAAACTGAGAACAAGGATGAATTCTCATCGCCACACAATAAGAGAAAAGAGAATGGATCTACCTGTGGCCAAACATTTTTGTATGCCTGATCACAGCACCATGGACATGAAATTAATTTCACATCTCAGAGACACAGGAGAGTTTGTGAATACAAAATGACGACCTTTGACACTCTCAATGCTGGAATGAACATATCGCATGGATTTATGGCCTTTTACATCAATTAAGAAATTTGCTCCTAAGAGCCCGGTGGAGCATCACAAAATATTACCAGACCCCAATCAGAGGGCAATAAAACTCTCACACTCCTTATCTATGAACTGGTCCAAAATTTATTGCCACAACTGTTCATCTCTCTCCCATATTGACAGTTCTGCTTTATGTCACTTGTCTTATCTATTGCATTATTTCTGTGCTGTGTTGTGTATAAATATGTGATTCTTCAGATGTTGTAAGGGTATGCCACACTAAGCGAGATCGCTAGCGAGATCGCTACTGCATCACCATTTATGACGCAGAAGCGATCTCGTTAGCGACTTAGCTGTGTGTGACATGTAGCAGCAATGTGGCCCCTGCTGAGATGTCGCTGATCACTTATGAACGTTTGGAGACGTTTTTTGGTCGTTGGTGTTCCGCTGGTGAGCCTGAATCGCTGAGTGTGACACCCTTTATGAACGACTTCACCAGCGTCGCAGGTGGGACTAGGTTTTCCCAACGACCGCACAGGTCGTTATACAGATCGCTGATGAGTTGTGTTTGGAATCACAGATCGCTGATTAGTTGTGTTTGGAATCTAACTAGCGATCACATAGCGATCGCACTAGCGATCTCGCCAGGTTAAGTCGTTGTCGTGATCGCTGGTGTGATCGCTAAGTGTGGCAGTGCCTTTAGTCTTTGCCTGATGAAGAGACCTGAGTAGTCTCGAAAGTTTGCAATTTGTTACCATCTTTTCAGTTAGCCATTAAAAGGTATCAACCACTGAGGACTCTCAATTCTAAATATTTTTCTATCTACTGGCTAACACTGTACAAAGATATACATCTTTCCTGCAGACAATCCTCTTACATGCACTTGCAGTTCTTGGTGCAGAGAATGTAAATACTACAATGTGTCATGACTCTGGACAGGATGGTGCAACCTCCATCCTGGTCAGGTCAGGGTTAATTTTAGTCCGCCTCTCTTTGGTTCTGGGGTGGCTATCTAATGTTGGCAGTTCCTGGATTGTGTGTCAGTGATACTTCCGTAAACTCGGCTTGTGGTTGCTGACCCAGGTTTACTAGTCCGTAAACGTTGTGCCTCTCTGTGCTTATGTGTCTTGCTGTGTATGACTTGGTTCTATTCACTGACATCTGCCTTTGCATTCTGCTTTGTACTGTTCTGTCGCTCCTGGTAATCAGACCCCGTGGGTTGTCCCTGTTTACTCTTTGTCTTATCCTTAGGTACTTCGCTCCTTCCTGGCTTTGACCCTCGGCTCTCCTTGACTACGTTTTCTGTTTGTGCCCTGCAACCTGTGTGTTCAGTGTCTTTCCCTGCATTCACGTGCGGTGGCTCCGCCCCCTAGTCACGTGACTGCTTAGTGCCAGGTCATGCACTGCATTAGATTAAGGTCCTTGAGCTCGGCGTGCCTTGTTTCTGCACTCCATGTTTATTCACGTGCGCCCTGATAGCTCCCCCTAGGCAGCACCAGTGACGCCTTAGGTGTCATAACATTATCACCAACCCATACAATTTTCGTTTTTTTTTTGTGTATTTCTTATGGACCTGCTGAATGCTATGACAGATCAGGTATCTAACCTGACTAAGATGATGCAGAATCTATCTGTTGAGTAAAGGGCATTGGTCGCCTCTCACCAACAGGTACAGAGGGAGCTGGCAGATACGGTTAAGGCTGTTCGGGGTGCCTCTTCCTCATCTGGCAAAGGAGAGGGTACTGTGTCTGATGTTTTCTTATCCTCTCCTGAACCCTCTATCAAACTTCCGGATACCTTTTCTGGGTATAAGAAAAAATTCCGGATATTTAAAGAGAGCTGTAAACTACTTTTTTCTTTGCGCCCTCGGTCCTCGGGTGATGAGAGTCAAATGGTGGGGACAGTTATTTCCCTGTTACGTGAGGGGCTGCAATTATGGGCTTTCTCCCTATCTCCTACCATCCCTGAGCGAATGCCTGTGGATCGGTTCTTCGAGGCCTTGGGTCTTATATACGATGAACCTGATCGTGTGAGACTGGCAGAGGACATGGTTATGAGTCTTACCCAGGGAAACCGCTCAGCTGAGTGGTACTGTTCAGAGTACAGG
>JARQOD010000001.1:177382790-177477892 GCA_033576555.1 Oophaga sylvatica | reverse complement strand
CTTTCATATGAAACCTCCCCGAGTTTGGGGACCAAGTCCACGGCAGTCTCTGGGTAGACTTTGGTGTCTCCATGGATGCACACCATACTCAGGTGCTTATCAGGGATGAAGTCCCTATCAATCAGGCTGTCACATACGGAAGTCACTGGACTCTCTGAGTCCAAGAGGGCCTGTGCTGGGCAGTCATTTACAACCACCGGGGACCCCTGTGGTCCAGTCTCTTCGGCTGAGGTGGACACACACACAGGCTCTGCGCAGGGAGAGAGGGATCTGCCAACATCACAATACATAGGCTCCCCCTCTATTGGACAGTTGGCTGCAATTTCACGACATCTCCAACCCTGTCCATCACACTTTTCCACCCACATGTCCCCTCGGGCCCGAACCCGCTTATCAGCATACCCCATGTCCCCAACAGCTGGAACGCTCTTACCGCGAGAGTTCAGCGTCCGGGAACTCTGAAGTGACGACCTCTCAGACGGCTGGTCACGGAGACAGTCTTTGCTGGCGAAGGCCTTCTCCATCAGGCTGACCAGACGATTGGCGTCCTGGTGGTCTCCTTGTCCGACCTCTGGCTGTACCTCAGGAGGACATGCTCGGGTGTAGCGGTCCACTATCACCTTTTCAACTCCATAATCAGTTTGCTGACTGCAGACTCCCAACTGCATTTCCAGTCATGAACTCCCCTGGCACGGGCTGTCACCGTAACACCCAGCCGGGTAAGAATCTCCGCTTTCAGCTTGGCATAGTCTTGGCTGTCCTGCTCGCTCAGGTCAGCATAGGCCCTTTGGGGCTCTCCAATCAGATAGGGTGCGACCATCATGGCCCATTCAGATAGGGGCAGATTCTCCTTCTCTGCCAGTCCCTCAAACCTAGTGAGATATACCTCCACATCATCACGAGGTGTCATCTTTTTCAGGGACCGTCTTACCGCCTTCTTTACAGCGGACAATGGAGGTGACTTTGCAACACCACTTTGGGACGATGCGCCGCAAGTCCCCTGCAGTGCTGCAACCTGCTCAAAAAACAACCGGTCATTCTCCTGCTGCTGCTGCAGGAATTGCTACTGGGCCTGCTGCATGCGCTGCTGGTGCTGCAGGCGCTGCTGCTCCATGCTCTGCTGCATGCTTCGCTGGGCCTGGACCGGGTACTCAATGAGCTCCTCCATACTGCCGGACTTATCTGTCTCAACCACGGCAGTCTTATGTTGCACATTAACTTGCGCCATTTGTTCAAACAGCGCCTCCATGCTGTCATCCATGCTGTCAGACTTCTCTGTCTCAACAACGGCAGTCTTCACTCAAGACATACACACTCCAGTCTTTTCCACAACAAGTTCAGCTTTGCTGTGCAGACACACTTTTTTTTTTCTTTTGCAAACTCTATTAGGGCTACTGTCTCTTTAAGACTGCTCCAACAGACGTTTCTTTTGCTGACACACTTTTTTTTTCTCTGCTGCTGCTTCAACAGACTTCACCTTTATTGCTGTCTCTCGCCACTGTGCTGCACGCACATTCCAGCACCAATTGTATCAGCCACTGTGCTGCCCCAGCATTCTCCGCCAATTGTAAGCTTTTCAGGGGATATAGCTCTGGGATCGCCGTCTTGGGTAGACGGAGTGGCATAAAGAGACCATTCACAGACAGTAGTTCTGTTAAAAACTGGCCGCGACCAGTTTTATTAAAGTCCAGAGTAAACAGAACATAATCAAAACCAAATCATAAACATAAGACCTGGGCTTGTCCAGCCACTAATTACACTTAGATAGATTTCCCTTTCTATCCGGGTCCAGGCTCTAATAGCCTGGGCCAAAACAACACATATGTTCAGCATTTACCAGCATGGAGTTTCACAGAGTCTCCTCCTTGTGTCTGAAGGCACCTTCAACGTCCAGACTTGAGAGAGCTCCCCTCCTATTCAGCAGCTATCCGTATGGATTCTCACAGAGACTACTCCTGTGTCCGGGGTACATCGAGAACCCAGACTGAGACAGCTCATATTCCTGGAGACTGCTTCTTGTGCCGGGACTCCTTGTCCTGACTAAGGGAGCTCTCTGACTGTGTTCGCAGACACCTACTTCTGGTCTCCTAATTAACACCTGAGTAGTTTCAGGCCTGAGCTGCAAGTGTGTAATGAATGTAAGGTGTAGTGACCTTTCTCTACCACTAGGTTTACAAAGCCATACATTTCCTTTATAACCAGTCAGCAAAGTACCTAGGTGAAATGTACACCCCATTTATCACACATACCCTCACTGTCTCACAACATATACAGCTTTACAACACACACATTATGTAAACTCTCTGCAGCGCACACACTGAATTAGTCAAAACCTTCAACATCTGTGCAGATCTGGTGATGTACAGAACCTTGTAGCTTTCTCTCCTGCCCTGCACCGATCAGAAGGTCAGTATTAGGCTGGAGGAGGGAGAGCTGTGCTGTTCTATAGGTCTCTCAGTTATTGGGAAGGATGCTGTGTCAGCATTCTCCATGATCATAGGAAGTTTCCTTCAAAGTATAAGATACACACTATTTTAGTAAAAAAAAATTCTTGCTAAAAAGTGCGTCTTACAGTCCAAAAATGACATTAAATATGGAATAATTGCGGGTGGCTTAGCTAGCAAGAACCCCCACCCACTAGTCATGGAGGAAGAGCAGAACAGTAATCTGAACACTAGCACTTTTCAAATAAACATTGCTCATGCATTTTCATTGGGGCAGATAAAATGCTATGTACGAGAGTCACTTACATCATGCATGGAGTCAAGGAGTTTAGTTAGGTGGAAATATCGCTGCCAGCTCTGTCCAGCACTGTGTGGACTCTTCATTAATATTTTCCTCAGTTCTTTAATGTAATTCAATCTCATTTCTTCAAACGCAGCTTGGCATTTAAGTCCATCTTTGGGAACTTGGTTGAAAAAAAAACAAAACAAGAAGTCACTATGCTAAATGTTAAGAGGCATACTAAGACAGAAAATTGCATATTCAAAACACATTTCTATACCTATATATGTATATCAGATGGAGAAGAAATTTGATTCTTATGGTCCATCATTCAAAATATTGAAAGTGTTCAATAACATAAAAAAACATACAAATGGATAACCACACAGAACACTTTTTAATCACAAAGTGTGATCTTTAATTCAGTACTTTCATAGCTCCTCAGTGATTTTGATAACGTCCCCCACACTAATATTCGGTCATTGTACCGTTTTCTACAGTGTTGCACCAATATCATTTCAGCTGGCAAATAGAATAGAAGAGAATTCGACAAACAAACTGAACTAAGTTGAAACACTAAATTCTGGAACAGTGCCCAGATTCGTGGATTGGCTTATTGAACACAGTTGTACTATTGATCTGGATAACTTCCAATTCTCTATGGCATAGGAAGTATATGAAACACTATGCAATAGGCAGAAAACACACAATGTTTTGCCATTTCTATTTCATAGTTTGTGACTACAGATAAAACTTTACAACAAATATGTCACCATCCACAATTGTGAGTAATACAATACTGCCAGCAGGGGCGGACATATCATTGGTGCAACCTGTGCGGCCGCTTAGGGGCCCAAGATGTAAGGGGGCCCATTTCTACCTCCAAAGCAAGTGTAATTTTGCATTTTTAGGAGCTCCTGGTCTGGAAAGGGCCCGTATATTGTTCTTGCACTGGGGCCCTTATCTGTGTCTGCCAGTGACTGCCAGCACAGAACATGATTATTCATTGCCATGACCTTCCACCAGATATCCCTTTACATTTATAAATTTGAAATCTCAATTCACATAAATGCTGCCATCCTGAAATCAGGGTCACTATTGATTGTATTTTTTCATGGAATGTCTCAAGGCCCAGGAAAAAGAGTGACCCTGAACATGGGCTGGGATGAAGGACAGGCAGGGTTGACACCTGTCTAGGGCACTACCTCCAGTTTACCTGAGGCAAAAAAACAAAAAAAAAAACCCCTGACATTGCTGAATGTCTGTGGCCACCCTTCGCCGTCCTCCGGCTGCAGGCATTCAGCACAATGATTTATTTTCTCTGCTTGTGCCACGGCAGTCGCTCCTTCAGCACACAATTGTATTCAGATCTGTAAATGTGCGAATACAATTGTTGTCGGCGCCGCATAGGAGGTCGCAATGTAGTGACATTATCGCACCATACAGCGCCCACTGCTGCACCAGCTGGAAGAGAAGACGGAGCTGTGCTGGACAGTGATCCTGGATTAGGGGAGTATAAGCTTTCATTTTTATTCTATTTTCCTAATTAATTTATCCAAGAGGGTTTGGCTATGGGGACATAAGAGGGGATGCTGTTGTGAATAGGCTGGAAATGAGTTCTGAGCAGAAGCTCCCTCTGGTGGTTACAAACAGTACTGGACTGTCCAGTGAAGATTGTGAGGATTGGGAATCAGGTGTTACTGACTGGTCTTATATAAGGGAGTCGCCTTCCCATCAGGGTTGCCGGTGATCAATTGTTCTGGTCTCAATCCTTGATTCCTGTTTCCTTGGTAGCCTGCTGTGTCGTGTCTGAATCTCCTGCTAACAGATAAGACTTTTTCTTCTTTTTGTTTTTGTGCTTGATTTTTGCATTTTGTCCTGCACTTCTGTGGGGGCCTTCAGGGTTCCCTCTGGGGGCTTTTGCCCTCTCAGTTCAGTTCAGCCACTGATGTTTGTACATTTGCTTTTTCCAGTTTTTTCAGTGGCTGCTGTTTTGTTTTTGGTTACACCAGAGAACTAATTTAGGTGGTAGAGGTCGTGTGATCTCAGGTGTTTTTGAAATTAGTAGAGTTGGTGCTTTTCAAGGTTTTTTGGGATTGCAGTAAGTGCCCTTCCTATCCTTTTCTATTTAGTAAGTTTGGGCCCCAACGTTTGCTCATACTATTTTCTGTCTGTGTCAGTATTTCTTCTTGTCTAACCGCCATTACATGTTTGGGGGCTTTCTATGTTCTTTGGGGATCTGCTCCGGGGCAGATAGCTTTCCTCTTTCTATCTTTAGGTGTAGTTAGTTTCTCAGGCTGTGACGAGGCGTCTAGGACCAACGTAGGAACGCTCCACGGCTGCCTCTAGTTGTGTGGTTAGTCAGGGTACTGCAATCTCATAGTTTCCAACTGCTCTGGTGTATTTCCTTTTTGCCTGCTCTCCTCAGCTACCAAATCATAACAGGATGCGGAGACATCACAAGAGGGTCTAACTATGAGAACATAAGAGGGTCTGGCTATTGGTACATTACAAGAGGGGCTGGCAATGTGGATATAAGGAGCTGACTATGGGGAAAATCTAGCTCCTTACAATTTATTTACTGATAATGGTTCTTGGGATGTATTCATGTACTCATGGAGGTTATGGTAATGCATTAATGTACTGATAGTGGTTCTAGTGACATTTATGTATAGATGATGGTTCTAGTGACCTATTAATTTACTGTTGATGGTTCTCGTGCCGTTTTTATGTACTGTTAATGGCTCTGGTGATGTATTAATGTACTGATGACGATTTTGGTTTTGAATACAGCACCAGAACCATCATCACTATGTGAATACATCACCAGAGCCATCAATAGTACATGAATACAGCATCAGAACAACCATCACTACATGAAGAGGTCACCACAACCACCATCAGTACAAGGTTACTTGACCAAAACCAGCATCAGTATATGAATACGCCATAAGAACCACTATCCATACAGGAATATGGCACCAGAACCACCATCAGTTTTGTTGCAAACTGTATTTGTTGCATGACTGATATAAAAACCATCATACATATCCCTTCAAAATGGGGTCTGTTTAGCTTCCATTGGTGTATCAGCAGCCTCCATTACAATTAAGTAATATTAGTTTCTATGACTGTCCTTGGGTTTGACATTTAAAATATAGAATGTCAGTGATAAATATCGCTATTTTTCCCGGGTATCGTGTAAATGGTCTGCAAGCAATGAATGATTTTATATATACTATGAAAACACACTCCCTGTTGAGCTCCAAGTTTGAAGCAATAAGTCTTGGTCTCTCCCCTACATGGCATTAAGGGTATGCCACACTAAACAATACGCTAAACGGGATCGCTAAAAAACGTCACTATTTATCGATCCTACGATATGTTATGCGGCAGCTCACCAGCGACGAGTTCTGCTGTGATCTCGCTCGTCGCAATCGTTCCGGACCCTATTTCATCGCTGGCGCTCCCCTGGGTAAGTATCTAATCGCTGTGTGGCACTTTTCTTAGCGATTTAGCGGTACTTTGTACCGCTATAAAGTCGTTAGAAGATCGCTAACGGCGATAGCGCGTTAACTATATCGCTAAAGTGACCGCATTTAGCGATATAGAAAACAATCCCTAGCGATCTCATTAGTATGCAACGCTAACAATTCGCTTAGCGGGATAGCAAGTGGCAGTACCTTAGGATTAATACAATTGAATTAAATTAATGAAAAGTGTAAAGTAAACAATTGAATGAGCAACTGAATATCCCACCAATGTGTAAAAGTAAACAATGTCCCTGGACAAAATGCAATGCTAATGTCTTCAGTAAACTATTCCAGACCAATTCAACTTCCACTGTTGTTAATACATTTGTAATTGTGCATTTTTTCATGAACTCATTAACTTTTTTGTTCAGAATAGTCACTATTTTTTCAGACATAAAAATGTTTTTCCACTAAATAATTTTTCAATTTGCCCTTCTTTCAAAAAATGTTTGATGGTTTCACATATGTCTTACATTGGTGCCATAACACCTCACATTGTTCATGGTTGTATGGTGGAAGCAAAGCTAAACTTTGGGATTCTGAAAAACACAGCAAGAAAAGCAGCAAAACCTACAGCTTTTTTTTTTTTTTTTTACTAAGAGATCTGGTTTTGGCTGCAGCAAAAAAGCAACATGTGAACATAGCCTTAAAGTACGGTAAATGCTTTGCTGATAGGAGTTATGTGCATCTCCCACCTTTTCTAAATGGTCCAGACCACCATGACAACTTAGGGCCCAGTTACATGCTTCAATGTCCCATTGATCCCACCAACGATCCGACGTGGATGGGATCGCTGGGACATCGCTAGCTGATCGCTGGTGAGCTGTCACATAAGCAGACTCACCAGCGATCAGGACCAGAGAGCACGCTGGTATCCAGGGTAAACAGCGGGTAACTTAGCGCCGCGCTTAGTGACCCAATGTTTACCCTGGATTCCAGCTCCCAGTGTCTGCTGTATGGCGCTGGGAGCTCGCTGATCGTTGGTCTCCCGCTGTCACAAGCAGCGATGCGCGCTGGCCAGCGGGACACAAACGATGAAAAAATGGTCCAGGCCATTCGACGACGATCAGCGATATCCAGCAGGGGGGCCGGTCACTACTGCGTGTCACATGTAGCTAGGTCGCTGTTGCGTCACAAAATCGGTGACGCTTCAGCGATCTCGCTATGTGAGACGGGGGCTTTACTGTACATCTGCAGAGCTGGCTTCTCAGATATCTTTGACTCTTGATTTTTTTCTCCCATCTACAAAAGCTGCTACTAACCCCAATTGTGTTCCTGGTTCTGCACCTATAACTATACCTACATTGTTGTATAGTGCAACCAAATATTGTACGTCAGAAAAAATGGTGTCATAACTATTGTTATTCTCCAAGAAACCGTGCCCTTAAAATATATTGAATAATAAATGGTGTCACCCAAAATAATGAGAAACAGATGACCCATATTGAGAATCGCACATCAGCTCTGCCTCCAAAAACATCACACCAGAAAAAAAACATACCCTACGTGGCCCACATTATAGTGCAACCTTTGTTAACCTACATAGTAGGAATGCACACAAACAATGCCCTTTTTGTGCCCCACATGCTAATAATACCCACCACTGTGTAACTTTGTGCTCCCTAAGCAGACAGTAGTAAAGCAGTGTTGTAATAATGCCACTATTCTGCCCAAACACAGTAAAAAAAAATAAAATAAAAAGAGAGCCTCACTTTGCCCACTATACTGTAAAAATGGCACCCTAAAGGAAATAATAAAGACAGCCATTTTAACTGTGTTGGGGTGAATGGGATGCATTATTGAGGGCTCAAAAGGTATACATTGCTAATAAAAACATACCGTACTACAATCCCACACGACTGTAATTGATTCTGATTTCTGGGACTATCAGATGCCTCGATCTCTCCAATGAGACGTCACCACGGCCTCTGGCCTAAAACTGTGGCCTGGATACAGTACAGCCGTATACATAGCCTCTTTTACTCGATCCCCAACTGGGAGATTTGGAAAAGACCTTTAACCGAGTTTGAACGGCTGTGCGCTAGGGAAGAGGTCCCCCCCACAGTATTTCCTCGGTATGTTTGTTGAAGAGTGAGGAGGATATCCCAGCTCCTTTCCAAATCAACTGGGAATGTGAGCTTAATAGATCTTTTTCTTCACAGGAGTAGAATGGAGCCTATACACTTACCCATAAACTTTCCGCTTCTTGTTATATCGAGGAAACTAACTACAAGATCTTTTCTAGGTGGTGTAGGACCCCAGAACACATTCACCATATGTTCCCTGGGACATTAGACAGATGTTAGAGGTGTGATTCAGATGGGAGTAGTATGATCTATATATGGTGGTCTTGTCCTAGAATTATTAAAATTTGGGATGCTATCTTTGACCTTTTTAATAACCTATTTAGCACTACTTTTTGATGCACCTCAAGTAGTACTAATCTCTGTGTTTCCTAACTAAATTTCATCATTTAAAAAAGGTTCATTAAGAGTATTATTAGCAGCAACAAGACAAATCATCCCTAGACACTGGAGGTCACCTATCCCTTGAATCTGTGGACTTTTTTATTCATATGGAGGACATGATAGTTTTGGATTACTGGCTGACACTACAATCCTATGTATATGAACCTGGCTAGCCTGGACCTCCTTTAGAGGTTCACCGGAGTTTAAAGTTTGGATAACTCCCTCATCTTGAGTTCAAATAAAGTAAAAACAACCTACTCTGCGCCTACAAAAAAATTAAATGAGCACTGCAAAAAGTTTAAATTGTATTTGTATCCAGTTGTAAGTAGTGCTCTGCTAGATTATCTGGAACATCTTTTCAAAAATGTTGTTGCCCCAGATCCCAGGAGGTGCCTTTTTAGGTATGGGAGCACTACTGTAGTCATTTACCCATTTATCAATACATTTACAGTAAAATCATCATCATTATGGAAATGGCGTAAATATAAAAAAAAAAACACTTTTTTCAACCACATTAAAGGAGTCTTTATGTAAAAATTCTGGTGATAGTAAACTGAAATCTAGCCATTGAGACTATCTGTTCAGCTGCAATAAGTATTGTTATTAAGAACAATACAATCCGTGGCATAAGCTGAAGTAGTTACCCAACATCTTTCTGCAGATGAACCCTGTCATTGTATTGTATTGATTTAATTGAAGATTGCTTTGTATTTTAAATTGAAACCTGTTGATAACTTTGTAATTGATGTCTTTTAATTATAAAATGTAGCGACTCACTGTAACTCTAGAGAAGAAAATCTCTGTACATATATTATATGAAGCCTATTGTGCAATGAATGGAGGCTCTGAGAATGATTACATGAGTCCACTGGTGGGGGTTGGGTAATTTATCACAATTTTTCCAAAATCATAGAAAAGGCAAAAAATTGCAGCAAAAAATGCACGATGGCCGTACTAGGTGAACCCCACCTAAAGATCAATTTGCACATCGCAAAGCTCAGCGTTAAATGATCGCCAACATATTAGCCGGTCGTTGGTCGATAAACAATATGCTTATGGAGAAAATCCCAATCAGTAAAAGATCGTTCAGTGCTCATAGGCTGCCATTGCTCCAGGTAGCACACGTCCTGTTTTCACAGGACGATGCACAACTGAGGAGCGCTCGTTCACGAGAATTGTGCAGTGTAAACACTTTTAGAATGTGTGCAGATATCTAGCAGAATTTCATCTAGGATATCAGCAAAATTATTGCTTTATTACCGGCGCACTGTTCAGGAGCCAGATTACGTTTGTGATCCTCTTTGATTTTTTGGATCCCAAAATATAGCTAAAGAAGGTCCATTCAAGGACTAAACCCAACATATAATGTTCCTTGCTACTCCACCAGGGTTTGATACAAATCGATATGCAGATAAAATGTGCAGCCTCTTTTTGCTGACTCAGCCATCAATATTTTCTGTAAGTGTGTTATTACAGAAGTGTTTTTTTTTTTTTTTTTTAAAGCAGTCAGATTAAAGTCTTTTTAACAGATAAAAGGCCCTTTATAGCTTATCACCACAAAAATAAATTGAACAAGTTCCATTTAACTTTGTCCTTTTCATCCCACCCACACGTCTCAGAGAAAACACTCATTAGCTTTCTCTTTTTTATGCGACAGAAGATTATTTTTTTTCCTTTAAGACTCACAAACTGACAAAGTATACTATGCTGCTTACTGAAGACTACCACAGCCACTGCACACAAAAGAAGGTCCTAGATGAGGAAGAAAGCTGGTCACACACATCACAAAGCAGTTTTCTATAAATGTGCCTGTGTGGATTGATCGAGCAGGTGTGATCTTCTCAATGGTGATATCGGCATAAATGGCTTATAACTGTCGGGAACAAAACATTGGCTAGGTTGTAATGGCCCTACACGACTATCAAACAACACCAACTGTCCACACACGAAAAACACCTTTATGTCCTCTTCAAGTAAACATTTTTTTCCTGCATTTAATTATAAAAAACATGAGGTTTTCATAGTGTTATGTCATTTTTTATTTTGCAGAATTTTTTTTTCTGGCATTTATCCTCTACTTGCTTGATGAAAAAAACATCAAAAAAACAGCATTGCTTTCCAATCATTGCCACCTTTTCTCGGCAATAAGAGTAAGTTCAAATGAAAAATTCCTGCTGTGGATCCGCTACAAATCTACATATGTTTTTGAGACAAACGTAGAAGTGGATCCAGCAAAAAGGTGAAGGGGTGTTGGCTCAAGAAACTACACTATTATATCATACGTCCCCCAAAACACCATAAGGCTATGTTCACACGTTGCGTTCTTTTCAGCGTTTTTTTTCATGCGTTTTACTATGCAAATTTTCAGCTAAGTTTTACAGTACCAGCAAAGTTGTGAGATTTCAGAAATCTCATGCATACAGCTTGTTTTTTTTGTCCTCAGTTTTTTTTGCAAAACAGAGAATGTCGCTTCTTTCAGCGTATTTCACCAATTGAGAGCAATGGGTGGTGCAAAAAATGCTGAAAAAAACGCAGTTATCCGTTTTTTCGTGACAAAACCTGATGAAGTAGAATCATATTTTTTTATGCACTAAACTTTATCAGCACAAGAGACAAATGTACCCTGACAAAAACGCAGCAAAAACTAAGCAGAACCTGCTTTTTTGAGGCAAGTTTCTTAATGCCAAAAGAGCAGGTTTTGCCTTAGGCCAGGGCCACACTTGCGAGAAACTCGCGCAAGTCTCGCACCTCAATACCCGGCACTGCCACCGGCACTCGGACATGAGTGTGAGACTGCATGTATTTCTATGCAGCTGAAAGCTCCGGTCCGAATGCCGGCGGCAGTGCCGGGTACTGAGGTGTGAGACTCGTGTAAGTTTCTCGCAAGTGTGACCCCGGCCTTAGGAAAAAAAAATGCAACAAAAACGAAATGTGTGAACATAGCCTTAGGCTGCATTCACACATCCTTGTGAGTGCTACCATGAGAGAGAAATATTTCTCAGGAGTAATCTTTAGTTGCATCAGCTTTTTGCTCAACTCCTTTTTCCCCTTTTGCTGTCCGTAAAAAAAACAAATCCAGACAGCACTAGAATGCGTCACATGTTCGTGTGAATGTAGTGTTAAGAAAGATAAAGACCACATGATAGGTAAGGATAGTACTCCAGCTTACTTGTGCTAAGTAGCAGCAAAACTTTCATGATTGTATATTCCTCAAAGTTTAGCTGCAAACGATTAAACTCCAGACTTATCTGCTGCATACTTTGGCACAGCTCATACATGGCAGACTGGCGCATCTTATCTCTGCAAGAGAATAAAAAAATATATAACAAGGAATACATGAAA
Source organism: Oophaga sylvatica (assembly GCA_033576555.1). NCBI lineage: Eukaryota > Metazoa > Chordata > Amphibia > Anura > Dendrobatidae > Oophaga > Oophaga sylvatica. Next base: position 177,465,825 of record JARQOD010000001.1, on the reverse strand, counting down.
ATAGATCGGTGCAGTCATAAAATAGTTATCATTTACCCAAGATAAAAATGTATTACTAACTTAGAGAACAACCCTGCCAAGCAAAAATAAGGGCACCGTGCTTTAAATAGGCACAAATAAGGCATAACCTCAGCTAATCTGGTAACAGATAGTCCTAATATGAAACCTTACAAAGCCGTACAAATTAAATTATTTTCCAGACGGAGATGAGAGAGGGTCCTTAGAGCTCTGAAATGTGGAGTTGTTGATATTGCAAGAGATATTGAAACATTTCCAGGAATTTTTTAATTTTTTTAAATGTATTATTAAATGCTGAAATCTAACCAACATGGCATCTTAGTAGCCTCATACATGCTTGATTTTTTTGGGAATTTTAATTGAGAATTTTACTGCATATGATAGTGCTTCTACAGTATATTTCTGCTTTGCATCCTTTCTTCGCAGACGTCAAATTCTTGCAGAGAAAAACTCGTCATAAAATCCATACTGACCTCTAATGGGATCAATGAATGAACTTGTTTGGTTTTCGCAGCAGCAGAGGGCAGAGCGCTTCAGCTACTTGACAGTAATGGATATCACCACAAACCACACAATTACTTTATTTAAATAAAGGCATAGATATCTCAGAAACTGCCGTTCCCATACAGAAGATAGCTGTGTTACTTTGTATTGCCCTGCAGATACATTGTCTGTACGTGTTTACGACAAGATTTATATAGCATCCATAGAAAGACATTTGTGTATTCACTGATGATACAATGAAGATAAACATTCATGCATGGATTATAGAAGAGTTTTCATGCAGCAAAATAACCAAAAAAATCTCATAAATATCCAGTACATACAGTATTACACAGCCTTATATAGGACTTGCCAGTACTGGACTTCGTACAGTACATATTAATACATATTGAGCTATATCGCTCTATCGACACTAAAAGCTTTCATATCTGTCTTCACAATGGTCATAAACATATCAAGAACACAACCGATAATGACCAGTGAGACAGGAAATTGGTATGTCTAGAATACAAAATCGCCTGCTTACAAAAATGGAAGTCTTTATCAAATAATCCCTAGAGCCGCCTAAAAATTGACAAAATTATTCCTGGACTTAAAGGTGTTTTCCCACAAAGTATGTTTTAATCACTACATCTTGGAGTAATATTATTGCATTTTCCACAATTGGATGTGTCTAAAAATAATGTTCCTGAGATAATTTTATAAATGTTCCCCTAATATGTACTGTGTTATGGCTGTGTCTGACCGTACAGGAACATGGTCTGATCATACCACAGCTCCTGGGCAGCAGGGTTGTGGAGCTGGTAAGAGAAATCTCCAACTCCTCAATTCCCTGACTCCACACCCCCAGCCCTGCCTCACTACTGAGCATGCACATAAAGTGCAGCACAGATTCATCTCCACTAAAAGCTCAGATCCTTTGATCAGGGCTGTCCCTGAACAGACATTTTTAGGACATTTTATGACTTTCCCAAATTCTTATGAAAACATTTACAGCACATCCTGCATTGTACTACTGAACCCAATTGATTATATATTTTAGGAGTCGGTTTATTTTATATCAACTCTGATTCTACCAAAATGGACACCGCTCAACAACTCCGACTCCACAGCCCAGTTTTCGTTCTGGCAATTGAGGCTTAGATGAGTTAACACATTCTACTGTGTAGAGATTAATCTCAGGAGATACCATATTATATGATACTGGATAACATAAAGCAACATTTCAAGTATAAAACCTGTAGCCAAATAACAGTCACTTGAAGACTCACTACTACACCTTAAGATACATTCGCATGAACATATTTTCGGTTCATATACTCTGAGGTGTGCAATGGACCGCACATGGACAGGATATGAACCCATATTCGTTCTAGTTGTAGGTCCTATGTCCGTAATTTGCAGACATGACTGGACCACAAAGTTAAGAGCTCATCCTAACTTAACCTAACGTAAAGCATGTTCAGAAAGCTCACCCACTGAGAAATGCAATAGGCCATTTTCTGACTGAGGTTTCATATGTCTATGTGGGTGCAGCATTGCAAACTTCAAGCAACAACATAATATATTGTCATAAAAATTTAAAACATGAGATAGATATACTATGTATTGAAAAAGTATAAGTATGTGGGTTTAATAGCCCCCATAACTTTATTTGTAATAAAATAGTGCTGGTACAATGAAGATAATTTTCGACAGTTAAAAAGTAAAGTCTGGGTTCTTCAATTATGATAACATTGCAGTGGACCACAGTCTTCTGGCCTATACACTGGTCATGGCTGATTTTTATTAATTACAAAAGTCAAAAACAAGAAAAAACTTGGCTCTTGCTTTCCTCAGTATTATGGCCAGTTGTCAGGCGTTGTCTGCAAATGTTTGGTTGCAAGGAGGTGATCAGTCACGTAACCATTAGAAAAGTCCAAAAAAAAAAAAGCTTCAGCGGCACTCACCAAATGCTATGAAAAAAAATTCTTCTTTATTCCAAAATTATAAAAGCAAAGCTAATAGGCATAGGAAGTATTAGCTAAATATTTTACAGTTGACAACTGTTTTGTACCTGCTGGGGCTTTTTACAGGCCTGGATCTTTTTTCATAATTTTATTATTTCCCTTGAATATTTAAAAAAATCCCTCAACATTTACCAAAGCTATATAATAGAAAAATTCAGAAATAAAGCAAAAAAATAAATAATTAGTATTGCCGTAAATCAATTCAGTTTGCATACAAAATAATAAGAATGTTAGCAGCAGGTAATCAAAGTGGTGAGTGCATGATTCATCCCTCAAAATGGTTTTCTTTGTGGGATTTCTATTCTGAAGCTATGAAATAAGAGCTCTGGAATAACCATAGATAAGACATCACAAGCAGACAGCTTAATCCACTAGGTTGACAATATTTCTTTAGCACGATTTTTACTTTGGACCCGGTCCTTGATTAATTCTTTTAGTGGGTCAGTTCCTTCTATATGCATCAATTCCTCTGCGTTGCAGTCAGCAGATACCAGTGCTGTTTGCTGAAAGTGACTTATTCTGCATGTTCTTGCTTTAAGATGCTACATCAGTCTAGGAAAGTATAAGAAAGGAAAGCACAATGCGATTCATGCAATTGCTGATATTTTTACATGATTTCGTATACTCTGTGGATATGGTGAATCCTTAATATATATGCCCTCTTTATGCAATGAAAATAATTTTTATATAGGCAAGGCTAATACATAGTTCTAAACACACAGTAATGGTCCATGCACATAACTGTACTATGGATCTGTACAGGCGCATATTACAGCAACCGTGGCCTGCAGTGGTCCACACATGGGCGATTTTCCTCATGGACCTAAAGCTTATGGGCCAGGCTAGCACTATGTGGATGACCACACAGAGCCAGTCATATTCATAGTTTGCAGAAGTGACTGGATCAGAGTTTAGTTCGTGTCTGAACTTAACCTAACACAAAGCATGCTCACAAAAACTATGGAAAGGTGGAGTTCTTTGCTCCTCCTGTGATGTCACATCAACAAAACAGTTCTTACCCTCCCACTCTGTTCTGTCAACTGGGTGTAACGTCATGTTGATTTACGACCAGCTCTACGCTGCTGCCTTACTGCAGAGGGCCATCCGTCAATCAACATGATTTCAGCAGTGATGGCTGTCAACAGATCAGAGAGGGAGATTTGGAATTTTTCTGTCACAAGTGATGTCACAAGAACCATGTGAATCGGTGCCAGGATTGGTCTGTGACTGCTCTGACCTGGGAGAGTTTGTCACAGGGCAAACAGGGAGATAGTTAGCAACTAACAGCCAATAAGTGCTTAGCCCCATAGGAAAGAAAAATAATCCTGGACAACCCATTTAAAATTGCAAAATCGAGGTATACACACCTTCCAAGACCCCGCAAGAGTCCAGGCCACCGGTCTACGGAAACAAAGTCAGCACAGTCCAGACGTCAACAGGACCTTTAAACCCTGTGATTTAGATGCAGCAGTCAAGTATGTCATTTGAGAAACATCTCTTGAAGCAGTCTTACAATCACAGGCTTCAGCGGTCCTATTGAGATCTGGATAGTGCTGGCATCGCTTTCGGGCCTGGATAAACAGTGGTCATGGAAGGATAGTAGGCCTCAGGTTGTTATATTAAAGAACATCCATGTCTAATAATAAAATTTACAGCATCGGACAACTCCTTTAATTAAGAAGTCAATATACCATTCAACAATATTAGTACTAAACAGGTAAGCACACACGATGTTCACATCACTAACTGTACAGCTTGTTATGTGAATTTATCCTGCTTACCGTTACTATAGAAATCAGAATACCAAGAAGAATTACAGGCTTTATAACTAAAAGGTCATTAAGAGGTAGCTGCAGTCTTACAGAACATTATGAAATGCTAATCCCAAATTTCTGAGGCTGCAAACAAATTATCATCTGAAAACACAGGCAAGTAAATGGTGAATATCATATTTACTGTGCCTGAATGTCAGTCTGCAAGGTGAACGGAGCTTGCATGGTTTGCTCTTGATTAGTCGTGCCTAATTATTTTTACTTGATGTTATTGTTGGGTATTTTATGGTGGCCTTTACAGACTTGGCACTTTAACCTTAGGATGAAGACTGATAAAAAGAATAACAAAATAGATGAACAGACATTAAACAGTCCACCGACAACAATGAAGAACAATATGAAAAGGCTAAGCATACAGTCTATCACTAAACCTTAAGCAAATTAAGGTCTATATCCATATGGCAACACTTCCAGTCAATACCGGTCCTTGTTCAACATCATAGGGACGGGTTTAAAACCAGATCACCTCCCATGTCACAATGAAGGCATGTACATAGAGCCAGTATTCGTGTCAAAAGGTCTACACCAACATGGATGCTAACTTGGATCCACAGAACGAACAAGGCAGTGTCTTACAGACAAGTAGTGTGATATACAGAGGCCTTGTAAATAAGCCATCAACAAATCAAGTTTGAAAAACAAATCAAGGACACCTAGGGACTGGCATACAGATGCTCTCATGGAATGAAAATACCACTTAGTTTTTATTTGCTGATACATGACTTTCCCTCTAGGGTGGCCATTTGTATGTTTTACTGATAAAATACAAATGGCCAACATAGATGTAAAGATGGAATATATATGTATCAGGTATGTGAGTTTTTGTTGTAATATTGTTTTCTTGCTAGCTGTTTTATAAATATCGTTCATTTAAAACAAAAACAAGACAATCATAAGAAAGAATATAAAAGCCTGGCACCAGGTAAGAACAAGTAGAGATTGAATTAATTATTTTTAACATCTGTTTTCAGTAAAAATATCACAATATAACCCACATTGGAATAAAGTAAATTCTTTCAAGTCTTACAATACCACTGCAGAGCTCATGTAGACTTCCTATTTGCACATGGGTAAAGAAAAGAAAAATAAATATTTCTATGTATAGAACGGACGGGTTCAACCAAGTTCATCTCTCTAATAATTACACAATGTTTTATTTCCGCTGACTCTTCACAGACCCAGTGACTCAATCTGGTGCACTCAATTGCTTTGAATATTAGGAAGTTATTTTAGGAAGCCAAAACCACATTCAGCCAAAGTGTGTACATATATCCATATGTCTATGCTGATTATTACATGTGTGCTCTATAGTATTAGAGACACTGACTAATTCCAGGAAAACTGTGCAAAATTAAAGCTAAAGGGGCAAATTCTCTCTCTCTTTTCTTCCACATGTAAAAGAACAATAAAATCATAGATTATTAAAAAGTATAAATACAACCGCTAGTTTACAGTACATATAATAAACTTGGATTAAGATGTAGTTATTTAAAAAAAAATTGTTTGGCCCTAATTTAAATAAAATAAATATTTAAATAAAAATTCTGAAAAGATATAGTCATGAGAAAAACTAAGCACACTAAACTTTAACATATCAGGACATAATGGAAAAAAAAAATCTGTCCTTAAATAATTTCACAGTACCTAATTTCTCACAAAAAAAGCTATGCCAAAATGCAGAAACAGTCTATGAAAAAATTAAGTACACCCATTAATCAATAGCTTGTAGTACCATCATTAGCATCAATAACTAGAAGAAATCATTTTCAGTATGACTATCAGTCAAAGAAATTTTGGTTAACTCTTCTTTAGACCCCTTCACATGTTCTGATATTTCCGGTACTGGAAAAACCAGTATCGATGCTATTGGTGTCCGTGTGTTACATCAGTGTGACACATACCGGTGTCTGTGAAAAGCAGCACAGTTAGTGCTGTTCCCAGGTGCTGAATGCAGTCCTGATCATTGTCGCTTGGTCTTCCTGTGATCAGCAAGACCATGCAGCTTTGATGAAACTTGTAGTCAGCACCGCCATCTGTCTATCTCATGTATAAACTAAATAATTAAATTAAAAAAATGGCACTGGGTCCTCTTTAATTGTCCTAACCAGCTGAGGCAAAGCCAACAGCTGGGGGCTGGTGTTAATATTCTGGGAAGTGGCAAACAGCCATTAAGCTTCCCAGGCTATTAAGATCAGCTCACAGTTGTTTGCTTAACATTTACTAGTTATTATAGGAGGGACTGCCCTCCTCCCCCAGGTAGACCAGGCGATAATGATGAGAGCTGCATTCATCACAAGGCACCTGGGAAGATCGCTAAATGTACTGCTTTTCCCAGGCGCGGGTATGTGTCACATGGATGCCATCACTGTTCATGTGTGCGGAACATTTTGCAGACCGTGCTGTTGGCAAAAAATGGACATGTCCCTTTGTTTTGCACATGGACACATGGTCCGTGGGAAGACAGTGACATGTCTGCAGACCAATACATTTGAATGTGTCCACATGTGTAAGTGTCTCTGGTACGTGTGGAAACTGTCACCACAAGTGCCGCAGACACTGACATGTGAAGGAGGCCTTATCAAACATTTGGTTCACTATTCTTTACGATGCTGAGTTTTGTGGGCATTCGTTTATGCACAGCTCTCTTAAGGTCACCTCACAGTATTTCCATTGGGTTGAGGTCTGGACTTTGAATGGACCAATGCAATGTTCTACTTCTTTTCAGCCATTCTGATATAGATTTACTGGACCAATGCAACGTCCTACTTCTTTTCAGCCATTCTGATATAGATTTACTGGTGTGCTTGTGATCATTGTCCTGTTGCATGAACTTCATATTACTTTAGTATACTTTGGTAAAGACAGGAGTTCATGGTTGACGCAAAAATTGCAAAATGCCCAGGTCTTGTGGCTGCAAAAAAAAAAAAAAACCAAACCTCCACCATTGTGCTTGACATTTGGTATGAGATGTTTGTGCTGATAGGCGGTGTTTGGTTTTCGACAAATAGTACACATGACATTATGGCCAAACATCTTCACTTTGGTTTAATCTGTCCAATAGATATTGTTCCAAAAGTATTGTGGTTTGTTCAGATGCAACTGTGCTAACGTTAGTGTTTTTTTTTTAAAAAAGGCTTTCTCCTGGCAACCTTGCAAACAAGTCATACTTGTTTAGTCTAATTTTAAAATTTCTTTCTAATTTTACTGTCATGAACTTGAACATTTAACATGCTATTCGAGATCTTTGGAGTCTGAGCCATAGCTCTTTTTTATTTTTTGCGATTTCTCTGAGTATTGAACGGTCTGACATTGGGTTAAATTTGCTAAGACGTCCACTCCTGGGAAGGCTTTCAACTGTTTGGAATTTTTTCCACCCGTGAAGAATCCTTCTCATAGCAGAATATTGGATTCCAAATTGTTTGGAAATTGCCTTGTAATACTTCCCAGACTGATGGGCAGCAACAACTGCCTCTATAAAATCATTGATGTCTTTCCTTTCTAATATTGTGTTCACACATGCCTCAATGGTCTAGAAAAGCACACCGCCATAACGCCTATTTTTACAGAAGTGGGTACACTTGATGAGCAATTCATCAAGGACATTTGTTTAGCAGCACCTAGCTATTACTTACATTTTTAATTCCTATGGAAGCAGTAGGAGTGCACTTAATTTTTCACACACCATTACTGCATTTTGGCTAAGCTTTTGGTACATAAACAATGACAGTATAAATTGTCATGTTGTTCATTTAATGTTGTGTTTACCTAAATTTAAGGCAATTTAAGGACCAGATTTTTACTTATTATTACATGACACATAAAATCATAGAATGCAAGAGTGTGCATTTAGTTTTTTCATGAATAACAGTTCATATTGTCTTCATGCACAAAACCTATCCCATAAAGTCATTGCATAGTCAGTGCGCTAATGAATAGTACATGAGTAGATATGTAGATAAATTAGTAGCTAACCTGGCAAATACACACAATTGTTTCTACGGTTTGTTAATCTGGATTGTAATCAGGTTGTTTATGGACATACAGATTGATACTTAGTTTTATTCAGTACAAATGATCTGGTTATTTAGATATTATGGGCATCTTGTAGACCGTACTAATAGGCATCTAATATGATAATCTTGCTACAATAATTTTTCATATGAATAAGCAGGACACTGGCACAATTAATTCAGTCTGTAAGTGACACTGTCAGAGCAGTAATTATAGGTATAATTGTAGGCTGCTCCGTTATAAAAATTAAGAAACTGGGTGCTAATGGACAATAGGGAAATCAAAAGGGAAACAAACAGGAAGAATTAGGGAAGTAGTTGTACCAATACAGAGAGCATTGTATGCAGTCATATACAGTAACTATGGCGTATGAGACTGTTAGGATATATTTATTCTATGCCAAAGGCTCCTTAGGAATGTTTTCTTAGAAAGTGTGAGGTGAAGCCTTCAAAATTATTAACAAGGAGGTTCTGGGTCGGTGTTGGGATATGTGCACCACAATTCAAAGTAGGGTTGTGTGTTTTTTCCTTCATGATATATTACATCTATTACAGTGGGTTTGGAAATTATTCAGACCCCTGTAAATTTTTCACTCTGTTTCATTGCAGCCATTTGGTAAATGCAAAAGAGTTCATTTTTTCTCTCATTAATGTACACTCTGCACCCCATCTTTACTGAAAAAAAAAATGTAGAAATTTTTGCAAATTTATTAAAGTAGAAAAACTGAAATATCACATGATCATAAGTATTCAGACCCTTTGCTCAGCATTGGGTAGAAGCATCCTTTTGAGCTAGTACAGCCATAAGTCTTCTTGGGAATTATGCAACAAGTTTTTCACACCTGGATTTGGGGATCCTCTGCCATTCTTTCTTGCAGATCCTCTCCAGTTCCGTCAGGTTGGATGGTGAACGTTGGTGAACAGCCATTTTCAGGTCTCTCCAGAGATGCTCAATTGGGTTTAGGTCAGGGCCCTGGCTGGGTAAGTCAAGAATGGTCACACAGTTGTTCTGAAGCCACTCATTTGTTATTTTAGCTGTGTGCTCAGGGTTATTGTCTTGTTGGAAGGTGAACCTTCGGCCAAGTCTGAGGTCCAGAGCACCCTGGAAGAGGTTTTAATCCAAGATATCTCTGTATTTGGCCGCATTCATGTTTACTTCAATTGCAACCAGTCATCCTATCCCTGCAGCTGAAAAACACCCCCATAGCATGATGCTGCCACCATCATGTTTCTCTGTTGGGATTGTATTGGGCAGGTGATGAGCAGTGCCTGGTTTTCTCCATACATACCGCTTAGAATTATCACCAAAAAGTTCTATCTTCGTCTCATCAGACCAGAGAATCTTATTTCTCATAGTCTGGAAGTTCTTCATGTATTTTTTTTTAGCAAACTCTATGCGGGTTTTCATATGTCTGGCACTAAGGAGAGGCTTCCATCGGGTCACTCTGCCATAAAGGCCTGACTGGTGGAGGGCTGCAGTGATAGCTGACTTTGTGGAACTTTCTCCCATCTCCCTACTGCATCTGTGGAGCTCAGCCACAATGATCTTGGGCTTCTTCTTTACCTCTCTCACCAAGGCTCTTCTCCCATGATTGCTCAGTTTGGCTGGACGGCAAGGTCTAGGAAGACTTTTGGTGGTCCCAAACTTCTTCCTTTTAAGGATTATGGAGGACACCGTGCTCTTAGGAACCTTGAGTATTGCAGAAATTATTTTGTAACCTTGGCCAGATCTGTGCCTTGCCACAATTCTGTCTATGAGCTCCTTGGCCAGTTCCTTTGACCTCATGATTCTCATTTGGTCTGACATGCACTGTGAGCTCTTATATAGACAGGTGTGTGCCTTTATAAATCGAGTCCTATCAGTTAAACACAGCTAGACCCCAATGAAGGAGTAGAACCATCTGAAGGAGAATCACAAGGAAATAGACAGTATGTGACTTAAATATGAATGTCTGAGCAAAGGGTCTGAATACTTATGACCATGTGATATTTCAGGTTTTTCTTTTTTAATAAATTTGCAAAAATGTCTACATTTCTGGTTTTTATCAGTCAAGACGGGTGTACATTAATAAGAAAAAAATGAACTTTTTTGCATTTACCAAATGGCTGCAACGAAACAAAGTGTAAAAAATTTAAAGGGGTCTGAATACTTTATGAGCCCACTGTATATATGCATTCTTCACTCATTTTTCTCATATCTTTTTTTCAGTCCATCTGTTTATTTACAAATGTTTCCTTTCATAATTTACCACTAGATGTATGACAAGGGGGTTCCTTTAAGTAGATCATCCACTGGTCATCTATCACCTATAGGTCTCCATATTAAAACAATCTACATGTTTAATGCCTATCTATCTGTCCATATTTATCATCTCTCCATATTTATCTATCCATCTCTCCATTCACCCATCCATTGTACTGATGACACACCACAACGTACCGTACTTAAATTCTTTGCAGCCTTAGGCAATAGGATTTTCACAGCTCTTGTAACTGAATAGGATTTAATACATAGAAGTTAACTTGTGGGAAAACCAATTTCAGTCACGAGAGACTGTCTCCCCCCTCTTTTTTACATGTTAAATATTTGTACTAAAGAGCATCCCACTCAAGGGAATGAGAAATGAAAATAGTGAATAAGCAATAAAACGTCTATGCTACACGGATAAATGGAAAAATAAAAATCTGCACTGAAGAAATATCTTGGCTCGGCAAGATTACTTTATGCAGAAAAGAGCAAAATTAACTTGAATATATTGGTTTAAAAAGATAAATGCCTATCCACTCTTAGAAAAATATTTAGACTTGAGAGTCCTCAGTGGTTGATACCTTTTAATGGCTAACTGAAAAGATGGTAACAAATTGCAAGCTTTCGAGACTACTCCAGTCTCTTCATCAGGCAAAGACTAAAACAAAAACTGAAGAATCACATATATATATATATATACACAAGAGGACACAGGAATAGTGCAATAGGTAAGACAAGTGACGTGAAGCAGAACTGTCATTATGGCAGAGGAATGAACGATAAGAGAAAAAAGAATGGATTTACCTGTGGCAAAACACTTTTGCATGCCCGGTCATAGCATAATGGATATGGAATTACTGGTATTAAAATCTAACTTCAAATCTGAGAAAGATAGAAAGGTTTGGGAATACAAACTTATGATGACCTTTGACACTCTTAGTGCTGGAATGAACGTGTCACATGGATTCATGTCATTCTATATCAATTAAGGAATCTGCGTCTCTGACCTTCTAGGGGCATCAAAACACAACACCAGACCCCAATCAGAGGGTAATAAAACTCTCTCCTTATCTATGATCTGTTCCAATATTTATGTTCATTCCTCTGCCATAATGACAGTTCTGCTTCACGTCACTTGTCTTACCTATTGCACTATTCCTGTGTCCTTGTGTATATATATATATATATATGTGATTCTTCAGTTTTTGTTTTAGTCTTTGCCTGATGAAGAGACTGGAGTAGTCTCGAAAGCTTGCAATTTGTTACCATCTTTTCAGTTAGCCATTAAAAGGTATCAACCACTGAGGACTCTCAAGTCTAAATATTTTTCTATCTACTGGCTAACACGGTACGAAGATACACATCTTTCCTATATCCACTCTTAGGATTATGAAGAAATGAAAAGTAATGTTCTTTCAGGACACATTTTCTGACTTTATGTTTTGGGGGTAAAAAGCATCACAGAAACAAAGCGCTCTGTGAAATCAGAGGATTGTAATAGTGTCATTTAAATGGAAACAAATAATTTATTATCTTTCATCTTGGAAGATGAATGAAGACAATTGTTGCATAAAGCTTATTGTTAACCTACTGTTAAATGTATTTTTCACTATCTATAGTAAAAAAAAAACTTAAATTTTGCCATTTTTACTAGACTCAAATGCCTTTTTGTTCCCAGAAACCACATGGACATAGAGTGAATCAGACTAACAGACTTCTATAAAAGTATTTTCTGGGCATGCTCTGATCTGTGCCAATATTGTCATGAAGGGGGTAGAAGGAGAAGGTGAGCTGTGAGCATCATTAACATCTCGGATTGTTAATGGATCGTGTTCCGTATATAGAGGCATTATCTGCCTTTATAATCTTGTCTGAGATTATAATGAGACTGCTGGTTGTCATATCACAGACAAAATGTGAGAGCTAAATGCAGTTGTTCCCGATAGTGGCTGATACAGAAGAAGTGTAGTATTACATGCAGCCATACATTAATAATTGTTTATTCTGGCACTTAAGCAGGCTGACCTTAGACAGCAGTCGCCCTAAAGATTGTTCGCCACCAGCTGTCTCTCCTGACTCCCCCCATAAATATATATGCCTTTGATTTGGCCAAGCTTTCATGTCTTCTCAATGGGGAGATAGGAAAAGCCACAGCCAGACAGATTTGAGAGCAGCTTATCTCCTGAAAGAGTTGATTAGAAACTTCCTGGCCACTAAATCACTAGATGGTTGCCCGATCCTGATAAAGTTAGCCAACTTTAATATAACATGGAAGAGGGCTTTAGTAGAGGGAAGCTGATCACTTTCATAAGAGAGAACCCCTTTTATAATGTCCATATTCCCTAATATATCCCAGGGAAAATAGCTGTTGAAATTATAAATCTCCTTTAACGCAGTTTATATACAAGCCATTAAATTAAAGGTTCAATTAGACAGTGTTTAATTGTATGAGGAAATGGCAGAGATCTCAGCACAGGGACATATTCAGACATGATGGAAAATCTCAATAGAAATCTCTTTACTGCTAGGAAAGGTATGGCTGTAGACCATTTGTTCTACTGGCAAGGACTAGGAAATATCATTGATACCTTTAACCCCTTCATGACCTTGCCATTTTTTGAAATTCTGACCAGTGTCCCTTTATGAGGTAATAACTCAGGAACGCTTCAACGGATCCTAGCGATTCTGAGAATTGTTTTTTCGTGACATATTGGGCATCATGTTAGTGGTAAATTTAGGTTGATAATGTTTGCATTTATTTGTGAAAAAAATGGAAATTTGGAGAAAATGTTGAAAATTTCGCAATTTTCAAATTTTGAATTTTTATTCTGTTAAACCAGAGAGTTATGTGACACAAAATAGTTAATAAATAACATTTCCCACTTGTCTTCTTTGCATCAGCACTATTTTGGAAGCAAAAATTTTTTTTTTTAGGAAGTTATAAGGGTTAAAAGTTGACCAGCAATTTCTCATTTTTACAGCAAAATTTACAAAACCATTTTTTTAGGGACCACCTCACATTTGAAGACACTTTGAGGGGTCTATATGGTAGAAAATACCCAAAAGTGACACCATTATAAAAACTGCACCCCTCAAGCAACTCAAAACTACATTCAAGAAGATTATTAACCCTTCAGGTGCTTCACAGGAACTAAAGCAACGTGGAAGGAAAAAATGGACATTTTAATTTTTCCAACAAAAATTTTATTTTAGCATCAATTTTTTTATTTTTGCATGGGCAACAGGATCAAATGGATCCTAAAATTTGTTGGGCAATTTCTCCTGAGTACACAGATACCTCATATGTGGTCATAAACCACTGTTTGGGTGCACGGTAGGGCTCAGAAGGGAAGGAGCGCCATTTGACTTTTTGAATGGAAAATTAGCTCCAATCATTAGCGGACACCATGACGCGTTTGGAGAGCCCCTGTGTGCCTAAACAATGAAAAAACCCACATGTGACACCATTTTGGAAACTAAACCTCTTATGGAACTTATCTAGATGTGTTGTGAGCACTCTGAACCCCCAAGTGCTTCACAGAAGTTTATAACGCAGAGCAGTGAAAATAAAAAAAATCATTTTTTTCCTCAAAAATGATTTTTTAGCCCGCTATTTTTTATTTTCACAAGGGTAAAAGGAGAAATTGGACCACAAAAGTTGTTGTGCAATTTGTCCTGAGTACACCAATACCCCATATATGGGGGGGAACCACTGTTTTGGCGCATGGGAGAGCTCAGAAGGGAAGGAGCCCATTTTGGAATGCAGACTTGATGGAATGTTCTGCAGGCGTCATGTTGCTTTGCAGAGCCCCTGATGTGCCTAAACAGTAGAAACCCCCCACAAGTGACCCCATTTTGGAAACTAGACCCCCCAAGGAGCTTATCTAGATGTGTAGTGAGCACTTTGAACCCCAAAGTGCTTCACAGAAGTTTATAAACGCAGATCAGTGAAAATAAATCATTTTTGTTCTCAAAAATGATTTTTTTTAGCCTATTTTTTTATTTTCCCAAGGGTAACAGGATAAATTGGACACCAAAAGTTGTTGTCCAGTTTTTCCTGAGTACGCTGGTGTCCCATATGAGGGGGTAACCACTGTTTGGGTGCACAGCAGGGCTAAGAAGGGAAGGAGCGCCATTTGACTTTAATGGAAAATTAGCTCCAATCGTTAGCAGACACCATGTCGTGTTTGGAGAGTCCCTGTGTGCCTAAACTTTGGAGCTCCCCCACAAATGACCCCATTTTGGAAACAAGACCCCCTAAGGAACTTATTTAGATGCACAGTGAGCACTTTGAACCACCAGGTGCTATACAGAAGTTTATAACGCACAGCCTTGAAAATAAAAAATCATTTTTTTTCTCAAAAAAAGATTTTTTTAGCCCCCTATTTTTTATTTTAACAATGGTTACAGGAGAAATTGGACCCCAAAAGTTGTTGTCCAGTTTGTCCTGAGTACGCTGGTACCCCATATGTGGGGGGTAACCACTGTTTGGGCACACGTCAGTGCTCGGAAGGGATGTAGTGACGCTTTGAAATGCCGACTTGATGGAATGGTCTGCGGGCATCTTCTTACATTTGCAGAGCCCCTGATGTGCCCAAACAGTAGAAACCAACCACAAGTGACCCCATTTTGTAAACTAGACCCCCCAAGGAACTTATCCAGATGTGTTGTGAGCACCTTGAACCCCCACGTGCTTCACAGAAGTTTATAATGCAGAGCTGTAAAAACAAAAAATAATTTTTTTCCTCAAAAACTGATTTTTTTAACCCACAATTTTTTATTTTCACAAGGGTAACAGGAGAAATTGGACCCCAAAAGTTGTTGTACAGTTTGTCCTGAGTACACTGGTACCCCATATGTGGGAGAAAACTACTGTATTGGCACACGTCGGGGCTCGGAAGGGTAGTGATGTTTTGAAATGCCGACTTGATGGAATGGTCCTGCGGGCATCATGTTACGTTTGCAGAGCCCATGATGTGCCTAAACAGTAGAAACCCCCCCAAGTGACCCCATTTTGGAAACTAGATCCCCCAAGGAACTCCTCTAGATGTGTGGTGAGCACTTTGAATCTCCAAGTTCTTCACAGAAGTTTATAACGCAGAGCTATGAAAATAAAAAATCTTTTTTTTTTCCACAAAAATAATTTTTTTAGTCCCCAATTTTTTTTCCCCAAGATTAATAGGAGAAATTAGACCCCGAAAGTTGTTGTGCAATTTTTACTGAGTACACTGATACCCCATATGTGGGGGTAAACCACTGTTTGGGCACACGTCGGGGCTCGGAATAAAGGGAGCACTGTTTCACTTTTATCAGCCAATCAGAGCGATCGTAGCCACGTAGGGGTTAAACCAACCCCCCTGTGGTGAAGCACAAAGGGTCTTGTGCCTGCGTGTTGGGTGACCTTTCAGTGACCCCGGTCACCCGACCCGTAGGAACGCGATCCTTTCATGACACATATGCTGTGTCACAGGTCATGAAGGGGTTAATGTGGAGCAGAAACATCAAAGTCCCCATTAGACAAAGAATTGTCCGCCCTTTTAGTAGCCATGCTCACATACTTCTTTCCCATAATTATGAAAAAGTGAATATTGTCAAATAAGGAACTGAATGTATTTATATATTATGGAAAATGGATATTCTTTTTTTTCTATTGGGGATTCACTAGACAGATCAAGGTGACATATGGGCTTTACCATCTTTGATGGAAGTACAAGCTCAAATTGTAAAAAAAACTTTCATTATTACTTTATGCCTCCTTAATGCAGCATAACATTAAAGCAAGTCCTTAATGAGTCAATAACGTTACTTAACTAGAACTTGCTGTAGCTATATGTATAAAATTGTGTACATATAACCACTTCTATGTCAACTGCCTCCCCGATTGTGCCTCATCAAGGTCTAGGTGACATTTCTCTCTTGATGCCAGCCTCACCATTTGAGAAGCAATGATGTAGAAGACCAAGCACTGGGTTTCATTACAGCCTGCTGACCCAAGTACAAGAGCTCCCACATTACATATTTGGATAATTCATGCTTTGGGACAAGCTTTCATCACTTGGAATACGGAGGTAAATATCG
This sequence comes from Oophaga sylvatica, assembly GCA_033576555.1. Lineage (NCBI taxonomy): Eukaryota > Metazoa > Chordata > Amphibia > Anura > Dendrobatidae > Oophaga > Oophaga sylvatica. The sequence goes on along the minus strand of JARQOD010000001.1, from coordinate 177,449,126 downwards.
GTTTGTGTTGGGAGCATACAAGTTCAGTGTTCCTCTCAGTAAAAGCCTACATACTGGCAGATGCAGGAAAATACTTATTTTGATATATGACAAAACTAAAGATTCTACAAACAAAATATTAGAAACTAGAAAATTAGGATTTAATATCTGAAATCATATCATTTTAATGTGATGTTTGGAATCAGTCAATTTCTTAAGAGGTGTCCTCCTTGTTTCATAGACTCTATAAACATTGGTAATTAACCTTTTATATATTCCTGTAACCTTCACATAATGTATGCTTAGTACATGACTATGTATATGGAAGCACTTCATTTATGTTGTTTGTATATGATCTCTGTGGATGAGTCTGTGCAGTCCCAATTTATGAGGGAGATAGACGGCTTTTCCTACCAAGTTCTATTGTGATTATTGTGTTTCTTTTGTACTTATCTAAGCATATTATATTGTCCTGGTCCACTCTGTGACTGCGTTTGTTCCATTGTCTTTGAGGATCACACTGTTTTATCCATATGACTACTAAACTATTCATATATATTTAAAAATATTTTTGTATCTTTTTGTGGTACATGGTTACCCTAAATAAAATAATTGTATATTTTGAGATACATTTTGACTCATGTTCTCCTTGATTGTCATTGTTTCATAAAAGACTGATCTAAACACTGTCATTTCTGAAGCACATAATTTCTGTGGCCAATCTTTTAGGTTTGATTTAAAGATGACTTGATAAATTTCTATTTGTGGGAGGATATGATTAATTCAGCTAGAATTACTCTGTGTAATTGTCACTAAAAGGGAATCTGTCACCTTATTTTTGGGATATAAGCTGCAGCCACCGGCATTAGGGGCTTATCTACAGCATTCGGTAATGCTGTAGATAAGCCCCCTGATGTAACCTCAAAGATAAGAAAAACAAGTTAGGTTATACTCACCCAAGTAGCGGTCCGTTGCAGTCCGGTCCGATGGGCGTCTCAGGTCCGGGGCCTCTTCATGCGATGACGTCCTCTTCCTTGCTTCTGTCGCGGCTCCTGCGCAGGCGTAATTTTCTGCCCTATTGAGGGCAAAGTACTGCAGTGCGCAGGCGACGGGAAAGGTCAGAGAGGCCAGGCGCCTGCGCACTGCAGTACTTTGCTCTCAATAGGGCAGATCAGTACACCTGCGCAGGAGCCGCGATAGAAGAGGACGTCATCGCATGAAGATGGGAGGCGCCAGACCCAGACCTGCCACGCCCATTGCACCAGACAGGACCGCCCCCGGGTGAGTATAATCTAACTTGTTTTTCTTATCTTTCAGGTTACATCGGGGGCTTATCTACAGCATTACAGAATGCTGTAGACAAGCCCATAAAGCAGGTGGCCGCAGCTTATACCCCAAAAATGAGGTGACAGATTCCCTTTAATATATGGAAAATTATGAAATATTTCTTTTTACATCATATTACTGCATGATACTTACCCTGGGAATTACATAGCATTATATGCACTGAAGGGGGTCAAAATCTCATTCCATAGAAAATTTGAGGCGATTTAATTGCGTGGAATGTACCACTTAAGTTTTTCAGAGGGAGGGAAAGAAACTCATATCAAAGATAATGATGATGACTGCACAGTAACAGCCACACAATAATAATGTAGGAGATCACAGTCCAGCCTTGAAGACTTTCTACTTAAAATCTATTAGTTTATTTAGGAGAGCATAGAGATGGTACTAAGCTCTATCTAGTTATGTTATGCTGTACTGATGTATCAGGGAATTTTTAGAACATAATGAAAAAAATGCAGGATGAAAGTTAGCAATCAAAATGGAAGCTGAAAGAATTAAAACAGGAGGCTGAACTACATGGAAATAAGTGCAGTATATAAAGTGAAATAGAAGTACATTCTAATAGGTTAAGTATGCATATTTTTTTCCCTGAAAGAGTTTATGGGGCTTGTAAGGCAATAGACCTCGTATCATAATAATAATAATTTTATTTCTATAGCGCTAACATATTCCGCAGCACTTTACATTTTAGAGGTGGCTTGTACAGACAACAGACATTACAGCATACCAATAAACACATAGAGCAAAACATACCAATCATATCACATTTTTATACAATAAATATTAGATCTATTTTAGTGAGTGATTAAGGAAACTACTGCCTCTTAGCTGCCAGCATCCATGGCTCTTCTTTTGATTAGCCAATCTGGCTCGACTTTACATGTATGCAAGTCTGACTAATCAAAAAAGCATCAGCGGATGCCAGGTGGTGAAAGGCGGAACGCCATCTCCCATTCATTGGCTGAAGACCACTGTTGTGGCTGATGGAATGGGACGTGCAAATAAATTCACACCAACTGTAATTACAGTTATATGCCCAATTTAATTCCTTAAAAACGCAATCCAGCTATACAGAAAAAAAGATTCTTTAGAAAGTTTACCTGAGACTGTCCAGAGACATATCAAATAACAAATAATGTGCATGAGGGTATTCATGGAGGGAATTTATAATACTTACTCATTAAATATCAGGTCTGGAGCAAAATATAGATATTGGCTGTTTGCATGTTTATACGATCGCCAGCTCAAGGCAAACGATGACAGGCACATCCAGGAGTACTGAATTAAAGTAATTTGGTCCTCAAGAGGCAGGTTCCTAAATCCTGTAGGAAAGGAATAATCACAAATTGATCTATAATAAATACGGAATATTGAAGTACATAAACAAAAACATATAAAGTGGAGTAACCTTGCAGTTATACTGTGTTTGTTACTTATTAACTAATGTTAGCCCCCCCTACATACAAAGAGTATAATAAAGGGGGGGACTCATGGCTGCATAATCCCTGAATATTGCATGAAATATTTGGTATTTGTAATGTCAATGTGGTACTTCAGGTAAGCTGTGGGTGTCCACGAGCAGACAGAAACCGTTTTTTTCTGGCTTTTGGCGCCTAAATTTATGTGTTTTTGATTGGTTTAAGAAGGTTTTGGCGGGCTGTTTTATGGATATAAATAGCCCTGCTGTCACCCGTTGGCTCCTGTCATCGTCTGTGAAGAAAAGAAGATAAGAGATAACTGATTACCGGAAGATGGAGAATCTCCTTCAGCAGCTGATAGCGAGAGCCGGGGAAGTGGATGGAGAGAATTGGCTGAGGAGCTGCTTAGCTTTAAAACCTGTCACTGCAGCTCCTGAAGCCGTTCCTCCTCCACATGAACCTTGCCCTCAGCAGCAGCCTCCGTGTCAAGCTGGGACTTCTCTTCAAAGCCAGAGTGGCTCTTCAAGATCCAGGAAGCCCCGGACATCCTTCTCTCCCTCAGCGTCGCCAGCAAGATCATCGAGCCGTGCACAGGAAGCACGTAATAAATCATCCCGCCCTCCTCCTACGAAGTCTCGGAGTCCGGCGCGGGAGTTCGGCCGGCATCTTCAGGAATTGCCGACGTCAGCTGAAGCCTCCGGCGGTGCGGGTACCCGTCGTGGCCGTAAAAGCGCTGCGGCGGTAACACCATCCCATACTGCTGCGGCTTCACTTACGCTGGCTCACGGCAGCAGGAACGCTTCTCCAAGACGCTTCCAGACAGTTCAGCCAGGAGATGAAAATGATGTCCCTGCTTCCACCAGCACACAGCTGCTCTCCCCTGATTCACAGGGTATGAGGGCTGGCTGTTCTTCGGATCAAGACACGGACCAGTGCCTGTCAGGAAGGGGTGAGAACTTCAATGTGCCTCTGTCTGTCCCCCAGAACGATTTTAAATCTATTTTTAAATCATTGTTGGTTGAAGCTTTGGGTGAAGCATTTCAGGCTCCCTCCCCTCTATCTGTTACTGAGTCTAGTAAATCAGCGGAGCCTGTCAATTTAACCCCTCATAACCCTTTTAAGGAGGCTCTCACTTGCGAGCTATCTCCTTTAGGGTTTCACCTAAGCTCAGCCACTAAAGAGTTAATTTGGGAAGGAAAGTATGTTGATTTATTTTCGCTTCTCCCTCGCAGGGAGCAGTTGGGTAAAGTTGAAAAAGATAAATCTAAGTCTGATGAAGTCAGGCGTAACTCCTTGAAATCCTTTAATAATTGGATTCAAGCTTTTTCTATTTACTCAGCTGTCCTTGGCGAAAAATCCCCGAACCTTTGTAGCCAATTATTCCAGCATGTAGACATCATTTTAGAAGCTTTTAGGAATTTTGGTGGCTTCGCCTGGTTAAACTATGACGAAGCTTTTAGGCAAAAACTAGCTGTACACCCTGAATTAAAATGGGGCGTTAAGGATGTAGGATTATGGATTAACCTTTTGCTCCCGCAGCGTCAGTACATAAATAAGCAAAATCCCAATCCTGCAGTTAAACGAGGTTTCTGTTTTGCATTTAACGACTCTACGTGTAAGTGGAACAACAGTTGTCATTTTCGACACGAGTGTTCCTTTTGCGGTAATTCACACCCAGTTTCCAAGTATTTTAAAAAAACAGGCCACTCAACAATCAGCTTCCAGGGATACTTTTGCAAAAGGCCCGGACTCCTGTGAAATTGGAAAAAATGTTAATCTGGTTAAACAATTACCCAGATCAGGAGATTAGTGGCCTCTTATTTAACGGTTTTGCTTTTGGTTTTCGCATTCCTCCTTTCAAAGGTCTCGGTAGTCAATTATCAAAGAATCTTTCTTCTTTATCTTTATATCCTGATGTAGCTAGGGAAAATTTTTTTAACAAAATCGCTTTGGGTAGAGTTGCGGGTCCATTTTCATCTCCTCCTTTTTCCAATTTTCGTATTTCCCCTTTAGGCATTGTTCCTAAAAAGGAATTAGGTTCCTTTCGTTTAATTCATCATTTATCTTACCCGAAAGGGTCCTCGTTGAATGATGAGGTAGACAAATCTGTATGCTCAGTTTGCTATTCCTCTTTTGATTCAGCCGTGGATCTGCTGAGAAAATTCCGGAAGAATTGTTTAATGTCAAAGTCAGACATCAAGTCAGCTTTCAGAATTCTTCCGGTTCATCCGGATGGTTTTAATTCCCTTGGTTTTTATTTTGAAGATGAATATTTTTTCGATAAATGTCTTCCCATGGGATTCTCCCTGTCGTGTTTTTATTTTGAGAGTTTCTCAACATTTTTACATTGGACTCTTCAGTCCAGTTGTATTAACTCCGGTATTTTGCATTACCTTGACGATTTATTGTTCGTCGGCCCTTCTGAATCTCAAGATTGCTTCAGCACTCTCGAAAAATTCATACAAATGTGTCGGAGCTTTGGTGTACCAATAGCTCACGAAAAGACAGTCTTTCCCTCAACCTGTATTGAATTTTTGGGCATCACCTTGGACTCCTAGAGGATGGAATGTAGACTCCCATTGGAAAAAATCTCTAAGGTGCACAATGCTCTGTCCATGTCTCTTTCTAAGACGAAAATTACTCTAAAGGAGCTACAATCTTTGTTAGGTCTATTGACTTTCGCCCTGCGAATTATGCCTATGGGCCGGGTTTTTTCCAGACGTCTATTTGATGCAACAAAAGGCCTCTCTTCTCCTTTCTCTCATGTGAGAGTTTCTTCAGAAATGAAAGAGGACTTACGGGTTTGGCTTTCCTTCCTTTCTGAGTTCAATGGTAGGTCTTGTGTTCAAGAGAATTTTGTCCCGTCTGACTCGTTTCCTTTTTTATTTTCAAGTGACAATTTTTCTGGTTGTAGCGGGATATTTTTATCCCATTGGACATTTCAGCGTTGGCCTAAGAAATGGGTGTTGAGTAAAATAACGGAGAATTCTACTGTTTTGGAGCTTTTTTCCATATTTTTATGTGTCTTCCTTTGGGGTGCCTTGATGCAGAATCTTAGGATTATTATTCTTTCAGAAAATCAGGGAGTAATTTTTGCCATTAATACACTGTCTTCCAAAAATTCGCGGTCGTCTAAGATTTTAAGAAACCTCGTTTTACTTTGTCTGAAGCACAATATTTGGCTAAAAGCTAGATTAGGAAGGAGTGAAAAGGCTATGTTTGCTAAGTCTCTGTACCTGTGTGAGCGGTCAAATTTTCATCTGCAGGTTCCCAACGCAGACGCAGAAGCAACGCCTTGCCCTTCTTCAATCTGGGACATAATTTAAATATAATTCCTCATTTTATCGAGCAGTCCTTATCAAAAAGAACATGGGCCGATTGCTCGGCCGCATGGTATATGTGGGTACATTTTTGCAAAGAGTTTAATTAAGAAATTTCGCTGTCTAGTCCTGTTTCAGGCTTAAAATTTGCGGAATTCTTAGTAAAAAGGGGTCTTTCTTTTGCAGCTATTTCAAAGCATTTGGCTGGCGTTTCGTTCTTTTTCAAATTGTCAGGTAGTCTCCCGTTAACAGGGTTTTTTCCAATAAAGCAATTTTTGAAGGGTTTTAAAAGAGGTAATTTTAAGCCTGACTCTCGACGTCCCATATCCCTTTCTTTGTTGAGGGACCTTTGTTTGGCATTAGCAAGCATTTGTTTGAATTCATTCGAAGCCACTTTGTTTGCCTCTGCGTTTTCTATTGCTTTTTTCGGAGCCCTTCGGGTTAGTGAATTAATTTCTGTTAAAAAATCGGAGCCTGCTGGCCTTTTGATTTCGGACATCAGTTTGATTGATTCGGTTCTTTTTCTCTTTATTAGGAAATCCAAAACGGATCAATGTGTTAGGGGGTCTAGAATTAAATTGGGATCTGTTCCAGATGATGTTATTTGTCCGGTGTTCAACATCAAAAAATGGCTAGGTTGTAGGCCCAATGCTATGGGCCCATTATTCCTTCATCAAGATAGATCCCCGGTTACCATTTTTCAATTTAACTCCGTTTTAAAAAAAATGCTTATGTTTCCTAGGTAAAGATAATCTTAAAATCACTTCCCATTCTTTTAGGATTGGCGCAGCTACTGAAGCTGCCAGATCGGGTTGGTGTTCTTCTGATATTAGGAAGCTAGGTAGATGGGAATCTGAGCGTTATAAATTATATGTTCGCCATGATTTGTATGATTATTAATTTTAATTTGTTTGCAGGTCCTTTGATAGTTTGGATTATCGGTCACTCTTTTATTTATTGGGCTCAGAAGCGAGCTGGTCAAAGATCTTATACGGAGAACCTTTCTTTTAGTCCTGACCAGGTTCAGATTTTTTGGCACAGTGTTCGAGGTTTACGGTGGGCGAATTTTGTTATTGAATTCAAGAAATGCTGTAGTTACCTTCCTTACCCAAATCTAGTGATATTTCATGTTGCTGGGAATGATCTCGGAAAAATTAAGACGCTATATTTACTAGCATTTCTAAGATCCGATGTTACTGGCTTGAAGCAATCTTTCCCGAATACTGTGTTTGTTTTTTCCGAGATCATTCCTAGACTGTCTTGGTCTAAGGGTAATTCTTCATTTTTAGACAAAATTCGTAAAAGAATTAATAGAGGTATGTGCAAATTTTTGCCCCTTTTGGGTGGTTTCTCTTTTCGGCATGAAGACTTGGAAGGCTTTGTTACTGGCTTGTACAGAAATGATTTAGTCCATCTTTCTGACATTGGTCTAGATATTTTTAATTTGAATTTACAAACGATGGTGGAGAAATGGCTGTGTAAGGTTCTTTGTCTCTGTTGACATGTTCCTTGAAACTCAGTTTTCCGTCGGCCATTTTGCTTTCTGTCTTTCTGCAGCTCTTGCCCTCAGTTAATATGGAGTTTCCAGTTTTCATGTTCCCACCCTGATTCTTCCCTCTTGCTTCTTAAGCAGCCTCAGCTGAACAATCAGTGCTCCTGAATCAAGCCTCAGTCAGTCTGTGACCTGACTTCTGGAAACCTTGGACTTGTACTCCAGCTATTCCCTACTGAGGAACCTTGGAACACTTTTGGACTCTGGAAACCTGCTGTTTGGTGAATCATGTTTGCAGAGGAAGTACGGTACAGAGAAGAGATCCTGAACCTGCTTTGGGGATTTATTGTAGTGCTTGAAGTTACTCTGGCCTGCTGTGCCTCCTGTCGCTGTTCCTGCAAACTGTGTGAACTTTTCAGCATGCTTGTATGAAGCAATACAAGTCATTTCATATCAACCTGTGTCTCCTGTGTTTTCCTCGCACCCAAGCACAAGACGCTATAGGAACTGTACACTATACATGACAAGATTCAGGAGCCTATGTTTAGTGTCTGCTGGGTCTGGGAAAGCCGTGTCTGCTGTGACTGTGGATATCAGATGTCCGTTTAATACCTTATGTGATGACAGTAGTTGTGACTTGTCACAACCATCCAGGTGAGCGCATTCCCTTATAATTTTACTCTGGAGTGTTACCACAGGTAAACACTATTGTTTTTTTTTTTTTCCTTTCCTCTTCTCCTTCCAGCACTTCTGCCTTAAAAGATCTGGAAGATGGAGGCCCGCATAAAGGAACTTTGCGGAGTGACTGATACAATCCTTTCAGATGTACAGACTTTAAAAACCCGTTTTGCAAGCCTACAGGACCTCACTAATCATAATTTGCAAGTGTTTGGACAGACTACCCAGGAATTGCGAGCCAGGATTGAGGCTCTAGAGGAACGAGCCCAGGCTCCTGCCATAACCCCGAGTTCTGGGATCCCCAAATTACCTCCTTTTCGTTTTGGCGGTGAACGTGAGAAATTCAGGGGATTTATTAATCAATGCAATTTATTTTTCTCTGCACATGCTTCACAATTTCCCACTGAACGATCCAAAGTGCTTGCTATAATCATGTTGCTTACCAATAAGGCTTTGATGTGGGCAAACCCTCTGATTGAGACTGAGGATGATTGTTTGAATCACCTTGATGCTTTTATTTCAGCCATGGGGCAGGTGTTTGATGACCCCAATCGAGGTGCAACAGCTGAAGCAGCCATGTTAACTTTGCGCCAAGGTAAGCGTTCAGTAGCCGAATATGCCCTGGATTTCAGGAGATGGGCTCTTGATACCACTTGGGACACTTCCGCTAAAAAATCTATTTTTCGGAAAGGGTTGTCTCCACTGATTAAGGATGAACTTGCTGTGCCGACCCTCCCACTGCGTTAGGTGACTTTATTAACTATTGTATCCGTATTGATGCTCGTCTGACTGAACGCAGACAAGAGAGATGGTTCGAAAATAATCGCACTAACCTTTTACTACCTCCCTCCTCAGCTAAGGAACCTTTGAGTAGGATCACAAGGGAACCAGAACCTGAACCCATGCAGGTGGACTCTTTACAAAGACGGGTTAGTGATGCACGCAAAGAACATCGTATAAAGGAAAATCTATGTTTCTACTGTGGTAAGTCAGGGCACTTCATTATAAACTGCCCCAGCCGTTCTCGTAAGACTACTGCAGCAGTCATTCACTGTGAGTGTTGCGAGAGGAGCTCTGTCATGTCCGAGCCTCAGGCTCCAGAGAGATCTGCTGCAAGAGATCTTGATTTCTCGGACTTAAACTCTGTTAGTTCTGGGACGATGACGGTATAAACGCTGCAATTTTTCAAGTTTCCTCAGCGGTGTCCCAGCTGAGTTGTAAAAGAAACAGTTCTCATTGCTTCCTTTCCATCAAACTCTGGGTTGACTCAGTCTGGGTGTCTAGCTCTGCTATGATCGACTCAGGAGCAAGTGGAAATTTTATGGATATCTCCTTTGCTCTGAAACAGGGATACGTTCAGTGAAGAAGGCTACTCCAGTACAGATGGAGACTGTGGATGGCTCTCTACTGACTTCTGGACCAGTGGATCAAGAAACAGAGCCTTTGAGGGTCCTTATGGGTAAAGATCATCAGGAGAAAATGTCTTTTTTGCTTATCTCTTCTGCCCACTTTCCCATTATTCTAGGGCTACCATGGCTGCAGGCGCAGAATCCTACGATTAACTGGGAGACCAAGGAATTACACTTTCCGAGAAACAGATGAGTCAAGGAGTTTCAGCTTGCTCTGTTCCTAAAGGAACCATGTCGGTCCCTGAACTACCAGCTGTATACCAGGACTATGTGGATTTATGTGACAAGAAGAACGCTGATCAGCTTCCTCCTCACCGTCCATATGATTGTCCAATTGAATTATTGCCTGGAGCGAGATACCTTTTGGTAAGATCTACCCCCTAGCGGGGCCCGAGCTAAAAGCTTTGAAGGATTATATAGACGAAAATTTAGCCAAGGGCTTCATACGCCCCTCTTCATCTCCCGCAGGTGCACCCATCTTCTTTGTGAAGAAGAAAGATGGATCTCTGAGACCCTGCATAGACTATAGGGAACTCAATAAGGTTACTAATAGAAACCGTTATCCATTGCCTTTAATCCCTGAGTTGTTGGAGAGAGTGCGGCATGCCAAAATTTTCTCTAAACTGGATCTCCGTGGGGCCTATAACTTGGTCCGTATTAGACCTGGGGATGAATGGAAGACTGCTTTCAGGTCACGCTATGGACACTTTGAATATCTAGTTATGCCTTTTGGTCTGAGTACCGCCCCAGCCACTTTCCAACACTTCGTGAATGATATCTTCAGGGATCTCCTAGATACATTTGTGGTGATTTATCTGGATGATATTCTAATTTTTTCTAACTCCACAGAGGAACATCATGGACATGTGAGAATGGTCTTAGAACGCCTAAGACAAAACCATCTCTACATCAAACTTGAAAAATGTGAATTCCATAGGACCGAAATTCAATTTCTGGGGTATGTACTATCTACGCAAGGGATTAGTATGGATGGAAGCAAGACCCAAGCCATCAAGGATTGGCAATTCCTAGAAATGTGAAGGAGGTGCAGCGTTTCATCGGGTTTGCCAACTTCTATAGACGTTTCATTAAGAATTTTTCTGAGGTAGTGTCACCTATCACCCAACTTACCCGGAAACAGTCTAGGTTCTCCTGGACCCCGCAAGCTCAGGAAGCATTTTCCTGTTTAAAGGATAAATTTACCACCGCACCTATCTTAGTACATCCCAACCCCGAGCTTGCCTTCATAATAGAGGTGGATGCTTCAGACTGTGCCGTTGGAGCTATACTCTCTCAGAGAACAGGTGAGAAGAATGTCTTGCATCCCTGTGCCTTCTTTTCCCAGGAGTTGTCTTCGGCTGAGAGGAATTACGATGTGGGCAATAGAGAATTGTTGGCCATTATTGCCGCCTTCAAGTAATGGAGACACCTTCTTCAGGGAGCTGCACAGCAAATAGTCGTCCTGACAGACCATCGTAACCTTGAATTTATCAGGTCGGCTAAGTGCCTGACTCCTCGCCAGGCTCGCTGGAATCTTTTCCTAAACCAATTTAATTTTGTCATTTCTTATAGACCAGGATCGCGCAATGGAAAGGCTGATGCACTCTCTAGGATTCATTCAGCAGAGACACGTCCACTTACTCCTCCTAAGACTATTCTTCCTGACTCTAGATTCCTGGGAGTGATTCATAATCAAGACCTACTTAAGGACATCAAGGAAGCATACCATGCGGATTCTTTGTTGGCTCAACCCCCAAGGGACGCAAGTCTTGTCTTTAAGAATGGTGTGTGGATTCAGGGACAACGTCTGTATATACCTGAAACAGTCAGATTGAGAGTATTGCAACTCATCCACGATTCCAAGATAGCCGGGCATAGGGGAATTCTAAAGACACAAGAATTTCTTTCTCGTTTCTTTTGGTGGCCCACTTACAGGAAAGATGTCTTAAACTATGTCACTTCATGTGAAGTCTGTGCAAGATGCAAAATACCTCGCTCCTCACCAACTGGTCTGTTGCAACCTCTTCCCACCCCGTCCCGCCCGTGGGGATCCATTTCTATGGACTTCATTGTGGAGTTACCAACCTCTCAAGGGAAGAACACCATTCTAGTGGTGGTTGACCGTCTAACAAAGGCAGCTCATTTTATCCCTTGTGTCGGCTTACCCACTGCAAAACAGACATCAGACTTGATGATTAAGAATGTGTTTCGCTTACATGGAGTACCGGATGAGGTCATTTCGGATCGAGGGGTGCAATTCACTTCAAGGTTTTGGCAAAATTTCTGTGCAGCATTGGACATTAAAGTAAACCTTTCTTCTGCTTTTCATCCCCAGACTAATGGACAGACAGAACGAACCAATCAGACCCTGGAGCAGTATCTCCGCTGTTTTATCTGCCACCTACAGGATGATTGGGTGGATCTACTTCCACTGGCTGAGTTCTCTTATAACAACTCTCAGAGCGCCTCCACTAAGCAGTCTCCTTTTTACTCCAATCTAGGTTATCATCCTAACATTCTTCCTCGATTTCCCATAGATACGCCCTTGCCGGCAGTGGCTGAAAGAATCACTTCTTTACAAAAGAATATGGATCTTCTAAAGGAAAATCTAGAATTGGCTCAGGAAAGGTACAAGAAAGCAGCAGATAAATTTCGTAAACCTGCACCAGCTTTCAAGGTAGGAGATTTGGTCTGGCTGTCAACCAGAAATCTTAAATTAAAGATTCCATCGTCTAAATTGGGACATAAGTACATTGGACCTTATAAGATCAATAAGATTATAAGTGCTGTTGCTTGTCGTCTTCAACTGCCCAGAACTATGAGAATCCACCCTGTCTTTCATGTATCCCTACTAAAGGCTGCAACACCCAATACGTTTCCTGGACGTTCTTCTCCTTGCCCTGACCCAGTGCTGGTCGATGGTCAGGAAGAATTTATGGTGGAAAGGATTCTAGATTCCAGGTTGTACAGAAATCAGTTGCAATATTTGATTAAATGGCAGGGCTACCCAATGGAGGACAACTCATGGGAACCAGTCAATAATGTAAATGCTCCTCGCCTGCTCCGCCAGTTTCATCAGAGGTACCCTGACAAGCCTGGTCTGAGGTCATCCGGAGGTTGTCCCTAAGGGGGGAGTAATGTAAGGTTCTTTGCCTCTGTTGACATGTTCCTTGAAACTCAGTTTTCCGTCGGCCATTTTGCTTTCTGTCTTTCTGCAGCTCTTGCCTCAGTTAATATGGAGTTTCCAGTTTTCATGTTCCCGCCCTGATTCTTCCCTCTTGCTTCTTAAGCAGCCTCAGCTGAACAATCAGTGCTCCTGAATCAAGCCTCAGTCAGTCTGTGACCTGACTTCTGGAAACCTGGACTTGTACTCCAGCTATTCCCTACTGAGGAACCTTGGAACACTTTTGGACTCTGGAAACCTGCTGTTTGGTGAATCCATGTTTGCAGAGGAAGTACGGTACAGAGAAGAGATCCTGAACCTGCTTTGGAGATTTATTGTAGTGCTTGAAGTTACTCTGGCCTGCTGTGTCTCCTGTCGCTGTTCCTGCAAACTGTGTGAACTTTTCAGCATGCTTGTATGAAGCAATACAAGTCATTTCATATCAACCTGTGTCTCCTGTGTTTTCCTCGCACCCAAGCACAAGACGCTATAGGAACTGTACACTATACATGACAGGCTGTGCTGTTGTGGGGGGCCTTGACTCTCCGAGTCCCGGCTTTTGGGAAAATCGCCCAAGTGATGGGTGGATTGGTTATGGTTGGAAGTTTAATAATTTATATGGATTTATTTATTGAAGTATTTATTGATTAATTTATGTAACCCTAAATAGACATCACGGCCATTTCTGCCATACAATAAAATATTTGTGTCATGTTTTCTTTGTATGAATGGGTTTTGTGCGGCCATGTTAGCCCCCCTACATACAAAGAGTATAATAAAGGGGGGGACTCATGGCTGCATAATCCCTGAATATTGCATGAAATATTTGGTATTTGTAATGTCAATGTGGTACTTCATGTAAGCTGTGGGGTGTCCACGAGCAGGCTGAAACCGTTTTTTTCTGGCTTTTGGCGCCTAAATTTATGTGTTTTTGATTGGTTTAAGAAGGTTTTGGCGGGCTGTTTTATGGATATAAATAGCCCTGCTGTCGCCCGTTGGCTCCTGTCATCGTCTGTGAAGAAAAGAAGATCCCTCCCGCCCTCCCACTTATTATTATATTTGTCGTGATGTTCATTTGTGGGAAAATCGCCCAAGTGATGGGTGGATTGGTTATGGTTGGAAGTTTAATAATTTATATGGATTTATTTATTGAAGTATTTATTGATTAATTTATGTAACCCTAAATAAACATCACGGCCATTTCTGCCATACAATAAAATATTTGTGTCATGTTTTCTTTGTATGAATGGGTTTTGTGCGGCCATGATCCTGACTGATCGTTTGTATAAAAACCAAGGGTTACAATAGTTGGGTCCACCTGTTACACCACACTCCTTCTCTAGGAACTGTTAGGGGGCACAGAGAATCTGGAGACACCCATGAGACCCTATTTTTGTTTATATGAAATTGCAGACAGTTTTTACAACTGACTTGGCCATGAAGCGTTTAACTGGTTATTCAGGTTTGAGATTTATGCAGCCAACTGCTAAGGGTGTGAATACATCAAGAAGGAGATTTATCTCCCTGGTTAGACTGGGTCTGGTATATTATCAGCAATTTATTAGGATGGCCCAAAACTCTACATAATGGAAATAAAGCCAGTTGCACAACGCTCAGCAATTTGAAGCAGTAATGTTGAACAATCTCATGTTGTGCAGGGAGAGGTGAATTAATGTTTATATAATGTCTTCTCAGTTCTACCGCTGCTAGATGTGGAATATAGAGATGACTGCAGCAAACTAACAAAGCTCTTCCCTGCTAGGGTCTCACATAGCGGAGGGACACATTTCCTAAATACTTTATTATAAAACTGGAAAAACATCTCTTTAAGCTCAATGTGAGTAAAACACAGAAGAACTTTATGAAAGTCTAAATATTGTCAAAGTAAATATAAACAAAAAGAAATATCAAATAATTTTGTGTGTCTTTGGAACTCTTATACAAACTTTGAAATAATTAATAATTGTAATATAAATTTTTCACTTTTAAGACATTAGTTAGCAGATATTTGATCATATGTAGCGGATTTATTGCAGATTTTCAGTGTGGTTTCGACAACAAAAATATACAACAAATTTGAGTGCAATGATTGTGAATGTACTGAGCCCTACTCACTCGTGGCTGAAAGTTCATATCACCTTTTAGGACATTTTCTAGATTTTCAAATCTTAAATTGAGTACCGTATTTTTCAGATTATAAGACGCACTTTTTTTTCCCCCAAATTGGGGGGGAAAATGGGGGTGCATCTTATAATTCGAATATACCTTACCGGCGGCGGAGGAGTAGGGTCCCATGGTTGCTGCTGGAGGAGGCAAGAGTGGCGGGTTGCTGCAGGCCGCAGGCTGGGATGAGGGGGTGTTTGGAGGTGCGACACTGCAGGTGTTCGGTGGTGTGGGGGCTCCGCCGACATTTTGTGAAAGCCTGAGACCCCCGCACTTCCATGATTTACATTGCGGTGGATTCCAGGAAAATGGCTGCCGGGGGCAGCGCATGCACAGATGGAGATCTCTGCACCAAGATCTTGGAAGATGAGATCTCAGCGCCAAGATCGCAATCTGCGCATGCGCCAACCCCGGCGGCCATTTTCCCAGGGTCCACCGCAAAGTAAACAATGGAAGTATGGGGCTCCGGGCTTTCACAAAATGTCGGCAGAGTCCCCGCAACAATGAACACCCGCAGTGTCGCACATCCGAACACCCCTTTCTCCCAATCTGGGGGTCCGCAGCATCGCCTCACTCCTGCCTCTGCCAGCAGCGACTCTGGGACCCCGCTTCACTGCAGCCACCAACCCCGGTAAGCAATAAGATGCATGGATTGTAAGCACCACCATTTTATTAAAAAAAAAAAAAGTTTTTTTTTCCTATTTTTCTCAAAATTTCAGGGGCGTCTTATAATCAGGTGCGTTTTATAAACCGTAAAATACGGTATATGCCTAATAAAAATGAATGGTGATCAATTTTAAATGTGTGCATCCTAACCTTTAATTTCTACAAAGCCTTCAAGGGACTCTTGTAAGCAGGCTTTTTGCTATTTAATCTGACAGCAGGGTAATATATAATGTAAGAGAGACAGATTCCCAGGATATGTCACTTATTAGGCTTTGTGCTGTAGTTCCCATACAATCAGTGTTTAATCAGCAGGAGGTTATAACTGCCTGACTAGGTCTCTAGTGCAGCCCAGTCCAGCTAATCTGAATAACATGAAATCATGTTTTATTATAGCTGGCCTTCTTTTATCTTTTAATATGCCATACAGAAATGGAAAGGTGTCTGTAAATACCACAGTCCTAACCTTCTGGGTAATTATAAGCATTTTTTTTTGCCTAACTGAAAGACCACGGTCTTGTTGCAATTTTTAACAAGCAATTAGTTATAATCTGATGTTTATGCTACAAATGTATAATTTACTGGACATTGCAAAAAGAGCACCTACAGTCACGTTTCAATTTTGCATCTAA
Organism: Oophaga sylvatica; assembly: GCA_033576555.1. NCBI lineage: Eukaryota > Metazoa > Chordata > Amphibia > Anura > Dendrobatidae > Oophaga > Oophaga sylvatica. The sequence goes on along the minus strand of JARQOD010000001.1, from coordinate 177,432,862 downwards.
AGGTCTGAATTTGCGCATGCTGCTATATGTTTATCAAGCTTCAATCTCATGTCCTCAGCTAGTCCTACAACTAGGAAGATCACTACATATACAATACTTATTTCTTACAATCTAAGGGATTACAATATTTGACTCCTTATCGCATATATGTATTTTTGCAAGTTTGGTTCATTTACCTGGAATTACTTTTGCCCATTTCACCACTTGTATCATCTGCTTCCCAGCCAAACGGTTGAGGCTGGACAAGAGGTGCTCCGCTGTGTCTGGCTGAGCACCATCATATCCTGCATACACTATTTCAGGTTCAATATTTTCAAGTATCACAGCTGCTGACAGGGAAAGTCCGGGGGATACAGCAGATATAATTGGAACGATCGTTGTGTTTGTGGAAACAGAGGTCTCTTTTGAGGTGGACGTGAATGTAGGTTCCTCTTTTGGACTCTGCGTAGGAGGCTGTTGAAGTGGTGGTTGCTGGTGATCTTCATGGACTCCTTTTAATTTTCCTAACTTTTTTGACTTTCGAGCTGAAATGGGAAAAATAAAATGAAAATGAGATTATCTGAAACAGTATATAAACATGCACTTAACCAAACTTTTTGCAAATATTATGAAGATCGGATATTAAAACTAAAGCTAGTAAAGCTCTGTGAAATTATTGATAAGATTATGGGCATGTTGACATTCTGGATTGTCTGTGTTGTGAATATGAGAAATATATTGAATTGAATCTTCAATTTTGTGCAATCTTGTGCCCAGTGCTACATTTCCTGAATACATCTTCAAATATTCATGACTTATGGCATGACTTATTTTAGGAATTTGATTGCTACGACAGACTTTCGGAAAAGTTTTAAGCATTCTATATAATTATATGAAAGATTCATCTTATCATTCATATGAACTGACAGATTGAGACATGTGAAAAGATTACACTGATGGGAATGCCACAAACCATTTGGCATCGGATAGAATTTGGTAATTCAACATTGTAAACAAAGGGTCATTTAAATCAATATTACTTTTATGAAAAGTTGCGTCAAATAGCCAACAAGTAGAATCTGTGAGCAGTGCCAAAAGGGTTCAAGGAGTTTCCTTCATTCTTGAAATTGGTTATGGTAAGGTTCACTGAATTCATTGATTTGACAGGCATCTATGATGGGGCTTGCAACTCATCGCCTTTTATTTGTTACTAAGTTCACTTAGGGAAGTGATGATATCTGATGTTGCCCAGGATAGCGTATGATGTTTGAAACATTTTTTTTTTCATCTGAATTCACAGCTAAAGGAACAATATTGGACTTCTGACAGCTCTGAATGATTTTCTTTAACATTTCTTTTGGAAAAACACAAAAAAATAAACTTTAAAACTTGGGGGAATCTATGAATACTTAAAGCAAAAACCAACACACTGAATAGTTGACAGGTACAGAGTTATTGAAAAAAAAAATTTTTTTTTCTTCTGTCAACTGCCAGAAAAACTCAACTAGAAAAAAAAGCTTCTTCATAACTGTGTGAACACTTCCTACCACACTGAATCTGTTACTCATTGTTGATTCACTTAGAAATAGTTTGCACAGTCATTACTGAGAGAGAACTTTTTTTTTTACAAAGCCACATTATCGTGCCAAAATACCACAATATCTTCAGATGGAACAAAAGGGACATTTTCCTTCGTATGAATATATAGTATTCATTTTGTGCTTTTGCCACATGCAAATTACTTGAATAGTGTAAAATAGTAATGAAGTAGAGAAAAAATGTTAATCCATTCATGTATTTTTATTCTGGCCTCAAAATTGTACTAAAAAATTATACCTTCATGGTAGGTTCATTACAGAGTTTTTATGTGGATTTTTCTGGCTGAAAAATAAAAGAAACGCTTCAGAAAGTTAATTTTTTTGAGAATCTTTTTTTACATGGTTTATGCGTATTAGGCATTGTGCCGTTCTATTGATTCAGTGATCAAATGTGATTTCTTTTGTTTTTTTTGTTTTGATTTTTTAGATAGAAACACCTTACGAGAATGTGCACATTAAATCTATTAAAACCACTGAGTTTTCAAAGAGGAAGACACTTCGGGACACATCAGTGCTTATATGTTTGTTGAGTGCTTGCTTCCTCAATTTTGTCTGATGATGTTTTTTCCATCGTTTTTGGGTTGTCTTTATTACTCAAGTTTCCAGTTATTTTCTTGATTTTTTTTTCATGAATTTAACAATTAAGAAACCGCTAGTGGTTTCTGAAGCAAAAATGCTCAAAAAGACATCTGGGTGGCTTTTCAGACTTCCCATTAACGTCTATTATAAAGTAAAGAGCATCTTCCAAAAGGAAGACGCCTGAAAAATGGTCAGGTCACTTATTTTAGATGTTCAAAACCCTGAACAAATGCAGTTACGTTTTTAACAAATGAAAATTTTTAGTTAGTTTTTGGAGCAGAAAGTAAGCACAAATAGAAACTCTCCAGATCCAAATTCTCCTAAATAAAAAACAAACTCCATAAAAACTTATGCACATACCTTAAGTTATTTTTATATAGAAAATACATTGTTCATTCTTTTGAACATTTTCTGAGTGCTGCCTTCCCATATCCGTGTTTCAGGTATGTGTGGCCTCCATTCTTTTTGCTGAATACTACCTGTTCCCCTTTTTCCATGTACCAGCAGCACGGATGTCAAGGGCCAATACAAGTCCATGAGTCCGTGGCATCTGTGTTTAACATTGCAAAGTATAGGAGCTTTAGAGTTGATTTTTTTAAGCCACACCGATTAAAACCGGATAGCACACTGATCCAAAACACTGATGACACGGTACCATTTTTTTTTTTACGGTACTGGCATTACATGGACGTGTGAAGGGGGCCTTAAGTGGGTTTCATGGTGGACATGCCTAAAAAAGAGTATTCTTAGGGTACATTCACACTGATTTTTTATGTGGAGTTTAGAGTGTATTCTGTTACAAAATCCACATAAAAAATGCTTCAAATCTTTGCGTAAACTTCTTAATTGATGTAAATGGGAAACATGTCTATAGTGCAAACAGTGTTATTTTTCTATCTGTCTATTTGTTTAAAAAGAAGAAACATGTTAATTCCTGAGAAACTTCTGATGGGGAAAAAAAAAAGCTGTAAGGGCTTGTTCACATGTTGCATGTTTACTGTATTTTTTTCTGCGCATTTTTGATGCTGAAAGGATGCAGCATTTGACACTTCCAGCAAAGTGATTGTAAGTTCTGAAATCTCATACACATGTTGGTTATCTTGAAAATCTGAAGCAGTTTGATATCTGCAGCATGTTAATTCATTTAGCGTTTTTTCTCAATTTATCATCTATTAAAATAAATTGTAAAAAAAGGAATAAAAAACGCACGCAAAAATGAAGAAAAACAATGTGTATATTATGCAGCGTTCTTCCTGTCAAGACGCCAGTATTTGCAGCTGAAAAATCTTCTGCCAATACTGAATGTGATCACATACCCTAAAGTTGACTACTAAATAAATTGAAGCATGAAAAATGCCCAATATACACAAACCTCATGAAAACCCCAGAAAACTTCACTTAGACCTATCTATTTACTTTTCAACCTCTAATTCAAGGGCACAAAACATTTTTTTTAGTACGAATGTCACATTGTCAGATCGAACGAACCCCATGGGCCGCAATAAAACATCATAACAATAAAACATCATAAAGAACACAACATAAATATATCTAATAGTTTCTGAATCCCTTTTTTAGGACTCCCACCTACCAGGAGGATGGAGATCATCTTCTCTCCCATTCGCAATCCAGAGACCTTAGATTCAGCTTTCTCCATAGTTTTGTGGAATGTTGACAAAGTCAACTATTGACTTCTCCCATAAGCTACAATGATTAAGGCAGCCCTCATGTATTTCCACTCCTTTACATCATCTACTCCTTCATTAGATGAAGACTTGGCCACACAGTGTAACCAATAGCTACCCACCCCTACGGTGCTACCCGACGTTCCTCTAATCCCTGACATGGAAAACACAGATGAGCAGCCACCAAACACTGTCAGGGATGTCTATGACCAGATAATTGATGGCTGCACAGAAAGGCATCGAGGGGCACATATGGCCTCCAGGCTGCGCACACCTTCTGTAAAATCAACTGCATTGGATATTTTCCTAAGGCTAAGTGCACACGTTCAGGAATGTTTGCAGAATTTTCCTGAGCAAAAACGGACATTTTCCACGGTAAAAACGTGCGGTTTTTGCGTTTTTTGTGTGCGGATTTTGCGCGTTTTTACCGCGATTTTTTCCTGAACTTTTTAGGTCAATAATATAGCGGGAAAAACGCTAGAATTCCGCAAAATTAATGAACATGTTGGTTCTTTTTCCGAGATGCGTTTTTTTCACGGAAAAAAACGCACCATGTGCACAAAAATTGCGGGATTCATTCTAAATGATAGGATGATTAAATCATGCGTTTTTGAAGCGTTTTTTTCCGCTAAAAAAACACAAATAATCCTGAACGTGTGCACTTAGCCTAAAAGATGAAGAGCTGCAATACCTATAAAACACATATATACATAAAACCTTGCCAATATTGTGCAGTTATAAGCTGTCCTTCACAGAGCTGCTTTAATTGATTGGCGATTTCTGATGAAAATACTTTAGATGTCTACCTGTTAGGCAATCACAGACAATCATGTAAAACCGCTTAGTGGCATATTTTCATTTCTCCCGTGTGACCCGCCAAGTCTGCAGTTCTTTTTTACACTATGATTCTAATGGATTCAAATGAGTGTTCTTCAAAACTTTACAAGAGCTAAATGCTCATGACTGGAGTATTTAGAACATGGCATTTTCACTGGTCACAAAATCAGATATTTCATGATAGCCTTGGAAAAATTAACGCAGAATATTAACAAAAGCTGGTGTACAGCATTAGTTAGAGACTGGATGCCTTCCACATTAGTGGCAATCAAAGGCAATGACTGTCTAAAAATATGCTGCCGTGATCACGAATATTCATGCTGCAGAGCTGTCGCTCTCCTTTACATTTTAAACCATTTTAAAGGCAAATCATTTTAGAAAATGCTCTTACTGCAATGTTCTTACTGTCTCCACCTGTAATTAAATAGGTCAGCACTGTTCAATTACTATTTCCACTAGCAAGACCCTATTTCTCATCTAATTATAAGCTCTCATGGCAAGCAAAATATGGTCTATCAGCTGGAATGCTAAGATTTTTGTGATTGAAGGGCGTGTGTCAGCAGTTTTGATCCCTTTAGTTTTAAAGATTAAAAGGCTGCATTAGTTTCAGAAAATACGCTCCTACATATTATAATCAGTAGTGGACACAGACTGAAGAAGGCCTCTGTACAGGAACACTAAATGGGCCCGTTTTTGTGTCTGTGACAGATGCTGAGCGCTGCTTTGGAGGTGAAAGTGGTCTCCTTAATCTCTTGGGCCCATGTGCACCAGACTGCACCAATGGTATGTCCACCCCTGATTGTAATGATGCAATATGTTAAAATACTTGTGCATTACTGTAATGTATCAGTCTTCATATCTGTATCTAGACATATTTGTTTTATTTATCTGACTTGCAGATTTTATGGCTGATGAAACATTATTCAGTCCTAAGATCTTTCTCAGAATATCTACAACAATTGCAATAGATATAATAAAAAAGCAAACATAGCGTATTATTTCTACCAATCTTTAATGAGCAACAGTATGGTCCTATAATGGCTGACCTCAGAATTTTGGAAGTTCACAAAGCCATACAAAAGAGAATAGTAGCAAGGAACTGCATACCATAAGGCATGTGGAGAGACTCAATTAGGATTTATTCAGAATACTTCATATCAATAGATAACAATGCATCAGATGTATCAGTTGTGGTAAATGCTCTCAAAATTAAATGCTCTCAAAATTAGAAAGGTCCAGGGCTAGGGGTGGGATTAACCAGAGCAAAAAGGCAACCAGGATCAAGTATTGTTTAGAGTGAGCAGTCCAATATTTGGTCCTGATTTGCTTTTTTTTCTCTGGGTAAGCCACCCCAAATTCTAGACCTTTCTAATTTTGAGAGCATTTACCAAAACGGACACATCTGATGAAAGGTATTTTCCTTAAAAAAATGCTTTATGGTGTGCACTTCGTTCCATTCACTATGGATCTACAGGAGCTAAGTGGTTGGCTTGAAACGATTTAGCACCCTATACAAATTCAGACCTTCCAATAAGGGTGTGTCACCTATCCTTTTAGTTATGTCATACTAAAATAGAGTCACATGGTTGATATCGTACTATACCTTCCCACACACCACAGAATATTTGCTATTCTAGATATGCTACAAGAAGGTGGATCTTACTAATAACAAAAAAAAAATCTGCATTATACATTAAAACTGTACTGTACTCTACTGTACTTCACTAAATATCCTCTCTGTATCTTTCATTTTTTACGTGTTTGCGAATTCTTCTTGGTTTATGGCATATACTGCATCCAATAGAGTGGCTGTTATTAGGAGTCCATACAGAGAATTTGGGGGAAAAAAAAAAATCACGAGAAACGCTGTGTGATGACCTACATAGACTGCAAGAGATGAGGAGGATATAATTAGTACATTTTATCTAGAAAATTTCATATTTGAGTTTTAAGGTTTTTCTTTCAGGTTAATCGCAACGTAACATTATGCTACTTTTTAAAACATGATCGATGAATTTTCACAATAATAATTATTCTTTGACTTTGTCAATGTGAAAAATATGATAACCTTTTCTTTTGGCTTTTATTAAATGAAATGCACAAAAACACTTCTCTGGTGATGTAATGGATTTCTTTAAACATATAGAAACTTCGTTAAATACAGAAATATTGAAATGACTGATCTTGAAACTGTTACCTTGGTGACCAACAAATGTCTGACAAAGGAAGTTAGAATTCCATATCGAAGGTCAGGTAAAATGGTACTAGTACTGGCATATAAAAAGACCTTCTGCCTCCGAGAACTACAGGAATGTCACAGATGTCTGAAAGAGCTTATCTACTATTTCTCGATATTATTTGTTTGGAAAAGCATATCTATTATGTTGCCAAGGAACCGATAAACCACATGCAGATACATCAGATTCATAATGTGTTCATCTGCTAATGTCTACAATGTCTACAATACAGAAAGTCCTGGAAATAAGTGAAAAGTTTTCATTTACTATAGTAAGCATCAAAATTAATGGAATAGTAGAGTCTTCTCATGGAAGCATATCCATTAGTTATTAGTCAGATGAAAATGGTTTACAGGTACCTGAAACCATTCTTTACTTAGGTTAATATATGTTATATTATTTTAGAAGTGGTTTTGGTTGTTTCCCTTTCTTACAATAATAGACGTATAATGGCAGGAAGTGAGCATAAGCACACAAAAAATGAGTGAGGATGTGAAAGAAAATGACAAGAAAAATCTTTTTATCATCTGTCAGTCTGAAAATCTCTGAGCCTGTACCAGTCAAAAGCCCACACCCAAATTCTTACAACGGTTTACAAGATTGAGTTGAACGGGAAGGCGCAAAACAGTCATGCCCGAGTCCTGTTCTGCCCCGTCTATTGAGGCCTGCAGCAACATAGCTTAATACTAGAGTTAAGGAACATCCCGATTGGGTAGCCCTTGTCGTGGTGGGATGACTTTAATGTTTGTTTTACTCAAATAGTGTCAACTAAGTCCCTTATGCTACTTACATGTACTATTACTATTTACTTACTGCAGGGTATTTGCTCATTGTTTTTTATTTTAGGATTTGTCTATATACTAGTTGAGTCTGATTAAGACCTTGAAGACAATATTTATCAAACATTAATTTGATTGCCTAGTACAAAAAAAAATCCATATATAAAATACCTTCAAATACCCAGATAATGATCATTATTAGAAAGATGTCCCTCATTCTGGATCTCCATAAGTGCCAAAAGGAATGTCCCATCAAGTCCCAAAGAGCTTGTAAAAACCTAATAAAGTAATTAGCATTTGGAAAAACTCCTAGTCCAGGATCACTGTAGTTACATAAATCTTGGCTCATAAATATAAAGCATAGGAATCACATTGCAAGAGTCAGGATAGTAATGTAATATAGCAACAGGCATTGGCTACTACAACCAATGAAGATGCACTCAGTGAATGATCTATTATCAAGATCATTAAGTATGAAAACCATGACATGTCGCTGTGCCTATGAGGAATCTTAACATACATAATAATAATAATCTTTATTTACATATTCCGCAGCGCTTTACAGTTTACGTACCTCTGTATGATGAAACTTTGGTGCATAAAACTTTTCCACTCATTTATAATGTGAAAAAATTTGGGCATGCTCAATGCCATGATGCCTTACAGACCAAATTACTTCCAGGGGTAATATGGAGATGCACAGGCACAGAGAACAACAATAAGTGTGCCTTCTGTAGACCCCAAACTACAATCCATAAGCATCAACAAACATCTTTCCAAGTAAAAAAAAAACCTCTGGTAGTCGTGAGGTTTTTATTAATATTCAGCCTCCTCAGTCATTGATTATGAGGCTTATTATGACAAATAATAAAGATTAGTGCAAGTGCTGCCAATAAGAAACAATTAAGTGACAAGTGTAAATTTAGCAGCTACTGGTAAATGAAAATATTTTATGGAATGTAAAAGTTTTTTAGAGTTTATTGTGGCCATTGCTGGCCTAATTACCAAATATATTCCTCACCTTAGATTTATAAAATAAATAGAGGGGAAAAAGTTTTACTAAGAGTAAGGGGTATGGTGTGATTAATTCTAAAGTTGGAGAAACACCCAATATGAAGTTATTTAAAGAAGTTTCCAAGACTTTGATACTGAAGGAATATCCTAAGGAGAGGTTAGCACCCCCAAATTTCACAGTTAAAGAGCCAAAACACCACAGCTCAGTACACTTATCAGTTTCTGTTTTGGGGTACTTCAGCTTAGCTTCAATTGAAGTGAGCTGAGCTGTATTACCTAAAAATGGCCACTATGGAGCTGTGGTGTTTTGGCTCTGTGCACTATTTGTTGCCAGCACTCAATTACCTATTTAAACCAATCAATATATAATATTAAATTTCTCATCATTAAATAACATCTTGGTCAATAAATATTATTTAATATTCTTTACCTAAAATATGAAAAAAGACTAGACAATACAGATGACAAAATACTAATTGAAATACAGGCAAAGGGGTGGTGAATATTAATTAATATCTAGACAATAAAGTTGTATTATATTTCATAAATTAAAAACAAAAGGAATTAATGTGGAATACTGAAATTGTTATATTTTATAACCATAGATTGCAAATAACAAATAGCTTTCTTCCATTGTGAATCAGCACAATCTTTTTTTCTTGTGACAGATGGAATTATCTCCTTGGGCTACGCCTGGTTGATTTCACAGGACAGACCATATGGTGTCTATCCCTCAGTCTTGTACACACAGCTAGGCATTTGGGAGGGAGTTGTAGGAGTAGAGAATCAGTCATCTACAGTTTCTCATTTCTATACATTTTCATCACATTTTTGTGGCTTGGCTATTACTTAAATTATTTAAAACTTAAAGGAGTTGCTACATTTCAGACAGTACCCAAGCTACAGTTTGCTAAAAATTAACCAACCGTGCGGTGTTCACCTTCCCTCTGTCCACACGTGAGTCTCCAGCACTCCTCCCGATGTCTGGCATTGGCTGCAGTTCTGACATCATGCCAACATCTCGGCAGCCAATCAGTAAGCTCTTCCCTAGTAAATAAAACAACCCCTGCAGAGCCACCAAGCTCACTGAAGGTGGCCTTGCTGTTGACATGTCTCCGCCACAGCCAATGCTATACACTGGGAGTAGAGGCGTGGCGGAAACTCACCGATGGGCCGGGGAAAGCAAGAACCGCTTGGTTTGTTATGTTTTCACAAATTGCAGCTGTGGCAAAAGATTATCTAAAAATCTTTAATGAAAAAGGAAATTCTTGTATCCTGTTTAGGTAGTAAGCTCTTATGGGCAAAGTGCCCTCTCCTGTTGTATCGTTGTTCATCTTTCTCTGATTAAATAATTTTTTTCACTATTTCCTGAATTATCAAAGACTGTGGCATATGGCAGTGCTATAGAAATATTTAAAAACACACTTGTTATTACTATTCAATTTTCCTAGACTTAGAAGGCAAATCTGAAGGAGAATGGTGGCTGAATCTACTGTATGTTGGATTGTGGTGTTTGTTTAAAGAGACCATGTGTGGCTGGAACTCCTTAGGGGCGCTGTGGCTGTCATGGGGCACATGTAGCTGTAACTCAGGAGCAAAAAGTCACAATGAAAGAAGATTGTCATTTATGTAATGTTCATCTGTCTGCAGCTTACAGTTTTAAAGATTTGTAAGTACATTTAACATCTTGTAATTATAGAGTTATGCAAACTTGTGCACACACTATTAATCAAAGTCATTGTACAAATGCACAACTGCATATCTGTACAGAGACACATACATACAGTCGAGAAAGTTTTGAGAGTCGAGACAAACAAAATTTAATTTTCACAAAACTTTCTGCTTCGGAGTTTCAGATCTTTTAGTCAGTTGTTTCTAAGGCTACTGAAATACAATTATAAGCATTTCTTAAGCCTTATACTTTTATTGGCAAATACATAAAGTTTTTGCACGTACTCGATATTTACAATTTTGACTCATTTTTGACTTCTGGAAATCACCCTGGGATGCTGGGTATCAGCTTCTGAGCCAAATTCTGACTGATGACAACCAAATCTTGTCTAATTAAAGGGAACCCATCACCCCCCCAGGACCTTTTTAAGTAAAAGAGCCACCTTCAGCAGCACTAAGGCTGCATTCTGTGCAGGTGGCTCTTATGTTTCTGATCGCTAGGAATGCTGAAATATACACTTTTATAATCTATCCGATATACCTCTATTGTGTCAGGGAGGTATATCTTCTCGCCCTGTGTCAGCGGCATCAATCATCCCGCTCTTGTTTCCAGCCCCCGCCTCCTCTCCTTGCGACGTCACCAGCGGTGCTTCGTGTATCGGCGGCCCCAGATCCCGCCCCGCAGTGTGTTATGATGTATTCACACTGCGGGGCTGGGAATCTGGTGCTTGTGCAGTGAGGATCTCTGCGCCTGTCCCTCATCTCCCTCCGCCACTTTCCTCACTGTGCAGGCAGTAGATTCCCAGCCCCGAGTGCTGAAGGTGGCTCTTTTACTTAAAAAGGCCCTGAGGGAGAAGACAGGTTCCCTTTAAGTTCTTGGAGTTCATCACAATTTATGTGTTTTAATTTGTTTACTCGTTTTTTTGAGGGTAGACAACATGCTCTCAATGGGATTGAGACCTGTGAAGCTCCCTGGTCATGTAACCAAAATTTCAATGTTTTGTTCACTAAGCAACTTAGGCTACTTCCACACATCAGGTTTTTTCCGACAGCCAGGAAAAAACTGGATCCGGCGAAATGTGCCGCTGGCACGTTTTTTTTTCTCATTGACTTGTATTAGCGCCGGATCGCGCCACATGGCCTCCCGTTTCTTCTGTTTTTTGCCGAATCTGGCTAAAATTTTAATTCCGGCGTCTGGGAAAAAACGTCTCCAGTAACGTTTTTGGTGTGCGGCAAAAAAAACGGACAGCGCCGGCGCTTCCGGTTTTTTGCTACAATGGAAGTCTATGGGCGCCGGATCCGGAAAAAAACGGATCCGGTCACTGGGTCCGGTTTTTAAGTCTGAACATGCTCAGAAGCCTCAGATCCAATTGGCCAGCACCCAGGAAACAGATCATTGCTTGGGAGTCTCCCACGTGCGTTTTTAAAAAACGGATCAGTCGTAAAACGGATAAAAAAGACAGAAGAAACGGATGGAAAGCTGATGAAACTGATCCGTTTAATCAGTTTTCCACAATTTACGCCGAATCCGTCGCAACACCGGATCCTGCCTTTTGGAAAAAACCTGATGTGTGAAAGTAGCCTTAGCTATCACTTGACTTTATGACACATCATGCTGGAAAAAGCACTGTTCATCCAAAAATTGCTCCTTGATCGTTGAGAGAAATTATTCATATAGGATGTCTAGATATCATTCTATATTTATGGCAGTGTTCTTGTAAGTGTGGCCATTCCCTTAGATGAAGACCACCCAATTCATGAATGGTCTCAGGATTCTTTACTGTTGGCATAATACAGGACTCGTGGTAGCACTCAACTTTTCTTCTATGGACACTAAAGGTACTGCCACACTAAGCGATCTTGTTAGCCATCACGATAACGACGCAAGCTAACGAGATCGTTGGTGTGATCGCTTTTAGGTCGCTTGTAGCTGCCAAACAGGAGATCTCATAAACGACACATCAGCGGTCAGCGATCTCTTTAACGACTTTGGCAGTCGTTAGGATCTGTCATTAGCATCATTAGCATGTACTGAGCGCAACCTTTTCCACGCCCCTCAGCACACATATATGTTATATATGTGCAATAATTTATGTTTTGACCACGTCATGAAAGACGGCGTATAGCGCTCCCTTTCATTGTTCTCGAGCGCTTCTCATTCATAGGAATTTCCAGCATCACTCCTGCTCTCTGCGTCCTGCTAGCCTGCTTTGCAGCTATTGCGATCCTCTCTGTGACACAAAAGAAAACCTAGTCCCACCTGCCTGCTTCTACAACTATTGCGATCCACTCCGTGATGCTAAAAAAAACCTAGTCCCGCCTGCGCCGCTGTCATATGCGTCACAAGCAAGGTCGATCGTCGTTCGCAAAAGGTGCCAAACACAGCGATATAGGCTCACCAGCGGGACGCCAACGATCAAAAAACGGTCCAGAACGCTAGTAAACGATCAGCGACATCACAGCAGGGGCCACATCGCTGCTACATGCCACACACAACGACGTCGCTAACGAGATCGCTAAATAGTGACGTTTTAGCGATGTCGTTAGCGATTCGTTAGCGATCTTGCTTAGTGTGGCATACCCTTTACAGTCCTAAACAACTATATTGCCAAACAATCTGATAATGTGCCAAACAATCTGATAATGTGCCAAACAATCTGATGATGTCCAAACAATCTGATGATGTCCCAAACAATCTGAAGATGTCCCAAACAATCTGAAGATGTCCCAAACAATCTGAAGATGTCCCAAACAATCTGAAGATGTCCCAAACAATTGAGTTTTTGCATAAAGTTGATGCATTTGTCAAGAATAGTTTAAAAATTTTAGATCCTTATAATTGTAGTTTGCATAGGAATTTGACTAGAAGATCGAAAAATAACTTTTGGCCATGACTGTAGAATAAAATAGCAGAGAAATGAAACAAGCAAATCGAAAACAGGCCAAAAAAAAAAACAATAAAACAGTGTAACTGGGTCTGCTGTGCTGTAGTACCTCTTACATTACCACCACGTGTTTCCTGTATTCTGAATGAAGGGCGCTGGCTCGAAAGGCTTTGTTACATTGGAACATATAAAAGATCACTGCTTCTCCACGTATTTCCAGTGTGACAACCTTTTACTCACAGGTCTCAGAATATATACACATACAGAGGACAGGACAATCAACATGAGGCAGGCCAGTAGATAACAGGCTCCAAGTAAAACGCCAGACGTACATTACAATAGCTGCAGGTGGCCCCCCGATCATTTACAGTGGGATTTACAAAGGTGGGGGAGGTCAGAAGTGGGATATCTCCTTTACCTCTGCCCAGGGGTCGCAGCCGGTCGACTGATGCATTAGGGACATGCATCTCACATTGCACTTATCATACATGCATATCATATTCTGGGTGCTGGGGGGTTCTGTAACAAACAGGAACTAAACTATTTACATATTTGCCATTCCCTTTGAATCTACTCCTAGATTTGGCTAATAAAACTGCATAAAATGCAGAGAAACTACACTAATATTGCCTTTATTAAAAAAAAAAAATCATATTCTACTGTATGTAATTTTCCAGAATTAACCAGACACCTCCATGGCTAACCACAAAATGAAATATAAAGGTTAACATAGCTTGTATATACATACTTAAACATTCAAAGGTTTACAAATTATAAAAGGTGACTACACATTTACTGACAGTATAAGGGTATGTTTCCACGGTCAGGAAATGCTGCAGATTGGACGCTGCGCATAGCCAGAGGCCAGATATTACAGCATAGTGGAGGGGATTTTATGAAATCCCATCTCCACTATGCGTTTAAACACACAGCTGGCCGACCTGTGTATACGCACATGTGGCGCGTCTTTCTAGACCGCAGCATGTCTATGTATCTTGCGGAGATGCACAGTCTCCGCAAGATAAATAGCACCGTTCTATGTATAGGATGCGGTGATTCTGCATGTGTTCAATGAACACATGCAGAATCACTGCGCGTACAAAAGCCGGCAGCGCTTTGGACAGAGCGGGAATCCACTGCGTCCAAAGCGCTGCCATTCCGGACCGTGGAAACATACCCTAAGGATGAACATTACCAACCACTGGGAAACAAGCCGCAGTCATCAATTAGAAGTTGAAATTGAATGTGTTTGTTCCTTGAAGAAAGGTTTTAGATGTTCTTTCTTCCTTACAAAAGTTCAGCTCTACACATTTGCTGAATCACATTAAACTTTTCAAAACTTAAATCTGCCGAACACAGCAAAGTACACGGTAAAATAAATTACACTAATTTAATTAGATCTACTGTGGAATTCATCTTTAGATTATGTTATTTATTATATACAGAAACTCCTATTTAATAGGCCTTAAAAAAAGCCACAAATCACATGAAAGACAGAAAAAAAGAACATGTGAAACACTTTAAGAAAGTCTTCTTTCATACTAATGCCCAAGTATTCATCTTACTCAGCCCTAGTTGGAAAGGGCATTTAAGGTGACCTCCTCGAAGATACTGTAATAAGAGATATTATATTAAAGCAGGAACAGGGAAAACGTATTTCAGGTTTCTGCCTCATTAATAAAATAGACATTTTCATGACTGTGGCTGAATCACTGATTTACCCCTATGTAATATATAAATATCATTCAAGACATGCCAACACCGTCATTTCAATTGTTGTACAAATATACACCTTCTTAAAGTATACAAAAATGCAACTATTCAGCATCCATAAATGGCTTTGTAACAATCACTTTTAAAATTGGAAATAGACATCCTATATAAGGGAATCTGAGAAGGCCTTAAAGACTAACAACTTTTTTTTCATTTAATTACAGTTCTGGTATTGCAATGTTAGGATTTTTTTTTAATATTCTTCATTATTTTATCTTGCTTCCATCTCTAGAAAACACTATGCTGCAGAGTTCCAATGGTCAATTTATGCTGCTTTGGAATTTATTTTCAACTGCTGCTCAGCAAAAGTCCATACACTAAATTCAAACAGTCTGTGTATAGGACGACCCCGTCCGAGCCTCTAATCCCAACTCCATATTCAGACACAGGAATTCGCTTACATTGGCTGTCTGAATAGGTACTGTTTAGATATAGTGTACTGCTGAGAAGCAGTTGAAAGGTGCTTCTACAAGGAGCATGACCTGGGCATTGAAACATCACAACTGCAGTGTTTGGGAGAGATGTTACAAACCTCATAACTTTTCAATCCCTTGAGCATAATTGAAATAAATGTTACATTATTCTTTCAAGAAACATCCAAGCAAAACTCTTCTATTCCTGAATAATGTACTGAATGCTCAATACCTTTTACTAGGTTAAAACACAGCCTGTAAGCCAGAGGCTATGTGCACACGTTGCGGAATTGCCATGGAAATTTCTGCGGCAATTCCGCACCTCCCTGCCGCGGGAAATACGCATATTATAGGTATGCGTATTCCCGCTAAAAACTAGCGTTTTGCAAGCGTAATTAGCTTGCAGAATGCTAGCGTTTTACAAGATATCTGACAGGTTGGTCACACGAGTCAAACAAGTGTTTGACAAGTGTGACCAACTTTTTACTATTGATGCCGCCTATGTCGCATCAATAGTAAAAAGATCTAATGTAAAAATAATAAAAAAAATAAATAAATAATGATATTCTCACCTTCCGGCGGCCCCCGCAGCTTTCCCGCCTCTCAGCGACGCTCCCGGCCAATCCCGTCCCCAGGCGTCCTTTGCGACAATGACCCCAGATGAAGTAGCATCACGCGAGACCGCTACGTCATCTGGGGTGACTCTCGCAATGCATTACTGGGAACGGGAGTTGCCGGGAGCGTCGCTGAGAGGCGGGAAAGCTGCGGGGGCCACCGGAAGGTGAGAATATCACTATTTTTTATTTTAATTATTGTTTTTACATGGATATGGTACCCAGGGCCTGGAGGAGAGTCTCCTCTCCTCCAGACCCTGGGTACCATCCGCACATGAACCGCTTACTTTGCGCATGGTGGGCACAGACACATGCGTAAAGTAATTGGTTCAATGCATTCCTATGGCGGCGGAATCGCCGCGGTTCCGCAAAAAAGAATGAGCATGCTGCGGATTCTTCCGCGATGCGATTCCGCCGCGGAAAAACCCGCAGCATGTGCACAGCACTGCGGAATCCCATAGGCCATAATGTGTTGTATTGTGCAAGCGGTTTTGCCGCGGTTTCGCGGCGTTTCCGCCACGAAAAACCGCTAGGAATCCGCAACGTGTGCACAGGCCCTGAAGGTTACTCTGTTATTTTTAGGGCTGCAGAGTATACAGCCCTATGTATGTTTATACATATATGCAGTGAATATAGAAAGTCACACCCTTCTTAAAATGTCAGATTTCTTTCATGTAAAAAAAAATCATGTAAGTTTCAGAAATTCAATGTTGAGTGCTGCTGTATTCTTTGCTTGTATATTATGCAGTTATTGCAGCTTGCACCAGTTCACACTTGCTTTATTCTGTTCAGCGGTGCTGGTTAGCTTTTTGTTTTCTTTGCAGTATAGTATTGGAGGTGTTGACTGCCTCCTTTTCAGACTGTGCACTCCTCCCATCAGCCTAAGGCTGTTTTTAATTCGTGCTTGATCCTGCCCTTTAAAATTAGTAGGCTTTTAGCCGGGAGGTCATGATATTAGGTCAGGGTCCCATCATAGAAAGGTACGCATTGTTGAGGGGTGGGTTCTCGTGAATTGGCTAACTCATGCACTAAGTATTTTAATTTTTAAAAGTATATTCTGTATAGCAGTAATGCACGCCCTCTGATGAAGCTAAGGTGAAACGAGCGTTGGGGCAGCTGGGCCACACAGCAATCATCTCATTTCTTCATCACTAAATGTAAATGTTGCCATTGACATAAAATAACTTGCTGACTTATCATAGTTCATAGGGCTATACCCTGTAGGCACTGGGATATATACTACCTATATAATAATGTTTATTACTTTTTGTACACCTTTGCTTTTTGTGGTCCTCCATTGGGTTACTCTGCCTTTATTTTCTTTGGTTGGTATTTATAGCTATCCGATGCATCTTGGGGACTATTTATTGATATATGTTCAGCTTTGTGTTGGTATTAATGGCAGTAATGCAGTCCAAATTTCATATATACAATGTTTGCATCTTAGCGCTAACAGGGTGCTGCTGTATTCTTTTGTTTATATGTATTGTAGGGATTCTCACACTATGAGTGGACAGGGAGTATCGGCTGGTCATTGAGGTAGACACCGGGGCACTTAGGGTTAAAAAGTCTATGTGATTTATTAGAGTACAGCATAAAACGCTCCTCAGGAACTTGGTAGTATGCAACAGCCAGTACACTGTCAGTTACACATTCGGCTCTATAGTATAACCACGGTTCCTCACTGACCCCGGTCAGCATAACACGAATTACTGTCCGTTAACTGTTGGCGTCGGCCACACAGGTTCCCGGACACCTCTTATCCTCAAAGGCATCCTATAACCACTTCTCACTGACCCCCAGTCAGTATTTCTCATGGTTGTCAGGCTGTCCTCTCCGGAGGTCTTTCACAGGCCTCCTTCCCCTGGCTCAGACTAGCCAGCACTACAACATGTGCCATACACACACACAGGCTCCATTAGGTAGGCTCTAACCACACCAACAGGTGAGGAGCCATCACATGGACTGGTCACGTGATCATGACATCACTACAGGTCCCCAAACACCAGCAGGGAAAAGCGGTACAGTGAGCACCCTCACGCAGAAGTGAGGTTTGTGGGTAGCCAGACCCTCCAATCTCTCATAGCTACCCACAACCCAGACAGTTGCACTAAACCATACCTTAGTGCTTATGTGCACTAAAGACAAATACTCCTGGTTACATCACAGGGAGCAGCCATCCCTGTGGCACATACCTCCCATTGATTACACGGCCATTAGCTTCCTTACAGTATCAAAACACACATACAGCAGTGGGGAAAATGGGGGTGTCTTCGGGAGATGAGATCTCAGCACGATCTCATCTCCAGAGATCTTCATCTGTGCATGCGCTTTGCCCCGGTGGCCATTTTCACGGAGTCCACCGCACAGGAAACCACTGAACTGTGGGGCTCTGGCATTTCACAAAATGTCGGCAAAACCCCCCGCAGCAGCGCCGGACACAGCGCAGCAGCACCACACACAGTGCAGCAGCGGCACCGGACACTGTGCAGCAGCGGCACCGGACACTGTGCAGCAGCGGCACCGGACACTGTGCAGCAGCGGCACCGGACACTGTGCAGCAGCGGCACCGGACACTGTGCAGCAGCGGCACCGGACACTGTGCAGCAGCGGCACCGGACACTGTGCAGCAGCAGCACCGGACACTGTGCAGCAGCGCACCGGACACTGTGCAGCAGCGCACTGGACACTGCGCAGCAGCGGCACCAGACACTGACAGCAGCAGCACCGGACACTGCGCAGCAGCACGGACACTGCGCAGCAGCAGCACCGGACACTGCGCAGCAGCAGCAGAGACACTGCCCGCAGCAGCATCGGACACTGCGCAGCAGCATAGGACACTGCGCAGCAGCACGGGCACAGCAGCGCAGCCGCATCAGAAACACCGCCCATCATCCTGCCGCAGCACACCCACTCCGCCGCCATCACCTCCAGCACATGACCCTCTGGGACCACCCCGCTTCACCGTAGCCACCACCCCGGTAAGCAATAAGACGCATTGATTATAAGAAGCACCACCATTTTATTAAAAAAATTTTTTTTTCCTATTTTTCTCCTCAAAATTTGGAGAGCGTCTTATAATCCGGTACATATCAAAAACTGACCGGCACATCCAAACATAGATCCAATGTGAACAGGTGCTAAAACCTAGAGTCACCAACTCATACACATTCAAGAATAAAAGGTAGCACACTGTAGCGCTATAACTTGCGGACGCAAAAATATGAAAAATATGAAAAATAAATTGCATCACTGCCTTAGAAATATGAAAAATTGAGAAGTCTTAGCGCACAAAAAAGCCAATTTATATGTACCTGATAGCCACGTTAAGGCTCTTCTCGTATACCAGGTCCTAACTATGCCAATCCTCGCTTAGAAAAGTCTGTCTGCATGGGAACATATGAATCCTCTCTCCAGACTAAAATCTACATCTCTGTGGAGGGGTAATGAACCTGTTATAATTAAAACGCCTGTGACCACCAGGTGGAGTGCTCAGGCAGAAGGTAAATGAATACATATCAAAAACTGACCGGCACATCCAAACATAGATCCAATGTGAACAGGTGCTAAAACCTAGAGTCACCAACTCATACACATTCAAGAATAAAAGGTAGCACACTGTAGCGCTATAACTTGCGGACATAAAAATATGAAAAATATGAAAAAATATGAAAAATAAATTGCATCACTGCCTTAGAAATATGAAAAATTGAGAAGTCTTGGCGCATAAAAAAGGCCAATTTCTGTTCACATTGGATCTATGTTTGGATGTGCCGGTCAGTTTTTGATATGTATTCATTTACCTTCTGCCTGAGCACTCCACCTGGTGGTCACAGGCGTTTTAATTATAACAGGTTCATTACCCCTCCACAGAGATGTAGATTTTAGTCTGGAGAGAGGATTCATATGTTCCCATGCAGACAGACTTTTCTAAGCGAGGATTGGCATAGTTAGGACTTGGTATACGAGAAGAGCCTTAACGTGGCTATCAGGTACACATAAATAGGCCTTTTTATGCGCTAAGACTTCACAATTTTTCATATTTCTAAGGCAGTGATGCAATTTATTTTTCATATTTTTCATAGTCTTATAATCCGGGGCGTCTTATAACCTGAAAAATACAGTATATTTTATATAGTAGTATTGCTTCATTCTGTTAAGAGGCGCAGGTTGGATTTTTGTTTCTTTGTAGTATATACACAATAAAGACTATTGGAATTTAGTCAGAATTGACAACTCTTATTTGACAAAATACCGTAGATAAGTGCCTTGAAAAAGGTTTCAATAGGCCCTATTTTGACTAACAACCTGGCCTTACCTCTAGCACTGACCCAGGTAATAACTTAAAACAATTCATTGTACTCTGTGTGGCCAGAGACCTAGTGACTGCAATGATGCCCTTGTATTCTTTCAATCAGTAATCTTCTCAGCAGTTAGTCCCGACTCTGGACCTCTACTGCCAAATCCATATAGAAGTGTAAGCTAAATATCAGTAATAATAATAAAGGGCTTGTCTGAGTATGTCCTTCACTTCTGATAACCCGGACAAACCGTTTTGCAGGGAAATGTCAAGGTCAGCAAGTTGGCCACTGTAGGGGAAACATAGTATTAAATGTCGGATGAATGAAATAGAAGGACGAAACAAATTTGTTTACCATCATTAAAAAGAATGTCTCAACAAAGCATTCCATTCCAAACAAATTATATAAGGAAAAATTCTTGTGTTCATTCAAGAATAATGGAATCATTAAGATTACCCTATTTATCTATCACTGAGGAACAACTGATAGGTAATTTAACGTAAAAATTGTTCATTTCTGGGAATCAATGTAATATAAATAATATCTAAAGCTTCCAATATTGTGCTCAGTCGACTGCTTTCAAATAATATTTAAATAGTTATTACCAATCATTAGTAAATTTGACAATTACAGAAGAACTTTTAAGGACATGGATCGCTTAGTTATAAGAATTAATTATTATCTAATATCAACAGACATTTATTTAATCATGATCACAGCATGAGTCAACCGAAAAGTATAGTTCTTCATCAAGCAAAAGTAAAACTAATAATATGCTAGGCTTTTTTTCAAAGTTACTAAAAGACGCTGTCTTTTTCTGTAAACCTGATGCAGAACAATGCAAAGTACAGTCTTGCATAAAGACTTAAAATAAAAGGAAAAAAATGGTTCAGTGTACAGTCTCACTCAAGGTCAGCGTAAAGCTTCACCATCCTGAACCAGCCATATAATGGCCGATTTTATAATAAAATGGTTTAATAAAATAGAAGAGCATAGCCTTTAATTTGGCAGAAAACATAAGGATAGCGGAACACAGGACTTGAGATAAACCTCCTGGATTATGATTAAACTCATCAATTACACACTGGTAATGGACTAAAACGATAACGTCAGGTTTTCTATGAGCAGTATTGAAGAGAACCTTTATAGCCAGGGTGGCAAACCACTCAACGGCAGTTCAAGCTCCAATTTGAACCTTATCTGCATCCTCGAGAGAGTTTGGGTCCACTTAGGCTGCAGAACACTTCTACTCTGAGCAAAGGAGGACACAGCCCAAGTAAAAGCAGCAGCCATCAATGTTCCTAACTGTAAGGAACCAGAAATCCTATACCAGAGATAGCGCACCTTTTAGGGACCGAGTGCCCAAACTGAAACCCAAAACTCACTTATTTATGGCAAAGTGCCAACACGATAATTTAACCTGAATGCTGAGGTTTTAGTTTAGAAGAAACAACTTGGACAGACAGCAAGCGGTGCAGCAGAGAGAAGGTGGGAGCAGCAGAGAGCAGCCACAGACAGGGGTCCTAGACTGCAAATATAAAGAAATATGTTCCCCTCATCCTGGTATATGTCACCCATCCTTGTATATGCTTTTCCATCCTTGTGTATGCAAACTCAATCCATGTACAGTCATGGCCAAAAGTTTTGAGAATGACACAAATATTAATTTTTACAAAGTCTACTGCTTCACTTTTTCTAATGGCAATTTGCATATTCTCCAGAATGTTATAAAGAGTGATCAGCTTAACAGCAATTACTTGCAAAGTCAATATTTGGCTAGAAAATGAACTTTATCCCCCAAAACACATTTCAACATCATTGCAGCCCTGCCTTAAAAGGACCAGCTAACCTCTTTTCAGTGATTGCTCCATT
The DNA here is from genome assembly GCA_033576555.1 of Oophaga sylvatica. Classification (NCBI taxonomy): domain Eukaryota; kingdom Metazoa; phylum Chordata; class Amphibia; order Anura; family Dendrobatidae; genus Oophaga; species Oophaga sylvatica. The sequence continues at coordinate 177,410,625 of JARQOD010000001.1, read as the reverse complement.
AACACAGGTGTGGGTGTTGATGAGGACATGGCTGGAGATCAATCTGTCATGATTAAGTAAGAATGACACCACTGGACACTTTAAAAGGAGGCTGGTGCTTGGCATCATTGTTTCTCTTCTGTTAACCATGGTTATCTCTAAAGAAACACGTGCAGTCATTATTGCAATGCACAAAAATGGCCTAACAGGGAAGAGTATCGCAGCTAGAAAGATTGCACCTCAGTCAACAATCTATCGCATAATCAAGAACTTCAAGGAGAGAGGTTCCATTGTTGCCAAAAAGGCTTCAGGGCGCCCAAGAAAGACCAGAAAGCGCCAGGACCGTCTCTTAAAAGTGTTTCAGCTGCGGGATCGGGCTACCAGCAGTGCAGAGCTTGCTCAAGAATGGCAGCAGGCAGGTGTGAGTGCATCTGCACGCACTGTGAGGCGGAGACTCTTGGAGCAAGGCCTGGTCTCAAGGAGGCCAGCAAAGAAGCCACTTCTCTCCAGAAAAAACATCATGGACAGACTGATATTCTGCAAAAGGTACAGGCAGTGGACTGCTGAGGACTGGGTTAAAGTTATTTTCTCTGATGAATCCCCTTTTCGATTGTTTGGGACATCAGGAAAACGCCTCATTCGGAGAAGACAAGGTGAGCTCTACAACCAGTCTTGTCTCATGCCAACTGTTAAGCATCCTGAAACCATTCATGTGTGGGGTTGCTTCTCAGCCAAGGGAATTGGCTCTCTCACAGTCTTGCCTAAAAACACAGCCATGAATAAAGAATGGTACCAGAATGTCCTCCAAGAGCAACTTCTCCCAACCCTCCAAGAGCAGTTTGGCGATCAACAATGCCTTTTCCAGCATGATGGAGCACCTTGCCATAAGCAAAGGTGATAACTAAATGGCTCAGGGAACAAAACATAGAGATTTTGGGTCCATGGCCTGGAAACTCCCCAGATCTTAATCCCATTGAGAACTTGTGGTCAATCATCAAGAGACGGGTGGACAAACAAAAACCTAAAAATGTTGACAAAATGAAAGCATTGATTGTGCAAGAATGGACTGCTACCAGTCAGGATTTGGTCCAGAAGTTGATTGAGAGCATGCCAGGGAGAATTGCAGAGGTCCTGAAGAAGAAGGGTCAACACTGCAAATATTGACTTGCTGCATTAACTCATTCTAACTGTCAATATAAGCTTTTGTTACTCATATGTTTGCAATTATTATATTTCTGTCTGTGATAAAAACATCTGTCAAACACACATAAAAACCAGAGGGCAGCAGATCATGTGAAAATATAATATTTGTGTCATTCTCAAAACTTTTGGCCATAACTGTATATGCTCCCTCAATCCATGTACAGTACAGACCAAACGTTTGGACACACCTTCTCATTCAAAGATTTTTCTGCATTTTCATGACTATGAAATTTGTAGAATCACACTGAAGGCATCAAAACTATGAATTAACACATGTGGAATTATACATTACACTTTACAAAAAAGTGTGAAACAACTGAAAATATGTCTTATATTCTAGGTTCTTCAAAGTAGCCACCTTTTGCTTTATTATGGGTGACATATACCAGGATGAGGGGAACATATTTACAGAAAAATCGTTGAATGAGAAGGTGTGTCCAAACTTTTGGTCTGTACTGTATATGTTCCTCCATCCTTGTATATGCTCCGACAATCCATGTATATGCTCCCCCAATCCAAGAATATGCTCCCCCAATCCATGTATATGCTCCCCCCAATCCATGTACAGTGGGTTCGGAAAGTATTCAGACCCCTTTAAATTTTTCACAATTTGTTTCATTGCAGCCATTTGGTAAATGCAAAAAGTTCATTTTTTTCTCATTAATGTACACTCTGCACCCCTTCTTGACTGAAAAAAAAAACAAATGTAGAAATTTTTGCAAATTTCTTAAAAAGATAAACTGAAATATCACATGGTCATAAGTATTCAGACTCTTTGCTCAGTATTGAGTAGAAGCATCTTTTTGAGCTAGTACAGCCATGAGTCTTCTTGGGAATGATGCAATAAGTTTTTCACACCTGGATTTGGGGATCCTCTGCCATTCTTCCTTGCAGGTCCTCTCCAGTTCCGTCAGGTTGGATGGTGAACGTTTGAGATCAGCCATTTTCAGGTCTATCCAGAGATGCTCAATTGGATTTAGGTCAGGGCTTTGGCTGGGCCATTCAAAAATGGTCACAGAGTTGTTCTGAAGCCACTCCTTTGTTATTTTAGCAATGTTCTTGGGGTCATTGTCTTGTTGGAAGGTTAACCTTCGGCCAAGTCTGAGGTCCAGAGCACTCCGAAAGAGGTTTTCATCCAAGATATCTCTGTACTTGGCCGCATTCATGTTTACTTCAATTGCAACCAGTCATCCAGTCCCTACAGGGGAAAACACCCATAGCATGATGCTGCCACCACCATGTTTCACTGTTGGGATTGTATTAGGCATGTGATGAGCAGTGCCTGGTTTTCTCCACACATACCGCTTAGAATCATCACCAAAAAGTTCTATCTTTGTCTCATCAGACCAAAGAATCTTATTTCTCATAGTCTGAGAGTCCTTCATTTGTTTTTTTTAGCAAACGCTATGCGGGCTTTCATATGTCTTGCACTGAGTAGAGGCTTCCGTCGGGCCATTCTGCCATAAAGGCCAGACTGGTGGAGGGCTGCAGTGATAGTTGACTTTGTAGAACTTTCTCCCATCTCCCTACTGCATTTGTGGAGCTCAGCCACAGTGATCTTGGGGTTCTTATTTTCCTCTCTCACCAAGGCTCTTCTCCCACGATTGCTCAGATTAGCTGGACAGCCAGGTCTATGAAGACCTCTGATGGTCCCAAACTTTTTCCATTTAAGGATTACGGAGGCCACTGTGCTCTTAGGAATCTTGAGTACTGCAGAAATTATTTTGTAACCTTGGCCAGATGTGTACCTTGCCACAATTCTGTCTCTGAGCTCCTTGGCCAGTTCCTTTGACCTCATGATTCTCATTTGGTCTGACATGCACTGTGAGGTCTTATATAGACAGATGTGTGCCTTTACAAATCAAGTCCTATCAGTTTAATTAAAAACAGTTGGACTCTAATGAAGGAGTAGAACCATCTCAATGAGAATCACAAGGAAATGGACAGCATGTGATGTAAATATGAATGTCTGAGCAAAGGGTCTGAATACTTATAACCATCTGATATTTCAGTTTTTCTTTTTTAACAAATTTGTAAAAATTTCTACATTTCTGGTTTTTATCATTCAAGGAGGGGTGCAGAGTGTACATTAATAAGAAAAAAATGAACTTTTTTGAATGTACCAAATGGCTGCAATGAAACAAAGTGAAATATTTGAAGGCGTCTGAATACTTTCCGAACCCACTGTATATGCCCCCAATCCTTGTATCTGCCCTGCTGCTGTTCAACGTATAGCAAAAACAATGGACACTCCTACTCACCTTCATTCCTCTCCCTCACCGCATTCTGAAGCTAGCAGCTGACTTCATCGTCCAAGCAAGAGCGACGGGGGTGCATGACGTCAATGCCATGCACCCAGTCACGTGTACGCTGATGACAGCTGCTGGCCTCTGATTGGCCAGCAGTGTGTATTGCTATGCATGGACCCAGCAAGTTCATGCGCTGCAGTACATTTCAGCTGGATGTGTGTATGAGGACGCAGATCCAGCTGAAAGAGGGGCTGACATCGTGTACCAGCAAGGAGGGCTCTGTGTGTCCTCTCTGGCACACGTGCCATAGGTTTGCCACCACTGTCCTATACTGTGTTGGTGGTCACTTTTAGGCTTGGAATTGTGTAGTATGTGTGCTAAGCTGAACTGCAACATGAAGGGAGCCATCACTACAGGATATTAGTAAACATGGAGCTAGAGGTGAAGACACCTTTGTCAACTATTCTTGAAGACACTGGTTGGGACTTATTTTTGGGGGGCACTGTGGACATTATACATTATTGGCATTGTAATTGTTAAGGGCACTGAGTGGGGCACTAATTACTGTCATGATCATTGTCCACAATTATTTTTAGAACAATATTTGTAAGATTACCATGAGGCAGCATATAAAGCATTGTATACGATACTGGGATTGTTTTCTTTTTTACTTAAATGCATTTATTTTGAGCAAAAATAATGTTTGCAATTGTGTTTCATAAAACGTTTTGCACCATTTGGCTTATAAAGCTGTTTCCTTGTACCTTGGCTGGCTGCTGAATGAGATTAAATTATCACTCCCTATAATTTTTTTCCCTTAAACCTGTGTAAATGTTAGTGCATGAGAGAAACAATGACAATGTGACCCAGGCCTAAAAGCCACTTCTGAGTCATACAGAGTGCAGTGCGACCAGGAGAGTCTGAACTGTCGTTAAATGACTCAGAAGAGGAGCAGAACGGCACTGGAAACTGAAGATGGCCATCTTTTAGCAGCCTGCTTATATGGGGAGACCGTACTTCAGATGCGCACTGAATGATCACTAATAGATCGATTACTACACATCGGTTGCCAATGTTCTAAGCAGAGAAGGTCCTGTTTAGACAGAATGATGCACTGCTGAGAACTATGATTTTGTGGGCAAGCTGAAAGATCATTTCACCCGATGAACAATTGTTTTGCTCGTTCGTTGTGTGATTGACAGGCTTAGACTTTTGACTTCATGATTATCAATAAAAATGTGTTCCTGGGGATGCTCATTCACAATAATCATGCAAAGTAAATGCACTTTAGCTAACCAATTCTGAAGCCAGAAGGAGACGCAGAGGTTATCAAAGACAAATAGTGCAAAATTTGTCATGAAACCAAATGAAAAAAAAATTATTTTTAGCACAAAACACATACATTAAAGTAAAAAATATATATATATTGTCTCTAAAAGGTGTCCATATACTTGTAAGCATGCATATTGATTGAGAAAAAAAGGCCAGTGAATGATGCGTTCCTCCCAGTCCACAATTTTAAATGTAAAAGTACGGTATATTCAGCCTCTTCTCCATTTTCCTACGAAATTTACAACCCCTTTGAGCTAACAGATCATCTTAAAGTGTTTTTGTTCAGTTTTAAGCAAAGTGAAAAGAAATTGCTTTAAAAAAATAAATGAATAAAAATATTTCAGACATGATAAAGATCAGCTTAGTTTCTGTTATTTTCATCTGAGGTGTCTTTGCCTCATGTAAAGTACTGCTCATTTGCTAGAGCTAGTATGCAAAGTCAAGCACACGTAAAGGTCACCATGATGGTGCAGAGAATGATTCAAACTAGAGACAACTAGTTAGCAAGTTAAGACAAAATATTCCAGAAATTAAATTAGGTGAAATTTTAATCGACATGTTTTTAATTAGAAAATGGTGTAAAAAAATCCCACAATGCACATATAACACTATCCAACATTATGTAATGGTATAGCTGTCTGGGGTGTATAAAAAATGTGAAGCTAATTTGTCAGCTCTTCTGACCTCCATACTTTAGCAAATACTGGTATTCTATATAAAATAACAATTCCAGAGCAGTTTTTTAAAACAACTTTGTTCCTTTGTCCTGGAAATGCATAAAACCGCAACTAGGAATTGCTAATCCTACTGTAAATTATACATTTTTCCTACACAAACAAAAATTACAGCAGCACACTGTAAGAACTAAGATGTATGCAAACACCGAACGCACTCAATTTGAACTGTATCATTGTTTAGTATGTTCAATGTTTGCAGACATCTTAGCGCTTACAGAGTGTTGCTGTATTCTTTTGTTTGTATATTATGCAGTCATAGGAGCTTGCACCTGTTCACACTTGCTTTATTCTGTTCGGATGTGCTGGATAGTTTTGTTTTTTTTCTATACTATTGGAGGTAGTGATTGCCTCCTCTTCTGACTGAGTACTCTTGCCATCAGCCGAAAGCTATTTTTGAGTAATGCTAGATCCTACCTGCCCTTTAAATTTGTAGGCTTTAAGCTCGGGAGAGGCATGATATGAGGTCAGGGTGGGCTCTCATAAATTGGCTAATTCATGAGCTAAGTACCTTAATTTTTGTAAGTAATGTACATACTCGAGTATAAGCCGAGATTTTCAGCCCATTTTTTTCAGGCTGAAAGTGCCCCTCTCAGCTTATACTTGAGTCAATGTCCCAAGAGGTAAGCGGGGGAGCGCAGGAGCTGTCAGATCATACTCACCCCGTCCTAGCACGGTCTGTGCACTTCCCTGCTTCTCAGATGGTCTCCGGCGCCGTAGCTCTTCCTGTGTTCAGCGGTCACGTGGTACTGCTCATTAAAGTAATGAATATGCACGCGACTCCATTCCCATAGGCGTAGAGCGCATATTCATTACTTTAATGAGCAGTACCACGTGACCGCTAAACACTGGAAGGAGCTGCCGGCGCTGGAGAAGCAAGAAGTGCAGAGACCACGCCAGGAGGGGGTGAGTATGACGGGGAGGACAGAGGGGAGCCATGAGATATTCACCTGTCCCCGTTCCACCTCCGCGCCGCTCTGTCTTCCACGTCCTCTGGCTGTGACGTTCAGGTCAGAGGGCGCAATGACGTGGTTAGTGCTCGCCCTCTGCCTAAATAGTCACTGCAGAAACAAAGAAGACAGAGCGGCGTGCGGCGATGGAACGGGGACAGGTGAATATCGCAGTTGCGAGTGCCCTGAGCCAGCAGCGACACGGGCACCTGGCCCCCATAGCACGCAGGTGTCCCTGCCTGCTCAGGACACCGGCACCTGGCCCCCTGCGACGAGAGGTGAGTATGTAATTTTTTTTTCTTTTTAATCGCAGCAGCAGCATATAGATCTATGGGGCATCCTATGGGGCCATCAACCTTTATGGAGCAGCATATGGGGCATATACAGTATATCTATGGATCTGTATATGGGGCATATTATTCTATGGAGCATCTTACGGGGCCAGCAACCTTTATGGAGCAGCATATGAGGCATATTCTTCTATGGAGCATCTTATGGGGCCATCAACCTTTATGGAGCAGCATATGGGGCATATTATTCTGTGGAGCATCTTATGGGGCCATTATTATCCTTTGTGCAGCATTAAATGGAGCATATTTTTTGTATGGAGCATCTTATAGGGCCCATCATGAACTGTATGGAGCATTATATGGGGCTCTTGATTCAATATGCATATTCAAAAACATTTAACCTACTGATGTCTCACTTAATTTTATTTGTATCTATTTTTAGTTTTAAAATTTACCAGTAGCTGCTGCATTTCCCACCCTAGGCTTATACTCGAGTCAACAAGTCTTCCCAGTTTTTTGTGGCAAAATTAGGGGCCTTGGCTTATACTCAGGTCGGCTTATATTCGGGTATATACGGTATATTATATATAGCAGTAATACAGTTCAAATATCATGTGTTGAATGTTTGCATATATCTTAGTGCTTACAGGTTGCTGCTATACTCTTGTTTGTATTTTTCCTACAGTCTGGCACTATCTAATCAGTGCTAATAATGTTTTTTTTTTTTAACCGTATAAAGGCAATTTATTCATAGTTTAAACAGGATAGATGAGAGTGGAAGAGGAACAGCACAACTGAGTTTATGCTGTAAGTTATTTGCATCTTCAATAAACTCAGCGGTAACATGTGGAATCTATAAATTTAGAGAAATTCTTATGGCGCTGAATATTTGAGCAATAGCCAATGTTGAAATCCCATTTTTCACGTAAAACATACAATAGGAGATTCAAGGATGGCAGAAACTCTTTTCAATTCTTATTAACAACACATTAATAAGAACGTGTGAGGCGGCCACCGTGAAAGAGGATGCCATGACACTAAATGCATTTGACCTAAGTCGCTATTTTACTGTATAAAGTTGTGTCTATTCACCAACACAACATGTAGAGGTGGGCCTCACCAACCTTGCATCAAATAAACCATTTCTATTGTTCTTTCTAACCCGATACCTATTTATGACTTTAGAACATCAACTACTATGATCACTGTGTGGTGTTCACATTAACACCGTTTGGTTTCCAGAGATCAGACAAAACTGGGTCACAGGTAGGCATTGCTGCTACACCAAAAAAGATTTACAAATTTATTGGAGGTCCTTCAGTCTTTATTCACAGGGCGGAAGAAGAGCGAAACGCGCGTCGGGGCAGAGGGACGTCCGTGGAAAGCCACCAGCCTTAATCGGTATGCATGGATTGATGCTTATGCATTGTTCACATTGTCTCTTACTGCACTTAAGGGGTTAGTTGGGCCACGAATTAACCATATATAGTTACATTAAGCGTTATGCTTTTCTGTGTTAAATTAGGTTTAGTGTGGTAACCATCCCCCAATTGAGTTACATGACATATGGTAATGTATGGGATCCATGATTATAAGCCTAGGATGTAGTGAGGTTTTTTCCTATGGAGGATATACGTTCCTTTTTTTAATGATCTTCGCATCTTCTGTGTAAACGATTTTTTAATATTGTTAATAATAAAGACACTTTGAATTTGTTTATACCATTGTGTGGTACCATTCTTTATTACTGGTTGGTTGCCATGTGTTTGATACACTCCTAATGTTGTAGCAATTTCTCGGATGGGTTTTTTCTGCTTTTGCAGCTTAAGGATGGCTTGTTTCACCTACATGGAGAGCTCCTTTGACTGCATGTTTCCTTCTCAGGAAAACCTTGCAAATGCAAACACCACACCTCAAATCAACTCCAGCCCTTTTATCTGCTTAATTGAGAATGACATAACAAAGGGATTGCCCATACCTGTCCATGAAATAGCCTTGGAGTCAATTGTCCAATTACTTTTGGTCCCTTTAAAAACAGGGTGGCACATGTTAAGGAGCTGAAACTGCTAAACCCTTCATCCAATTTTAATGTGGATACCCTCAAATGAAAGCTGAAAGTCTGAACTTCAACTGCATCTGAATTGTTTTGTTTAAAATTCATTGTGGTAATGTCTAGAACCAAAATTAGATAAATGTTGTCTCTGTCCAAATATATATGGACCTAACTGTATAATTGTTTGCTTGCTGACCGGCATAAAATATGTATATGCGCCTTACCTCCTAAATTCATCCCAGCCTGGAGACACTTCTGTAATCGGCATGCAGGACAATTCTTCCTCCGAATCTTGTCAATAATGCAGTCATTCCTTCCTGCACAGAGATAGCTGTGCTGCCCTGAAAATACATAAAAAGGAATTATTTTCCATCTCAATACTTTCACACTTGAAGCACACATATTTGTTTGCAAATCTTAACATCAAGATTAATATGATTAAAAAAAGATGAAGCAGTCAAAACTGATGAGGAATGTGGGGACATCAAAACAAGAACTTGGACAGCACAGAAAAACAGACAATGATGGATACAGTGAGGATTGTGCTGAAATGTATATGTTTAAAAGATCGTAATTTATAAAAGAAGTTTCATTTACATTTCATACCAGGATGCCATTCACTGTGCGACTCTCTCAATTATCTCTCTCTCTTTCAATAGGATAAAAACCCACAATGAACATCTAAATAGCACACATGCGGGGCAAACAATAATCTAGAAAAGCAGCATTATACAGAGATGACATGTAGGTACTCCAGGGAGCCTCGTGATATTCTATACTGAATACATCTACATAATACATGTATGGATTGCCGTGCAATGTGTTTATTCCAATACAGCCCAAGAACATTATCAGAATGAACCATAGTGTAATAGGTTGTCAGTACCAACCCCAGGAATTATCTGTTCATCAAGCCCATATTGCCACCGATCCTTGAGAAAATATTTTCCAGTTAAATGGGTATAAATCACATACATTATGTGAATCTCCAGAAAACTGCTTTAAACCTTATGGAAAATATGTCAAAAACATGATTATTTCTAGACGCTTACAAATACTTTGTGAAATGCAATTCCATAATTTGGCACATTGATAGAACGTGAACATAAAATAAATGATCACCTTATAATACAAAGTCATCATTAGGTTCAAAATTCAGGGCAGATACATTTATAAAGATACGTTTATTGTGGGGATTCACTGTAATGTTGTACGACTCTCCAGATCACTGGCATAAAAGGAGCTTAGGTGCCTGATGCATATTGTTTTAAGCCTCATTCAGACAAAAAAAAGTGGTATAAGTGTCATTAGTGTTTTTGATCAGTGTATCATCAATGTTTTTCACGTTTTGATAAATAAACTTAAAAAAGCTTGTCCTATCCTTTGTATTGATAGCATTGATGTGCTATCAGTGATTCTCACTGACTCATTGGGTACGTGGCCACAATCCGGAACTAGCGGCGCTTTGGACGCATCGTATGTTCGCTGCGTCCAAAGCACTGCCTTCTATTGAACACCAGTAAATCCACATGTGTTCACTGAACCGTGCGGATTTACTGCATCCAATGCATTCTATTGGGGCCTTTTATGTTGCGGAGACTAGTGTGTCTCCGCAATAGTAATTGACATGTTGCGGTCTTGAAAGACGTACCACATGTCATTGTCCGCAGGTGATCCACAGGCGACTATGCATGCACAGTGGACATGGGATTTCTAGAAATCCTATCCACTATGCTGTCACAGCTAGCCGCCACAGTTTTGACGCGGCATAAATACGCAGAGTCAAACCCGCAGCAATTCCTTATCATGGGAAAGTACTTGTATTAGTACTTTTCATCCATGATGTTGATAAATGCAGACATGTCTCCCTGATTTTTAAATGGACAAAAAACCCCAGACATGCGAACGGCCTCATAAGCTATAATTGCTACATGTACTATCCATAAAAATTAGCGATAGAAAAAAATAATATCTGAAAGAGGCCTTATAACTTATTTTAATGTATACCAATATGCAGTTGTGGCTGCGGTATACCAGACTAATAAGATGTAGACAACAATATGGAGTCATTTTTAGAGAGTCAACTGTGGCTATGAAGGATACCAGCTTCGAGGGAACAAAGCAAGGTTGAGCATTGCTAGACCTATGCTGGATGAAGACTACAGCTGGGTCTAAGGCATTCAGACATTGATTTTTCTCCCACGCAAAACAATGGTCAGAGTTTCAACGTATTTTTTTCATCAGAATGTCATCAGTGTTTGGTCAGTGTGTCAGTTTTTACCATCAGAGTTTTATCAATTTTTCTCAGATGAAAAAAGAAGCAAATGATGAAGGTTTCTCAACCTTCTCCTAACAAGCAGTCTGTGAAAAACTGACAGTATATGGATGACATCTTAGTAGTGTCTGAGTTTTTTGAGGAGCCATAGACATACATTAGCGACTTACACTGTGTGCAGAATTATTAGGCAAGTTGTACTTGAGAGGATTCTTTTTATTATTGAACAACAACTATGCTCTTAATCAACCCAAAAGACTCATAAATATCAAAGCTTAAAGGGAATCTGTCACCCCAAAAATGCCATATCAAGTAAAGATATGGCTGAATAGAGCGTCCCATAACTAAGCTAACGGTGGGTATCATATCATGATACCCCCGTTTTCATAGCAAAATACCTTTTTAAAGTTGGTGATTGAACGTGTCAATCACTGCAGTCAGGTCAGGAGGGCAGCGGTTTTCATGTCCTCCCCGCCCCCGCTCCTCGTCATCTGTTGCGTATCGCAATTCCCGCAATTGCGCAATTCAAAATTCTGCCTGGCGCATGCGCAGTATGCTTTGCCCAGCAGTGGGCAAAGCATAAAATGACTACAGCGCATGCGCTAGTCTTTCTTTGCCCCGGAAGTCGTCCAAGGCAAGCAGTAATTTCCGGGGCAAGGAAAGACTAGCGCATGCGCTGTAGTCATTTTATGCTTTGCCCACTGCTGGGCAAAGCATACTGCGCATGCGCCGGGCAGAATTTTGAATTGCGCAATTGTGGGAACCTAACGCCGTCTGTGGTATTCACAGACGGCGATACGCAACAGATGACGAGGAGCGGGGGCGGGGGAGGACATGAAAACCGCCGCCCTCCTGACCTGACTGCAGTGATTGACACGTTCAATCACCAACTTTAAAAAGGTATTTTGCTATGACAACGGGGGTATCATGATATATAATACCCACCGTTAGCTTAGTTATGGGACGCTCTATTCAGCCATATCTTTACTTGATATGGCATTTTTGGGGTGACAGATTCCCTTTAATATTTTTGGAAGTTGGAGTGTTTTTTTTTTAGATTTGGCTATCTTAGGAGGATATCTGTTTGTGCAGGTAACTATTGTTGTGCAGAATTATTAGGCAACTAAATACAAACCAAATATATACCCATCTCACTTGTTTATTTTCACCAGGTAAACCAATATAACACAAAATTTAGAAATATACATTTCTGATATTCAAAAACAAAAAAATCAGTGACCAATATAGCCACCTTTCTTTACGATGACACTCAAAAGCCTTCCATCCATAGATCCTGTCAGTTGCTTGATCTGTTTACGATCAACATTGCGTGCAGCAGCCACCACAGCCTCCCAGACACTGTTCCGAGAGGTGTACTGTTTTCCCTCCAGTAGATCTCACATTTTATGAGAGACCACAGGTTTTCTATGGGGTTCAGATAAGGTGAACAAGGGGGCCATGTCTTTATTTTTTCTTCTTTTAGACCTTTACTGGCCAGTCACGCTGTGGAGTATTTGAATGCATGTGATGGAGCATTGTCCTGCAAGAAAATCATGTTTTTCTTCAACGATACCGACTTCTTCCTGTACCACTGCTTGAAGAAGGTGTCTTCCAGAAACTGGCAGTACAGTCATGGCCAAAAGTTTTGAGAATGACACAAATATTATATTTTCACATGATCTGCTGCCCTCTGGTTTTTATGTGTGTTTGACAGATGTTTTTATCACAGACAGAAATATAATAATTGCAAACATATGAGTAACAAAAGCTTATATTGACAGTTAGAATGAGTTAATGCAGCAAGTCAATATTTGCAGTGTTGACCCTTCTTCTTCAGGACCTCTGCAATTCTCCCTGGCATGCTCTCAATCAACTTCTGGACCAAATCCTGACTGATAACAGTCCATTCTTGCACAATCAATGCTTTCATTTTGTCAGAATTTTTAGGTTTTTGTTTGTCCACCCGTCTCTTGATGATTGACCACAAGTTCTCAATGGGATTAAGATCTGGGGAGTTTCCAGGCCATGGACCCAAACTCTCTATGTTTTGTTCCCTGAGCCATTTAGTTATCACCTTTGCTTTATGGCAAGGTGCTCCATCATGCTGGAAAAGGCATTGTTGCTCGCCAAACTGCTCTTGGAGGGTTGGGAGAAGTTGATCTTGGAGGACATTCTGGTACCATTCTTTATTCATGGCTGTGTTTTTAGGCAAGACTGTGAGAGAGCCGATTCCCTTGGCTGAGAAGCAACCCCACACATGAATGGTTTCAGGATGCTTAACAGTTGGCATGAGACAAGACTGGTGGTAGCGCTCATCTTGTCTTCTCCGAATGAGGCGTTTTCCTGATGTCCCAAACAATCAAAAAGGGGATTCATCAGAGAAAATAACTTTACCCCAGTCCTCAGCAGTCCACTGCCTGTACCTTTTGCAGAATATCAGTCTGTCCATGATGTTTTTTCTGGAGAGAAGTGGCTTCTTTGCTGCCCTCCTTGAGACCAGGCCTTGCTCCAAGAGTCTCTGCCTCACAGTGCGTGCAGATGCACTCACACCTGCCTGCTGCCATTCCTGAGCAAGCTCTGCACAGCTGGTAGCCCGATCCCGCAGCTGAAACACTTTTAAGAGATGGTCCTGGTGCTTGCTGGTCTTTCTTGGGTGCCCTGAAGCCTTTTTGGCAACAATGGAACCTCTCTCCTTGAAGTTCTTGATGATGCGATAGATTGTTGACTGAGGTGCAATCTTTCTAGCTGCGATACTCTTCCCTGTTAGGCCATTTTTGTGCATTGCAATGATGACTGCACATGTTTCTTTAGAGATAACCATGGTTAACAGAAGAGAAACAATGATGCCAAGCACCAGCCTCCTTTTAAAGTGTCCAGTGGTGTCATTCTTACTTAATCATGACAGATTGATCTCCAGCCATGTCCTCATCAACACCCACACCTGTGTTAATGGAGCAATCACTGAAAAGAGGTTAGCTGGTCCTTTTAAGGCAGAGCTGCAATGATGTTGAAATGTGTTTTGGGGGATAAAGTTCATTTTCTAGCCAAATATTGACTTTGCAAGTAATTGCTGTTAAGCTGATCACTCTTTATAACATTCTGGAGTATATGCAAATTGCCATTAGAAAAAGTGAAGCAGTAGACTTTGTAAAAATTAATATTTGTGTCATTCTCAAAACTTTTGGCCATGACTGTAGGTCTGGGAGTTGAGCTTCACTCCATCCTCAACCCGAAAAGGTCCCACAAGTTCATCTTTGATGATACCAGCCCATACCAGTACCCCACCTCCACCTTGCTGGTGTCTGAGTCGGAGTGGAGCTCTCTGCCCTTTACTGATCCAGCCTCGGGCCCATCCGTCTGGCCCATCAAGAGTCACTCTCATTTCATCAGTCCATACAACCTTAGAAAAATCAGTCTTAACATATTTCTTGGCCCAGTCTTGACATTTTATCTTATGTTTCTTGTTCATAGGTGGTCGTTTTTCAGCCTTCCTTACCTTGGCCATGTCCCTGAGTATGGCACACCTTGTGCTTTTTGATACTCCAGTAGGGTTGCAGCTCTGAAATATGGCAAAACTGGTGGCAAATGGCAACTTGGCAGCTTCACACTTGATTTTCCTCAATTCATGGGCAGTTATTTAGCGCCTTTTTTTTATCAACACGCTTCTTGCGACCCTGTTGGCTATTTGCCATGAAACGCTTGATTGTTCAGTGATCATGCTTCAAACGTTTTGCAATTTCAAGACTGCTGCATCCCTCTGCAAGACATCTCACAATTTTTGACTTTTCAGAGTCCATCATATCTCTCTTCTGACCCATTTTGCCAAAGGAAAGGAAGATACCTAATAATTAAGCACACCTTATATAGGGTGTTGATGTCATTAGACCACACCCCTCCTCATTACAGAGATGCAAATCACCTGATTTACATAATTGTCAGTTGGCTTTCAAGCCTATACAGCTAGGAGTAGGACAACATGTATAAAAAGGATGATGTGAACAAAATACTCATTTGCCTATTGTCTTCGTGATTTACTGCAGACCACTTGGTCCGCAATAATACCTGGACATGTGAACAGCTCTATAGACTGTAATAGGAATGAGTTCTACCGGTGAAATCCACAGACAGAACTCACATGCACAGAAAAGATGGCTGAATGAGCCCTTAGAGGTAGTGTTTGGGACATCAGAATGTAGAGGACTGGTCAGCAGAAGGCTGGCAGCCCTGATAACCGTAGTATAATCTGGTTGCTTCGGTCCTGTGTAATAGACGGAATTAAATTATGTTGGTTAACAAAGGGCTCATAGGAATAGCAATAACCCTCTTCCTATTTGCTAATAAAAGGCTGAGCAGTGAGTTAATGCTTATGTGTGATAAATCCTAAAATACTGTGTAAAGGAAACACCACCCTCAGGTTTGTGTGAAAGCAACACTGGTCTGAGGCCTTGTTAAGTCAACCATGGCCAGTGAGTGACACTGTTGTGCTCTGGAAGAGGTGATATCTTCATCAAGTATATCCTGCAACCACAAAGCATCTGAGCCTTGTGTGACATCTAACCATCAAGTGTGTTGCGCCACAGCTGTGTGAAAAAAAGGAAAAATAATTTATTTTTCTTTAACCAATAAGGGAAAACTTTTTCTTTAAAGGAGGTCACTCAGACTACCCCATACAAAGTCCATTCCTCATTTAACTAAAATTAGGAAGCAGCAAACAAGAAAACATAATTACTGAAGCAAATTGTGTAAAGGTTTTCAGTGAACACCCTCTGACTTTTTTTCCCACTGCTGTAAATTACATAATCTGTGACTGAATAAACAGGCAATGGGAGCTCTACCAATGTTTTCAAACTTATGAATACTATACTGTGATGCTTCTAATACCTGATGACTAATATATAATCTCATTTTTATTTGTCTGCACCAATCTCTGACTACAGAAACTTGAAGTCATTAACCTTACTGGGGTTCACCTTGGACAGTTTCTGCACTAAATCATCATTCCTGTGTTAAAAATAATAAAAATGTCTGACTCACGCTCCCCAGGTCCAGTGCTACCTCTCCACAGCTTCTTCAGTGACTGTTTACAGGCTAGGCTGCAGTGGTGACATCACAGAGCTGCTGCCAATCACTGGTTTCAGCGGCAGTGTCAATGTAGACAGGGAAAACCCCTTAAAGGTTCAGAGTAGATAAACAATGGCTACAAAAACAAGGACTGAGCACTTTATTACAAGTTCACCAGGTACAAAGCGTATCTGACATGGTGCGCAGATACATAAAGGGCAGAGCCTACAAGCAATGCTAAAGGTGAGGCTACAAGGGGTGCCAGGGTAGCACTTGCACCAAAAGACACTTGCCAGGTTAGAAGACACTAGTATTATAAATGGCAAAGACAGTTCGGGAACACATTTCACACATTGCATTGGGACCAGCTTTTGAAAAAAAAAAAAAATACACACACCATGCAACCTTGAACTAGCCTCCGTGGCACAAGGGCACAGGAAGAGAAATTTATCCCACTGCACTAAAAGGAAGTAAATTGTCTTGTGCAGGGATATGACATTTATCATGCATCATCTACCTGGAGAAGATTCTCTTTCCTAATAGTGCATTCTAATAACGGCTTGAAAATCGTTAGCTAGCATGAAAAATATTTCAGAAATCTCTTAAGAATTCAGGTAGCCCAATCCAAATGTTTAATTGTTTAATAAGCATAATATTACCAAATACTGGCATTAGGAGAATATGTGCCATTTTGC
The DNA here is from genome assembly GCA_033576555.1 of Oophaga sylvatica. NCBI lineage: Eukaryota > Metazoa > Chordata > Amphibia > Anura > Dendrobatidae > Oophaga > Oophaga sylvatica. Next base: position 177,393,804 of record JARQOD010000001.1, on the reverse strand, counting down.
AGAACAATGATTCACATATTCAGATCTTATCACGGTTGATTGCTTTTTTGCCTTTGTTTTGTTTCAATGCAGCATGAACGTGCTTAAGCTAGAAAAAAGGAGTTTATTATCTAATGTTACAATCTTACCTAATAAGTGACCGATTAAACAAAAAATATAGTTACCAAGCAGCAAGAAGTGATGGGCAAGTGGCCAGTAAAATAGACTTGGCATAGTGACACTACATGGGCGCTGCCCAATTCGGTTTCCTGTCTTGTTGAAGTAGCGGAGTAGACGGTAAAACAGAGTTATGTAACTGTTGTGATATAGCCTTAAAGTAGGACTGCCGTTGCTGGGCAGTTTCTGGAGACTCAGAGAAAAATCCTTAAAAGTCTTGAGGAGGAAATGTTCCACAAAGAAGACTGAAAACAGAGTTTAATCACTGCACTAATCACTAGTATACAAGGTACATTGATCATTTTCATAAACCCAGCGAGTGTGAGATTGAAGACAAGTTCCAAAACCACTTTTGTGCTATCTAATAAGATTATAAAACTTTGCCCCTGCTGCTGTGCATTTTCCCATTACTTCTTACTTTCGCAGCTTTTGGCAATGACTTTGTGTATGAGTAACAATAGTGACAGCGGGAGTACTGTCTATACAAACTCCACGGTGGCTGACAACATCAATGCACTGCTTGGTCATTATATGGTCACTGTATGATGCAAGTAATTGCTCCTATTTCTAATAAATGTGTAAAAGGAAAGAATGCCAAGTGGAATTCTTTGGTTAAACAATTTGACACAAGAAAGTTTTGGAAATGTTATCAGTAATACAGGAATCTTAATAAACACAACTCAACTTCCAGTTTTTATTTCCCTTTATATATTTTACCCATTACTCCCTGTAGTTTCCTACTTTTACAGGTATCTTGTATGATTAGCCACAAAAACAGATAAATTATTCCTAAAGACGATTTCAAACCTAAAATAAATGAGGGAAGCAGAAGTATGCAAGACAAGTGGCCGGATGGGTGCCTTGAGCCTTTTAGCCACAACAAGAGTGCGCCGAGTGCACTAATTAGAATAGCCATTGAGACATCAGTTTCTGCAGAACGGGGACACTTCACCTTAAACACTAACGGAGAGATTTCTGTAGTGGTTACCGTATGTGCCCTACAAGGCTATGTGCTTAGTTTAAACTGTCAGCTCTACAAATCATTCCTATTTCTCAGAAATCAATCATGTCTTTTCATGTTTAGAGCAGAAAAATATTGCTCCTGAAAAATTGGTTACGTGGCTTTACTGGACTCCTAAGTTAGTAGCAAATGTCCCCCTTATGTAGTCATACATCGCTTCTCCTGTATAATAACATATATAGGCAGATTTGTCAGGAATGAGTTTGAGAAAGCTGTCAACTGGTAATTGGCTGAAATTGTAATTATCGGATAAAACTCATGAGTCATTTGAAATAGAGGGTGGAAATCTGTGCTATACTGTAAGTATAACCTATGTACAGGCTGTCTGTTCTATTGGTGTATTCATAGCTTATGGTAAGGGAATACTGGGTAATGAACACTATGAAGAACTGATCTCTATTACAGATGTAGCACTTCCTCTTAATGTGAGAAAAGCAATGGTGAAGAAGGAAATTTCACTTTTAAAACTAACACTTTTGTTAACGGGCAAACCAACAGTGGAAACTGACTCATCTCACCACAGCTTTTCTTGTCTTAACTCGACTGATCTGATAAGCACATCCTTTTCCTCTATAATAATAGAGTGTTAGAAAAACTTTAAGCTAAAAATCCCCATGATTTTCTGAAACAATCAATTTACGATGTATTTTCATTCAATTTAAATATGCCATACATGGACAACAAAAATGACTCATTCATTATCAGCCAAGTGTTTCCAAGGTTGTTTACAACTGAGTTTTAAATAAAAATATGAAATTCTGAATAAGTTTTTTTGTTCACCTTCTCTCCTTACTGTTACTGACTATCTCCTAAAAGGACAGGAAGATTTACAATATTTATTTTTGGCTTTGTGAAAGTTTTCAGATGTTGCAAATTTCGGTGCATAATATATTTGAGATAAAGTTGCAATACGTTTCAGTTCTCAAATTGAAGAGTGCGAAAGGTAAGGCAGCTTTCAACAGTTCATCCTATGGAGTTATTAAGGTGGGATTGCAGAAAATCAATTTACATGCATAGGAAGCAGAATTTGATCAAAAACTTATACATTTTTTATAAAACAAAAAGAGCATATCAGTTAAAGAGGACCAGTCACTTGCTCAAAAAATTGAGTTACCGTAAATACCTTGCAAATATCTGTGCTCCCTTAGTTATGCAGCTCTTTTACCTTTTGCACTGCATCATACCCTTACAGAGATATTCACATTGGCTTCTTCCAGAGCGCACCATGTGAAATCTCTGTGCTGCAATCCAGCAGGGCATCTATTCAGAGTATTCTCTTGGAGTGTGCGCTTTCATCCCTCCCTCCCAGATGTAGCCACTTCTTTTATTGTCAGTATCTGGAAGTAAGGAGTAGAAGCGCACCCCCCAGAGAAGGCTGTAAAGAACCACCCATTTGGACTACAAGGCAGAGATTTCTCATAGTGCACTCAATAAACAAGTGTGAGTATCTCTGCAATGAAGTGGCATAGCACAAAACTGAAAAATAAGTGAAGCTCAGGTATTTTTAAGGTGCATTCAAATGAAAGGGGGGCATCAGAAAACTGAGAAAGCATATAAGTTAAGAGAGTACTTGGCTGCATTTTGTTTATTGAAAGCTTGCATTAAAACTAATGTCCTAATGGAATAAATCCACATGTATACTCTCATACAGTGCTTGATGCTGCGCTATATTAGCAATGCTTGTAGGCGAGTAAATAGCAGGTCTACAGCGTTACAGTACAGTCTCATTGGACTCTACACACTGGAGTTCCAGCACTGTACATATTGGAGGTAGTCATAACCATGCTATGGCCATATGGTGGGAATATAATTAGATTATTATAATTATGCTTTTTTCACTTTTGACCTTTGCTAACAACGTGAGTTTAATTTTGTAAGATCTTCTCCAACATGGCTGCCAGACAGAGGCTGCAATTTCAAACATTCTGTGATGCATCTGAGGCATGGATGGAAATAGACTAGGGTTCTAAGTCTACGTGCATTGTAGTTTAGGTGTGATGCTAAATGCAAACACTTTATTTCTGTGTATATTGTCTTCCTTAATGTTATTTTACACTATGGCAAGAAAATGAGCGGAGACGTCACCAGGCACAGCTAAATGACATTTGATTGAGTTGTCTGTGTGGGCGGAAAACTTGTTTTGTTTTTTTTTTCTCTCTCTCTCTGCTTAGCAGCAAATTGTCTTAAAAATATCAGGCGCTGTCACGTCAGTAAATAACTTAACGTAGGCCTCTAATGTGCAGCATGTGTTACATACGGCAGATCAGGAATTTATATTCAACTAAATATACAAAAGAAGACCTGAAATTGCTCATCAGTTGTCTAATTACTAAAGGCTTCATTATGTTCTCATGACTAGGCTCCGGATATCTGTAATAGAGAGATATTGCTGCTACGTATCTGTATCTGCTGTGTGTTCGGATATGTTGCAATAGTCAAGCTTTTGGAACAGACAAAAATGGCTCCATAATATTTTATTGTATGAGACTTTCTGTATCGAGTCTTGGTGGCATAAGGGGGCTGTATGAAGCCGAGAAATATGATGGATGCTCAATCCAACTCTGTAGGTACTAAATACATTCTTCCTTTGTAGTACTGAGTCAATGAAAAATATCTCAATACTGCCTGCATGGCAGTGCACATAGACTGTATGGCTCAGTACTCAATACAAGACCCCAAATGTTCTTGTTTCTGGTGTTATTATCCGCTTATCATTGTGTTTAAACTGTAAACAGACTGACATTACGTTGGACGCCCACAGCTGGATCCTACACTCTGATCAGCAAGAATGAGGCCCCATACAGGGAGATAACCAGCAGTGATATTTGTTACAAGCACAATCCTTTGCTTTTCTAATCTCAGCATAAATTGGTATATTTTTAATTTTCTAAGTAAATCAATTGCAGCAATTATAAGCCACGTTAAACTCTAAGGTCAGTAAGACAGTAAGGATATTTCTGTATTTCCTAGGCGCCCCAACAAAGGTCAGCAGTACTCTTCTCAGCAAATATAAAGTAGATGGGTGCAGAGCGTTATTGTGACATCTGTATCGGTGCCTGGCCTTCCTGTCTCTGCTTCTGTTGCTGGGCGTTGTGGTTGACAATTCTAGTTCTGTGCCCGTGGGGCGGGTGGTTCCATTCAGGCTGGGAGATATAGGGCAACTTCTGTCCGTGTTGCTCCATGCTGGGTGGGGCCGCAAGCTATTTAAGCTCCAGAATTCTTGATAATCACTGCTAGTTATAAACAGACTTGCTCCTGTGTTTTCTTTGCTTTGCTATATTCCCAGTAGACATTCCTGTTTTAGACCTCGGCTCATTTATGACTATTCTATGTCTTTACGATTTTGTTCCTACACTGACCTCTTGTTTTTGATCCAGCTTCCAGACTATTCTTTTGCCTCTGGTTCGTTCCTCTGGACCATTTTGCTAGTTGTGAGCTGCTACATCGTTCCAGTGTTTGCTGGGAGCACTGGAAGTCACTTCTCAATCAGAACGAGACCCTCAGAGACTTACATTGATGCTTGTGATCATTACCTCTTACTTCCAGTCATTCAGAAGCTGTGGTCAAAAGATAGTGGATTGGGATTGGTCACTGCAATGGCGCTACAATGACACTGGTGACCTATCCTTAGGATAGCCCATCAACATATGATTGGTGGAGTTCCAATATCAGTGACTCCCACTGATCAGCTGTTCTTAGCATCTGTGATGGCCTGAATGTCAGGAGGAGAAGAGGCGTCGCACAGCAGAGCTGCATCAACTCTTTAGTGGCACCTAATCACATGAATAGAAACAGATCAGTAATTAGCAAATGAAAAGGAAAGGATCTATCTACAGCTTCTGGCAGCTGTTTCTGAACAGTTGATTGACCTGTGCTATTTCACTCCTCAAACCAACCATTGCTGAGAACAGCTGACTAATGGGGGTGCTGAGTGTTTGACCCACATCAATCTGATATTGATCACCAACATCTTCATGGAGTCTATGTGCCAGATTCATCAAGATCGGCATTGTTCACGCCAGTCTAGAAAAGGGAGCGTGCTGGAATCAGACACTCCTGATTCATGAAGAGGTGCATGCCTCTCCATGAATCTGGATCGTCTGAAGAGTGGTGTGCACTTCCATACGCTGCGTCAAAAAGCTCATTCCAATCAGGGACTGGAGTGAAATTTCTGGAGTACGGAATGTCAGAGCTTATCAGGAATTAGAAGAGCTGCACAGTCACATCATTGTCTCACACTGTTCCACCTATTTTGGCGAAGCTGGGAGAAACTGGCATGAAAACAGCAGAAGTTGTAAAATTTAGTCGCAACTCTGTGTTGTGCCAAAATTTTGCTTCTTTTCATAGTTTTTACGCCAGAATTCTGGCATGAAATATTTGATGAATCAGGCCCTTTATGGTCTTCCTCCGTGGTTTCTTCAAAGTCTCCTGGTTTACTTGCACTCCTAAAAAACATTGATAAGTTTACTGCTGTCCCATAAAACTAGCCCTAGTGAGTTTTACCCATGAAATTTGTGAGACTTGTAGGTATAGGGAATGATGATGTAAATGGCTACAATGTTGAGAATTTGTTAAAGTCACTAAATTGTTGTGCATTTTAACATCAGGCTTTAGTCACAATGGTGCTTTCCTATTTTTCAAGTCAATCCCAAGCATAGACAAAACAGGACACACAAAACAGGACAGAGACACAATGACCTTGAAATGGTTTCATGACTGTAATGTTGGGTTTTGTCAGACCTCTAAATAATCTATTATTTCCCTTCATTAAAAAAAACTCTCAGCAATTCTGTTTATGGACTTGGTACCTTCTTAATGTCCCTGAATATAAGGTACTAGATCACATAGAAGTAAATTAAATTCACAACAGCTGTAATACTTCAAAAAGCTGTCAGTAAACAGTCTACTGTCTTTTTCCTTAGGGACCTCAGATTCCGATAAGAAACCGCTTTTCTTACTTTTCCATTTCAAAACTATCTGTGATGATATGAGTTATCAGGAGAGTTATAAAACACCTTCTAAAAGAAACGTACACTTGTTTGTACAGATAAAAACTGTTTATGTGATCTGTACGGATAAATCTGATTTATGCTTCCGTAAATGTATCATTTACATATGCAAGGAACGTTGCAATGTAACATCGCACCACGACATTTCGGAACCCGGAAAGGATTTTACGCTCCTTCACTTTCAAAAGATTTAAAGCTGAACTGAATTATTAGAATTCATACTGGGTAGAGTGGTCTGGGTGAACGTTCTCTCCCACAAGCCATGAATACTATCATTCCATGTACACTGACTTGACTCGGATACAGAGGCAAAAACGTGGGCAGTTGATGTGACAGATGTACTATTTAGGGACAAAGTTATATAACATGTAGGGCTCAGAGGACACTTTTTAACAAGAAGCAATCTGGTTAAATAAAATACTATACTGTTAATAAAAATGCAGCAATTTTTCACCAGTCCATCAGAGTTTAGACAATACTGCTGCCATACAGCTGCAATAAGAGGCAAGAATAACTGTAAGCAATTCTGAACTGTTCAAAGTCTTATAGATAAACCTGTGCTGAAGCACTTTTCACAAAAAAGGTTTTTAATTGAAGCATTATCAAATGTACAGGTAAAAACCTCCAGAACTGTAAAGCCCTTTTTCGGCATTTTTAAATATGTTTTTAGTAGTTTTTTTTGTCTTTTTTATATATATTTTTCCAGGCTCCTCTGAAGACTAGGTACTACTACTAAGAAGATTATGTAGGAAAAACACCTCAAAAAAAAAATCTTCAGAATGTTGTTTTGATAAAAATGCCACTGACCCCCAAAATTCAAGGACAAAGTTCTGTATATGTGGACATTTTTATATTTTCCAACAGACCTTTAAACCTACATGACTGTGAAGTGTTAGACCCCCACCCAAAAACACCTATAGAGATAAACTAAATAAAAAAAAACAGCTTTATCTTGCAGGGTAAGGCTGCTTTCACACATCAGTCTTTTGACGTCAGGCGCGATCCGGCGTGTTTTTAAAAAAACGCATCCGGACAAGACGCTGGCTGCAACTTTTTTTTTTTTCTTTTTTTCTGGAGCCGCCATCGGCGCATCAGGCGGCCGGAAATAATGAAAGCCTATGTAACCGGAACAGTCTTTTGACAAATCAATCTCTTTCTCTCTCTCTCCATTGGTACCTGTATTTTCCACATAGAAATTTTCTTTTTCCGGGTTGAAAAGGTCAGGACGGATCCGGCAAGAAAACTGATCAGTTGCATCAGTTTTTTTTTTAAAATCAGCGCCGGATCCGTCCTATCAGGCATAGGACGGATTATGCCTGACACAAAAAGACTGATGTGTGAAAGAAGCTTTAGCTGTAATCTCCCTTCATACTGTACACACCAAAAAGGTCATCCATAGACTTTACTAGCCAATACTGTATTCTTTTTGCAAATATTTGTCCAAAATAGCCAGTATCCTGCTCCTATACATTGAATCTGAGAAACTCACTACCCGGTTTTCTAATTTGAATAATGGTGTACATAAATGTGATCCTACATAGGTATCAGGTATATGCCACTGACTACAATAACTTTGTAACTGGTGCACTTAGAATGTAATTATAAAATAAGTTGACATGCACTATCGTGATAACAAAAAATATAGTTACTAGAAAATTAGTCAACTCTGCAAACAAAACATGCCAAATTGCCAATCCTAAAAACTAGTAATACAAAACAACAAATTAGCCATAAATTAATCAACAGAGCACAACATAAAATACATTCTACTACTTTGTGTTCGGATTGTGATAAGCAATCTTTATAAGACTTCACGAACATTGAAAAGAATTTGACTTTGGGAAACGGAAAACTTTCCTCTAGAGTTTTCTCTATCTTTGCAGATTTTGGCAATACATTTCCTGACTACGACGTTAATTATTCAGCCATCATAACTAATTGAATGTCAAAATGATTAAGAGTTACTTTCCAAAGAAATGGAAAGAACAGACAAATATAAGGCAGTGAAAACTGCAACCCTCTGTGTCGTAGGGAAACTAAATAAGGTTTAATTGCCTATTAAAAATGGACTATGTCTGCAACAGAAGAGAAGATGAGGCGGTTTGTGGAAGAAACATATTGGGGTATGTAGATGGACCGCTTAGTGGAGGGGGTGATCACCTGGATAGTAAATGTAGTATTTTGAGTAGGTCTGAGGCTCTGAGCATTGTGCTGCACTGGGTTCCATAGTTTTATTGCACAGCAGAAGACTTTGTTTTGTATGGATTGATTAAAACTAATAAAACGAGGCATGCTAACCTTCCTGCGCTCCCGCTGATCCAGCACAGGTCGCTCCTGAGGTCTCTGCCAACTCTGGAAACAGTGTTTCCCCGTTCAGAAGTCGAGCGATCAGGTGTCATTGGATGTATCTTCAATGCTTTCTTCTTGTCACCTAACCACTGAAGTCACTTACAGGTTGCAGTGATGCTGGCACTTCTAATCAAGGCAGACATCACTTCGGCAGCTGGTAGAGACCTCTGGAGTAGCCTGCGCTGGATCTGCGGGGGGTGATGCAAGGGTGTGCATGCTTCCATTTATTATTTTTAATTAATACCTGCCTGAAAAAAATATTTTTCTCTTTGACAACCACTGTAACTCTTTTAATCAAGGGAAGTTTTATCCATTTACTCCTTGCATAGATGCCCCAATAGCGTGTATAAAATGAGTAGAGTTGAGCGAATTTGTTCGGGTTCCCTCTTATTCGGCAAGCTATAGCGCTTATCGAATAACCTGCAGAGGGAACCCGGCTTCCTGGATTGCGCCGGCTAATCAGCTGATCGCCGCCACAGCTGCATGTGTCGCGGCTGTGTCACAGTCACAGCACATGCATGGAGAGCCTGTTCGTTGGGCTCTCTTATGCATGTGTTGTGACTGTCACACAGCCGCGATACATGTAGCTGCAGCGGCGATCAGCCGATGCGATCCAGGAAGCCGGGTTCCCTCTGTAGCTTATTCGGTAAGCGCTATAGCTTGCCGAATAAGAGGGAACCCAAACAAATTTGCTTAACTCTAAAATTGGGCACAGGAAAAGGAGGCAATGGCCATTGTCTCTGCACACACAACTGGGTGAATGTTCAGGGAGGGTGACACAATAAACAATAAATCTTTCCTCCATGTAGCAGTCAGTGAGGTCAACTTTCAGGGATTGGCACTGAGCACATAGTATCTGCAATCACTTACTTCGTAAACCACCTTTGTACATAATTTTATTGTTCAAGATGTCATAAAGCTATAGTCTGTACCATGGGGCAGAGATAGAGTACTTGGATCTGATGAGGCACAATGCAAAACAATGCAGGTACTAGTGTTTGGCAGATTCTCGGCAGGAGACCCCTACCAATATTTTATGCTAAGATGGAAAATCAAAGTATAAACGTTTGTGCAAATAGTTAACTCTTTTGTCTAAATAAATAATACTAGTCCCATGTTAAGATTAAATAATTATTGTATTTTCAATAAACTTTGCTTTAATGAATATTACAGGTGAATATAATACAATCTCTATTATTGCTTATCACAGAAATCTGCTTATTTATTACTCCTTCTTAGCCACGTCTTCCTCTCCCGCTACAATCTGTCATGGCCAAAGAAAGATAGACTGCCAGCATAGTGGGGTGTCAGGTTACACAACATATTAAACTCTATGTAAAGTTCAAGGGGGAGGTGATGAGATTAGTGGGGAGTGAGGAGTCCTCAGCACAGTGAGACTGGGCACATCGAGCTGCAGCTTCTAGCAAATATATTTTACTACAGTGCAGGATTCACAGCCACAAAGTTCAGTACTGTTGAATAATGTCCACTATGCTGCTGCTGCTGTTTCTCTTTGTGTGCTACAGAAATATAAGCCATATTTCTCTGAGTAATGTGTATGTGAGACATCATAGCAGATAGTCTCCACCCACTAGCTCAGAGAAAACTGAAAATAGCTTTAGTATGGCAAGCTTGTGAAAAATTAATTCAGGATACAAGCCATATAGTGGCTGCAAATGGTGTTATTATTCATGTACAATGTACAAATAGTGGTTTATTCTGAAAAGTCACCTGACAGGACTGGCACACTTCAAAATTTATAAATATTCATTTAATGTTCACATCACTGCATCACATTTTAAGAACATTTGCCATATACATCCATGCAATATGAATTATGTATCATTTATTTTTTTAACTTGTGACTTTTTATAAAAAGGTCTGATGCAGTGTAAATACATAGGGCTTTACAAAAACCCATTTGTAGGTTGTTAAAAAATAACTAAGATTTCACCTATTTTATTCAAATGTAGAAATCTACGGTACAATCTGCATATTAGTGCAGGAAGATTCACATACTGATTTATCCCAGCGACCCTATGGAAAGGATGTGCTTGGTGTGAACTGTACCATACAGCCACACTTAACTCCCAGCATGAGCCTCATTTCTCCATACCTCGATACATCTCTGGACCCTGGGCTGTCAGGATTTTATAAGCACAGACTGCGAGCTAGAGTCAAACTCAGGTACTTCCGATGACAGGATGCAATGCTCAACCAGTGCCCAAATCAAACTTGACAGGTTAGAGATGATTTTTAACAGCTGGATTTAATTTTCATGTTATACATTTACAGTCTAGGAGACACATAAAAAAATAGAAGTCTGAACTGATTTTAACCCCACATATCTCACTAAGGCTGCACTGTCTGGAAGATATCGTTATTGAGAAGGCTGCTTCACGGTGATCACATGCATACAATGAGCCTGGAGCAATGAATATAGCATAATATATACAGCAAACTAATCCATAAAAATGCA
>JARQOD010000001.1:177079626-177382690 GCA_033576555.1 Oophaga sylvatica | reverse complement strand
AAAAATGCAATTTAGAATTGTCACACTTTTTATGATCGCCCAATGCCAACAGAAGCTCTAAACTTGTTACAGCTTTTCATATGTATTAAACATATGCAGGTTGACAGGACACGTGTGTCAAAGCTGAAAATGTACATGCACTCAATAAGGAGCGGACAATAGCAGTGGTCTGACAGGTGCCAGATCTGGGACTGGAAGTCTATAGAATGTCACCTAAAAAAGGAGGCTCGCTAAGTTAAAGGGGTTGCTGGGTCTAAAGCTACAAGGCCATGTGCACACATTGAGTATTTGGTACGTTTTTACCCCAGTATTTGTAACGTAACCCAAAACTAGGAGTAGAACAATCAGAGGAAAAGTATAATACGATACACTTTATTGATCCCGAGGGAAATTATGGTATCACAGCAGCGTTACAACAGCATTACAAAAAAACATTACAAACAGCGTTACATAGAGTAGTTACTAAACACAAATCTTGCACATGACTAGTGTGACAGTGTCACTGGTTTTATATGTGAAGGGAGGTATGTGTCACACAGGATGCTCTCCTGTGTGAACTAAGACCTGCTTTATTTATCTGCCAGCATGTTATATGCTGGTAGGTTTACTCTGTTAAAGGGGTGTGGCTGAGCAATGTATAAAAGCTCAGTCCTGTTTTTTGTTTTCTCTGGTGTGGTCTGGAGAGGAAAGTCTCCAGACAGGATAGTGGAAGCTGCAGAGCTTTCCACAAGGACTTTAGCAGTGCAGTTTATGCTACCGAGAGCGGGCGGAACCCACTCATCTATGGACTGAGTTATTGTTTGTTTGTTTTTTATGTTTTTCCCGTTTAACCCAGAGGGGTCATGTTTACTTTTCCTGCGAAACCTGCATGAGTTTATGGCTGATAATAAACCAGCAGAAAGAAAACCCAGAGAACGTGTGTCCTGAGTCTGCCTTCAGGAGACCGAGCGAGTCGTTTTACCACAGTTGGTGTGAGAGTGCGTGCAGGATTCCAGGAACACGTGTACCTGCCACAAAGACCGGTGGATGTCCTGGGTGAAGGCTGCCAGACAGCTAGAGAAGTCCGGCAGCATGGAGGAGCTCGTTAAGCACCTGGTCCAGGCCCAGCAGAGCATACAGCAGCAACACCTACAGAGCCAGCAGAGCATACAGCAGGCCCAGCAGAGCATGCAGCAGCAGCACCAGGAGACGACCAAACTGTTGCTTCAGCAGATCCAGTTGCAGCAAAAGTCGCAGCAGCAGCACCAGCAGGAGGCGCAACAGCAGATACAGCTTTTGGCAGACGCCATCCAGAGCCAGGCGGCCACCCCAACCCCAGGGCCGACTGATGATTCTCACGTCAGGAAGGCGGGCCATGCAGAAGATGACCCCTGGGGATGATGTAGAAGCATTTCTGACTGTTTTTGAGAGGGTGGCTGATCGGGAGAGACTTCCACCAGCACAGTGGGCAGAGGTTCTGGCGCCATATTTATCAGGTGAACCCCAAAAAGCGTATTTTGGCTTGGCGCTGCAAGATGCTAAGGAGTATCCCAAACTAAAGACAGAGATCTTAGCACGTCTGGGAGTAAATATGGCAGTAAGAGCCCAGCGAGTTCATCACTGGGCGTATGCTAGCAACAAACCCCCTCGTTCGAAGATGTTTGACCTATTGCATCTTGTTCAGAAGTGGCTACAACCGGAGTCCTCCACTCCGGCCCAGATGGTTGAGCGGGTGGTGATTGATAGATTCATGCATTCCCTTCCCAAGTCAGTACAGACCTGGGTTGCCCAGGGTGATCCCCAGAACGCAGATGACTTTATCGGCCTGGTAGAGAGGTACCAGGTAGTTGAGAGATCTCTTGGGAAACCGGATGCAGTCATTTCTCCCTACTGGGATACCCAAAAGGGGGTGGGTTCACCACGGAAGGGGTCTAGAGCCACCACTGGGGGGGCGTCCCACTCCTATTGAAGGGACCTTTAGAACAAGTGGGAAAGATATAGTTTGCTGGCGATTTCACAACCCTGGACATGTAGCCGCCAAGTGTCAAATATCCCTGAGCCCATGGACTGCAGCCTAGGCAGACGGGTCTCCTATTATGCCTATCCAGCCTGTAGCGTGGACTGTCGATCCGGCAAGGGACCGCAGGCGTGTGCAGTATCCATTAATGGAATAAAAGTGCTTGGGCTGTTGGACTCCGGGAGTCTGGTGACCTTGATCAGAGCATCCCTTCCCCACCAGTTGATCCCTTCCAAAACCCTGGGTGTTCGGTGCATCCATGGTGAAGCCAAGGACTATCCCGTGGCCACAGTAACAGTGGGGACAGACTGTGGTGCCCAGTCCCATGAAGTCGGGGTGGTAAAGGACCTGATACATCCCGTCATATTGGGCCGTGATTTTTCCTTATTCTGGGACTTGTGGGGGAAGGGAACTGGACTAAGTAGCATGGGGAAAAGCGAGATCCTTGAAGAAGAACCCCCGACAGAGTCTCAGAGAGAGGAGTTCCCACTGTGCGTCCTTGTCGGTGATGAGGGTGAGACGGTGACCGAGGAGGCCGACCTACCTGCGTTAGATATGTCCAGAGAGAACTTTGGGACTGCTCAAGTTCGAGACCTGGCCTTAAAAGGGGCGTTCGACCAGGTTACTATATGTAATGGGGTTGCCCAAGAGCCGGGGGCCGACACCAGATTCCCCCACTTTGCAGTACAGGGGGGAGTTGCTATATTGGGTGGCCAAACTGAGGGGCGGTGAGATAGTGGAACAGCTGTTAGTGCCGGGGCCATACAGAGGGCGGGTGCTAGACATGGCCCATTCACATGTTCTGGGGGGACACCTAGGGGTCGAGAAAACTCAGGCGAGGATACTGAGGAGGTTTTATTGGCCAGGGTGTTATCGAGAAATTCAAAACTTTTGTAGGTCCTGCCCCACCTGCCAAATAACCGCTCCCTCCTCCCACTTCCGTAGCCCCTTAGTTCCACTACCTGTGATAGAGGTTCCCTTTGAGAGGATTGCCATGGACCTTGTGGGCCCCAAGGTCAAATCAGCTCGGTGCCACCAATATATCCTGGTCGTCATGGACTATGCGACTCGGTATCCAGAAGCGGTTCCCCTAAGGAACATGTCCAGTAAAAGTATAGCCCGAGAGTTGGTCCATATTTTTGCTCGGACAGGTCTACCAAAAGAGATTCTAACAGACCAAGGAACCCCCTTCCTGAGCAAGGTGATAAAGGAGCTTTGCAGAGTCCTTCAGATAACTCAGCTGCGGACCTCGGTTTATCATCCACAAACGGACGGCCTAGTGGAACGCTTCAACAAGACCTTAAAGGCGATGCTCAAGAAGGTCGTTGAAAAGGATGGGAGAGACTGGGACTACCTGCTCCCATTTTTGCTTTTCTCGGTCAGAGAAGTTCTTCAAGCCTCCACGGGCTTCTCTCCATTTGAGCTCCTATATGGGCGGCATCCAAGAGGTCTGAAGTCATGCCACACCGGAGTATCATCGAACATGTCGCCCAGTTACAGGAGAGAATGTCAAAGGTGATGCCCATCATAAAGGAACATCTCCTCCAGGCGCAGGAAGCCCAGGCGAGAGTCTATAACCGGTCGGCGAGACTAAGACAGTTCCAGCCCGGAGACCGTGTTTTGGTGCTGATCCCTACCGTCGAGAGCAAGTTCCTCGCCAAATGGCAAGGTCCATACGAGGTGGTGGAGAAAGTCAGCGGGGTTAATTAAACAGTCCACCAGCCTGGCCGAAGGAAGGCACATCAAATATATCATATAAACTTGCTCAAGCCGTGGCGGGACCGTGAACCTGTGGAAACTCCTTGCCTGGGAGCCGCACCAGAAGGCAAGGTGGAGGAGGTCACTATTTCAGAGACTCTATCACCGGCCCAGAAGCAACAATGTCGAGAATTACTACAGCAGAATCGGGACCTGTTCTCAGAGTTGCCAGGGCATACACAAGTGATAGAGCATGACGTGCTAACAGAACCGCATGTACGAGTGAATTTGAAGCCGTATCGGATTCCAGAAGCACGCCGGGAGGGATCTCGGCTGAGGTGAAGAGGATGTTAGACCTCGGGGTAATAGAGGAGTCGAAGAGTGGGTGGTCGAGCCCAATCGTCCTCGTGCCGAAACCCAATGGAGAGTGGAGGTTTTGTAATGACTACCGTCGGCTAAATGAGGTATCCAGGTGTGACGCGTACCCGATGCCCGCGTCGACGAACTCATCGAGAGGCTTGGACCGGCGAGGTCCATCACCACTCTTGACCTGACGAAGGGCTACTGGCAGATCCCATGTCCCAGATGGCTAAAGAGAAGACGGCTTTCTCAACACCGGATGGCTGTTTTCAATACACGCGGATGCCGTTCGGACTACAGGGGCCCCAGCCACTTTCCAGAGGGCTATGGATCGGATCCTAGCCCCACATAAGAAGTATGCCGCAGCCTACCTCGACGACATTGTGGTCTTTAGCTCAGACTGGGCTAGTCACCTACCTAAACTACAGGCCGTTTTGGACGCACTAAGGAAAGCAGGATTTACCATAAATCCGAGAAAGTGTGCCATCGGAAAAGAGGAGGCCAAGTACCTGGGCTATGTTGTTGGGAGAGGCGAAATAAAGCCGCAGATCAAGAAAGTGGAGGCAATTCAAACCTGGCCGCAACGCTCTCAAAGAAGCAGGTGAAAGCATTCCTGGGAATGGTGGGATACTACCGGCGGTTTATCCCGAATTTCGCCACGATTGCCGCCCCACTAACAGATCTTCTAAAAGGCACCAAATCAACCATGGTGAAATGGACGGAAGAAACGGAGACCGCGTTTCAAAAGCTGAAGCCAACACTGTGCAAACAGCCTGTCCTGGTCGCGCCAGACTTTAAGAAAGAATTTGTGGTCCAGACTGACGCATCAGAGGTTGGTCTAGGGGCCGTACTCTCCCAAGAAATAAATGGGGAAGAACATCCCATTCTCTATCTAAGCCGAAAGCTGTCCTCCTGCGAGAAGAACTACGCCATAGTAGAGAAAGAGTGTTTAGCTATAAAATGGGCCGTGGATACACTGAAATATTACCTACTAGGCCGGAAGTTTAAATTAGTATCAGACCATGACCCGTTGAGATGGTTGAGGGAAAAGAGGGGAAAAAATGCTAGGGTAACTAGATGGTTCCTAGAGCTTCAAGAATTTAACTTTCACGTGGAGCATAGGCCAGGGAAGTTACATGGGAATGCAGATGCCCTCTCTAGGATTCCCTGTCTGGTGTCAGAAGGTGCCCAAACCCCGGCTTTGGGCAGAGGGGGGAATATGTGACAGTGTCACTGGTTTTATATGTGAAGGGAGGTATGTGTCACACAGGATGCTCTCCTGTGTGAACTAAGACCTGCTTTATTTATCTGCCAGCATGTTATATGCTGGTAGGTTTACTCTGTTAAAGGGTGTGGCTGAGCAATGTATAAAAGCTCAGTCCTGTTTTTTTTCTCTGGTGTGGTCTGGAGAGGAAAGTCTCCAGACAGGATAGTGGAAGCCGCAGAGCTTTCCACAAGGACTTTAGCAGTGCAGTTTATGCTACCGAGAGCGGGCGGAACCCACTCATCTATGGACTGAGTTATGGTTTGTTTGTTTTTTATGTTTTTCCTGTTTAACCCAGAGGGGTCATGTTTACTTTTCCTGCGAAACCTGCATGAGTTTATGGCTGATAATAAACCAGCAGAAAGAAAACCCAGAGAACGTGTGTCCTGAGTCTGCCTTCAGGAGAGCCGAGCGAGTCGTTTTACCACACTAGCCACAATACGTAACAAACAAAGGTACGCAAATCTCTGATCATTTCCATTAGTGCGCCAGCCCTAGGTCGTAGCCATCTTTCACCCTTAGTGAATAGACACACAACCACTTCTGCATGTTTCAGCCACTCCTGGTAATGGCTTACAAATACAGAGGAAAAACTCAGCAAATACTCAAAGTGTACAGACTTGTGAGTCCTCACATTGCGCACACTGTGCGCTATGAAGAATCTCTGGTGCCAGTGAAGGGGGGGCACAGGGCCAGTTGCTGTGGGCCTGAACCCCTCTTCTAAACAGGAATCACAGCTGAGTGTGCTGTGCTTTCTTTACTCACTTGTTTGGGAGTCCTTATTACCTCCCCATCCATGGGACAGGTTACAGCTACAGACATGACAGGAGACCTTAGGTTCAGTCAATCAGGTTCAGCTTTAATGTGCAATTCGGATACATGTTGCTGCAGCACACAGAACATGGAGTGAGACAGAATTGACTCTGGAGAATGTTCCCTTTGTTTAGTGTACTTTCAGTCCTTGACCTGCTCTGTCCATGCCTTAACAGCTCCTGTTGGTACCAGGGACTTTCTATCTGGCATAACAGCTTCCCTGAGGCCCACCATCCTTCCCTTTTGCTGAGACCCGACCAACCTCTTCCTCACAGACAGAGATATGGTACTCAACACCTCTTCCGTGCCCTAGGCCCAAGACTGCCCTGATGTCCTCATGAAGCTTAAGATGAGTCCTCAAAATGTTTGGAGACGTGCACTGAGAGGTTCCTTTCCTTTCAATATTTTTATTGACAAATTTTAAAACCATACAATAATGACAAAAGTGTTTCACAGCTGGATATTAATAGGAGGGAGGGAGGAAAAGGGGAGGGGGATGAGAAAAGGGTGAGGGAGGAGAGGGAAAAACACACAGAGAACTTATGCTGAGAGGTTCCTTTCACTTCTGCTGCATCTGCTTTCTTGGAACTTGTAGGACGCTGTCACTAGCACTTCCTTTAATTTCCACTCACACACTAGACTCTGCACTTGACTCTCTCCTTGATTCTACAGTGACTGAAGCAGGACTGCTTCCCCTTATTATCTGATCTAGCGCCTCCCAACTAGTGGGCTAAACCCAAGCTGTTAACTATATACTACCCTCTGTGATGCAAACTATATCCGTATCCATTGTAATTGTTACTCTAGTGGACAGACCTCCCCAATCCCCAGGAACAGCCTTGAGGCCGAGCCTCCAGAAGAACAAGAACACAAACCGGCCATAAGGATAAAATGCAACACTTTATCAAACATATAACACAACACATTATCATATAACACTGTTCACACTAACTCCCTGTTGACATGATGTCTTTATCTACCCCCTTACACTAGGAGCGGTGGTCAAGTGACTGCAAGTATGCAATCTGTACACTCCAGGCCACATTCCAACTAGATGGCAGCAGCCTTGCTCTGTAACAAGGTGGCACAGGGTGGTAGTCATGGGCGAGATCATTAAATCACAGTCAGTGAGTCCCCCGGCACCTTGTACATGAAAAGGCAAGTGAAGTCCCAGTCCTTCGGCACAGCCAGTTACCTCCATCACACGTTCACTTCGGTTGCAGGGGATCAGATCTCAGGAAACACCACAAGCCACAGTTCTGCTCCAACGATGAAACCTTACTGAACACAGTGCAAACAAGACAATGTTTCCTCTACTTTCTCTGCAGCCTCTGTATGTTACATGCCACCAGCTCCTGTCCTGGTCCCGAGCCCCGAATTCCTTCTGGGATCGATCCCGCAGAGGCAATGTTCGTCGACGCTGCCCGTCAGCCTAGGGCAGCTTTTATCCCCTCGACCGGGAAATCCTCTGTCCTCGCTACAGTGCATGTCTCGGTGCATGTGGCTGGGAGTATACATATTGCACACTTGCAGTCACATGATCACCGCTCCTGGAGCCGGCACTGATAAAATCTTCACAGCGCATATGTTCTGAGGATTCACAAGTCTGCAGTCACAGAGTGATGCAGGCTTCTAGTTTTAGATCGAACAACCCTTTAAGGTGCCCATATTATCTTTGGCCAGTTTCACACATCCAAAATTTAAGGTCTAAGTATGTTCCGTGATGGCTGCGGACCTCCTAACCAAAAATAAAAAACCTCATAGGCATATGTGAGGACGTTCAGTCTGGGTCAAGAGAACTGTGGGAGTCCCTACAGCAGTCTGTGAATGACGAATGTGTTAAATTGGCCATAGTTTGATGAGCACTTGTTTGGATCTCAGTTATGTTTCCCATCACACCTGTACACATACATGTATGACTTGTCTGAGCACACAGTTCTTCATTGAGGAAAGTGGAATGAGACCTGTGAGAACAAAAAGATTTACGTGTTGAAATTCAAATAGCCTAATCCTTCTTTCAAGCGCCATCATCGGTTGAGGAAGAATTGGAGGACTATTACACATATTAGATCGGAAATTAAAGGGAAACTGACATCAGGTTTTTGCTATCTGAGAGCAACATAATGTAGGGGCAGAGCCCCTTAATCCAGCAATGTGTCATTTATTGGGCTGTGTGTTGCTGTTGTGATAAAATCACTGCTGCAGATCTGGCAGTTCTCTGAAGGCTGAGCTCTGAATAACCCCGCCCACAGCACCGACTGACAGCTTTCTGTGTACATTGTCAGCTTTCTGCCTATGCACAATCACTGGTGGGGTTATACACAACCTAAATTGTACATCGCAATAATAATGTATAGCACTCATGACATTAAATTTACCTAGAGGCATACTGAGGCTTCGATTTGCTGAAGTGCAACCATGTCTGACAAAAAGAATTGTGGTATGCTATATCTAATATTGTATAGAGCAGTACTTAGCAATGCTTTCAGGGAAGAATAACCCAGCACTGTATGAAGCACCATTTGGCGGCACACTGAATGGCCTTAGTCTGAATAATGACTGCACTACGTCTGAAGTCTTCACGTTATGAACACAGATATATACAGCCAATTTTACTGCATGGGGCTTTGCTGTTCTGTACTTATTAATACCAAGCTTTAAAAAGTAAACCGCACACTGCTCTCTATACATCATGCCAATACCAGCAAAATGGAGAGAGTGCCTGGAGGCAGTGGGTGGCATAACTACTATCCATGTGAAATAGGACCTAGGTTTGATTTATTTCTCCAAATAAATTAAAAAAAAGTCAGCAGAGATCTTTACTGGAGTTTTTCTTTCCTTTCAAGAAAAAAAAAACAGCTTTTAAATAAAATGCAAACCCACACACATCAATTCGCACATTTTTTTCCCTCCATCATTCCTTTCACAATATATGGAGTAAGCAATTGAATGGAAAAGGCTGACCTTATTTTGTCCGTCTATGTGTGATTTTTTTTTATAAAGTGAATTATTGATTAAAACATTACAGACTTGACTGAGCCTTGCGGCAATGATTACTGCTGAGAAATGGACCTTCTCCAATTTATTGAGCGTTTAATTGTGTCCTTATGAAATATTTTTCAGTGGTCTCTACTTCGTTTTTCCTTCACAAACATGAAGTGCATACAGAAAGCTGTCACACAACTGCCGATGATGGGGATAATTATTAGACATGATATTTTTACACTGAACACATTCTCAGTATGACCGCCATATGGAAACAAGTGACTGTATTGAGCGCACAATCCCGGCTAATGCTGCACATAGCGTGTCTACAAGTTTAACCAACCAATATTTTTCACTATAGCTCCAAAAAATTTATATGACAATGGCTTTCCTTATACTTTCTTATATTTGTTCTGGTCAGTGATGACTGATTTATAATACCAAAATACCTACTAGCGAATGATGGCAACAATTTCTAATGGTTGGAATCAATCCTGAAGGTACTGCCACACTAAACAATCCCGCTAGCGATCACGATAACGACGCATACTAATGCGATCGCTAGCGGGATTGTTTCTATATCGCTGATAGCGGCTTAACTTAGCGATGTCGTTAAGGACGCTATCGCGGTTAGCGATCTCCTTAACGACTTTAGCGGTACAAAAGTACCGCTAAATCGCTAAGAAAAGGTGCCACACTCAGCGATATAGCGATACCAGCGGGGGCGCCGACGATAAAATAGGGTCCGGAACGATGTCAGCGACGAGCGAGATCACAGCAGGATCTCAGCAGGGGCCACGTCGCTGGTAGATGCCGCACACTACAACATCGCTAACGGGATCGCTAAATAGTGACGTTTTTTAGCGATCCCGTTAGCGATGTTGTTTAGTGTGGCATACCCTTTAGTCCTCCAATAAATATCAATGGCCAGCATTAGTCATTTTACCCAAGGCGCAATTGATAACGTAAAAACTTAATTTACTTTATACAGTTACCGGTAAGTCCAAAAATATTTGGACAGTGCCCGAATTTTCGTAATTTGGGCTCTACATGCTATTATTTTTTTTATTAAAAATGAAACAACTGAGAAACAAATGAAGTGTAGACTTTCAGGTTTAATTAAAGGAGTTGGACCAAAATATCCTGTGAAAAAGGGGTTGTCCACTATAAATAAAAAACCCTTATACAATCCTCCGTGCTGGCGCCGTTCCAGGTGTCGGATCTCGTGGTCCCAGGGCTCTCGTGCGGTTGTTATGACTCGTGAGCCCGGCACCCAATCAGTTCTGGCGTCACTGTCCTCACCTTTGAACAAATTGAACATGAAGAGGAAGTCCGGGCTGTGGCTGATCTATGACTTCCTCTTTATGTTTAATTTGTAAGAAGACGAAGACCATGACGTCAGCGCTGATTGGGCGCCAGGCTCAAGTGTCACAACACCACACAAGAGTCATGGGAATCTGAGTGCCAACACCCCTGGAACGGCAGCAGCACAGGAGGCGAGTAGAGGCTCTTTTATTTTATTAGGGCCACACATTTAGAACAAGAAGGGGTTGTCCTAGAAGTGGACAACCCCTTTAAGTGACAAGAAGGGGAATGCAGTGGATCCCGGGCGATGCCTTTAATAGAGTTTAATCAAGGCGGTAAGTATAAAAAAAAAAAATTAAAATTTATTTCAACACACTTTGGAGTAGAACCTACCCCTTCCTCAGACATCATGATGGTGTGAGTACAACAGCCGGAGCAGCAACCACAACTGGAATATACATCAATCCTCATGTAGTTGTGCCACATACAATCTGTTCAGGTGAGCAACCAACTCTCCAACTCAACCTTAACTGTTGCCCATAGTGTTACACAAGGAGCACCTCTTGATTTTTTTTTTTATCACTCTGTGAAACGTTTAGAAATTGCAACCATTTTCCTAAAAAATCTTCTCATTTATGGGCCTTAAAAGTAATTGGACAAATGAACTATCATAATTTTTTTTTTTTTTAAATAATTTGTAGAAAATCTTTTGCAGCAATAATGGCCTGAAGTCTGGAAGCCATGGACGTCACCAAACGCTGGGTTTACTCCTGTGTGATGCTTTGCTGTTGTAGGATTTCAGTTTTCCCATTTCCATTATGGAGGACCACCCTCCAGGCCTGTACTCCTCCTGCTTCCACAGTGTACTATTCTGGTAGGCTAAGGGTGCTGTGCAGACCAGGGAATTCCATTTGCCTCAAGGGTCCTAGTCCTCAGGCTATTGTACAAGTTTCTTCTGGTCACTCCATCTCTATACGGCCCACTGTAGGGAGGAAAATAATCTCCTTACATGCTTTCCGGCTTGTTCACTGGCTGGTCCCCAACTGTACTCGGAGGTGCTCACTGGAACTCTGACTAGAATAATGGTTACAGGTATTTTCAGTGCGCCCAGAGGCTCTGCCCGCCAAGCCACTCGCCTAACAACTGCCTCACTGAGGAGCATAACTGCTTTCTACCTGGGCTGCTGCAATAAGTGCTGACATACAATGACAATAATACAAATCCGTACATGAAATAGTGCTAACCCTCAATAATATAAATAACAGTTAGAGTAAAACCCAACTCTGGGGTATTACACTTCTGTCTTCAGTCACATCATCAATAAACACTAGTGACCTGTTGCCATTGGAAGCCATCCATGCCCATGTCATAACAATGTCTCCACCATGTTTTACAGAGGATGTGGTGTGCTTTGGATAATCAGCCATTCCAAGCCTTTTTTCCATAGTTTCTTCTTCCCATCATCATTCTGGCACACGTTGATCTTTCAATTGTCCAAATAATGTTTTTCCAGAACTGGGCAGGCTATTTTTAAGGAAGATTAATGGTTTGCACCTTGTGGTGAACCCACGTATTTGCCCTCATGAAGTCTTCTCTTTATGGTAGACTTAGATACTGAAACGCCTACTTCTCGGAGAAGGTTCTTCACTTGGGTGGATGTTGTGAAGAGGCTTTTCTTCAGCATGGAAAGGATTCTGCGATCATGTACCACTGCTGTCATCCATGGACGTCCAGGCTTTTTTGAGTTCCTAAGCTTGTGTGCTGTTTTTTTGTTTTTTTTGCAGAATGTACCAAACTGTTGATTTGCCACTCCTAACATTTCTGCTATCTCTCTGATGGATTCTTTTTTTTTTTTTTTTCAGCCTAATGATGGTCAGTTTCTCTTCCATTGAGAGCTCCTTTGACGGCATATTGTTGCTTTACAGCAACAGCTTTTAAATGCAATTGCCACATCTGGACTCAGCTCCAGACCTTTTAAAGGGAATCTGTCACCCCATTTTTTGACTATAGGCTGCGGCCACCACCATCAGGGGCTTATCTACAGCATTCTGTAATGCTGTAGATAAGTCCCCGATGTAACCTGAAAGAGAAGAAAAACGAGTTAGATTATACTCACCCAGGGGCGGTCCGGTCCAATGGGTGTTGCGGTCCGGTCCGACGTTCTCTTCTTTGCTTCCCGTCGCGGCTCCGGCTCACTGCTCTGCCCTGTTGAGGGCAGAGCAGAGTACTGCAGTGCGCAGGCGCCGGAAAAGGTCAGAAAGGTCCAGGAGCAGCGACAGGAAGCAAAGAAGGGATGTCTTCGCTAGAAGATGGGAGGCGCCGGACCGGACCGCGACACCCATCGGACCGGACCAGACCCCGGACCGCCCCTGGGTGTGTATAATCTAACTTGTTTTTCTTCTCTTTCAGGTTACATCGGGGGCTTATCTACAGCATTAGAGAATGCTGTAGATAAGCCCCTGATGGCGGAGGCCGCAGCTTATAGTCGAAAAATGGGTTGACAGAGTCCCTTTAACTGCTTATTTCATGATGGATTAATGAAGGATTAGCCCTTGCAGCCCAATAAAGAGCTTTTGAGATAATTGTCCAATTACTTTTGGTCCCTTTAGAAAGAGGCAGCTACATATGCTGTCATTCTTAAACTCTTATTCCAATTAGGATGTAAATATCTTAAATTCAAGCTGAGAGTCTTCACTTTAAGCCCATATTGATTATGTAACTGTATCTTTAACATGTTTTGGTAAACAGCAAAAATGACAAAACTTGTGTCATGGTCCAAATATTTCTGGCCCTAACTGTAGTCATTTGGCAACACCACAGAAAACTAAACAGAAAATTTATGTTCTACATGTTGTATTAGGCTAGGACTACACTCAGACTTTGATGGCCTGATATATCTGTAGAGACAAAAATGGCTGTGAAAGCTCTATTTTACAAGAAATTTTCAAGTGATTTCATTGTACTCCTATGTAGAAAAAAAGTAGTTTGTACTAAAATCACTCTAAAATCGCCCTTCCCCACCACCTCAAAAAGAACTCACTTAAAAATCACTAGATAATTGACTGCAACAATTTTCAAAACATTTTCAAGCTACACAATTCATTCACATAGACAGCAATATCACAACAAGTGATATCGAGGGATATCTAATGTGTATTAGGGCACCAGACAACAGATTGCTGGAGAAGTTGTTGAACAGCCTCTCCGATTTCGGACAGCAGATCGTTTTGGTAGTACACCTGCTGCCAGACATGTCTGGTGAAAGCTTTCTCATAGTGAACACTCTTGTACATGGGAAAGATGGCCAAGATGGCTGCTGGCGAACGGTTGGCCATAGCAGTGTTTGTCCGGCAGCCTCTGAATGTGTATAATGAGCTTAAGAGTAGCCCTTGTCTACAGTCCCTCACACACATTAAAGTAATTAGAATCTGATCATTTAATGTGTACACAAACAGATAATTGAGGAATTAAAGAGAATCTGGCACACCATTTTTCGAGTATAAGATGAGGCCACAGCCATCAGGGGCTTATCTACAGCATTCTGTAATACTGTAGATAAGTCCCCGATGTAACCTGAAAGAGAAGAAAAACGAGTTAGATTATACTCACCCAGGGCGGTCCGGTCCAATGGGTGTTGCGGTCCGGTCCGACGTTCTCTTCTTTGCTTCCCGTCGCGGCTCCGGCTCACTGCTCTGCCCTATTGAGGGCAGAGCAGAATACTGCAGTGCGCAGGCGCCGGAAAAGGTCAGAAAGGTCCAGGAGCAGCGACAGGAAGCAAAGAAGGGATGTCTTCGCTAGAAGATGGGAGGCGCCGGACCGGACCGCGACACCCATCGGACCGGACCAGACCCCGGACCGCCCCTGGGTGTGTATAATCTAACTCGTTTTTCTTCTCTTTCAGGTTACATCGGGGGCTTATCTACAGCATTAGAGAATGCTGTAGATAAGCCCCTGATGGCGGAGGCCGCAGCTTATAGTCGAAAAATGGGTTGACAGAGTCCCTTTAACTGCTTATTTCATGATGGATTAATGAAGGATTAGCCCTTGCAGCCCAATAAAGAGCTTTTGAGATAATTGTCCAATTACTTTTGGTCCCTTTAGAAAGAGGCAGCTACATATGCTGTCATTCTTAAACTCTTATTCCAATTAGGATGTAAATATCTTAAATTCAAGCTGAGAGTCTTCACTTTAAGCCCATATTGATTATGTAACTGTATCTTTAACATGTTTTGGTAAACAGCAAAAATGACAAAACTTGTGTCATGGTCCAAATATTTCTGGCCCTAACTGTAGTCATTTGGCAACACCACAGAAAACTAAACAGAAAATTTATGTTCTACATGTTGTATTAGGCTAGGACTACACTCAGACTTTGATGGCCTGATATATCTGTAGAGACAAAAATGGCTGTGAAAGCTCTATTTTACAAGAAATTTTCAAGTGATTTCATTGTACTCCTATGTAGAAAAAAAGTAGTTTGTACTAAAATCACTCTAAAATCGCCCTTCCCCACCACCTCAAAAAGAACTCACTTAAAAATCACTAGATAATTGACTGCAACAATTTTCAAAACATTTTCAAGCTACACAATTCATTCACATAGACAGCAATATCACAACAAGTGATATCGAGGGATATCTAATGTGTATTAGGGCACCAGACAACAGATTGCTGGAGAAGTTGTTGAACAGCCTCTCCGATTTCGGACAGCAGATCGTTTTGGTAGTACACCTGCTGCCAGACATGTCTGGTGAAAGCTTTCTCATAGTGAACACTCTTGTACATGGGAAAGATGGCCAAGATGGCTGCTGGCGAACGGTTGGCCATAGCAGTGTTTGTCCGGCAGCCTCTGAATGTGTATAATGAGCTTAAGAGTAGCCTTGTCTACAGTCCCTCACACACATTAAAGTAATTAGAATCTGATCATTAATGTGTACACAAACAGATAATTGAGGAATTAAAGAGAATCTGGCACACCATTTTTCGAGTATAAGATGAGGCCACAGCCATCAGGGGCTTATCTACAGCATTCTGTAATACTGTAGATAAGTCCCCGATGTAACCTGAAAGAGAAGAAAAACGAGTTAGATTATACTCACCCAGGGGCGGTCCGGTCCAATGGGTGTTGCGGTCCGGTCCGACGTTCTCTTCTTTGCTTCCCGTCGCGGCTCCGGCTCACTGCTCTGCCCTATTGAGGGCAGAGCAGAATACTGCAGTGCGCAGGCGCCGGAAAAGGTCAGAAAGGTCCAGGAGCAGCGACAGGAAGCAAAGAAGGGATGTCTTCGCTAGAAGATGGGAGGCGCCGGACCGGACCGCGACACCCATCGGACCGGACCAGACCCCGGACCGCCCCTGGGTGTGTATAATCTAACTCGTTTTTCTTCTCTTTCAGGTTACATCGGGGGCTTATCTACAGCATTAGAGAATGCTGTAGATAAGCCCCTGATGGCGGAGGCCGCAGCTTATAGTCGAAAAATGGGTTGACAGAGTCCCTTTAACTGCTTATTTCATGATGGATTAATGAAGGATTAGCCCTTGCAGCCCAATAAAGAGCTTTTGAGATAATTGTCCAATTACTTTGGTCCCTTTAGAAAGAGGCAGCTACATATGCTGTCATTCTTAAACTCTTATTCCAATTAGGATGTAAATATCTTAAATTCAAGCTGAGAGTCTTCACTTTAAGCCCATATTGATTATGTAACTGTATCTTTAACATGTTTTGGTAAACAGCAAAAATGACAAAACTTGTGTCATGGTCCAAATATGTCTGGCCCTAACTGTAGTCATTTGGCAACACCACAGAAAACTAAACAGAAAATTTATGTTCTACATGTTGTATTAGGCTAGGACTACACTCAGACTTTGATGGCCTGATATATCTGTAGAGACAAAAATGGCTGTGAAAGCTCTATTTTACAAGAAATTTTCAAGTGATTTCATTGTACTCCTATGTAGAAAAAAAGTAGTTTGTACTAAAATCACTTTAAAATCGCCCTTCCCCACCACCTCAAAAAGAACTCACTTAAAAATCACTAGATAATTGACTGCAACAATTTTCAAAACATTTTCAAGCTACACAATTCATTCACATAGACAGCAATATCACAACAAGTGATATCGAGGGATATCTAATGTGTATTAGGGCACCAGACAACAGATTGCTGGAGAAGTTGTTGAACAGCCTCTCCGATTTCGGACAGCAGATCGTTTTGGTAGTACACCTGCTGCCAGACATGTCTGGTGAAAGCTTTCTCATAGTGAACACTCTTGTACATGGGAAAGATGGCCAAGATGGCTGCTGGCGAACGGTTGGCCATAGCAGTGTTTGTCCGGCAGCCTCTGAATGTGTATAATGAGCTTAAGAGTAGCCCTTGTCTACAGTCCCTCACACACATTAAAGTAATTAGAATCTGATCATTTAATGTGTACACAAACAGATAATTGAGGAATTAAAGAGAATCTGGCACACCATTTTTCGAGTATAAGATGAGGCCACCGCCATCAGGGGCTTATCTACAGCATTCTGTAATACTGTAGATAAGCCCCGATGTCACCTGAAAGAAAAAAGAGTTATATTATATTCACCCAGGGGCGGTCCGGCCCGATGGGCGTCACAGTCCGGTCTGGCGCCTCCCATCTTCTAGCGAAGACGTCCTCTTCTTTGCTTCCCGTCGTGGCTCCTGCGCAGGCACACTGCTCTGCCCTATTGAGGGCAGAGAAGAGTACTGCAGTGCGCAGGCGCCAGGAAAGGTCAGCAAGATCTGGCGCCTGAGCACTGCAGCACTTTACTCTGCCCTAAAAAGGGCACAGCACAGAGCAGTGCGCCTGCGCAGGAGCCGCGACGGGAAGCAAAGAAGAGGACGTCTTCGCTACAAGACGGGAGGCGCTGTAGATAAGCCCGTGATGGCGGTGGCCGTATCTTATACTCGAAAAATGGGGTGACAGATTCCTTTTAAGGATCGGCCCGTAGAAGTCTAGTGCTTAATCCTTTTGTTCTCCATAGAGATAGGCCACCACCAGAGGTCTCTGGCAGCGGCTTTTCCCCTCTTACCATTGAAGGCACATGAACACTCTTCTGGGCTGAATGCTCTCTGGTATAGTGGGGGAAGGTTGCTTTCAGACAAATGATCAGTGATCAAAGGAATATGTCCACCATAATATAATTTGAAAGTGCAGTTTTCTACATGATGGGATTGAAAGCAAGGCTCCTATGCATTGTCACTTCATTACACACACAACCATGTTGAAATGATTGATATCGATTTATACCATAAGTTGTACACTTTTTCATATTTTTATCTCCACCAACTAAAATTGTTTTATCTCCTTCTATGCACATATGACTGAATCACTTAATGTGTAAGAAATGCACCATGCCATGTCAAGTTCTTTTCTATTGCCATTTCATGATCACGTCTTTCCTCTATAGATTGCGGATCTTTTCATTTCTTAACCATATAATCAGCTTCATAAACTCCAAGCTGCTCGGAGAAGAGACAGACCTATCGGGATTAGCATATGGAAAGTGCAGTTAATCCTGCTGACCCAAGTACACAGTTTCCTGAGAGAACACACCTGTTCTAAAATGACAAATGTCAGAAATACGCCAGTCTTCATGTGCCATGAGCTGATAATGCTCTATTCAGGAAAAGTAAATGCTGACGGATGCATGGAGGTCTGGTGAAGTATTACCGTACTTATAATGTAGCACTTTCAACACTCAGAGGCACAAATGTACCTTGCTCAAAGTTGCTGACTTTACCATTATCATTATCCTTCCATCGTCAGCACTCCTAGTAAGGGCTCATTCAGAAGTCCGTTTTTTTCACGTACGAGTAAAATGGCCCTAGTCTCTCTGTGATCTTGTTCGGGGTTTCAGTTGATTTTTATCCGAGTGTTATCTGGGTTTGGTCTGAGTTTTATCAATTCTTCTCGAATGAGAAAAGGAAAAAAAGTTTCTATACCTTCTCCTATCTAGCAGTCTGTGAAAAGGGACAGAACCTGGATGGTAACAAAGTGGTGTCTGATTTTTTCACAGACCATAGACTTGCATTGCTAATTTTGATCTGACACTCGGATCAATATTGGACATGTCTCCACAATTTTGCAAGGTACGAATAGAAAAACACAAATAGAACTTATAAGTGAAAAACGGACATCAGAATGAGCCTTTAGTTTCATATAGAGAACACAAATACCTACTAAAGGGATCCCGTCGTAAAAAAATGCTATTACCTGCAGATATGGGGTGGTTAATCTGCAGGTTAATAGTGTTCTGACATTGTGCAGTCGCGGCACTGAGAGCCCGCTGCCAGGAGGAAATCAACTTTCTTCTCACCGGCAGCCTTGCTCTTTCAGTCATCGCTCTGTGCATAGAGAGCAGCGACTGTAATTGTGCCCTCGGCACTGACAGCAGCTTATCATTAGTTTTTTTTACATGACAGGTTCCCTTTAATTACATATCCTATGTCTTTACCAACGTGTCCTGTGATTCAGAAGGAATAGAGAATAAACTGGAATTCAAGAGGCGGAGAGGTTCAGGAGACAGCAGGGTGTTTTAAGGGCACCATATGATTTATAGGAATCTAATAACTATGTATAACAGCGCTTCCGCTATCACAAAAGCTGGATTCAGTTTACCGTGGGTCAGTAGCTGTTCACAATATGAGTTTCCTATTAAATTTGTATAACTGTTCATGTGAACTCTGATGATTCCCCTTAATATTCAACGTACAACACCAATATAGAGACATTTCAGGATGGACAAGGCAGAGAAAAAAAATCCCACATGCAAGATTAAAGGGGAAGATAACGTGTAACAATTAGACATTATTGCAAGAGAAACATGCCAATATAACAGTATATGCTTACAACATGCATATTGTACATCCCATAGTAAAATGGCACTATAAAGCCATAGTATTAACATATAGCCTTACATTGCCATACACTGCATATATTCCTACAATGTACAGTATAGACGCATCCATTCAGCATTATTTCACCACACTAAAATGCTATGTTATATTTATTCCACAGGGTGACTACACATTTAAAGGGGTTCTCCATATATTTTTAAAGTGAGCATGCAGTCAATCAGCGGCCTCAATAGTCAAGTCACTGGTGGTCCTGACGTCATTGCTTCTAGTCTGGTAGAATGTAGTGAGGAATGGGCTAACAGCCAAAGTCTCTTCTACTAAGTAGTAAAAATGCTTGTAATGAAGGGGTTGAATAATTTTGAGACTGCTGTACTCAGAAAAAGTGGCATTTTGTGCTGAATTTGGAGAAATCACTTGTTACCAGAGTTGTATTGAACAATATAAATTGCTCTTGTTTCACTGGTTTTGCAAACAGCAGAAAGTCTGAAAATGTTACTAAATAAATAAATAAATCTGCATTAGGAGTAGGGTTTGAGTATTTTTTATTACAACTGTATAATGGGTTCATTCACTTTTCCATGGTGGGACCTGTCATTTGAAGGCTAGAAATTAACCTGAAGCTGTGTTATTCTACCATCAAAACCACTTAAAGATAATCTGTCAGCAGGTTTTTGGCAGCTCACCAGCATGATGTAGGCAAAGAGAAGCTGAATCCAATGGTGTATCACTTAGATTACTGGGTGCAGACACAATCAGAGCTTTTAGATTTAGACTGACGCTAGCTGAGAAAGCTAGCCCCGCCCACACCAGGCTATGTACAAGTATATACAACGTCCATAGAAAGTGAGGTGCTTAGTTGCAGAACAAGTCCGGTAATGTTAACCCTTATCAACCGCCGATACGCCTTTTAACGGCGCTGAGAAATAAGTGCATAGCACCCCCAGAGTCTGAATTTCTCCGGGGTCTTGGCTACCGGGGGTAGCTGAGACCCCAGAGAACATGATTCGGGTCGGTTTTTACCGACCCAGTATTGCAGTCATCGTTATTAACGGAAAAACGGCAACTGCAAAAAAAAAGTCAAAATTCCCATTTAATTTTTCTCTCCTCTGATGTGATCGCACATCAGGTCCCCAATCCTCCCCGGTACCTCCGGTGTCCCTGAATCCCCCCAGTGAAGTACCTCTGCCGCTGGCATCTTCTTCCGGGAAGAAAATGGCAGGCGCATGAGCAGTGCGCCTGCCGATTTCTGACGGACAGCACACGGCAACTATAGGAAATTTTTCCTATTGGTTCATTTTGATCACTATGATAGACCCTATCACAGTGATCAAAATAAAAAAAATAGTAAATCAAACCCCCCTTTATCATCCCCTTAGTTAGGTAAAAATAATAAAATAAAAAAATGTAGGGTTGGGCTAAAGTTAGGATTGGGCTAAAGTTAGGGTTAGGGTTGGGATAGGGTTGTGGTTATGGTTGGGATTGCGGTTAGGGTTGGGATTAGGGTTAGGAGTGTGCTAGGGTTAGGTTTGTGGTTAGGGTTGGGATTAGGGGTGTGTTGGGGTTAGGGTTGGAGTTAGAACTGGGGGGTTCCACTGTTTAGGTACATCAGGGGGTCTCCAAACGCGACATGGCTCCACCATTGATTCCAGCCACTTTTGCGTTCAAAAAGTCAAATGGTGCTCCCTCCCTTCTGAGCCCTGCCATGCGCCCAAACAGTGGCTTTCCCCACATACAGCATATTGGCCTACTCCGGAGAAAATGCACAACAAATTTTGTGCTCTATTTTCTCCTGATAGCCTTGTGAAAAATAAAAAAAAATTGGTTCCAATGTAATTTTTTTGTGAAAAAAGTAAGATGTTCATTTTTTCCTTCCACATTGCTTTAGTTCTCATAAAGCACCTGAAGGGTTAATAAACTTCTTGAATGTGGTTTTGCACACCTTGTGGCGTGCAGTTCTTAGACTGGTGTCAGTTTTGGGTATTTTCTGTTATATTGACCCCTCAAACTCACTTCAAATGTGAGGTGGTCCCTAAAAAAAATGGTTTTGAAAATTTTATTGGAAAAATTAGAAATCGCTGGTCAACTTTTAACCCTTATAACATCCTAACAAAAAAAATATATTTCCAAAATCGTGCTGATGTCAAGTTGATATATGGGAAATGTTATTGTTCGAAGAAATTTTACCACTAACATGAAGTACAATATGTCACGAAAAAACATTCTCAGAATCAGTGGGATATGTTGAAGTGTTCTAGAGCTATAACTTCATAAAGTGACAATGGTCAGAATTGTAAAAATTGCCTTGGTCAAGAAGTACCAAATTGGCTCTGTCACTAAGGGGTTAATATCTTAGTGATAAATCCTTCATATTTAGCAAACAACAGCACACACTTTGACAAGTGACACATTCCTCAATTGTGTGTTTCAGCCTCTATCTTCTGTCTACAGATTACATAGCAAAAACCTGCTGACAAATTCCCTATAAACCTATAATGGAAACTCTGATCCATGAATGCATGTAATAACTCGAAGGTTAATCTCCCACAATCAGTTTTTGAAGCTGCGTATTTTCACTGTGCAAAAAAACGCAGTGAATTACAGTTCTAAAAAACTTATTTATATAAATCACATGCCCACTTTGCTTTTTTTTTTTTTTTACTAAGAGTGAACTGACTTGTGGTGCATAAAATGTACATTTGTTTTGCGGTAAATATGCTGTCATTTGCGGATGTTTCCTATGGACTTGAAGGCCATGAGGAGAATCCACAGGTAAAAAACACATTTGGGCTTTTATTGTGTCTCAGCAGCGGAAATGTCATAAAAATCATTTAATCCGCACAAGATAGTGTCAAAGTTTTATCAAAGCAACAGAAGTATCAAAAACAAAGCAGCATGACATACCAAAAGGAGACAAAGAGCGCAATAGAAAAAGAAAAAATGCTATAAAAAGCATGTAAATAAAAACAATGAAAAAATGCAGGTAACCTAAGTTAGCTAATTGGTACAGAAGTGCTCCAGAAAAGCTGCGGCATCAAATACTCACGAAACACTCATCATGGAAACTTAACCTGAGGGAAGAGTCAGATGGCCATATAACTCAGACGGGGATCGCAATGCAATGCTCGGACTGGCTGCTAGCTCTCCCAACCCAAGCGTGACATCATGTATTTCTATGCAGATGTCACACTCCGGTCAGGAGAGCCAACGGCCAGTTGGAGCATTGCACTGCGATCTGCACCGGGTTATACGGCAGTCTGCCGCGCCCTTATTGTGCGAAGTTATCACTTAAAAGATAACTAAAATTAAGACATGTAAATAAAACAATACAAATAATAAGGAACGGAACTCTTCATGATATCTAAATGCCAGACAAATCATTTTTCAATGTCTTTCATTTTAAAAAATATGGATGGCATAGAATTTGTAAGTTTTTCCCATCTTGGCAGGAGTTTTCTCCAAGTTCTCCAGCTTTCTCACATATAAACACAAAAAAATGTTGTTAAATTGATCCTAGTGTGAGTACTGTGTTGCATATGTTGGCGAAATAAGTAACAAAAAAAAAAAAAAAAAAAGTAAAATTGCACGTAAATGGGCAGACAGGGGGCGAGACATTTAGGCAAGAAATTGAGGCCAGTTTCTTTTATTCTGGGGCTGAGCGCACCTTTATAGCAGTCACCGCCATAAGCTGTGAAATCATCCAGAAAAAAAAAAAGACATAAAAGAGATTCTAATGAGACAACTGATAAACTACAATTAGTGTGATTTCTGCCCAAAAGATTACAGAATGACATACATCATAGGCAGAAATCTCAGAGGAGGACACATTTGTAATTTATTGTAACCACAAAGAAGCATAATCTCTAAACACACACTTCCAGGCAGAGACTGCAAGATTTATCTAATGAGCTGGGATGTACTGCGTGCTCATCGAAATCAGACCACAGGAGTCCTCAATTTATCCACTGGACAGAGAAGACACAAGTTGCTATTCCTTTTCTTTGAAAGACCTCTCCAAAACCATTAATACTGAAGTAAGGCAAAAGAAGCAATCACAGAAAGAAAGACAAAAAACAAGTGAGACTATCTGTAACCGTGTATCCAGACAAGAGGTGTACATATGACGATGGTCATAATGAGATCGTTAAACAACAAGGTGTAAAATAAAAGTCTGTTTTAGGGAAATGGCGAGATGGGCCTTTTATATATCATTAAAATTTCCTTCATTGGGAACCAAA
This sequence comes from Oophaga sylvatica, assembly GCA_033576555.1. Taxonomy (NCBI): domain Eukaryota; kingdom Metazoa; phylum Chordata; class Amphibia; order Anura; family Dendrobatidae; genus Oophaga; species Oophaga sylvatica. The sequence goes on along the minus strand of JARQOD010000001.1, from coordinate 177,359,155 downwards.
AATAATAAAAAAAAGAGCTTCCATAGATTATGCGTCCAGTGTCATTCTATACAGTGGGTTCGGAAAGTATTCAGACCCCTTTAAATTTTTACTCTTTGTTTCATTGCAGCCATTTTGTAAATGCAAAAAAGTTCATTTTTTTCTCTCTAATGTACACTCTGCACCCAATCTGTACAGAAAAAAAACCCCGAAATGTAGAAATTTTTGCAAATTTATTAAAAAAGAGAAACTGAAATATCACATGGTCATAAGTATTCAGACCCTTTGCTCAGTACGGAGTAGAAGCACCCTTTTGAGCTAGTACAGCATTGAGTCGTCTTGGGAATAATTCAAGTTTTTCACACCTGGATTTGGGGATCCTCTGCCATTCTTACGTGGACACCGCATCCTGACGCTGACACGCCCACACACACTTTCTATGATCCTCCATTTGAGGAACAACGTGCCTCCACCTTACCTGTTCCACTGCCTACCTCTCTATTTGTGCTTACTGCACATACTAAGGCTAATTTCTTTAGCACACTGATGAAGGTCTTGACAGACCGAAACGTTTGTGATGTATGTACTGCACATTAAAATCCTTCACTGCATTTAAGAGAGTGTGCCTGGTTTTCTACATCATACTCCACGGTTTGAGAACCTACCGGAGGCACCTCCACCACTGGCTGTGCTACAATTTTTTCTTTTATAGTCACCAGCATAGACTATTGACCGTGGCGACCGACAACTGCAACCTCCCTCCAAGGTGGCCTCGCAGCCTCCTTTCTGCTTCGAGCACCTCGTTCTGCAGCGTCCTGGTGTGAAACTGTGCCCACTGTACAGCTGGCATACAAGACATCAGAGAACCCAGCAGAGACATTGTGTCTCTCAAGGACAGATCCGGATTGTCCATTATACTCCAGACTTTGTGGATGATGCCTAATTTTTTGTTCTCCAGAAGAAAACAATGTTGGGCTACTCAGTCTAGGAGGATGCCCAGGAATCTTTGACAGGTCGAGGGAACTAGCCTTGATTTCTTCAGATTGACTAGCCAACCCATATCTCGCAGAGACGATATTATATGGTTTAGCCAGGTATTACACTGAACGGCCAACCCCTCACTATCAGGAAATCATCTAGGAATGGTAAGACCAAGGTATCTTGTTCCCTTAAATGGGCCATCACCTCTGCAATCAGTTTGGTAAACACACGTGGTGCCATGGACAAAACAAAAGGCACGGCGGCGAATTGAAAATGTCTAACCTGATAGCCCAGCCGTAGCTCCACTCTGAGATATTGCTGGTGGTCCTGGTCTATAGGCAGATGGTAATAAGCATCCTTTCGGTCCAGCACTGTCATGGTATGACATGGTATGGCATGGTATGACACTGCAGGAACGTATTTAGCCCCTGTAAAATAATAATAGTTCTGAAAGAACCATCCGATTTGGAAATCCAGAATAGAGGGGAATAAAACCCTTCCCTTCTTGGCCCCTAGGGACCTCCATCAGGACCTGTTTCCCCCTCAACTGCCAAATCTCTATTTCCAGGGCCCGCTGCTGGTCGGGGGAATTTCCCAAAGTTGTTAACAGAAAGGAGTCTGGAGGGATACTCCGAAACTCCAATCTCAGCAAGGATGATATCATACCGAGGATCCAGGCACTGGATGTTATACAGACCCATCGATTATAAAAATATCTCAATCTACCGCCCACCGTAAGATCAGGGCTAGCGATAGTTGCGCCTACGCTTAGAAGATGAGGCTGCGCCAAAGTAGGCACCTTTACGCTTCGGTTCCGATGGCTCCCAGTCTCGGTCTCTACAACTTCTTTGGAAAGATGACCGGTTCTTAAAAGTGTTCCTAAAAGTAAGGGTAAACAGTTTAGGGAACCCTTTCTTCCTGTCACTTGCTTTCGTGAAGATTTCATCAAGCACGGGGCCAAACAAGTACTCACCCCAGCATGGTATGGCACATAATTTTGCTTTAGCATTTGCGTCCCCCTTCCAGCTCTATAACCAGAGCGCTCGGAGGGCAGCATTCGACAGGCCAGCAGACCTAGTGGCTAACCGTAATTAATCCACCGAAGCATTCACCAGGTAAGCCGCCCCTCCCCGCGGATTTGCAAGGAGTCCAGTAACCTATCCCTAGGCATCCCAGACCGTATCTGATCCTCCAGCTGGTCCAGCCAGACCATCATGGATCTGGCGGTGCAGGTACTCGCAATCGCTGGTTTGAATGCCCCAGCCGACGACTCCCATACCAGCTTCAGGAGCATGTCTGCTTTCCTATCAGACTGATCCTTTAGAAGACCTCCGGCCTCTAGGGCAGGGTTCCCCAACTCCAGTCCTCAAGGCCCATAAACAGATCATGTGTTCAGGATTTCCTTTGTATTGCACAGGTGATGCAATTATCACCTGAGCAATACTAAGGAAATCCTGAAAACATGACATGTTGGTAGGCCTTGAGGACTGGAGTTGGGGAACACTGCTCTAGGGGTAGCGCTGACCTCTTTGATGAGGAGGCCACGGCAGCATCAACCTTGGGAATAACCCATTCCGCCAGTACGTCATCCTCAAATGGGTACCTCCGTTTTGAGGCAGATGGCAAGAAACCCCGGTTATCCTGCTTATCCCATTGCCTTTTAACGAGGTTTTTCACTGTGTCATTTACCAGGAAGGACTTACGGTTCTTCTGACACAAGCCAGCAAACATTAGGTCCCGAGAAGACCTGGGTTCTCTACTGTACATGATTCCCATGGTGGCTGGCTCGCACCGACCTTACCGTGTCTATATTTTCAATGGGGAAACAAGGCCACCCATCCTCGTCTGAAGATGATGATGGGGATTCTGAGGACTCAATCTGCTGACCCCCCATTGACGTACTAGATCCCGAGCCAGATCCCACAAAGCTAGTCCTCCTCCTATGGGTCTTCCCCTTCTCTAATGAATGACCTCAGATCCGCTGCACGCATAACAGCTTCCTCTTCCAGGGTCTGGCATTTGCAAGACTGACACAGCCTTTTGCCATAGTTGTCAGGCAGGTGCCTGCATGTGCTTAGTTTTAGCCGACTTTATTACCTGGGAACATAGAGCACAGAAGGGGGGGATTCAGCTTACCAGGTGGTCATTCATGCACTCACCATCTGAAGCTGTGTCTCAGCAAGGTACCAGTTCAGGAGGTGAGGATCCAGCATGTGACGTAGAAGCCCTAGAATACTGCCGCCCCTGTTCAATTTTGCCCTCATTGCTCCCTCTGAAGCAACCGCTGCCTTTGCCTTTCTTGCGCTGCCCAGGCAACACCACAACAGGTGGTAGGTGTACGTCCATATCCCCACACAAAAGACATCTTCGTAGCGCGCCGCTACTGCCCGGCGCCGGCTTAAGTAGGCCCGAGCCACGCCACTTTCTGTGACGCACCTCCCCGGTCCCCCTGGAAGTTCAACAGACTCACTTACATGTCAGGGCGTTTTTTCTGCTTCCAAATGCTGCCGCCTGACGCTGTGCCAGCCGGCTGCTTCAGATGAATGCAGGGAGCTTCCCCTCCTCCGCACCCGCACAACGCAGGTAGGCACTACCCGGACCCTGGGATCGCGACATCCACACCAGACGAGGAGGGGTCTGCATGCACAACACCCCCGACGCTGCTTCTGGTGCCCCAGGCTCTGCAGTTCCCACAGACACAGCACAGTGGCTGACTGGACCCAGGTAAGCTTGCTTCCCGCAGGTTCCCATCAGCACAGGAACCCAACTGAGGTGAGGGGGACCGCCCCCCTTTTTAACCTGTAGGTTCCTGTCCTGATGGTGGGCGGATCCCCTCTCTCGGTGGGTGCCGTTGCGGCAATAGGAAAAAATTATCTAAGATATATGAATAAAAGGATGTGTAGGATTTTTTTTCATCACATAAAAGTGAAAATATGGTGAACAAAGTAAGGAGCGGACACAGACAGAAAAGGCCCCTGTGCAAGAACAATATATGGGTTCTTTGCAGTCCAATAGCTCCTCATAATGCACAATTCCATTTGATTTGGAGGTGGTGGCCCCTTTTTTGGGTGCTAGTGTAGCTTCCCAGGCTGCATTAATGGTATGTCCACCCCTGAACAGACTGCTCAAAGTGTCACATTTACATCTCATTCAAATGTCGATGATTTTTATGGTATCCCATAAAAATGGTCCAAATTTCATCACTGTTTTGCATCAGATTTTCATCGGTGTTTGGTCCATGTGTCAGTTTTTATCATCAGTAATTTTCCAGTATCAAAAAAATAAGTAGATAAATTGCAAAGCTTTCCCTATACTTTATGATGGTAATCAGGGATATCACATGGATGACAGTGTGCTGTCCATGATTTTCACGAACAATAGACTTGTATGGGTAAGTTTGATCGGTGACTTGGATCAAACACACGGTCTACAAAAAAACCACGGCCAACGAAGAGCTCCATAGAGCATAAAGGATACGTGTTCCATCTGTGACACACACGGATAAAACACATCATCTGAATGAGGCCTCACCAACGAACTGAGACGGGCCTCCAGGGCTGCTGAGTGGAGATGGAAGAAATCCTGCTCTGCCGAGCACCTAACCGCATACAAGCAGTCCCTCACCAGCTTCAAGTCCACACTCACTGCCGCAAAGCAAACTTCATTCTCATCTCTCATATCCTCCCTGTCTCACAACCCTAAACAGCTCTTCAACACTTTCAATTCTCTACTCTGTCCCCCAGCACCTCCCCCTCTCATCTCATTACTGCTGAAGATTTTGCCTCCATTTTCAAGCAGAAGATTGATACGATCAGGGAAAGCTTTGGCCCACAGCCCCCAATGCCCCTCTTAGCTGCTCAGCCCTGTTCCTCCAAAACCAACTTTTCCACCATGACAGAAGATCAGCTCTCCACCCTCCTTTCAAAGTCACACCTCACCACTTGCACACTTGACCCGCTCCCGTCCCACCTCATCCCTAACCTCGCCACAGTCTTCATCCCTACTCTAACACACCTCTTCAACCTCTCACTTACAAATGGTGTGTTCCCCTCATCCTTCAAACATGCCTCGATCACACCCATCCTCAAAAAGACCTCCCTCGACCCATCCTCTGCGTCTAGCTATCGCCCAATATCTCTTCTCCCTTATGCTTCAAAACAACTGGAACAGCATGTCCATTTTGAACTGTCCTCCCACCTCTCCTTTTGCTCCCTCTTTGACCGCTTACAATCAGGCTTCCGACTGCATCGCTCAACTGAAACTGACCTAACTAAAGTCACCAACGACCTACTAACTGCCAAGAGCAAGAAACACTACTCTGTCCTCCTTCTCCTGGACCTGTCTTCTGCCTTCGACACTGTGGACCACTCCCTCCTGCTCCTGATTCTCTCATCTCTGGGCATCACAGGCTTGGCCCTATCCTGGATTTCATCATATCTAACAGATCGAACATTCAGTGTCTCCCTCTCCCACATCACCTCCTCACCTCGCCCCCTCTCTGTCGGTGTTCCTCAAGGCTCAGTTCTAGGACCCCTACTATTCTCCATCTACACCTTCGGCCTGGGACAGCTCATAGAATCCCACTGTTTGCAGTATCATCTCTATGCCAATGACACGCAGATCTACCTATCTGGACCTGACCTCACCTCCTTACTGACAAAAATCCCACACTGTCTGTCCGCTATTTCAGCTTTCTTTTCTGCTCGCTTTCTAAAACTCAACATGGACAAAACAGAATTCATCATCTTCCCCCATCTCACTCTACCCCTCCACCAGACCTATCCCTCAATGTCAATGGCTGTTCACTTTCCCCGGTCCCGCATGCTCTGGGTGATCCTCGACTCTGCCCTTTCTTTCAAGCCACATATCCAAACCCTAGCCTCCTCCTGCCGTCTCAAACTCAAAAATATTTCCCGGATCCGTGCATTCCTTGACCACGACACCACAAAAACACTGCATGCCCTTATCTCCCGCCTTGACTACTGCAACCTCCTACTCTCTGGCCTTCCCTCTAGCACTGTGGCACCACTCCTATCCATCGTACATTCTGCTGCCCGACTAATCCACCTGTCTCCCCGTTATTCCCCAGCCTCTCCCCTATGCCAAGCCCTTCATTGGCTTCCTATCATTCAGAGGCACCAGTTCAAAACCCTAACTATGACATACAAAGCCATCCACAACCTGTCTCCTCCATACATCTGTGACATGGTCTCCTGTTACTTACCCACACGCAACCTTCGATCCTCTCAAGATCTCTTTCTCTACGCTCCCCTTATCTCTTCTTCCCACAACCGTATACAAGACTTCTCCCGTGCCTCCCCTATACTTTGGAATTCTCTACCCCAACACATCAGACTCTCGCCTACCATGGAAATCTTCAAAAAGAACCTGAAGACCTACCTCTTCCGACAAGCCTACAACCAGCAGTGATCCTCAGTCTACTGAACCGCCGCACAACCAGTTCTACCCTCTCCTAGTGTATCCTCACCCATCCCCTGTAGATTGTGAGCCTTTGCGGGCAGGGTCCTCTCTCCTTATGTACTTATGTGTGTCCTGTATTGCTCATATTTATTGTACTTGTCTATATTCGCCCCCTCTCACATGTAAAGCGCCATGGAATAAATGGTGCTATAAAAATGAATAATAATAAATAATAAAGTGTCACAATTATGGCCAATTTCTTTACTTTTCCTTATAAAGTAACTGATAATCATATTTTTCTTTCCAAGAAACTGTAACCATCCAATGAAATACCAGCATTTCTCTTTACGTTCTCCCCAACCTCACAAGGCACATAGAGCTGTAGTCAATTTAACGCAATTGACATACCATTACCTCATAAGACGATCGCATGGTATTTTTCTTGGAAAGCCATAACATTTGTATAGAAATCTGGATATGTTTCCTTGGCATTTAGGAGGAAAGGGAGGAAATACCAAATCAATTAAATGATTCCAACCACATTCTCTCATTAAATTTTCCTTGATGTGCGAAGTCTTTCATCTGCTCAATATGAATCACTCACTGTATGCTATCAGACCACTGCGCACTCATTCACAGAGTCAATTAAAATCAAGTATAAAAAAAGGCACGGCCAGCTAAAATGCCAGGAACGAGCGCAAGAACACAATTATTCATTATCCCGGCATCACATCATAATTTATACTTCATTAAGTGATGGGCAACTGAGAGTTATGAATTGGTGTTAATGGTGTAAATAACCTAAGCCAATCTCAGGTCATCAATTCAGAAGACAGAAAAACTAAGACAGATTGAGTTACCGTATATGGCCATTTAGTGCTAAGTGGCATATATAAATGCTTCGGAGAAACAGATACTTTCTAACAGGAGATGGTACCTCTGCAATGCAACAATATGGCTATGTTCCCATGTAGAGTAAATAATGCATTTTTTTCCCACTGCATTTTTGTGCAGAAAATGTGCTGCATTTAACTGTTCAAAAACTAGAAACACGAGAATGGAAATGATGGTGATCTGAGAAATAATCTAACCAAATGGTCAAGTAATTGAAACAGTATACCAGCACAATCTAAACCCACTGTCTTGGACAGTCGCAAAACATACTAAAAGCACAAAAAAGAAGACCAAAAACGACCATATGTCCAAATAAAATAATATTTTTTGTATTAATATAAATAAAAAATGAGTTAAAAAAATCACTACAATGTATATGATGACAGAAGTAAATACCTAGCAGCAAGGGCGATAGCATACGGGTTAACACATGCTGAATAGTGTCCAATGGGCAAATCAGTATAATAAAAGTAGTCCGTATACAATTATGGAGAAAGATGAAAAATAAAAAAAAAATTTATCAAAAACAGAGTGAAAACACGGATTTTGGTAAGAACTTACCTGTAAAATCCTTTTCAGCGAAGAAGGAAGGGAGACACACTCTTTAATAGTGGGTAGGCGGAGCCCCAGATAGGATCAATACCTCAGATTAGAAAGCGTGTTGACCGGCCCCTCCAGCTCGGGCTCCTCCTACTCAGCTCTTCAGTCGTACCAAAGCTTAAGGAAGAACAATATCACCAGCGAAGCAACATAACCCCTTCTGAAGGACTTCAGAGAAAAATACAAAAGTACAGGTTATGCATGCATTTGTCAAGAAACAAAACACACAGTTCCAGGTACTACTCACTGAACCTGACTACTGCGATAAACTGGCAATGCTGGAACAGAGCCGTAGCGCGTCGACCTCAGCTCAGAAATCGCTATCAGAGAAGAGCCACGCTGCTTCTGTAAATATAACAACACACTTCTGCCATGGGAGGGACGTGTGTCTCCCTTCCTTCTTCGCTGAAAAGGATTTTACAGGTAAGTTCTTACCAAAATCCGTGTTTCAGCTGCAGATGAAGGAAGGGAGACACACTCTTTACTAGTGGGATGTCCCAAAGCAGTCCAAAAAATAGGGTGGGAAAAAAACCAAAAAAGGCAGAAACCCAACAACCTAGATAAATGCGCAACAGGCGCCAAATACAAGTTAACTTAGAACTTAGATTACTGCTGCCTGCAGGACCCTACATCCTAGGGCCGCATCAGCGGAAGCACTGACGTCCACCTTATAAAACTTTGTAAACGTGTGGACGGATCGCCAGGTCGCCGCTCGGCAGAGCTGAGCTGCCGAAGCCCCTTGATGAAAGGCCCACGATGAAGCCACAGCCCTCGTGGAGTGAGCTCGAACCTTAATCGGGCAAGGTTCGCCTTTAAGACGGTAAGCCTCCAAAATGGCCGACCGAATCCAACGAGCTATAGAGTCCTTGGAAGCTCGTTGACCACGTCTACGACCTGCTGGAATCACAAACAGAGAATCTGACTTCCTAAAACCTTGAGTAACAGACAGATAGAACTTCAAGGCCCGCACTAAATCTAATTTGTGCAAATTTCGTTCCTTTGCATTCCTCGGGCCCGGGCAAAGCGAGGGCAACACAATATCCTGGTTAACATGAAATTGCGACACCACCTTAGGTAAAAAGTCGCCCCGTGTGCGAAGCACTACTCGATCCGGGTAAAACTCCAGGAAAGGTGGCGAGCAGGAAAGAGCTGCCAACTCAGAAACCCTTCTTAGGCTATGTGCACACGTTGTAGATTGGTCTGCAGAATTTTCTGCACAGAATCTGCATCTCTTGGCAGAAACTGCAGGTCAAAATCCACACAGTTTTTATCCTTTTTTTGTCCTTTTTATCTGCAGATTTACTGCAGTTTTTGTGCAGATTTCCCCTGCCTTTTGAGACCTGCAGATTCCTATAATGGAGCAGGTGTAAAACCGCTGAAGTTCTGCACAAAAGAAGTGACATGCTGCAGTTTTAAATCCGCACCAAATCTGCGCAGAAAAATCTGCAGCATGTGCACTGCATTTTTTGATTTCCATTGACTAGAATGGCACTGTACATCACTTGCAGTTCTGCTGCAGATCTGCAAGGCAAAATCTGCTGCAGAACTGCAACAGAATCCGCAACGTGTGCACATACCCTTAAAGAGGTTACCGCTACTAAGAATGCAACCTTCCAAGAAAGTAACGAAAGGCTAATAGAACCCATAGGCTCAAAGGGCACATGTTGAAGAGCCTCCAAGACAAGGTTGAGTCACCAAGGAGACACAGGTGCCTTCCGCGGTGGAAACTGACGGGTTACTCCTTGAAAGAAAGAACGCACGTCCCTACGCGAGGCGATAGTCTTTCGAAAAAGCACGGACAGGGCAGAAACCTGACCCTTCAGAGTGCTAACTGCTAAACCTTTGTCCAACCCGTACTGTAGAAAGGCCAACAGATTGGGAATGGAAAAAATCTTCGGATTTTTTGAGGAACTGGAACACCACGAAAAGAAGGCTTCCCAAGTTCTGTGATTACTCTTAGTAGTGGCCGGACCTCTAGCAGCTCGCAGAGTGGCAATGACTGCAGCTGAGAAACCTCTACGGGTCAATATTTCGGTCTCAAGAGCCACGCCGTCAAACGCAGAGACTTCAAGTCCGGATGACGAACGGGCCCCTGGGATAACAGGTCCGGGCGCAGGGGAAGTGGAAATGGCGGAGCCGCCAAGAGCGACACCAGTGTCTCCTTGGCCAATCCGGGGCTATTAGCATAGCCGGAATTCTCTCCAGTCTGATCCGACGCAGTATCAGTGGAAGTAAGGAAATTGGCGGAAACACATAGATCAGCTCGAAATGGTCCCACGGAGCTACCAGAGCATCCACCGCCACAGCCTTCGAGTCCTTGTACCTGGACATGAAGGTTGGTAGCTTGGCATTGAACCTGGATGCCATCAAATCCACTTGGGGGGTTCCCCAACGGGAGCACAGTAGTGCAAACATTTCTGGATGGAGACTCCATTCTCCAGGATCCATCCTCTCTCGACTGAGGAAGTCCGCCGTGGTATTCTGGACTCCTGGAATGTGGATCGCAGAGATGGCTGGAACCCTGGTCTCGGCCCATAGCAGGATCCGAGACACCTCCATCATGAGCCTGGAACTCCTCGTCCCGCCTTGGTGATTGATATACGCGACCGCCGTCGCGTTGTCTGTCTGCACTCGGACTGGCAGACCGCTCAAAGGGACCGTCCAGTGCTGGAGGCAAAGGAAAATTGCCCGCAGTTCCAAGATATTGATCGTAGAATAGACTCTTCCGATGACCATATTCCCTGGATCCAATGATCGTTCCAGACACCTCCCAGCCCGTCAGGCTGGCATCGTGGTTATGACCGACCACTTCAGAGGGAGGAAAGATTTCCCCAGGGATAACGCATCTGGACGTAACCACCATTCTAGGGATTCCCGTACCCTGTGAGAGATGATGACGCTGCGATCCAGCGAAGCCTGCGATCGATCCCAACGACTCAGAATGAGCCTTTGGAGGGCTCTGGAATGGAACTGGGCAAACGGAAGTGCCTCCATGGACGCCACCATCAAACCCAGGAGGCGCATACACTTCCGAAGGGACATCGTTGTCGAAGACTTCATAGTCTGTACATGTCGAAGTAGACATGTCCGTTTGTCTGGAGGTATGGACACCACTGCCCGTACCGTGTCGAAATGCATCCCCAAAATCAGGATTGACTGAGACGGTTCTAGAGACGACTTCTCCCAATTGACCAGCCACCCAAAGTCCTCCAGGAGCTGAAGGGATAGATTGCGAGCCGTCACCGCCTCCTCCTTTGAGGATGCCACAATCAAAAGATCGTCTAGATAGGGAAAGATCGCAACCCCCTGTCTTCGAAGAATTGCCATGAGAGGTGCCAGAATTTTTGTAAAAACTCTGGGCGCCGAGGCCAAGCCGAATGGCAGAGCCACAAACTGGTAATGGTCCTGACCTATGGCAAACCGAAGAAAACGCTGATGAGCCCTTCCGACAGGAACATGCAAATAAGCGTCGCGAATGTCGATTGACACCAAAAAATCGTTTTGTGACAGAGCCGCCACCACGGAACGAAGTGACTCCATGCGGAATTTTTGGGTGTGGACATGTCGATTCAATCTTTTGAGATCCAGAATAGGACGAAATTTGTCCTCTTTTTTGGGAACCACAAAAAGATTGGAATAAAATCCTCTTCTTCGGTCCTCCGGCGGTACCGGTATTACCACACCCTTCTGCAGAAGGGAGTCGACCTCTCGCCCCAGAGCGATAACTAACTCGGGCTCTGTCGGTGTGCGAGACTGGCAAAACCTGTCCGGGGGTCGAGAAGAAAACTCTATGAAATAGCCTACCGACACGACCCGCGTTACCCAGGTGTCCGGAACGCGGGAAACCCAAATCAGTTTGAATTGGAGTAGGCGACCCCCCACTCGAGAGCCCTCGAATGGAAACTTGGCGTCAGTCCGCCTTGGCGGGCTTTTTGTCAGTCTCCCGCTTGTCCTGACGGAAACTTGCTTTCCAGGGAGTACGGGATTTCTGGGAGAACTTTTTCCCTGAAAAAGAGGGACGACCCGATCCCCAAGAGGACTGACCGAATCGTCCCTTGGAACGAAAGGATCGCCGGCCACCACCGGCACCAGTCCTGCTAGGCGCAGAAACCATAGCCCTTCGCTGTGGTAAGGCTGCTTCTTTCGTCTTTGCTTTGGCAATCAGCTCTGAGAGATCAGATCCAAAAAGCGGTTCTACCCTTGTAGGCTAGAGACAGCAAACCTTGTTTTGACACTGCGTCCCCAGTCCACTGTCTAAGCCACAGAGCTCTTCTGACTGTGACAGCTGAAGCTTGCGCCCTGGAAAATAGAGATGCAGCATCCAAACCTGCATCATAGCTATAAGAAACTGCAGTTTCCAATAAACCGAGAAGTCCATCTATCTCGGATAACGGAGATCCATTTTGCAACGCCGTTCGTATACGGTCCAACCAGCACAGGGAAGCCTTACAAGCACACATGGATCCTAGCACCGCTTTGAATCCATGACCCGATGCTTCGTAGTTGGATTTCGCTGCCATCTCCGTTTTTCTGTATAGCGGGTCTTGCAGACTTGCCTTCCCTTTAACAGGGAGCAATGAGGATTTACTAAGCTGGGATAAAGGAACATCCACCTCAGGAGAAGAAGTCCAATTATCCGTCAACTCCGTAGAACATGGATATAGTGCCTGAAAAAAAACGTGTTCCTTGAAAACGTTTATCTGGACAAAGGCGTTCCTTCTCGACTACTTCATTAAGCTCATCCAGAGCTGGCAATGTCGCTCGTGACTTACGGTACTCTTGGTACATCCGAGGTGACTTACTAGGACGTGTAGTTACCTCCTCCGGCAACTGTAACGCCTCCCTTATGGCTTCAATAAAAGCCTCAGTTCGATCTAAAGAGACAGAATGTCCCTGCTTATCTTCCTTATCCGAACCGGATAACTCCTCATCTGAATTTGAAGGGAAACCCTGACTGCATTCCATATCAGAGAGGTCTGATTCGCTACACGGAAAAGATGAAACCTGTCTGTGTCGCTTCCTTCCCTGAGAGGATTTAGCTGACACCCAATGACCTAAAAGGTCAGAAAGGCCATCAATAGAGCGAGCGATGGCATCCAATTTGGCATCGCTGTGACCTCCAACTGCTGCGCTTGACGTCGAAGCCTGCGTATCAGACTCGCGTGACTGATTCTGAAGCAGATTTGGCACACGGTCCGCACTTTCTGGACCCTGCTCCGACATGCCCTCACACAGTATAAGGCAGGTCAAAGCCTGTCAGCAAGTATGAAAAAAAGTGTGGCTTCTCAAGCGGACACAGCAAGCACGCTGAAGGGTTAAAGCTCTTAGTGAGAGAGCTACCCCAGCTGTATTAACTGAATATTCAGTAATAAATTTAACTCTTACAAGTTCTGACCCCAAAATGGGATAGAACCTGTGCGGCTGCTGAAAAAGTTAACCCTTTAAAAGGGGTTAATATCGCTGACTCCCCACTACTCCCTTATTAATAGAAGGGGTGTGCGAGTCCCATTATAAATAAAGTCTCTTATATGAGACCACAGCTGCAAGAAAAAACGCTATCTGTCTTTTTTTTTTTTTTTACAGATAGGTCTGCGCTGTGAGGGTGAGAGCGATATAACTCACCCAGCTGGTCGCGGTGATGTAAATTGTGATACGGGAGGAGCAGAGCAGGAGGAGCCCGTGGAGCCTTTTTGTAATGGCCGCCGCGCTGAGGTAAATCTGGAGAGAAGCGCCTAATCGCGCGCTTCTGTGACAGAGAGCCCGGGAGCGTGAAGCCACGCCCCCCGCCGGCTCAAAAAAAGAGCGCAAACTCCTTCGCTCTCTGCTCCCCCCTGTCCTGCAGGCGTCTGCCTGCGGACAGATACAGTCACCAAACATGCATTTTTACATGTAACAGCGGCTGCCACCGCAGCCGCTAATAGCACTCACACACACACTTTAATAAAAATGTGGGGGTACTCACCAGCCGAGCGCCACAGGGACCCCCAGGGGTTTCTGGCGCTTGCCCATGCTTCCCACCAGGGCGGGGGACGCAGTGACCCCTGTGCGCGGTTTGCGCCCCCGCCAGGGAAGCCATCCTCATCCCCCCGGGCCGGCAGGGTTCTGCAGGGACCACCATTAGGGTAATTACAGATCCGCCAAGGGAGAGGTTGGGGTCCAGCAGCGCTGAGACCCCTGAGACCTCTAGACCACATTTGGTGATCCAAGTCTCTTGTCCGAATAAAATAATAAAATCTTCTGAGGAGCTGCTTCCAGCAGCGACTATCCTCTGAGACCTCAAATTTTAGACTGAAGAGCTGAGTAGGAGGAGCCCGAGCTGGAGGGGCCGGTCAACACGCTTTCTAATCTGAGGTATTGATCCTATCTGGGGCTCTGCCTACCCACTAGTAATGACTAGTGTGTCTCCTTTCCTTCATCTGCAGCTGAAATATTAAAGTGCACATGTGCTGTGTATACAAATGATCAATGAAAAATCGGTACCATAAACGTTATAGAATGCAGTCAATACTACACTTGTAGCCACATACATATATTACCCAGAGAGTGAATCAAAGTAAATAAATTGCACTCCAGAGAGTGATAAAAAATTAATGAAAATTATAAAAAAAATTAAAAAAATGAAAACTACAATGTGACCATACGTTTATCAGAATGACAATAAAAGTGCATAAGTGCTGTGCAAAAATAGCAGGTGAAAATACCACAGGCAGAGTGCTATTAAGTGAACACCATTAACTTATACAGCACAAAGATATAATCTGACCCACAGACTACTAACATCAATGTGCTACCAAGAGCACATATAGACACCTGTAAACATATAATTGTGTGTTAATCCAAAACACAAGACTACAATGTAACAATACCATACTGCAAAGAAATAACTGATTTGCGCAATTAATATAGTACAAACATCTGTAAAAAACGTGGATAAAAATCAGCAGAAAAATAAATAGCAATAACACTATGTGTGAACGCTGCCAAGCTTTAAAGCAGACTGCTGTGACCTATTGCAAAATTACCATTTCCTTTACAGGGACAGTCGGCACAGAGAGGCGGTTCAAACCAAGTACAGGCACTTGATGCTTCATGGTGGGGCCAGTTACAGCTATACTGATGGTCCATCCGTATGGCATACGATTTTTTCCTCACACCGAATAGAGGTAAGTAAGCAAATAAAAGCACAATAGGGTTCTTAACAGTTAAAATCAATTAAAATTAGGCCGCGTCACACTTGCGAGTTTGATGCGAGAAAGTCACACGACTTTCTCGCATCAACACCCGGCACGGCCGCCCGCTCTCGGACCCGAGTGTACGGCTGCATAGAAATACATGCAGCCGCACACTCTGGTCCGAGAGCGGGCGGCCGTGCCGGGTGTTGATGCGAGAAAGTCGTGCGACTTACTTGCATCAAACTCGCAAGTGTGATGCCAACCTAAAGGTGATGCCAACCTGATTATGGTGTGATCACACATTTGATAGGCATGTAATCCCAGCTGCAGCAGGTCCATGGGTCCTGAGACCAGGTACTAATATGTAGAAAGGAAAGAAGTGGAGAATCCATGTTGATGGTGAATGAAAGAAAGTCCAGGTCCACATTAGGAGATTATGCGTTTTTTGTCTATGAGTTTCGAAGTACCATACTTCTTCTTCAGGACAAAAACCATATGCCAGTGAACAAGATACAGACACATTTATACTGATGGAATTTCAAACATTTTTGGTGCCACATATTTTTGAAAATCCACCAGAATAAATGTTTCTCTATCTTGTTCACTGGCATACGGTTTTTGTCCTGAAGAAGTATGGTACTTGGAAACGCGTAGACAAAAACCATATACGTAATCTCCTAGTGTGGATATGGACTTGCCTTCTATTTACAAGCAGCGCGGATTCTCCACTTTTTTCCTTTCTACATATCTGCCTCATTGAATAACATTGGTCCAAGTGCAATACCTTTTTTCATTAGATTGCGCTTGTCCGATTTTTATGCTTGTGTGAACAAGCCGTAAAAGAGAGTCTATCAGCACAGAAAGACTCTTCAAACCAATTACAGGCACCAGGGCTGGGGTTAGGGGAAGGCAGACCAGGTATCTGCCTAGGGCCCCCACCACCCTAGGGCTTAAAGGGACACAGCGAACTACTTCCGGGACATAGTTAACCGGTGCATGCGAACTAATGATTTTCGGCTTTGCCTGCTGTTGGGCAATGCATACTGCGCGCAACTCAAGATTGCAATGCGCACGCGCGTTATATGGAGGGCAACAACTACAATTCCCAGAAATAATGCAGACAGCGGCGAAAAACAGGTTAAGGCAAGTACCCAAAACACCGCCCATTGGACCGGACCGCCATCATTTAAATATCCCACCAATTTAGGGTGACAGATTCCCTTTAAGACTACATGCAGAATTGAATGCAAAATACCAGTCTTCATGATTTGGGCCCTTAAGCTGTGTGCTCACGAAGACATTTTGTGGTCTTTTTGACACATGGTATTTTTCCTACAACAAAAAACGCAGTGTCTTACAGATCCAGCAAAGTGGATGGGATTTCTAGAAATCTCATGTCCATTGCACTTTTTTTTCAACTCCGTGGAAACTGACCTGCGGTGCGTGCGTGTTTCAAATCTGCAGCATGTCAATATATCTTGCGGGCACGCTGAGTTTTAAGTGCAGATTTTTCCCATAGACTTGCATCAGATGTGGAAAATCCACAGTAAAAAAACAAACACAAAATTTTAGTGCAAGTCCATGGCAGAAGCATAATAAAAACACATGTAATCCGCACATGACTATAACAAAGTATTGTGAAAGCCAAATACCAGGAAGTATTAAAAACAAAGCAGCTTTGTTTAAAACATGACACACCAACAAAAACAGCGTCAAAAGTGTAATATTATAAAAATGCAATCAAAAATCGCAAGTAAGCTAATTTACTTAATAATCGTGCTAAAAGTGTGCAATATCAAAACATCCTCAAAAGATCATCATAGGAACTAAGCCTGATAAAGAAAGAGCTCCTCTCATACTACATTGACTAGGACTGAGAATTATGGAATACATTTTTTGCAGAATGATAAATGCTCTTTCAATGAGAACGGTATTCCAGCATAAATATCATATAGACATGAAATTTATCCCTAGATGTAAAAATAATTTACAGCTACCAAAAGTCAACTGAAATTAATTTTTTCTTCTATGTTTCATAAGAAGCATAAAGTGCAAAAATAGGATTACCGATTGAAATAGACATAAATAGGTAATACATAACTTACAAAACCTGGCTATCGAGTTTTGGTAGAATGATCTAAATTAACAAGTCTGCACATCCCTCTCCAAGCACACAGTCTACATACGGCATTTACATTAATATATGGCGGCACAAATGGTCATTCCTGAAATAGGAAGACGATGATAAATAGACATAAGTTGTCTAAGCCATAAATTGCCGTTGACGCGATTTTGAGAGGCAATGGATTGTTGCTGTTTGTTTTAGTGTTTTGTTATGTACGCTGCCATTTGTTCAGCCTGCTAAATCTTTAATGCTTGAGGGCCTGTAATGATTAAGTGCTCAGCTAATTGGCTAAGCCAACTAAACTATCAGCAAGATGCAGCTGAAGAACTTGAAGGCGAGTGTTAACCAGTGCCATACTGCACTTCTAATATAGAAATATATACATTTCTTGAGTTTAAATATACAGTTGTGCTCAAAAGTTTACATGCCCTGCAAAATATTTCCTTTCTTGGCCTTTTATCATTCATATTCTCTGAAAACACCAAAACTTTTTCTCCACTCATGGCTAGTGGTTGGGTGAAGATATTTATTGGCAAATAACTGAGTTTTCTCTTTTTAAATCATAATGACAACCCAAAACATCCAAATGATCCTGAGCAAAAATTCACCTACCCTGGTAATTTTGGCCTGATAACATGCACAGAAGTTGACACAAAATGGGTTTGAATAGCTACTACAGGTAACATCTTCACCTGTGACCTGATTCCTTGTAATCAGTGTGTGTGCATAAAAGCTGAGTGAGTTTCTGGGATCCAGACAGACTCCTGCATCTTTCATCCAGCCACTGACGTTTATGGATTGTAATTCATGGGAAAAGCAAAAGAATTGTCAACGGATCTATGGGAAAAGGTTGTTGAACTGTATAAAACAGGAAAGAGATTCAAAAAGATATCCAAGGAATTGATAATGCCAGTCAGCAGCATTCAAACTGTGATTAACACATGGAATATCAGTGGCTCTGTAAAAACCAAACCATGGTCAGGTAGACCAACAAAAATTCCATGAACAATTGCCAGGAAAGTTGTTCGGGATGCAAAGAAAAACCCCCAAATAACATCAGCTGTAATACAGGAGTCCCTGAAAACTAGCAACGTGGCTGTTTCAAGATGCACAATAAGGAGACACTTGAAGAAAAATGGGCTGCATGGTTGAGTCGCCAGAAGAAAGCCATTACTGCGCAAATGCCACAAAGTATCTCGCCTACAATACACAAAACAGCACAGAGATGAGCCTCAAAACTTCTGGAACAAGGTAATTTGGAGTGATGAGACCAAAATTTAACTTTTTGGCCACAAACATACACGTTACATTTGGAGAGAGGTCAACAAGGTCTATGATGAAAGGAACACTATTCCTACTATAAAACACAGAGGTGGATCCCTGATGTTTTAGGTATGTGTGAGATACAAAGGCACAGGAAACTTGGTCAAAGTTGAAGGAAAGATGAATGCAGCAAGTTATCAGCAAATACTGGAGGCAAATTTACACTCATCAGCCTGGACATACTTGGACGTTCCAACATGATAATGATCCAAAACACAAGGCCAAGTCGACCTGTCATTGGCTACAGCAGAACAAAGTGAAAGTTCTGGAGTGGCCATCTCAGTCTCCTGACCTCAACATCATTGAGTCACTCTGGGGAGATCTGAAGCCCTCAGTTCATGCTAGACAGTCCAGGAATTTACAGGAACTGGAGGCTTTTTGCCAAGAAGAGGGGGCAGCTTTACCATCTGAGAAAATAAAGAACCTCATCCACAGCTACCACAAAATAATTAAAGCTGTCATTGATGCTAGAGGGTGAAACACAGGGTATTAAGAAATGGGGTACATGAACTTTTGATCAGTCATTTGGATGTTTTGGGTTTTCATTATGATTTAAAAAGAGAAAACACAATAGTTTCACAATAAATGGTTTCACCCGACCACTAACCATGAGTGGAGAAAAGTTTTGGTGTTATTATTCATATTCTCTCAAAAAATGCCAAGAAAGCAAAAATTCTGCTGAGGTATGCAAACTTTTGAGCACAACTGTAAATAGAGAGGAGCGAACCTGAACTTAAAAGTTCGAAGTTCATAGTTCGAAGTTAGTGTCTGATGCAAAATGCCTAACACGGAATTCTACCGGAAGTCTGTTGCAATGTTCGGAGTTCCAAGGGAAGTTCGGGAGTGGAGAGAGATAATTTTCCAGATCAAAAGTTCGGGCCCCCATTGTTTTTAATGGGGTTTGGGTTCTGGTTCAAATTCCGCTACAGTTCTGGTATCCGAAATTAACTTTGGAAAAAAGTTCAGGTCAGGTACCAGAACCCAAACTTCCAATGGTCTGCTCATCCCAATATATAAAAACATACACAAATGGTATGCATAGATTGTTTATCAGGCCAAGGTATCAACCACTGAGGACTCTCAAGTCTAAATATTTTTCTATCTACTGGCTAACACGGTACGAAGATACACATCTTTCCTATATCTAGATTGTTTATCTAACTCATTGTACCCCATTTTGTTCCAGGGCTCACACTGGTTCTGCATGGTTTGTTTTAAGATTTTGTCACCGAACAGTTAACACTGAGTTAATGTCTGGTTTCTATTCTACTATACTTGCCATCTATTGATATGAATGCAAATCATACGTATTAAACATAATGGAAGCTGAAAAAAATATTAAAATGATTGTCTCAAGTTCTTAAAAGAATAAAATTTGCAAAGTACTTGAAATAAAAAAAAAAAAAAAACAATTATGCAATTTACCTCTTAATTTTATAGTGTACGGTTCATTGCCTAGGTTACCGGCCACTTGTAGTCTCAAGAGGACAGTGCTACTAGTAGGTGATATGACTTACAACCTGCTTGCGCCGCTCTGAAGCTGGCTTGATCAACTAATCTGACCAGCCTCTGGGTCCCAGCCTGGTAGAGCATACAACAGTGTGACCATGCTGCTGGACTGAACTGTTAATCTACTGGAGCGCGCTGCCCCTGGGAATCAGTAACCCAGGAGACAGAGGAGCGGTGTACTTCAACGCCAGGTTCACATAGCGTTAATGCAGTCCGTTCAACGCATGCGTTAAACGGACTGCGCTAACGCTACCTCTTTATTCTGATCGCGTTATGCAATTGCGCTAGTGCAGATGCTCCATCTGCGCTAGCAGTGACGGACCCTCGAACGCTGCAGACTGCGTCCAAGGGTCCGTCACAGAATGACGGCACATCACTAACGCATGCCGATTATGCCATGCATTAGCGATGTACTCGTTATGGCAGTCTATGGCAGCGTTAATGCCACTTTATAACGCAATCCGTTAAACGGACTGTCATAACGCTACGTGAACCCAGCCTAGAGATACTTGAAAAAACTCCCTTACCTGTAATGATCATCTTAGGCAGTAGCGTAGCTACTGGGGGGCAGAGGGGGCCATTGCCCCGGGCCCCGTCAAATACAGGGGCCCACTGGGAGACATGGCCACTTACGTCATGAGGCCGTGTCTGAGGTGCAGGGAGAGCAGCACAATGCCAGCTCCCCTGTCAGACAGACTGCACAACGGCATGTTGCAGAGACAGAGACTCAGTCCCCGCAGTGTGCCAATGCTATCTCACCGGAGAAGCTCCTTCCTGGCTGGCAGCAGCCTTTTTCTCTGTGCAGACACTGGCTCAGGCACGCTGGGTCCTAGTGCCCTCCTCACATTAAACTGGACACTTCCTGGTCCTGCCTCACTGTGCCTGCAAGCTTCATCAATAAGTGGGGATGGAATTGATTAGATTCATTTAGTTTGGGCATCTCATGGTCACTGTGGGTTGAATGTGAGAGGATGGGGGGTATTGTGGGGGCTAGGGCACTGGGGGGGTGAATGTGAGGATGGGGTTAATATCTAAGTGTTAGTATAACCTGGATCAGTATAAGGCCGGCGTCACACTTGCGAGTGTGATGCGAGAATCTCGCGCATCAACACCCAGCACTGCCGCCGGCACTCGGATCGGCATGTGCGGCTGCATAGAAATACATAGAAATACATGCAGCCGCACACTCCGCTCCCAAGTTGAGGTGCGAGACTCGTGCGAGTTTCTCGCAAGTGTGACCCCGGCCTTAGCATAAGGGTGCAGGCAGACGGCCGTATAACTCATGCGAGGATCACTTCGCAATCCTCGGACTGCCCGCTGCTGCTCCTGACATGAGTGTGACAGTGTGACGGATTACTATGCAGCTCTTACACTCAGGTCAGGAGAGCTAACTGTCACTCAGAGATGGCGATACGATCCTCGCATGAGAAATACTTCCATCTGTCTGCCCCTTAACAAGTATAACAATACAGTAACCACAAGCTGCATTCTATTTAATAATTCAATAATTCATTTATTATTATAAAGTTATTAAAGGCTCGGGATAATTGTCTGCAGTCACTCAGACTACAGACGGCCAAATCATGATATGGTGCACCTGCTGTCCTGAGACCCAAGACCACTGGTGCGATCAGGCGTTCATGTGACCATGTTTGCTATCTGCACATGTCGACTAGATAAGTTTGACTTCTCTCAATAGAAGATAATTGGGAGAAGCCGAAAGAGTCATCACAAGACCCCCTGCTCACATCAGTGATGCTGGGGCCATTACAACTGTACATAGGGGGGACTCAGTTAATTATTATGTGAGCACTTAAGAAGCATTATTATTTATAGGGGTACCAGTAGGGTAGTTACTGGATGGCAGATGGTGCTGAGCAGGCTGTCAGTCAGTGCCATGGTGCTTTTACAGCCGCCACTTTCTATACACAGAGCGGTGACTGAAACCGTGCCAGCGCAGCCCCTATGATTGGAAGAGCTAGGCTGCCGGGAGGAATAAAGTTAATTTCCTCCTGGTAGAGGGACTCTCAGTGCAGGCGCCGCACAGTGTCAGAACACTATTAACGATTATACTGTGTATTGGAGGAGCAGTGGGGGACATCATTCTATATATAGGGGAACATTATACTGTATGTACAGGAGCTGCAGGCCCATCATACTGTATATAAGGGAGCTGTGTGCCTACCATACTGTGTATAGGGGAGCTGTGGGATCATCATACAGTCTATAGGGGAGCTGTGGGATCATCATAAGGTGCATAGGGGAGCTGTGGTATCATAGTGTGTATGGGGGAGCTGTAGGAGCATCATAGTGTGTATAGGGGAGCTGTGGGATCATCATAGTGTGTATAGGGGAGCTGTGGGATCATCATATTGTGTATAGGGGAGCTGTGGGATCATCATACGGTGTATAGGAGAGCTGTGGGATCATCATTCAGTGTATGAGGGAACTGTGGGATCATCATACAGTGTATGAGGGAGCTGTGGGATCATTATACAGTGTATGAGGGAGCTGTGGGATCATCATACAGTGTATAGGGGAGATGTGGGATCATCATACAGTGTATAGGGGAGATGTGGGATCATCATACAGTGTATAGGGGAGCTGTGGGATCATCATACTGTGTATGAGGGAGCTGGAGATGTGATGTGGGATCATCATATGGTGTAGAGGGGAGCCCACCATACTGTATATAGGGGACTTGTACATGGGGAATGTAAGGGACATAATTAAATGCTAAGTGGGCACTTAAACATCATTGTTATGGGCTCTCAGTATTGTGACCATCAAAGTTGCACATGGAGTATTATTACTTTCTAGGGACAAAATGTGGAGGGCACATGTACAGGAAATTAATATTTTCTAGGTGGCAATTTTACCATCTAGAGAGCACAAAGGAGGCATTATTACAGTGTAAGGTGCACAGTGGGTTACAGTGTAAGGTGCACAGTGGGGGCATTATTATGTGGGGCACTAGGAGGAGCTCTGTTTTTGTACCACACAGCAGGTGCAGTAATAGGGTCACATATGGCAGCAGCGGCTCAGTATTGGGATATCAGGTGCAGTAATGGAGACACATACGGCAGCAGCGGCTCAGTATTGAGGTATCAGCAGCGGCTCAGTATTGAGGTATCAGCAGGATGAGGGGTTGGTGCAGGTTGGGAATACATTGTGGAAACACAAGAAGCAATGGGATGAAACTGAAAAAGAGAAGATACAGATTAGATAATAGAAAAAAACTTTTTGACAGTTAGGGTGATCAATGAGTGGAACAGGTTGCCACGAGAGGTAGCGAGTTCTCCTTCAATGGAGGTCTTCACACATAGGCTGGACAGACATCTGTCTGAGATGGTTTAGTGAATCCAGCATTGAGCAGGGGGTTGGACATGAGGATTATGATTCTACATGTGAACGGTGCTGGAAATGTGAGAAGTCAGATATGTCTTTGTTGTAATCTCTGCAGATGAGTCCTGGCTTGAGAAGTCGACATGTCGGTCTGGGCCAGATGGAATAGACGGGAAAAGTGAATGACTAGATCTGAAAGGCCGTCCTCTGTAAGTCACCATCTATAACTGTACTGTAATCTCTTATATGTTCTGTAGGACTGGTATCTACCACTATATGTCACCATAAGGCGGTAATATCAGTGCTGGTGTTTGTATGGAGATTTATTTTCAATAACAGTGCGGTCATCTCCTGAGGTTCCCCTATACCACCATAGCTATAATCATGATTACCTGGTTAGGGGCCACAAGGAGACACTGACAGAAAGTGCCCCTGTGCAAGAACAATATATGGGCCCTTTGCAGCCCAAGAGCTCCTAAAAATGCAAAATTGCTCCTTCTTTGGAGTTAGATATGGGCCCCCTTATCTCTTGCGCCCATGTGCGGTTGCTCCAATGATATGTCCTACTGCTAGGGGCCCACTCAGATGTTTCGCCCCCCCCTGAGCTGAACTCCTAGCTACGCCTCTGGCTTAGGCCAAGTTCCCTGGATGTTTGGTGTGTTTTCCTGCTGTGTATTTTCATTGCACAAAAACACAGCATAGTACAGTTTCAGCAAAGTGAATAGGATTTTTCTCTACATCTCTTGCCCACTGAACTTTTTTATGCTGCATAAACTAATCTGCAAAGCAAGTTTGCAATCTGAAACCTGCAACATGTCAATTTCTTTTGTGGTAAATCTGCATTTTATTTAAGAAAGGATTTTTTCTGTAGTCTTGAGTGAGATCAGAATAATCTGCACATAAAAGAAGCATATGCGTTTTTAGTGAGTTTCTGTCATGCAATCAGCACGATTTGAAAAAAAAAAAAAAATGTCTAAGCTAAATACCAGAACATATGAAAACCCACCCAAAAAATGAGGTAGGGTCTCCCTGTAATTAATAACCAGCAAAGGCTTATTATCTTATAGACGCCTCTTCATTACTAGCCTCTATGCTTGATATTGCCTGACAATACAAAGGTGACCCCAATATTATCACCCCATTTGCCACTGCACCAGGGCGAGGCTAAGTGCCGGAATTGGCACATCTTATGGATAGGCCATTTCTTGGGAGGCTGAGAGCTGATGTGTTTACCCATGGCCCCTTCCTAGGTTATTAATATCAGCCCGCAGCTGTCTGCCTAGCCTTTGCAGCTACTTAATTATAGGGGATCCCTACATCATTTTTTGGGAGAGGTAACCCATTTTAATAACCAGTAAAGGTGCACCCATTCTCGCACCCATTGACTTGGATTGTCGAGTCTCATACACTATACAAGGACAATTGCAGCATCATGATTTTTTTCTCAGTCTGATTTCAGACGAGAGTAAAATTGCAGATGAGCAGGGACTCATAGATTAACATTGGCCCGAGTGCAATCCGTTTTTTTTTTTTTTTTTTAATCGGATTGCACTGATCTATTTTCTCGCAGATGAGTATGAGCCCTAACACAAATCACCGACCAAAAAATATATATTCAAATTATACAAAGTTTATTAGAAAAAAACCATAGTAAACACACATAACTTAAAACAATTAAAATCACAACTGTGAGGCATACACTAGCAAAAAAGAAGTCCACAATGATGAGATAAATGCTCAGAAAAGGGGTATAACCACATGCCAAAATTAGTTAGATATCCATGAACAGAATTAGCAAATGTGCAAATAAGAGAACAAAGGTGCAAAATTGATGGTAAAATATTTTGGTAAAATATTGCTAATTCTGTTCATGGATATCTAACTAATTTTGGCATGTGGTTATACCCCTTTTCTGAGCATTTATCTCATCATTGTGGACTTCTTTTTTGCTTGTGTATGCCTCACAGTTGTGATTTTAATTGTTTTTAATTATGTGTGTTTACTATGTTTTTTTTTTTTCTAATAAACTTTGTATAATTTGAATATATATTTTTTGGTCGGTGATCCTTACCTTTTGGCTCGTGTCTTTTCCTCTGTTTTTTCATTGTTACTTTTTCACATGCCTGAGTGATCCCGACAAATTATTATTATTATTATTTAAGTGGTGCCCGCCCAACTTTATACAGCCCTAACACAAATAACGCTGGCGTTTCACGGCACAACAAAAGTATAATTTGACACCTTACACATGGGCGGATATACCGCCGGTTCAACCCCTGCAGGGAGGCTAATAATGAGGGCAATCTGGCCAGTTTCTCCGGCCCGGAGGCTCCGGGGGCCCCTGGCCAGATTGCCCTCTTGGGCGGCGGACATTGAGCGATCCCAGCAGTTCCGCTGACTGCAAGAGAAAATAGCAGGAGCGGAGCTGCAAGTATCCCTCCTGCTTCCTGCCCGATGCCCGCGCTTCCTGTATCTGACACAGAGAGCGGCGCCACTGGATGACAACATCATTCAGTGGCTGGCTGTGCCAGAACGAGGAAGCGCGGGTGCCGATGAAGCTGCGGCTGCGGACAGGTGAGAGGTGCTGTGTGTGTGTGTTATGTATGTACAGTACAGACCAAAAGTTTGGACACACCTTCTCATTTAAAGATTTTTCTGTATTTTCATGACTATGAAAATTGTACATTCACACTGATGGCATCAAAACTATGAATTAACACATGTGGAATTATATACTTAACAAAAAAGTGTGTAACAACTGAAATTATGTCTTATATTCTAGGTTCTTCAAAGTAGCCACCTTTTGCGTTGATGACTGCTTTGCACACTCTTGGCATTCTCTTGATGAGCTTCAAGAGGTAGTCACCAGAAATGGTTTTCACTTCACAGGTGTGCCCTGTCAGGTTTAATAAGTTGGATTTCTGGCCTTATAAATGGGGTTGGGACCATCAGTTGTGTTGTGCAGAAGTCTGGTGGATACACAGCTGATAGTCCTACTGAATAGACTGTTAGAATTTGTATTATGGCAAGAAAAAAGCAGCTAAGTAAAGAAAAACGAGTGGCCATCATTACTTTAAGAAATGAAGGTCAGTCAGTCAGAAAAATTGGGAAAACTTTGAAAGTGTCCCCAAGTGCAGTTGCAAAAACCATCAAGCGCTACAAAGAAACTGGCTCACATGAGGACCGCCCCAGGAAAGGAAGACCAAGAGTCACCTCTGCTTCTGAAGATAAGTTTATCCGAGTCACCAGCCTCAGAAATCACAGGTTTACAGCAGCTCAGATTAGAGACCAGGTCAATGCCACACAGAGTTCTAGCAGCAGACACAGCTCTACAACAACTGTTAGGCCGGGATCACACATGTGAGAAACACGGACGAGTCTCGCATGTGAATTCCCGGCACTGCCGCCTGCACTTAGGAGTGGAGCGACTGCATAGAAATACATGCAGCCGTACACTCCGCTCCTGAGTGCCGGCGGCAGTGCCAGGAATTCACGCGCGAGACTCGTCCGTGTTTCTCGCATGTGTGATACCGGCCTTAAGAGGAGACTTTGTGCAGCAGGCCTCCATGGTAAAATAGCTGGGAAACCACTGCTAAGGACAGGCAACAAGCAGAAGAGCCTTGTTTGGGCTAAAGAACACAAGGAATGGACATTAGACTAGTGGAAATCTGGTCTGATGAGTCCAAATTTGAGATCTTTGGTTCCAACCACCGTATCTTTGTGCGACGCAGAAAAGGTGAACGGATGGACTCTACATGCCTGGTTCCCACCGTGAAGCATAAAGGAGGAAGTGTGAGGGTGCATTGCTGTTGACACTGTTGGGGATTTATTCAAAATTGAAGGCATAGTGAACCAGCTATTCCATCCGGTTTGCGTTTAGTTGGACCATCATTTATTTTTCAACAGGACAATGACCCCAAACACACATCCAGGCTGTGTAAGGGCTATTTGACCAAGAAGGAGAGTGATGGGGTGCTACCCCAGATGACCTGGCCTCCACAGTCACACAGACCTGAACCCAATCGAGAAGGTTTGGGTTGAGCTGGACTGCAGAGTGAAGGCAAAAGGGCCAACAAGTACTAAGCATCTCTGGGAACTCCTTTAAGATTGTACCCCAAGCGACTTGCAGCTGTAATCGCAGCAAAAGGTGGCGCAACAAAGTATTAAGTTAAAGGGACCGAATAATATTGCACGCCCCACTTTTCAGTTTTTCTATTTCCACAAAAATTTAAAATAACCAATAAATTTCATTCAACTTCACAATTGTGTCCCACTTGTTGATTCTTCACCAAAAATTTACATTTGGCATTTTTATGTTTAAAGCATGATAGTGGGAAAAGGTTGAAAAGTTCCAGGGGACCAAATACTTTCGCAGGCACTGTATAGGGTATGCCACACTAAGCGAGACCGCAAACGAGATCACTACTGCGTCACCATTTATGACGCAGTAGCGATCTCGTTAGCGACTTAGCTGTGTGTGACATGTAGCAGCGATGTGGCCCCTGCTGAGATGTCGCTGATCGCTTATGAACGTTCTGAGCCCCGTTTTTTGGTCGTTGGTGTCCTGCTGGTGAGCCTGAATCGCTGAGTGTGACACCCTTTATGAACGACTTCACCAGCGTCGCAGGCGGGACTAGGTTTTCCCAACGACCGCAGAGGTCGTTATACAGATCGCTGATGAGATGTGTTTGGAATCACAGATCACTGATGAGTTGTGTTTGGAATCTAACTAGCGATCACATAGCGATCGCACCAGCGATCTCGCCAGGTTAAGTCGTTGTTGTGATCGCTAGTGCGATCGCTAAGTGTGGCAGTGTCTTAAATGTAGCTTTGTCGCCATAAAAGGAAGGGGGCACAGACACATTTCTTGCACAGGGGCCCCAAGCTGTCAGTGTCCGCCCCTGACCTTACATGACATCAGTCAATGGATTGGGCAATGTTAGTTTATCTTAATCCTCTTAGAGGGGTTGTCTGGGATTAACGTTGATGGCCTATACTTAATATAGGTCATGAATGAATGATTGACAAGTGTGCCAAGTGTTGCACCCCCACCAATCAGCTGTTCACAGTGTCGGCGGCAGCCAGAACTGCTCTGTTGCAGAGATGCAGAGCACAACTCTGCCAACTGTATAGTGGCCACAGTGAGATACTGCAGATCCACCCCTATTCGAATCAATAGGGGGCAGATATACAGAATCTATCAGTGGCTACCTACCGTTGACAGAGCTGCTGTGTGCAGCTCTGCAACTGAGCAGTAGCGGCTGCCACCGACACCAGGAACAGCTGATAGGCAGGGTGCCGGGTGTCGTAACCCCACTGAACAGACATTGGTGGACAGCCCCTTTAAGTAAGAAAACATCCTATGACAAGTTATCAAGATGGTGTGTTATTTGTCAAGTTAAACCTGGCTATATCTGGATATACTGGAGTATCACCTATTCAGGTTGTACTAGAGACTATTTTGAGTTCATCAGACAATAAAGTACAAACAAATATTCATGATCTCTCTGAAATGGCAGCAAGAACCTGAGTAGGGAGAAAGAGTACCAATGGAGATTGTTAGTGAATAATCATCCTCAACACAAAGTGGTCAAGACAACTTTTCAGCACCAAATGTTCATGCAATCTAGGACCTATGACTGCTACTTGGCAAAGGGGCTCACTGAGCCTTTAAATGCATTATACATTGAGGCATAAAATAATGTTTGCATTTATATCACATCACTGAGGGCTCCTGGAAGTTTTGCTTTAAAAAATTGTCCAAGCCACTCTATTAAAGCTGAAAATGTCCTACCACTCTCCATCAAGACACGTTTTGGATGGTTTGGACACCACACTGCAAGAACCTTCCACTGTGAAGGCTAATTTGGATTCTTTGTAGGCCATAAACATACGGCATGTAGTATTTTTAATAAATGATTTTATCTTAGTTTGTAGACTCAGAAATGAATAAAAAAGACAGACAGGAGCACGGTTGGAAAGATTGTCAGGTCATCTATTACACTATGGTTGCATATTGGAGTGATAATATTACCTGGCAAGTTCCCTTTACACCTTAAAGTCTAAATTCCCCAGAGAAAATACTCTGCAGGGTCATTCCATGGTAACTTACGTTACAGTCACAAGCCAAAAACTGGCTACAGACTGTTCTTTGAAGGGAGCCACAAAAATGAGTGAATGTATATTGTACATTAAACTATTCTCAATAGATTTCAACACAGTTTGTATTTTGCATTTAATTTTATTGTTGAAAAATCAGTGTTATTACTTGGTAACTTACGTTACAAAAAAAGGAAAGGCAATTGTCCATCATGAGACTGACAAATTATCTGTTCTGGTAAACAGGGGAGAAGCACTATTTTTATTGTATTAAAACACCATAGTCCAAACAACTTAACAAATTTATTTTAACCTCTCAAGTTAAATGCAACAGTTTTCATAACAAGAAATGTTGATAACTTACGTTACAACATAATATAGTAACTTACATTACAAAGCTGATGGTAACTTGCGTTACAATGAGTCACCATCATAGGAAAAACACTAACGCAAGTTACCATCATTGTAACGTAAGTTACTATATTATGTTGTAACGTAAGCTACCATGGAATGACCCTGCCATGTTATTGGTGTTGCTAATACTTTTTTCCATATGTCTTAGCAAAGACATTTTATTTCTCAGATCGTTCACTCTATAGAAGAAATTTAAGCATGCAAACCACTCTTACAGATGAAAGGAAAAAATAGAATGTACAGGGATGAATGCAGGCAATGGTCATTACGGCACAGTGCATCTCACACATCTACAGTCATGGCCAAAAGTTTTGAGAATGACACAAATATTAATTTTTACAAAGTCTACTGCTTCACTTTTTCTAATGGCAATTTGCATATACTCCAGAATGTTATAAAGAGTGATCAGCTTAACAGCAATTACTTGCAAAGTCAATATTTGGCTAGAAAATGAACTTTATCCCCCAAAACACATTTCAACATCATTGCAGCCCTGCCTTAAAAGGACCAGCTAACCTCTTTTCAGTGATTGCTCCATTAACACAGGTGTGGGTGTTGATGAGGACATGGCTGGAGATCAATCTGTCATGATTAAGTAAGAATGACACCACTGGACACTTTAAAAGGAGGCTGGTGCTTGGCATCATTGTTTTTCTTCTGTTAACCATGGTTATCTCTAAAGAAACATGTGCACTCATCATTGCAATGCACAAAAATGGCCTAACAGGGAAGAGTATCGCAGCTAGAAAGATTGCACCTCAGTCAACAATCTATTGCATCATCAAGAACTTCAAGGAGAGAGGTTCAATTGTTGCCAAAAAAGCTTCAGGGCGCCCAAGAAAGACCAGCAAGCGCCAGGACCGTCTCTTAAAAGTGTTTCAGCTGCGGGATCGGGCTACCAGCAGTGCAGAGCTTGCTCAGGAATGGCAGCAGGCAGGTGTGAGTGCATCTGCACGCACTGTGAGGCGGAGACTCTTGGATCAAGGCCTGGTCTCAAGGAGGGCAGCAAAGAAGCCACTTCTCTCCAGAAAAAACATCATGGACAGACTGATATTCTGAAAAAGGTACAGGCAGTGGACTGCTGAGGACTGGGGTAAAGTTATTTTCTCTGATGAATCCCCTTTTCGATTGTTTGGGACATCAGGAAAACGCCTTATTCAGAGAAGACAAGGTGAGCGCTACCACCAATCTTGTCTCATGCCAACTGTTAAGCATCCTGAAACCATTCATGTGTGGGGTTGCTTCTCAGCCAAGGGAATGGGCTCTCTCACAGTCTTGCCTAAAAACACAGCCATGAATAAAGAATGGTACCAGATTGTCCTCCAAGAGCAACTTCTCCCAACCCTCCAAGAGCAGTTTGGCGATCAACAATGCCTTTTCCAGCATGATGGAGCACCTTGCCATAAAGCAAAGGTGATAACTAAATGGCTCAGGGAACAAAACAGAGATTTTGGGTCCATGGCCTGGAAACACCCCAGATCTTAATCCCATTAAGAACTTGTGGTCAATCATCAAGAGACGGGTGGACAAACAAAAACCTAAAAATTCTGACAAAATGAAAGCATTGATTGTGCAAGAATGGACTGCTATCAGTCAGGATTTGGTCCCGAAGTTGATTGAGAGCATTCTAGGGAGAATTGAAGAGGTCCTGAAGAAGAAGGGTCAACACTGCAAATATTGACTTGCTGCATTAACTCATTCTAACTGTCAATATAAGCTTTTGTTACTCATATGTTTGCAATTATTATATTTCTGTCTGTGATAAAAACATCTGTCAAACACACATAAAAACCAGAGGGCAGCAGATCATGTGAAAATATAATATTTGTGTCATTCTCAAAACTTTTGGCCATGACTGTACAACGGGCAATAGTACAAATTTTAGGCTATGTTCACATGTCCAGTAGTGATCAGTTAGAATTGATAAAGCAATCCGCTGACAAAAAAAGGTGTGTAGACACCACTTTTTAGTCCGTTTTTAAAAATGTTTTTGCTGATGGATTGTCTGGATCTGTTGTAACTGATCACTACTGGACATGTGAACATAGCCTAAGAGTTGCACAAAGGACTGCACTGTAAACAGGCTGGCATGTAAATGTTCCAAAATCACAACAACAAAAACACTGAGTAAAATAGTAAAATATAATCACCCACTTGAACATTTACCTTCCACTGCTCTTTTGAAGAAGACTTTACAGCTTCCACAGGTGACCACTCCATAATGGCATCCAGATGCCTCGTCCCCACAAACCAAACAAACTTTGGACGGTCTAGATGACCCAGTTGACATGGTCCGTAGTGAAGAACTAGAAAAAAAAAGGAATTCAATAACTATTAGTGATCATATTTAAAAATCAATAGTCTGTGGCAAGTTCAGAAAAAAACATTCCTCATAGCTTCGATGGTTGATTCAAGCACCAGAGAAGATATGTCTTACTATGGGTATATTTTCACTGAAGTCAGTTCAATGAATCTAAAGGGAGTTGTTTTGGCAGCAACCATGAAAGGATTTCTGCAAGCCACATTCAGTCTGCAGCAAAACTTATACCAAAATAATTTAGTAAAGCTACAATTGCGTTTATGCTGTCAGACAGTAAATGCTGTTTTTCCCCGAAATTAAGACTTATCCTGAAAATAAGCCCTAGCATGAATTTTCAGGATTTTTGAGGAAGCTTGAAATATAAGTCCTACTCCAAAAATAAATCTCAGTTATAGTTCATAAAAAAGTAAATTTAAATTGTGTCCAGGCAGCTATACGTGTAAAGACGTTAAATCAGTTGGAAATTAAGTGCAGCAGGATAGATAAACCCTTCACTAAGAAAAGTAGACACCCTCAAAAGAAAAGCACTCAAAGGATCAAATGAAACCCAAAATAACAAGTTTTGGCAAGTGTCGGGTTGTCATACACAGATCGGATAGTCCCCGCTAGCATCATTCCACTCCCAAGCCCACTATATTAGTGTTATGACTGCTTTAGGCCACTACGGGTAGCCCACCGCTACACTTGGCAGCAGTATAACGTGGAAGAGAGCAGATGGAACCTGGCTGCACACAATGTGTCTGTGACAGAAGTGACGCCAATAGGACTATCTGATCTGTGTGTAAGAGCCCAGAACTTGCCAAACCTTATTGTTTTGGGTCTTGTGGAGTCTTTTGAGTGTGATTCTTTTGGGGGTATCCGATTTTCTTAGACAAGGGTCTATCCACCATGTACTATGGTACAATACCGTATGTAAACAGATGAACAAGAAATATAATGTACTGGTAACAAATGCAGATTGTTGTTCATGGAAAAATAAGACATCCCCTGAAAATAAGCCCCAATGAACCTTTCGGAGCAAATGTTAATATAAGACCCAGTCTTATTTTCAGGGAAACAGAGTAGCTGGGAATTGTGCAATGGTTGGGGGTAAATTAGAACAAACTAATTGTATAAGGAATTACTGAAGGTGCTTTTTAAGGAGGGCTCAGTTCATGAGCATAATAGAGAATAATTATAATGACACTCATAGTTTAAAGCTAATGCTTACATTACATAAAATGGTATGTTTATGATGGTTTGAGAGTCTAATGAATGGAGCTGTTTTTACCATATACTAAATGTCTCCTACTCATTAGTGCATTTGCATATATAGAAGATTTTACTGGAGTAAAGTCCAGGTTACAAACATATCAACAATTTCTTTCTAAACAAATGCTCACAGCAAAAAAGAAAAAAGAATGTTCATGTTGCCCTTTATGTACAAAAAGAAATCAAATTATTATTTTGTAACAGCATTAAATCTCTTCACTTTAACTTGAAATTCAGTCAGTCTGTTCAAGAAAGCTGTTTCTTGCACAACATGTATACACAGATGGCTGGAAATGAAATTCTCTTGCATCAAGTCTGCAGCATGCTGTCAGATAAATTCTCAATCACTTCACTTGACCATAACTGCCGACATAATGAGATGAATGGAGCACAGACGATATACTTTACTCCTACAGAACACATGGGTGGTGAACTCTTTTGAACTTTTTTAATTGCAGCATTTTGCCTTTGGTATGAGGTCACAAGCACACTGTCCTATTCTGCATCTGTGTAGTACTGATCCTGGATGCACCACTATGGGTCCATAGCGTACCTTCATCTCTAAGAAAAAGACTTCATCACATGAACTAGTATGGGGATCTCCTAAAAATCTATGATACGTTTAGGAAAAAAGAAGATTTGGGTTTTAATAAGTGGATTATCCAGGACTATATTATTTTTTTTACTTTTGGCCTAATAACTTACAAGCAGGTAAGTTGCTAACTACCAGCCTTCTCCCAGCGCAGATCTCTAACGGCACAAAGCGGTCAACAGAGCAATGGCTTTTCTCCTGCTCTGTTGATGGGGTGTGACTGCCAATGTCATGCTGATTGACAGCCACTACATAACTGCAGGAAGCAAGCTGTCAATCAGCATGACGTCGGAAGTAATGCCCCATCGATAGAGCAGCCTGGAAGATGAACTGGTGTGTTGACGTAGAGCAGCTGAATTGACAGCAAGAGCCAGCACCAGATAGAACTGGCAGGTAGCTGCAATTACCGTAGTTAGCAACTACCTGACCTGCCTATTAGCTTTTTTTGGCTCATAGTAAAAAAAAAATTATTTTGTCCTGGATAACCCCCTTAATTTGCCACTGTGTAGCATCTATGAATAGGCTATGTCAGAACCACAAGTGGAACATACATAAAGAAAAATTATAAAGTGCGACATTTGTACATTTTCTGCGTTTTGGACCCACTCCCACAGAATAAGATATGCAAGTGTGGACAATGCTGATTTGTGCACCGAGTAGTGATGAGTGTGCATGCTCAGATAAGGTGCTATCTGAGAATGCTCAGGTGCTGTCCGAGTGTCTTCAGCATGCTCTAATAATAGTCCCCGTAGCTGCATGTCTCGCAGATGATTGACAGCTGCAACACATGCATGGATTGCCTGTTTGTTTGCGAGACATGCAGGTGCAGGGGACTCTAGCATATTATTTGAGCACGCCGAAGACATTCGATTAGCACCTGAGCATGCTCAGATAACACCTTATCCAAGCACATTCGCTTATCACTAGCACCGATCTAAGTACCAGGTTATTACACCTGGGGTTATTTAGTTTGGAGAAACGAAGGCTTAGGGGTGATCTTATTACAATGTATAAATATATGAGGGGACAGTACAAAGACCTTTCTAGTGATCTTTTTACTCTTAGACCTGTGACGGGGACAAGGGGGCATCCTCTACGTCTGGAGGAAAGAAGGTTTAGCCATAATCACAGATTCAGATTCTTTACTGTAAGAGCAGTGGACTATGGAACTCTCTGCCGTATAATATTGTAATGAGTGATTCCCTACTAAAATTTAAGAAGGGACTTGATGCCTTTCTTGAAAAGTATAATATTACAGGCTACATTCACTAGTTTCCTAGATATTGCGTTGATCCAGGGAGCTAGTCTGATTGCCGTATGCGGAGTCGGGAAGGAATTTTTTTCCCCAATGTGAAGCTTACTGTTTGCTACTTGGGTTTTTTTTTTTACTTCCTCTGGATCAACATGTTAGGGCAGGTTAGGATAGGATATGGGTTGAACTAGATGGACTTAAAGTCTTCCTTCAACCTTAATAAGTATGTTACTATGTTACCGTAATCATGATCCACTATTTAAAAAGAAAAAAAGTCTAAAAAATTCCCTGTGTGAGAACAAAGCATACTCGAGAGAAATCATATACAAACCTTCTAATAAAGTCAGAGATATAGGCACTGTGATGCTTTACACAGCTTCGTCAGGCACTGGAGAGCCCAGTTATTGTACAATTGAAGGAAAACTTTAATTGGACAATTAACATTAAGTAGAACAAAGTAACTGGTTAAAAGGACTTTCCAAGATTTGGATGATTAAGTATCCACGAATAAACTGTGTTTAAGAGGTCTCCTTGGACCTATTTATTGTCTCAATGACTACAGATCTCACTCTTTGAGGGATCATCAAAGTCATTTTGAGCACTTTAGGTGCACTAGTACACCTACACTGCAGCTTATAGCGTATGTGAACACATTTCTCTTTTTTAGAAGCACGGTTTCTATAACTGCTCCTGAGTGTGGCATATACTGTAAACACACCTTTAGGGGTTATTCAGACATCAGTTTTTCATATATCACGGATAGAACTTATACCCATCATATTCTTTAGAGTCATTTCACATATTTTTGCACAAAATCACAAAGACATGTCCAATTTTGATCCGAATGGGATTAAACTCAACAATGCAAGACTGCTAGTTTGTGAAAAAAAACTGGAGAGCACTTAAATGTCATTCGTGTGCGGTCCGTTTTCACAAGCTGTTTAATAGGAGAAGCTCGAGAAACCTCCATCATTTTTTTTTCTTCCGATAACTGATGGACCTCTGACCAAACTTTGATGGTAAAGTTTAAACAATGAGCAAACTCATCAACAACACTGATGAAACTGAGGCCATTTTTTTGTATAAGAAAAATCACAGACATCAGAATGAGCCCTTGAGTGAAGGATACAATGACTTATACCAGAAACCAGTTCAAGATTTTATTCTTCATGAAAATATGCAAAAATCTTTAAAAACTGACTAGATAGACCTTCCAGCATGGCCGCATTCAGCTCCTACTGCTACTGAATGTCCCACTTGGGTTGGAGCTCATTCCTAATCCTCCTGAGATCTGGGAGCTGCTACATCACTCCTCTACTTTTTCAAGTAGATTTTTTTCATTCCCAAAAAAAACGTTAATATGTTCAGATGTAATAACAGAGAACACATGACACTTGTTTTCATACAAAAGGCCACTTGTATCAATTTTATTTGAAAATAGAGCAATCTTGGCATGCACATCCCTATTTACTACAGCAAGGTCTGGCTGGCAGCCAAAATTGATGTTACTTTTCTTTTACACTATTTTGTTGTTTGTAATCTGGAAAAACACTTATGCTTATGGTGATGTTGACCCGCTTTTCAACTCCAGCATTATAGGAAGTCTTGCTGTTGGCATAGAATATCATGACCTTCCTACTAGATTGCAGCTTGTTGGAGCTAGGATGCATCCATTCTGGCAGTGTGTCAAGCCTGTGTTGTTTTGCAATATTGAAAAGTTTGTTCCATTTTATACAAGTGAACAATACAAAGCTGCAATTCCAGGCACCGCAGCTGCATAAAGTTTAGCACTGTTCAGTATGAGTGTCCACAAGATAGGCCAGCAATTTGAAAACCTGGCAAACTCCTTAAAAGCCTTGTGTCACGTACCACCCCTCAAACCTAGGCATACCAGTGTAAAAAATAGTAATATGTTCCTTTTTAGGGCTCGCTCACACACGCGTATAAGGCTACTTTCACACATCAGTTTTTTTGTGTCAGGCATAATCCGTCGAATACCTGATAGGACGGATCCGGCGCTGAAATGAAAAAACTGATGCAACGGATCAGTTTTTTTTGCTGGATCCGACCTGAACTTTTGAACCTGGAAAAAGAAGTTTTGCAGCCGGAAAATGCAGGTACGCATGTTCGGAAGAAGTAGTAGTAGTAGTAGTAGTAATAGTAGATTTCCAGAATCCGGATTAGTCTTTTGACGGATTGCACAAAAGACTGGTCCGGTTCCATAGACTTCTATTATTTCCGGACAGCTGATGCGCCGCTTCAGGCACTATCAGGCGGGTCCGGAAAAAAAAAACGTTGCAGTGACTGTTTTGTCCGGCCACCAGAATGCACATTTCCGCCGGGTCGAGCCAAAAACGGATGCAACGACATCAGGCGCGATCCCGCGCTAAAGAAAGTCAATTACAAAAAACACATCCGGTACTGGATCCATTTTTTTAAAAACACGCCGGATCGCGCCTGACGTAAAAAAACTGATGTGTGAAAGTAGCCTAACACGGCCGAGTGCTTTCTGATGTTTTATCGCTTAGCACTTGGACCAATGTTACATGGGGCTGCTTAGATTTGCGATTATTTTCTCATGACGATTCGAGGGCAGAGCAGTGCGCCTGCGCAGGAGCTGCGACGAGACACAGAGGAGAGGATGGCTTCGCTAGAAGATGGGAGGCGCCAAACCGGACCGCGACGCCCATCGGACCGGACGGCGGACGGCCCCTGGGTGAGTATAATATAACTCGTTTTTTTCTTCTCTTCCAGGTAACATTGGGGCTTATCTACAGCATTACAGAATGCTGTAGATAAGCCCCTGATGGCGGTGGCCGCATCTCATACTCCAAAAATGGGGTGACAGATTCCCTTTAATCAGCACCTTAGCTGCATTCCATAAAGGAGTATATAACCCCTTGACTCCACCCAAGTTTACCCCACCAAATCTTTTGAAATTCTCCCGTGCTCTATGCAGATCCTGCCGGTCCGGTCCGACAGGTGTCCTTGCTGAGGTGTCTATCCCTTCTCCGGCTGCGTCATCTACATAACTGGGTGAAATCTTGTAAGACACTGCCGGCTTGAGTCTGCGCACTTTGCTCTTCCCTACTGCGGGCAGAGCTTAAAACACAAGTGCGCATGTGCCCTACTGCTGGCAGAGCCTAAAACTTAAGTTTGCATGCGCTCTTATGTTTTGGGCTCTGCCTGCAGTAGGGCAGAGCAAAATGAACAGGCAAGAGCTGGCAATGTCTCTGCGCAGGTGTGAGATTTCGCCCGGCTATATTGATAATGCAGGAGGCATCATCCACATCAATCCGATCAGGAGGACAGCGATCAGAAGCCGGGAGGAGGGATAGACGTGTCAGAAAGGACGCCGATCGGAGTGGACTGACAGGATTTACATAGAGAGAGGGAGAATTTCAAAAGGTTTTTGGGGTGATCAGAGGAGTCAGAGGGTTATATACCCTTTATGGAATGCAGCACAGGTGCTAGTTTTAGTTTAGACATAAAAAAAACTGGTGACAGATTCCCTTTAACTGTTTTTTTGCAGTTTTGATAGGAAGTTTTTATAACCATTATTAATACGAGTTTTTCCTCCAATATGTTGATAATTGGTGCCTGACTGTGGTGCATGACTTTCATATGGGAGCAAGTACAAGATTTTAAAAGGCCACCATTGTGATCTGAATACCCTTTTCAGTTCAGATAATCAGGATTTTCCCAAGCAAACTGAAGCCAGCTGGGTTAAAGATTCAGTGATCCTCCGTCCTTTAGCTATGTGCTACTGGCTGAGAAAGGACAATGATGAATAAATTTATCAGTGACAGGAGGACTAATGTATCACTACACCAAGCACAATCTATTTTAGTTTACACAAAAGTACTTGGAAGTTACAGTAACTCCGGACTGCAAAAAAAAGGTAGCGATAATCTTAAAAAGTTGCACCTATTAATGTGCCTAAATTCTGTCCAAGCAGCATTACACGCTCACATTTAACTCTAATTTTACAACCTGAAAATTGATTAATAGTGTCAAAAAGTCAAATTCTGTGCATAACTTCGCATTATGCAAAAAAAACGACTTATGCCTCGGTGTTATTTTATGTTGTGTAAGATTTTTTTCTCGTTAAACAGTTTATTTAATTGCAAATTAGAGCCATGGAAAATTTGAGAAATTTATAAATCATCAATATACAAAATATATCTTTTCAGATACACAAAAAAAACTTTTTGATGAATAAAATAAGTACAAATAATGACTTATTCTATAAGATGAGTCATATTATGAGAGACTAATACAAACGGCGACTCCGAAATCCTGACTTGGTTACAGAGACAAACCTGCTTTGAATGTTTTATATCTTGTAATAATCTTGTAATATATCTATGAAACTGAACTTTAGTAAGGCTTTGTTCACATGCCCAGCTGTCATCCAATTGTAATGGATCCAGTATTTATAAAAAAAAATAAGAAAAAAAGATCTGTTAAAAACAGAGCAATAACTAAAGCAAAATGGAAACCAAAACTTTCAGTTTTTTAATAAATCTATAGTTAAAAAAAAATTAAGTAGTTTAAAAAACTGATACCTTGGTTTCTGTTCTGTTCATCATGAATTTGTATTTTTCTAGAGGTGTCTTGTACATTGTTCTGGGGATGTGCAGTACTAAAAACTGGATCCGTTAGCAGATGACAATCCACTATAATTCAATTCTATTAAGGCACTGTCACACTTAGCGATCGCACCAGCGATCACGACAACGACACGACCTGGCGAGATCGCTGGTGCGATCGCTATGTGATCGCTAGTTATAGTTGGAGAAAAAAAGTTATGCATACTATGGTCCCAATTTATCAAGACCAGCATTTTTCATTCTCCTCTTTATGAGGGGGCTTGCCGGAGTCAGACGATTCAGATTCATTAAGAGGTGCATGCCTCTTAATGAATCAGGAGTATCTGACACCTGGATTGTGCCTCCGGCTTGCCATAAATCTAACTCCTGTTGGGGATTCTGCCACTGGCCATGAGTGGGGTTGCCATGCCCCTGTCCTGCCACACCCCTGCCCACTTTGTTGGAGCTAGGCAAAAAATGTCATGAGACTGACAAAAGTGCAACATTTTTGAGCACCGTCATGTTGCGCCCAAAATTTGCAACTTTTCAAAGCTTTTTGTGCTGGCATAAAAATTTTGATGAATTGAATCCAATTTTTTTGTTGCAAGTAAAAAAAAGATGTAAGAGAAAAAATAATTTTACCATACTTCAATTTAAATAATATGGATCAAAAGGTGGACATGTGAACAGAGCCTAAGAATGTGATAAATTATTTGAACTGTTACAACTCTGTAGGACAGCTCTAGGGCCGGGGTCACACTTGCAAGTGTGATGCGAGAAACTCGCGTGTGTCTCTCGCATCGATACCCGGCACTGCCACCGGCACTCGGACCGAGGCGTGCGGCTTCATAGAAATACATTATTTATAGAAATAATACCCAGGCCTAAGGAAGAGCCACACACGGCAGCTTCCAATGTGCCAAGTTATTGAGCGCTCCACTTCTCACAACATCTTCCCACACTCCTCAGCACGTATTTACAAGGTTCATCCATCATAAAATAGTAGTATGTTGTCAAGTGATATATCTCAAAGATGGATTCGGCATAGGAAAAGGTATAAGCAGGTCACAACAGTCAGACTTCATTGCTGCTGCCAAAAAACTGGTTTAGCCACGGCAGGATATAGCATGTGGTCAGTGAAAAATTACTTGTCTTGTTACTTTCTGTTGGAGTAGATATATGAAAGCCACAACTTCCTCTTTCCCCCCACAATATTGCAATATGACAAGCAAAACCAGACCAATAAAGCATATTTTGAGTGATAATTTTGTTTTTAATTATTGGTGTACTGAAATAAAAAAAGAAACGCACACACCGGAACTACAGTATACTATACAAAAGCATAATATACAATTACTAAATCATTCTGGAATATGGAACAATTCATTCCCGAAATTACGTTTCAGGGTTATGTTGGCCTCCCACTGAGTTAGTACATGCTTGATGTTAACCACAAATCTGCACATTGTGAAACTACTCAATGTAAGTAGCAAAACTGAAATTAGCGCTTAAAGGGATTGTCCACTATTAGGACGACCCCTTTTTGATCTAAAGGTTTGGCCCCGATAAAATAAAAAAGCTTATACTTCCCTTCGATTCCAGCGGTGTCGGCACTCGTGGTCCTGAGGCTCTCATGCGGTTGTTGTGACATGTGACCCCGCTTTCAGACAAATCGAACATGAAGAGGAAGTCCAGGCTGCAGCCACTTGCTCACTTCCTCTTCATGTTCAATTCACCAGGAGGCGGGTAAGGTGACGTCAGCGCTGATGGGGTTACGTGTCACAATCGCACGGGAGCCCCAGGGAGAGCGAATGCAGACACTGTGGGAACGGTGCCAGCAAGGGAGGTAAGTATAAGCTTTTTTATTTTTTCGGGGCCAAGCGTGGGGTATGAGAAGTTGTCCAAATAGTGGATAACGTTTTTACAGGTAATCTGTTATCACAATTTCACCCTCCAAACTATTTATACACACATGTAGTTCTTCCAAAGACAAGACCAACAATACTTTTACATGGCCACTCCATTCCTCCATTACTAAGAAGTCAGCTATTTTAACCCCTCCACGACCAATGACATATAGCTAAGTCATAGGACGTGTCTCTCTTTGACACGAGCTCCGGCGCTGAGCCCGCATCTTTCCCGGCACATGACAGCTGATTTAACCAGCTGTTACATACCCCTGACAGCTGTGGGTGGAATCACGATCAACAAGCAGCTGTTAACATGTTAAATGCTGCTGTCAATTACCGACAGCGCCATTTAACTGGAGTGTGCCGGAAGCGCGTCACAAGACCTGACAATCGACGCCCATCAGAAGATTGCCGGTCGCCAATGGATTGGCTTGTAAGCCACGGGTCTGCTGAAGACCTGTGTGTTTGTCATTGCAGATCATGGGCCAGTGTTGTGTTCATAGGAAATGATTTCTGCTACGCATAGCAAGGCTGAAGGTAATCAAAACGCCAGAATTACGATTTTTGGTTGCAGCAACATTGCAATAACAGCCGATCATACCATTGTATATACCCTAAAATGGTATCAATAAAAACAACAGCTGGGCGCACAAAAAATAAGCTTTCATCCAGACTCAGATCCCGAAAAATAGAGACACTATGGGTCTCAGAAAATGGCGACAATTTTTTTTTCTCACACACTTTGGTTTTTGTTTCCCCACTTAAAGAACCTAGACATGTTTGGTATCTTTGAACGCGTAATGACCTGGAAAATCATAATGGCAGGTCAGTTTTAACATTAGGTGAATGTGGTAAATAAAAAAATCCCAAAAACTATTGTAGAATTGCACTTTTTGTTAATTTCACTTCACCTGGAATTGTTTTCCAGTACACTATATAGTAAAATCAATGGTGTCTCCCAAAAGTACAACTCATTCTGCAAAAAATAAGCCCTCACGCGGCCATACTGATGGAAAAATAAAAAAGTCATGGCTCTGGGAAGAATTGAAGCAAAAAATTTAAATGCAAAAATGGAAAATCGCAAGATCGTGAAGGGGTTAATACTTATTTTGTACGGGTCCAGGGTGTAGAATTTAAAAAAAAATTAATACAAAATGTGAATGCTACACCTATTCAGCAGATACCCAAAGTACGGAACAGAGCTGTGCCTGGTAATCAATAGAGACATGGTGCTCAGAGGAGAGCCACCGCCACTAACAATCTGCCCATCAGCTAAGTTTACACGATCAGTATTGTGTTTTGGAAACCCCTTTCATGTTCTCTTCAGTCATTTCTATTTCAGGAGTAGACACAATAACAGAAATAGGTTTATACCTGAAGTGAAAGCAGAATATAGTGAAATATCACAGCAATTTTACAATATTTTTTTTACTTTGATACTTGTATGCAATAAAACAAGAAGGAGCCAAATGCAACAATAGTTTGTATCAGCAGCGGTTTCTCTCGGTCTGCATTAATACTTATCTTGGACATTCAGTTGTTAATTTACACTGATTAAAGTGAGAGGATATAGCAATGATTTAGTGCTATAATTACACAGCACAATACAGTGTCTTTTCCGGCAATTCATAACCAGTTTCTACCATTTCAGAAGAGCGCTTTATGAATAACCCACTCTGTGATGTGTGCATGGTGCTGTGCCAGTGAATGTCACTTCAGCCCTCTTTGCCAAACCCCTCTGGCCATCAACACAAAAGTAAAAAAAGAGCTAGCGGCAACATCCAGTCCTGAACTTGGAAGGAACAGTAACACCTGGACTTTACTGGCCTCGATTCAAAAGACAACGTTTCATTCTCCCCACTTAGGTTTTGAAGCTTTTAAATAAATAATGGCTCTATTATGCCACAGTCATTTGTAGCCACTATAATAGTGACACTTTGTGACGCAGATAATTATCTTTATACGACAATAAATATAATAAAACACTGCGCTGTTGCTAGGCAACAAAACATAAGTGGAACTTTTTCACAAGGGACCATGTTAAAAGGACATACGAGAAATAAGCCTCTCTATTAAACAATGTTACACAGTTACAACAAAATGTGAAAAACAAAAAAAAAAATGTGTGGCCAACTCTCATTATGTTTTACAACATTGTTACGTGTTGTAAAGTTTGGTCCTGAAGACAAATACATCTGATATTTTCGATTTCCTCTACAGAATTGTATGCAGAATGTATGCATTTTTTCTTTGGAAATACAATGCTTACTCACTTCATCAATGTTTCCTCTGCTTATTCAGTTCATCCTACCTTATTTATAGCTATACACTTCCCCTTTATGTTAGGAAGTTGGGTCATGGGACCTCCAGCGAAAAGTCCAGTACATGAGCTAATCTATTGATCTAAAGTCAGACTCTGAGTTCCTGTGAACTATAGGATACATAATCAGCTATTCAATACCCCTAGTCTGTAATATCCTAAAGATAAAGGTGAAGACTTATCAAATTTTTCTATAGTTAAAATTGTCTGTACTGCCCACAGCAACCAATCAAACAGCAACTTTCATTGTGTATTCTGTTCCAGATAAAATTCAAGCCGCACTGTGATTGGTTTATTTTTCTATTAGACACATTTGCAATTTTAGTCTGTTATTCTGCTCTTTATAAGAGAACAGTGACATAGGTAAGAGGCTAAAGATGCATCACATAGGATATATTCATACTCTGCTGTATATATCAATCAGGATACACAGAAAAGATTGTATGCACCACATAGGATACTAGGATACAGTGAGACTGCTGTATACATGACAAAGAATACACAGACTGCTGTGCACATCAGATAGGAAACACTGAGACTGCTGTTTACCTCACATATGATACACAGACTGCTGTATATATTGCATATGAACATTGAGACTACTGTATACCTTATATAGGACAACCTGAATCTGCTGTATATATTACATACAAACAGATTGCTGTGTACATCACCTGCAACTTGATAATGCTGTATGTATTAAAAAAATACACTAAGACTCAACTTTATACATCACATGGCATACACCCTGT
The DNA here is from genome assembly GCA_033576555.1 of Oophaga sylvatica. NCBI lineage: Eukaryota > Metazoa > Chordata > Amphibia > Anura > Dendrobatidae > Oophaga > Oophaga sylvatica. The sequence goes on along the minus strand of JARQOD010000001.1, from coordinate 177,314,304 downwards.
GCTATATACATCATATAGGATAATCTGCTGTATAAAGTACATAAGAAACAATGAGACTCTGCTTATATATTTCACAGTGTACACAGACTGTTGTATACACAGACTCATCTTACATTATGAATACTGCAGTGTATAAGCATATACTACTGTATGTGATGTATACAGCAGAGAATGTGCTGAACATATATACAGGATACACTGCAACTCTGCTGTATACATTAGGACAGCCGCTCTAGGTTATTCATATATTTCGGAGCCACAATGTAGGAAAAAGGACCAATATGGTGAGATTCTGGCATCATGGGTAATCTATGTAGTCTGCCTTAGGGGAAGGAAGAATCAAGATGGCACATCAACTAAAATAGGTACATACAAGGCTTACACAAAAAAACCCTCTACATTATTCTATAATTATGGTCTATGCTGCACTATATAGGCAAAAAAAATTTGTGATTTAGTGCTTCTTTGAGACCGGGTTCCCTTTACTTTCTCCTCCCCAATCAACACGCACTCAAGGGCTACCGAAAACCATATTAAACTTTTTCCAGAAGTACGGTAACCATTGACTTCAATAAGACAAACTTTTAAAATATAAAACTGTGGACTCACTTCCTTTATAGCAGTGTTCATCTTTTTAGAAGGACACAATATTGTGGCGTACTATATTAAGCCATGTGCACATAGTATTTAGTGAGATTTTATATCAGTATTTGTAAGTAAAAACCAGGTGAGAAACAATCAGAGGAGAAGTATAATAGAAACACATCACCACTTCTGTATTTATCACACACTCCTGGTTTTGGCTTACAAGTACTGAGGCAAAAAACTCACCAAATACTCAACGTGTGAAAGTGGCCTTAATGTGACCGGCTTAAAGGGGTTTACCTCAAAATCAAAAGTTACCACCTATCAATAGGGAATCTGAAAACGCATAATCAGCATCATCTATTGTCAAAACGGACTGACAAAAATAGTCAAATGCTGTACTTGGGTTTCTCCGGCAGTCCCAAAGACAGTGGGTTGAGAGGAGGTTGAGCATATGCACCTCTGCTCCATTGAAGGTGGGACTTTACAATGACCAGTTTTTGAGGATCCAGAGCTCAGTTCTAGGGATTGCAAGGGATAGCAGAGCACTAGAAAGTTATACCCTATCCTATGAATAATGGCTAACTTTGGCTTTTGGGAAAACCTGCTTAAAGGACTACAAGGGAGGCTGAAAGAATAACACAAGACATCTAGCTTAGGAGTTTGATGCACCCATGTATAAAGTGTACCCACGTCCCTCTTCACTCACTGTAGTAACTGACAGACTTCTGAGTATACATGCATTAATCATTGCCCTGTGTCCACTGAATTCTTTCAGCAGTCCTAGGAGTCCCACAGCTCAACAATTTTTTAAACTTTTATGTTACTAGGAGTTTGGACCTGTAACTACAACTTCTGGATTTTATTTTTGATTTTCTATCTCTCAATGTTAAAGTTAACCTATCCTTAAAATTATAGACTATTCATGTCTTTGTCAGTGGGCAAACTTACAAAATCAGCAAGGGATCAAATAATTATTTCCTTCACTGTATATACACATACACAAGAGTTTTGATAATATTTCATAGACAGTTTATGGCAATAATAAATCAAATTAATGAAAGTAAGGGAAATGTTTACATTTAGTGCTCCTCAAAGCTTGTTCTAAGATTTTGAGCTATTGCCATAATGGTTAGAAATATTTTATCTCATTCGCATGTTCAAGAGAAATCCATTAAAAGTTTTTTTAAGCATTCTTAAAGCCGTCCAACATTCCAACATGTTGATTACGTAGACAGAAAGGTGAAACTTATAAAACGTCAGCCTTGGTTGCTCCAAAAGAAGGATGTGATTCAATTTGATTTCAAAGAAGTCAGGGAGGACTTATGTGCTTCCCTGAAATACGTACGATGAGGAACAGAGATCCATTCACTTTAATTACACTTAATTACACTGATGAGTGAGCTTAGCTGAGTTTTCTAAGGATAACAGAGTCATGAGGAGTATGGACGTCTTCCAGTGAACTACAGTTATTCAGTACATTAGACGAATATGTGCTGACCAAGGTCATATAAGGCTGACAGAAATACATCCGACTTCTACATATATATATATATAAATATATATATATATATATATATATATAATATATATATACTGTATATTTAATGCATGTTACAAAAATGTGTGTGCTAAGTGGTAAGACAGTCAGAGGACAATATCTCTCTCTCTCTCTCTCTATATATATTATATATCTCTACCTATATGATATATATATATCTATATATATATATATATATAGATATAATAATATGATATATAGATAGTATAATATATATTTAATTATACTATTATATATATATATATATATATATATAATATATATAGATATATATATATATATATATATATATATTTATTGGAGAGGACCCGAGAATGAGAAGGGGCAAAAAAAAAAAAAAAAAGACCACCTCCATTGTGGGTTGAGAAAGTGTCTATATATATATTATATATATATATATATATATATATATATATATATATATATATATAATATATATATATATATATAGAGAGAGAGAGCAAAAAATATTGAAAAGCAGCACCAAAATAATGATGAGGGTGCAAAAAATCCTTCCAGATATATACCAAACCTCATATCGTCCAAAAAATGAAGGCAGCACTCCAAGATGTAAGATATGGGTAGTTTATTAGCCCATGTGTGACGTTTCGATCCTAGATGTGGACCTTTTTCAAGTGACCTTTTTCGCGACCCACAATGGGGGTGGTCGGGTTTTTTTTGCCCCTTCTCATTCTCGGGTCTCCTCCAACAGTGGCCTCTGAGTTTGAGGGTTCCGCACAGGATCTTAGTTGTTCCCAGCATTGCGCTGTTCTGGACAGAGAGTTCAGATGTTACTCCTGGGATCTGTTGTAGCCATTTTCCCAACTTAGGGGTCACTGCTCCAAGTGCTCCTATCACCACTGGAATCACTGTTGCCTTCACCTTCCACATCTTCTCCAGTTCTCCTTTGAAGCCCTGGTATTTCTCAAGCTTCTCATATTCCTTCTTTCTGATGTTGCTGTCACTTGGCACTGCCACATCTATTATCATTGCTGTCTTCTGATCCTTGTCTACTATCACAATGTCTGGTTGGTTAGGCTACTTTCACACATTGTTTTTTGGCGTCAGGCGCGATCCACCTTTTTTTTTAAAAAAAACGTATCCGTTTTTTATACAGTCGGATCCGTTTTTTTGTAATTGACTTGCATTAGCGCCGGATCGCGCCGCATGTCCTTCCGTTTCATCCATTTTTTTCCAGATCCGGCATAAATTTCAATTCCGGCGGCCGGACAAAACGGGTCTAGGAACGTTTTTTGTGTCCGGCGAAAAAACGGACAGCGCCTGAAGCTTGATGGTACAATAGAAGTCTATGGCTGCCGGATCAGGCAAACGACTGATCCGTCAGCCGGACTCCGTTTTCTTCTCTCTCTCTCTCTCTCCTTCCAGGCATGCTCACGCTGCATTTCTCAGGTTCAAAAGTTCAGGACGGATCCGGCTAAAAACCTGATCCGTCGGATCCTGTGCAGATTGTGAAAAACTGATGCGTCTTTTAAAACCTTGGACGGATTGTGCCGGATTGGAAAAAACGGATGTGTGAAAGTAGCCTTAGCCATCACCTGCTTATCCATCTGGATCTTGAAGTCCCACAGGATTTTAGCCCTTTCATTCTCCACCACTTTCTCTGGGATCTCCCACCTGGACATAAGGGGACTTAGCCCATATGCTGTGCAGATGTTCCTGTATACAATTCCTGCTACTTGGTTGTGGCGTTCGGTATACACTTCCTGCGTGCATTTTGCATCCAGTCACTATGTGTTGGACTGTTTCTGAGGTTTCTTTGCATAGTCTGCACCTGGGGTCTTGTGTGTGGCAGATTCCTGCTTCTATGGATCTGACTATAGTACTTGCTCTTGTGCTGCTATGATTAGTGCATCTGTGCTGTCTCGGAGTCTAGCTTTCTCCAGCCATTGGTAGGATTTCTCCATGTAACTCACCTCCATTATCTATCGATGGTACATTCCATGCAGCGGCTTGTCTTGCCATGTTGCTTCATGTTCCTGTTCTTCCTTCCAGATGTGTTGTTGCTGCCTTAGGCTTTCTGATAGCATCTCATCTATTGGTGCCATTTTTGTGTTGTATGTATGTGGAGACCTTAATGCATTGTGAGGAGCTTTCGTGTCTTCACATCTGCAGCTTCCATCTCTTCTTTATGCCAGCACACTATGCCAGAAGGATATCTGATAACTGGCAGGGCATATGTATTGATGGCGCGGATTTTATTCTTCCCATTGAGCTGGCTCTTCAGGACCTGTCTTACCCTTTGATGGTATTTGGATATTGCTGCTTTCCTTGCTTCCTCATCATGATTACCGTATCCCTGTGGGATATCGAGGTACTGTCTTGTTAATTTGAGTTATGGTGGTGGTAGGTATTGATGCAAGTGCTCTACTGCCATCTTCTAGTTTACTGTCTGGTGGTGTTTCTTTGCTGACCCTTGGCAGTCGATCTCTGGTATTGATGGTATTTAGTTTAATCTAAGATCTTCTGTTTCAGACCAGCTGCAGTGCTCTCTAGCTGCTGGATTGGATCAAGATTTTCAGGGGGTTGCACATGTTGTTCTTCCAGGTCTTCATGTGGGGTGGCTCCGCAGTGCAGTTGATTCATCTCAAGTCGTGATAATAGCTTTCTCTTTATAACAATGAAACGTTGGGTGACTAGTTGTTTCTCAGTCAGTGGACATGCAGGTCTTGTATCTATCCAGAGTTTCCTCATACACTTCATATATCCTCTCTCATTTGGTCTGCTGTTATAGTAGCATTTCATCAGATCCAGGTTCTCTTGCCTTGTACATGTATGGTTTGTTCCAGTAGCCCATTTACCATCAGATTGTCCTGGTTCCTCGACATCTGACGCAGACCATGTTAATCCAGAGCCAGAATTTGAACCCCAGTCTCCCATGTCGTAGGCTGTGCATTTAACCATTACACTATACCATCCACTATTATATATATATATATACATACATACACATTTAGCAGGTGAAATAAGGAGAAAATAGATTTCTAAGGGCATTATTGACATGAAATTCTCACTAAAGGAGCAAAAAAGCCATGGACAGTCATGACACAGCTGAAATCTATCAGTAATTAGGAAGCAATCCTGCCACTTAGTGAAAAACATCAGCTGGTTCAACTGATGGCCTATAAAAAGGTGTCTCCTTACCAAGCTACCACACAAGAAACAACTAATTATGGGTAAAACCTGTGATCTGTCTCCATTCCTTTGCAACCTTATTGTTGAGCACTGATGGGGCCATAATCAGAAAGTGGAAAGAACATAATTTCACCATAAACCGGCCACAACCAGGTGTCCCCCCCAAGATTTCAGACAGAGGAGTGAAAAAAAAAATTATCAGAAGAGTTGTCCAAGAGCCGAGGATCATCTGTGGAGAGCTACAGAAAGACCTGGAATCAGCAGGTACAATTGTTTTAAAGAGAATTATACTTCCATGCCCTCTATGCACGCTCACCATGCAAGTCTCAATTTCTGAAGAAAAAGCATGTTTAAGCATGTTTAAAGTTTGATCAACAACATTAAGACAAGCCTGTGACATACTGCTACAATATAGTCCGGTCAGATGAGACAAAAATTGAACCGGTTGAATGCCGTAATACACACCATATTTGAAGGACAAAAGGCACTCCATATCACCCCAAAACACCATACCAACAGTGAAGTTTGGAAGTGGGAATATCATGGTGTGGAGCTGTCAATCAGGTAAACTTCATATAATTGAAGGAAGGATGAATGGACAAATGTACCAAGACATTCTTGATAAAAATCTGCCATCTATCACGATAATGAAGGTGAAACAATGGTGGACATTTCAGCAAGACAATGATCCCAAATACACAGATAAAGAAACTGTCACTCTCAAAGAAAACAAAGCTGCCTCAATGGCCCAGCCAATCACCTGACATGAATCCAATAGAAAATTTATGGAAGGAACTAAAGCTCAGAGTTCATAGAATGAGCGCATAGAACAGTCATGATTCGAAGAGTGTTTGTGTTGAAGAATGGGCCAAAATCACACTTGAGCACTGCATGTAACTAGTTTCTCCACAAAGAAGGTGTCTTGAAGCTGTCGTCACCAACAAAGGCTTTTGTACAAAGCATTAAATACATGTAAGTAAACATGTTGAATACTTTTTCCCTGTGTCATTTCTCAATAACTTAATTTGTGGACATCTATGGTTTGATTTCTTTACCTGTGTGGATGGATAGGTTGTTACTGAAATCTGTTGAGAATTTCACAGTATATGTGCACATTATATTAAAACTCCTCAAAATATGAACATATGCAATTTTTTTCTACTTTCTGTCAGTTTGAACAATTTTGAATCAGAATCATGGTGTTTTTTATTCACAGATAGATTTGCAGTTTTCTAGTCAGATTTGATGGCCATTTTTAGGACATCTCAGAAATTGATGACTAATGATAACTTTTTAAATGAAATTTGTCACCAGGATTTTGATACTTCATCTGAGAGCAGCGTAATGTTGGACGAGAGACCCTAATTCCAGATGTATTACTTAGTTTACTGTGTGCAGCACTGGTGACACAATCAGAATTTTTTGATGTAGCAGAGCTCAGAAAACTAACCCCACCTACAGTTTTCAATGTACAATGTCTATTGATAGTTAGCTGCTTATCAGAGTAGTGGGTGTGGTTTAACAGGCATGTGAGCACTAGTCCTGGCAGTGATAATGTCCTGGTGTTAAAACATCCATTGTAAGTAAACATCACACAGCCCAATAAGTGACATATTGCTGAAATCTGTGTTTCAGCCTCTATCTGCTGTGGTTTTCAGATTACATAGCAAAACCTGCTGCCAGATTCCCTTTAAGAACATTTAATATATTTAATATATTGACTAATTTATCATCAATATAATTATTAAAATGCATTCAATAGAAAATCGGAAATAATCAACGTTCTAGGTGGCTGTAACTTACTAATATGGAATATCTTAAAATTTGATTCTTGAGGCCCATCGGGTCCTTAGGGGTAAGACTTGTCCCTACTGTCACCCTAAATATGTGATATATATTCTACAGACAAGATATTTAGAGAATTAGATAAAATAAGAGCTTTGAGAATTAAATGATCCTTAGAAAACACAATTTGCTAAGGGAAGACTCCAGGGATTTATTGCTCATAACTTATCCATAACTTTTAATTAGTGTGTTGTGTTCTCCACCTAAACAACTTTGCCATGTAAACAACATTACTATGTACCAAAAATCAATATGATGCAGTTGAAAAGAAGACTATTATGCTCTTCCTCTAACATTATATAATTAAAGGTGGCCCAGCAAGAAAAACAATAACAGAATTATCCCAATGACTTAATAGGCTATAATTTGATGTGCCATTTTATTCTACACTTCAGACTCTGTACAAATAATATTAAATAAACAGACATAATTCACTGTGAACATAAAAGCAAAACATAAAATTGGTCACAAACCTTTTGTATAGGTTAGTGCTAATGTGCGTAACCTGTAATGCTACAAGTTTTTACTTAAAACTATACTACGGTAGTTTTATGCATCAGAAAGGTATGGACAGTGTAGAACCACAAGTACTAATAAAAGAAGTCACGTATAGTAGCCAATTACAACACAGAAAAAAAGTAAATAATTCCTACAGTCACTACTCCACTTTTCTATTATCCTAGTATATACTCTCGCTCTCCCCAAATTGTACAGTTCATTAATACAAATTTTCAATTTCTATGGCTCTAAGATTTTGATAAAATTTTTATGTAATATTCTATACCGTAACATTTATACAACCGCTATATTTTTGTGTGAAGACATATATGCAGCAAAATATTTGTTTTATTATTTAAAAAAAAAAAAAAAACATCTCGTGTCCTACAGAGGAGCATATGGAAAAAAAACATCTTACAAAACATGGCTGTATTTTGACAAAACAAATCATCAACCATACAAAAAAAAATGTCAAACACTAAAAAGCTATGTATGTAACATGAAATATCTTAAATCAATATTCCAAGAATTATGTGAATTAACTCTCTCTGTGAATTCCGAGTAAAGCTCGTCATACACAATATATATAGATATATATCTATATATATCTATATATAGATAGCATTGGATCAACCATCTAATGTGTATAGGAACCTCCCAACTCTTCCCAAATGAAAGATATTGGGGGTGATAACGATAGGGCACTTTCATTTCAACCAACTGCTTTGTTTAGTGAGAAATAAGCAGCAGTTAGAGGTGGTGTCTGGCATCAACTTACTCCATTCTTCCTACGAATAGCACATGTACACTCTGAGTGTGCATATGAATAAGGGGATCAGGCAGCATGCTAATATTTTTGGCTAGGCTAAAGATGTTTTTACACATACAGGTATCTGACCAATTTTTGTCAATTATCCAGTAGCAAATTAAATTGGTGACTGTAAATGGCCAAGTGATTTGTAAAAAAGAAAAAAAAAAAAAAAAAAATCGGCCAATTACAATAATTTTATCGTGTGAATTGGAAAAGGAAGTCTATTATAGGGAATAAAAAGTCATAACTTGAAAAAAAAAAATCAGGTGAGGATGATAAAATTGGTTTCTATACTAACAGTAGATTGGCTAACCCAGACCAATGTCATCATCTGACAGATGGGTCTGATTGGTCAGATATCTTTGTGTAAAGGGTAACAAAGATCTGGAAAATCTTCTGGTTTAGGTCTTTCACATGATCCTTCAGTTCTATGCTAGAAACAAATAACAAATTACCAGACTTTCTAGATTATTGGATGCCACTATAGTGTAATTTTACTGTACAAGACATAGAAAAATCTTAAAGTACAACTGGAGTATTTAATATTTTAGATATGTCAAGTGTATTTATACTTCTTTCAAAGACTTGAAAGCTAGAACGTCCACATCCATCACATCGATTTCCGGACTATGAAAAGCCTCTTCAGTATTCCAAGAAGCCCTCTATCCATGCCAGTGCAACCTTCAGAGTGTTGTGCCACTGATGGAGCATTGGCGCTGCATACTGAGCAGGATCTGGTGATTGATCTACTAAATTAGAAATGCGTCTTAAGAAAAATGAAATTGACAAAGAAAGATGTTAGATTTTTTCACAAAACTAAAAATCACAGCACCGGCAACCTTACTAATAAGCTAATTAATTAAGAGTGAGTGTGTTGCATAATGTTTGGATTGTTCTGTGTCTCTTTCATGGCAGTGACTTTGTTCTCCGATGGAAAAAAAAATGAAATTGAGAAAAAAACGGGCAGAGAAAAGCATTACTGTTGCCAAAATAGACAAAAGAAATTCACTGAAACAATTTAATGAACATTTACACAATGGTCTAAGACTAGTGCTTCCCAAACTTCAGTCCTCAAAGCCCCCAACACCATGTTTTTAGGATTTCCTCAGTATTGCACAAGTGAGCGAACCTGTGGCAATTGCGGATACCTTGATAATCATTTCATCAGCTGTATGATACTACTTGGGCAGCACGGTGGCTCAGTGGATAGCACTACGGCCTTGCATCGCTGGAGTCCTAGGTTCGAATCCCACCAAGGACAACATCTGCAAGGAGTTTGTATGTTTTCCCCATGTTTGCGTGGGTTTCCTCCGGGTACTCCGGTTTCCTCCCACATTCCAAAACCATACAGATAGGGAATCTAGATTGTGAGCCCCTTCGGGGACAGCGACAATAATGTGTGCAAAACTGTAAAGCGCTGTGGAATATGTTAGCGCTATATAAAAATAAAGATTAGAAAAATAAAAATAAAGATTACTAAGGCTGTGGTTCCACGGTCCGGAACCACAGCGCTTTGGACGGAGCGGAAAGTCCGCTCCGCCCAAAGCCCCTCCACTTCTGAACACGCGGTGAATCCGGATGTGCTCATTGAACACATCCAGAATCACCGCAGCGCTACATAGGCCTGTGTTATTTCCATTGCGGCAACGGAGCGTCCCCGCAAGGGAAAAGGACATGCTGCGATCTAAAAAGAAGCGCCGCATGTCCGTTAACACAGGTCTGCCGTCTGCGTGTTTTTAAGCATAGTGGAGACGGGATTTCTTGAAATCCCCTCCACTATGCTGTAACATCTGGAAGCTGCGTGTTTGATGCTGTGCCAGTGCACAGCGTCAAACAGGCAGCAATTACTGACCGTGGAAACACACCCAGAGGGTATTCTGAAAACAGGATCTATTGGGCAGCTATGACTATTGGCGTTTGGGAAACACTGGCCTGGAGCCTCCAGAGAATTGCTTATGCTCAACCTCGCTCCATTTATGGTCTACCCACTGGAATACCATAATAAATCATTATGATTATAAGTGATACAGATATCCAGCCCATAATGCTGATATGAAGACATAAGCTGAATTCACTGTAACCTGTAAAATTATGATTACAGACAAAAATATTTTTTTCTTTAAGGACAGGGCAGAAGAGTGACCTAGTTTTACAGACTGTTCTGGAATTTCAAATGAAGTGATATCCACATATGGCTTTAAAGAAGCAGTTTGAGATTAAACTATGGGTATAAGCACAAATTTTCCACTGTTGCTATAGTTGTAGTACCTATGGTTAATTTTAATCTGCTATCAATGTTCAGTTTTGTCTGCTCTATTACAATACAGGCTTGATCAGTGATCCCATGCATTGATGACAGTATGTACGCATAAGGCCAAATTCACGTATCCAGCTTTCAAAAGCATAGCGCATGGATGCCATATGAGTGCTGTCCATTGGCGATTGTGGTGTGAAAACTGAACCAAACTCTGACACGTCTGTTTCTTTCTTGCGGATCATCGGTCCCCATATAAAACACATGTGAAAAAGCACAGACAATAAGTGTGCACTTGTAATCCATTTTAAAAAAAAAATTGTGCATAAAACATGGATGTGTGAATGAGGCCTAAGATTTATGCCAAGGGAGAATTCCCCAGTGTATACAACTAAAGTACGGACCTAGTCTACCATAACCTGTAAGGCTGCGTGCCCACAATCAGAAATAGTAGTGTTTTGGAAGTAGTGAATTTTCGCTGCATCCAAAACGCTGCGTTCTACACTGCAAGCACGGTGTACGCGATTTATAGAAATTCCATGCTCACTGTACTTCTATTTAATGCTGCGTAAACTCACTCGCGGTGCGGGTTTATGAGTCGCAGCATGTTCATTTCTGTAGCAGAGACTAGCACTGCATAATTTAAAAAAACAGAATGTTATCACATGTACCTAAACACAAGTGTGGTAATTATAATGCAGCGCTGTGGACGTAGCAAAAATACAAAGAAATGCAGCAAAAAGCAGGGGCAAAATCCTGCAAAGAGTAGAAGCCTTTTTATAAAAGTACAAGCTCACATCTTCGATTATGCTAAATCTTAGATTAAAGGCAGAAATATCACTTTAGAAATACTGTTAATGAAGTTTTAGAAACTCAAAGAGGTGTACAGATTTACTGAGATAAAACACACCCAGAAAATGCAATGTATGCATTCACTAGAGGGAGCCGTGAGAATCATTGTAGCCTGGACCAGAGTTGTGTAGGCAACAAATACACTTTCCAGGCCAAGAAGCATTATTTCTTCATTCTCCCTTACAAAGTACCAAAGAAAAACTTGTCGCTCCGTTGTAAATCCCAGTGATTCCAAAAGCAGCACAAAATAAACACATATTTACACAACTGTATTCTCGTGCCAACGTGGGAACATGCTGTTTCTCTGAAATGAAAGGTGCATGATGTGGTAGATCAGTTGATAGGCAAAAAGAGTTGAAAGGGGAAAATTATTGTTCAAGGCTGACTGTAGAAAACAAACATGGTTGAAAAACGCCATCGTCTAGGTACTGTAGTTAGCACAGCAGGTCACACAGTTATTGTGGAGGCATGCGAGCGCTACAAAAGCTAAAGTGTACAAAGTAAAATGCACTCATTAGGCGCTGCAAGCAAGGATGAATTAACAGTTGCTCATATGCAGAATGTCACTCTAGAGTACCAGGTCGCACTATGGGCTGGCAGCAAAAAACAAAAGGACCCCAGTACTATGGATACTGCATTTAAAATCGCAAATTTGCCAAGCAAAATGAAAGTGCTAAAATAAAAAAAAGTATTGCCCGACAAAATTTACAAAGCCAGTCTTTTCATGTGTAAATGGAGGCATAAGACTGAAACCTAATAACAAACAGTTAATGATGCACACAGATTTATTAGAATCAAACTTTACTTGTTTAATTATCCACTAATAGCTTTCATTGTTGGATTCAATCTAAAGTATAGTTATAAAATCCCTGTGGAATACGGCCTGTATGACATACAAGAATTGCATTTCTTCATTATATGGACAACAAGCACAAGAAGGCAGGTCATGCTGATGTCATAAGTGGGAAAAGTGTGAACACTTAAAAGCACATTTATACAAGCACATGTCTCTTCTATATTAAAAATATGAACATGGAAAGCCAGTCAGTGGTATAGTGGTATATGAGGAGAATAGAATGTATACACAGAAACACAGTAAGACACAATCATACTCATAATTAAATGTAATAATATAGGGAGAGATAGAGCAGCAGACACAGTGAATGGTAAAACAAGAGGCGGTTAAGATTTCTTTTGCATCCAAACAGCAGTGATTGATAATTGCCAATTCTTACTGGAGCTAAACAGCAAAGCAGTCAAGATAGAAGAGTACAAGTAATATGTTAACATTACCTATAAGGCAATGGCTTAAATATACTTTACAGAGCTTAACTGGAAATCCACTTTACATTCATAACACAAATTAAAAGATTTCAAAGTGAATGCTGTTTAGTTATAGCCATCATAACCCAACCACAAAGACAAATGAACCTACATGAATCCAGCCTGGGTGACAGAGAGCTTTATTATCCATCACATATCCTTCAGTTATGTCGTATAATGATGAATAGCCCACCACCTGCCAACAGACCATCCTTGTCATACAGAGAAATAATTACCTAGTTTATGATTTATATCGACAGTAGAGGATAACGCTTCCTTACAGTACTGCGTAGAACTTCCCAAGTTTAGTTCTAACATGTCAAAAGTGATGGAACTAATCACAATCATTCAGGACTTATATATTATGGAATCACCATGGCCTTTCTATTAATGAAGTGACAGCGTTTCAAGTGTTTCCTATGTGAAATATAGTCATTGTAATACAATAGATACAATAGATAACAATATATTTCTAATATGTGGAGGAACGCAATAATGCTAGAAAATGACCACACTGATTAAAGTGTACAGAGTCGGAAAAAGACTTAACTCTGGATGCCGCTCTCAATATATAATCCAATGGCAAAAGAACATTTTACATATTTTGGAGTGCACAAGCTCCATCTTCAGACATATTAGAGATAATCTCTTTGGCGCCTAATTTATTAAGACCGGTGAAGAGGGGGCATGCTGAATTCAGGGGCTCTTGATTATTAAGAAGCACACACCTCTTAAATCAGGAACGTCTGACTAGTGGACTTTATCATGGGGAACCTGCTGCATCCTGTTTGTGCATTTGTGTCTGGACATGGTATTGCAACAAGTATGGCTGCTTTTTCACTCAGTGTTTTTTTTATAGGACTACTGAGCACCACACCATGACTCTTAAGGTACTGCCACACTACACAATCCCGCTAGCGATCTCGTTAGCGTCGCATACTAATGAGATCGCTAGCGGGATTGTTTCTATATCGCTAGTAGCTACCAGTCTGTCGTATGGAAAGCCACAGCTGGCCATGATTAAGATAAGCTATGGTGTCATTCCTTCATTATGCCCATAGTCCAGCTCCAACCATTTTGGCAAAGCTGAGCAAAACTGTTGTACAAATGGCAAAAGTCAATTGAGACTCTTGGGACCCAAGTCTTTAGACAGTGGTGTTGTGTTTTAGACAGCACCCTTAGAACTAGCATCACTTTTACATTTACTGGCCATAATAAAATAAGTCAATTGTGTTTATAATCAGTGTTTGGTTCACCTCCAAATGACTGGAGGTCAACGTTACACTGACTCGCCAGTTTTATGCACCTTAGTGTCACGGGAAGCAATAGGAAAACAGGAGATGAGGAACCTAGGCCCCTGAACTGCCCCACAGGCTAGGGAGCCCTGTCTTTCCTTAACTCTCAGGGTTTACCCTTGATAGTAGGGAGGCATGAGTCACCGACCTGTCCCTATCTCCTGGTCATCCCTGAGCTAAACCCCCAACCCAGGAGGCAAACCGTAACGGTAACTACCGACTGGGAAAAAATAAACTGCACCACAAAGTAAACTATCAGGACAACACAATATGTGTGTGAGGGGAACACAATACAAATAGTGAGGGGAACACAATACAAATAGTGAAATGAACAAACAACAAAGTATACCTCACCAAACTCCTAAATAAGGACTTGAGTATCAACAGCAACTCCAAAACAGGACCAGGTAGAAGAGACGCGCAAGTGCTAAAGTCGGCATCCAGGAATGTTCTGAGCCATACTTAGAGGGATAAGGCATTCTCAGCAGCCTCAGCCTTCAATTGAAATTAATCAAAAAGTTAACTCCTGCAAAGCTGAATATCAGATAACAAACCACGGCCGAGGTCCAAACTCAGACTGAGCAACAGGCAGGTCTAAGGGCCGACGTGGATGGGATTGCTGGGACATCGTTAGCTGATCGCTGGTGAGCTGTCACATAGGCAGACTCACCAGCGATCAGGACCAGCGAGCATGCTGGTATCCAGGGTAAACAGCGGGTAACTAAGCGCCGTGCGGCGCTTAGTTACTCGCTGTTTACCCTGGATACCAGCTCCCAGCGTCTGTTGTATGGCGCTGGGAGCTCGCTGATCATTGGTCTCCCGCTGTCACACGCAGCGGTGTGCGCTGCTCAGCGGGAGACCAACCATAGATTTATGGTCCAGTATATTCTGCAACGATTAACGATTAGCCGACTGATCGTTGATGGTTACTACGTGTCACACGCAACGATGTTGTTTCGACATCGCTGCAACGTCACAAAACTGGTGACGTTGCAACGATATCGTTCACGATATCGTAGCGTCTAACGGGGCCTTTAGACTGCACATCAGACTCCCCAGTGTAAAACAGATACCGAAGCCGGCATGACCCTTAGTAAGATAATATTGGAAACACAATATAGCTCTCCTTAACTTTTATTTGACATGACATGATACAGGCTGATATCAAACACTGTGTATAGCTGTACACATCCACTCATGGCTGTCACTAGGAATTTCAATGGCAACATTTTTTTGCCGCCTTGAAACTTCGCACATGTTTCACCCAAGCTCCGCCTCCACCCCTCAAACCTTCCACTGTCCCACTGCCCACTCTTGGAAAAACTCCACTTCTGCACCAGTCCCCACCAATCACACATTAGCAGTTCCCATCGAACTCCATATCACATACATAGCCATGTTTTTGTTTTGGCGAAAAGATTTTTTCAGCCTGCCACCACGACAAGATAGACTCTTGGCAGGGCCCTACTCTAACCTGTTAAACATTTCTTAAAAATACCCAATACTCTTTAGGTGTATTTTTATTTATTTTGTTTAAGGGAATGTGTCACATACATTGCTTAAAATGACCAATAATACCACAAACAAAAGACAAATACCATCAAGACATGGCTGGACCACAAATTACCACCACATAGTGACCGAATACTACAATACTGATCAGTAATAAAAAAAACCACAATACTAAGTGCCATTATACAAAGGAGCTCCGTATATAGTGTCAGTGCACAGGTAATACAGTGACTCACCGGTGACATAATACACAGGAGCTCTGTATATATAGTGTCAGTGTACAGGTAATACAGTGATCTCCGGTGACATTATATACAGGAACTCTGCATATAGTGTCAGTGTATATGTAATACTCACTCACCAGTGACACTATACACAGGGAGCACTGTGCATAGGATACATTGCACAGTGTAAGTGTACAGGTAACACACTGACTCACCAGTGGCATCTCTACTTGAAGTCCTTCATTTTCGCTTTTCTTCAACCAGCACAGACCGCCATCACTTCTTCCAGTCAGGACACACAGTAATCTAAAGCACCGCTTACAGAGCACATTTTCCACTTTTTCCCCAACTTCTACGCAGCTGAAAACAGAAGTGCACCCATCATTAATATATAATTAGTAATTATGCAACCCACCATTTCAAATATAAATTGTAAACCACCAGTGTGCCCCCACTAACTATAAATAGCTACTTTCGCCACTCAAATATATCAATTAATTAGCAGCAGTACTCTTTACCTCAATTCAATATCAGTCACACTCCTAAATAACCTCACTCTGCAGCTCACGCTCCCCCGATTCATTATATTTACATGCCCCCTCCACCACAATTCAATGTTATTTCTTCTCTCTCTCCCACCCTCTAGTCATTGTCAACTGCTTTCCCCCACACTCAATTTATCATTATTTCCTGCCCCCATTCCCAATTAATCAAAATTTGTTGTCCCCACCCTCCATTCATCATTTACTGTCTCCATCCCCCAGTCTCAATACATAATTTACTCCCCCAACCCTCAAAATGTATCATTTGCTTTCCCATAGACCTCCAAGTCATTTGCTCTCCACACTCCATCTTCAACTCAACATTTCCTTTCCCACCTTCAATTCATCATTTGCTGTCCCCGTCCCTAACCGTCAATTCATCATTTGCTGTCCCCCAGCTCCCACCCTCAATTCACCATTTGCTGTCCCCACCCCCAATTCATTATTATTTGTGCTCCCCACCTCAATATATCAATGACTGTCCCGTCTCACACCCCCTGAACCCTAAATTTATTTAAAAAAAAAAAAAAGTTTTTCATACCTCTCAGACGATCCACTGCAGGCACAGCTCCACTTCTGGTGTCCTGGAGACGGCGAGCGTACATGCCAGCGCATACGCGATGACGTCATCACGCATGTAGTCACAGAAAAGGAGGTAGGAGCTGGAACTGTGCAGCTGTTCAGTTTTCATGGCAGTGGAGCTCTGGGAAAGCTCCCTTTGCCAAGATGTGCGCAGCAGCACAGCACTTTAGTATACCCAAGGGCCATAGTGAACAGAGGCCCCCCTCTCTGTACCAGTCTCCATAAATCAGTAAGGGCATTAATGCCCTGATGGCGGCCTTGTGTCCACTCACCCACTGTATAATTCCACTCACCAAGATATCCAATCAACACACAATTTGGTTTCAGCAGCTTAGGGTTATTAGGCGTCATTGCGGGTGGAGCTGTAGTTGCATGTAGCTAGATGATGTGTGTCCGCAGTATCTCCCTAAGAATAATGTGGAAGTAACAGCAATTACAGTTTTCAACCAGATTATAATTGTATTGGAAGTGATAATGTCAAGTTAATACAAGACATCTTGCACCCCTTTGTACCAAACGTCATTGGCACCCACTTTTCTTATAAACTTGCTTCCAAAACGCGAATAGGACAAATTAGTGAAAGGGAGATTCACCAACTATTCTTAGATCATGAAGTCACTGCATTAAAATACCAAATTGCTGACATATTATTTCCAGATTCATTTTTCCCCTATGCTAAAGAAAAAAAAAACTCAGCAACGAAATGGACGTTATTGACCTTAAAGCTAAGGACACCACACTATTTCAATGATTTATGGAGAGGTTTGAATTGCAATCAAGAAAATATTAAGGCTTCAACTTTTTCTTAATGCAAAAGATTTCTCTAAAGAAATTAAACCCCGAGGAACTTCCCATTTAGAAAGAAAAAGAAACAATATTCTTTGTTCATTTATTTAGGTGACTCAGTCTCCTGTAGAAATAGAACCTGCAGAGCTGGCATTTTCTCTAAATTAGCAAGTTCTACACATTCAACACTCTTATGAGCTTTCTTGTCCTGTCGTACCTGACGTCACCTGGAAGTTACACCTCAGTGAGGAAACCTTTTGTGGCTATTCCCTAACTGTAGACCTTCATGTTAAAGGGAATCTGTCACCCCATTTTTCCCTATAAGCTGCGGCCACCGCCATCAGGGGCTTATCTACAGCATTCTGTAGATAAGCCCCCGATGTCACTTGAAAGTGAAGAAAACGAGTTACGGCCTTTTCTTTCCGTCCCGTCGCGGCTCCTGCGCAGGCGCACTGCTCTGCCCTGGTGAGGGCAGAGTAGAGTACTGCAGTGCGCAGGCGCCGGACCTCTCTGACCTTTCCCGGCGCCTGCGCAGGAGCTGCGACGGGACAGAAAGAAGAGGCAGGCTTCGCTACAAAATGGGAGGCACCGAACCAGACCGTGACTCCCTCCCTCAGTTTGCCATCCAACTTGCAGGTGATATTGTCACATTGATTATTTTATTATTTTATAGTTCCATTTTATTTTATGTCAGTGGCGAGTTATATATCTCCTGATTTTCTGCAGACCTGACGGCGGAACGCCCCTGGGTGAGTATTTTATAACTCGTTTTTCTTCACTTTCAGGTGACATCGGGGGCTCTCTACAGCATTCCAGAATGCTGTAGGTAAGCCCCTAATGGTGGTGGCTGCAGCTTATAGGGCAAAAATGGGGTGACAGATTCCCTTTAACACGTCAAAATATTATATATTCTATTGATGTATCATTAGTAATTATTTGTATTACTTTAACCCCTTCATAAAGTGTGGCAAACATGAGAGGCTTAGAACCTGTCCCTGGGTGAGTATAGCATAACTCGTTTTTATTCTCTTTCAGGTTACATCGGGGGCTTATCTACAGCATTACAGAATGCTGTAGATAAGCCCCTGATAGTGGTGGCTGCAGCTTATATGTGAAAAATGGGCTGGCAGGTTCCCTTTAACTACCACCATACTCTGCAGATGATGGAAGCTGGAAATAGCGCCGATTGCTTCTGTTTAACCCTTTATTTTATGCAGTGATGTGAGTTCTATTGTGCCATTTGCCCCTGAATGCCCCATGGTTGACATTTTAATCAGCCATAGCCTGGGCTTCAAAGGGGATAGCTGAGTTCACTATATACTGCAATACATCAGTAACACAGCATATAGAATAAGTGATCAAACAAGTCCCCTAAGGGGACCAAGAAATAAAATTAAAAAAAATAAATCATTATAAATATATATGTATATTTTCCTTTATCAGGGGCGTAAATAACATCTAAGTGGGCTGACTAGTCTGTGGACACCAACGCCCCATCGACTAGTCAAAGCCCTCATTTACATATCATAAACAGACTTTGCAAATGTATTTTCTAAAGATTTGTTAATGTATGTAATGTAATAAAAGGACTGTTAGGCAGGGTGTGTATATATATATATATATATATATATGTAGACACAACTGCTGGTGGTTCTGGGGTCACGGGGGACCGGACAGGTTCCCATTAATATTGCTGCAATCATACTACCCTGGAAAATAATGTTGCCAGGTCATTATTACCACACAATATGCACAAAAACAATACCCCAAAAAGCAACTTTTTTTTACACTTGATATTTTTTTTCTCAATTTTCCAGCACATCGTATGGTAAAATGAATGGTGTGGAATAGCACAGACACACGATCCACCACTGTATATTCATTTAAATCTAGACTCGTGAGAGACTGAGGTGTTCTCATTTAAATAATACTATAGTAGTTTTCACATATGTGAAGGAAAACTTGTTTAATTTTTCTCACTTTGCTATTCCATGTCTATAAATATGTGAGTTATTGGGGACCACGAGGTTTATATGGGCTCACCAGCCCCTGTATATTTTGCTATTATAAAGTGAATGGTGGCATCCAAAATTACAACTCGCCATACAAAAAAAAAAAAAAAAAGTCCTCATACGTTTGTTGATTGAAAAAAATAAAATTTATGGCTATTGGAAGAAAGGAAAGAAAAAATGAACATGCAAAAATGAAACTTGGCCAAAATGGCAAAGGGTTAATAAATAATGACCTATGGGTATTACCAAAAAAATGGAAATAATGATGAATACATATAAAACATATAATCCTGGCTACGCCATGTACTCCCAGCAAGATATTTATCACAGCAGTGGACTAAATACATATTTTAGGTCAGCATTTCCCAATCAACAAACCAAGTGTTCCCTAGACGACAGAAAATTAAAAAAAAAAAAAAAAAAAAGGCCGCTTTTACAGTGGAAATAGCAAAATGATTTCAGCCTTCTCATAGTTGCCTGGCATGAGGGCGGCATTCAACAAATCTCAGCCAGAAAAAAGAATTATAGATTGGAGTAAGGTACAACTTCAGCAGCTAGTTAAGATGTGTGGCGGGAGGAACTGCAAGATTAAGGAGATCAAAAAAAAATGGTAACGTGATCTGAAGGGTTCATGAAATATTGGCACGCGGAACACACTCGGTTAGCACCCGAGATTTCTCAGATAGCACCTTATCAATGACCAGAAGAGAAAAAGCACCACTGCGAAAAATGCACACCACAAGGATATGTAGATACAATTGTAATATAACAAGTTTTATTGGCACACAATTATTAAAACATAAATAAAAACAAGGAACAACATCTCCACTCCAAATACACATAATGTCTGTATATATAAAGGTAACATGAATAATACCAGCATAAGAACCTATTGGCTCATGGAGTGATGACAATAAGCTAATGGGACATATAGAATCATGTAATATTGCTCATAGTCCAAGCAAGGGGGAAAAACCCACAAAAAATTGTAAATATATGTATAAAGAAGCCTCAAGATAACCAGCCCAGTAGCTGGTAATGAAAAAACAGCCTAATAGCTGGCAATAAAAGGCGTAAATTAAAGCAAAAACCCCATAGAGCTGAGGAATGCAAGGTTTAGTTACCGAAAATCCACATGCAAGACAGGGCCAGAAACCCCCAGATCCGGGATCAGAGCAGAAAAGAGCGAATGCCCCATGCGTATCGCCCCGGCAAGCGGGGCTTTGTCAGGGGAAGTACTGGTTTTTCATTACCAGCTACTGGGCTGGTTATCTTGAGGCTTCTTTATACATATATTTACAATTTTTTGTGGGTTTTTCCCCCTTGCTTGGACTATGAGCAATATTACATGATTCTATATGTCCCATTAGCTTATTGTCATCACCCCATGAGCCAATAGGTTCTTATGCTGGTATTATTCATGTTACCTTTATATATACAGGCATTATGAGTATTTGGAGTGGAGATGTTGTTCCTTGTTTTTAATTATGTTTTAATAATTGTGTGCCAATAAAACATGTTATATTACAATTGTATCTACATATCCTTGAGGTGTGCATTTTTCGCAGTAGTGCTTTTTCTCCTCTTGTCATGTTTTCGTGTACTACTGTTTTGCACCCCTAGTTTGTTTATTATTGTTGCTTAATTTTGCTGTGCGCCTAGTTTTCGTTTTTTGCACATAGCACCCTATCTAAGCCCATTTGCTGATCACTACTTACATCATAATAGCAGCCCACAGTGTAATTACCAAGGATAGCAAAGGCTGGTAGAAATACATATTACAGAATTAGGATGGTATGAGAGAGAATTCACAACTTCAGATGTCCAGGCTCACTACTTCAAGAGTTGGTGCCGTTGTGATCAGGGCTGTGGAGTCAGTCATGGAGTCGGAGACTGAGTCTGTGTCCATTTTGGTGGATTTGGTATAAAATGGTCCAACTCCGAAAAAATATAATACATTGGGTTCAGTAGTACAATGCAGAATGTGCTGTAAATGTGTTCATAAGAATTTTGAAGAGTTATGAAATGTCCTATAAATGTCTGTTCTGTCCTACATATTTGTGAGCTCTCCACCCATAGCACCGATTGGCAGTTTTCTGCCTTTGTACAGTGTACACAGAAAGCTGCTGCCAATCAGTGGTGTGGGTGAAGTGATACAGAACACAGAATTCAGATAACTGGTAAATGTGCAGCAGAAATAACAGCCTTTAATAAACTGCAGAACCCAGCTCCCTTACTATACTGTTTGCTTCAGTTTTATACGGTGTGTCTTCATTTTAATGAAAGCATGTCTGTTTTACTACATATTTGTATTAATCATGAAATAATTATGGATGCTTGTTATGTTTTGGTAGCTGAGGAGGCCAGGAGCAATAAACCGCAAAGGCAGCCAAACACCAGAGAGGTTGGTATCTAATAGGCTGCAGACCCCTAAACTAACCGCACAACTAGAAGCAGCCGTGGGACGTTCCTACGGTGCCCTAGACGCCTCGTCACAGCCGGAGAGATTAGCTACCCCTGTAGACGGAAAGAGGAAAGCTAACTGCCCCGGAGTAGAGCCCCAAAGTATTAGGAAGCCCCCAAACATATAATGGCAGTTAGACAAGCGGAAAACACGAACACAGACAGAAAATAGAATGAGCAAACGCTGGAGCCCAAAACTGTCTAGATAGGACAGTACAGGAAAGAATACTGTCTGCAACCCAAAATAACCCTAGGAAAAATTCCAACACTTCTGATTCCAAAAATGATGAGACCACACGGTCTTGACCACCTATATCAGATTTCTGGTGTGAAAAGGCAGCTACCCAGCAGTAAAATATCACAGGTACTGAGCACAAGTGCAAATATAAAAAAAGAACGGAAACCAGCACAAGCCCCCCAAAGGGGACCCGGCTGAACTCAAAAGCAAGGCAGCAAAAGCAAGGGAAATCAAACCACAGAAAAAAAAACACAAAGTAACTTATCTGAATGATAGCAGGAGACAGCAGAAAAGCAAGCTGAATTCTAACCTAGACCAGGAAGTAACAATTGATCACCGGCGAGGATCATGGGAGGCCAGCTCACTTATATTAGGCCAGTCCGTCCCCCCTGATAACCATTCATCCATTGCAGGTGGAGAACTCTTGTTGTTCAACATAGGTTCAATACCCTCAGCAAGCACCAGAGGGAGCCTCAGCTCCGAAGTAGTCTCCAACACGTTCACAACAGTACCCCACCTTGAGGAGGGGTCACCGAACCCTCATGTGCGTCACCAGGCCGATCAGGATGAGCTCGGTGATAGGCACGGACCAGTCTCTTAGCATGAATGTCCGAAGCAAACACCCAAGAATTGTCCTCCTGACCATAACCTCTCCACTTAACCAAGTACTGGAGTCTCCGCCTAGCAAAACGAGAATCCGATATTTTCTCAACCTCATACTCCAAATTGCCCTCAACCAAAACAGGGTCAGGAGGCACAGCCATAGGAACCACTGGCTCGACAAACCTCTTCAATAAAGATTTGTGGAATACGTTGTGAATCTTAAATGTCCCTGGAAGAAGCAAACGGAATGAAACAGGATTAAGAATTTCCATGATCTTATAAGGTCCAATGAACCTTGGCTTAAATTTTGGAGACGCAACCTTCATCTGGATATTTTTTGAGGACAACCAAACCAAGTCCCCCACTTTAAACCGAGGACCATCAGTCCTATGCCAGTTGGCAAACCGCTGGGCCTTCTCCTGAGAGAGAGACAACTTATCCACTACTTGGTCCCAAATCTGCTGCATTTGCTCCACAATAGAGTCAACACCCGGACAGACAGAAGCCTCTACCTGCCCCGAAGAAAACCGAGGATGAAACCCAAAATTGCAGAAAAATGGAGACATCAAGGTGGCAGAGCTAGCCCTATTATTAAGAGCAAACTCAGCCAAAGACAAAAAAGAGACCCAATCATCTTGATCAGCAGACACAAAACATCTCAAATAAGTCTCCAAGGTCTGATTTGTTCTCTCAGCTTGCCCATTGGTCTGAGGGTGAAATGCAGACGAGAAAGACAGCTGAACTCCAAGTTTAGAACAAAATGTCCTCCAAAATCTGGAAACAAACTGGACTCCTCTGTCAGACACAATGTTCTCTGGAATGCCGTGCAACCGAACTACCTGCTGAAAAAAATAAAGGCACCAACTCAGAGGAGGATGGCAACTTAGGTAGTGGCACAAGTGCAAATACAAAAAGAGAACAGAGACCAGCACAAGCCCCCCAAAGGGGACCCGGCTGAACTCAAAAGCAAGGCAGCAAAAGCAAGGGAAATCAAACCACAGAAAAAAAAACACAAAGTAACTTATCTGAATGATAGCAGGAGACAGCAGAAAAGCAAGCTGAGTTCCAACCTAGACCAGGAAGTAACAATTGATCACCGGCGAGGATCATGGGAGGCCAGCTCACTTATATTAGGCCAATCCGTCCCCCTGAAAACCATTCATCCATTGCAGGTGGAGAACTCTTGTTGTTCAACATAGGTTCAATACCCTCAGCAACCACCAGAGGGAGCCTCCGCTCCGAAGTCGTCTCCAACACGTTCACAACAGATGCTCTTTTCTAAGAACCCTACACTGTATAATTCCTCTATTATTTCTCCTAGAAAAGCATCAAAGGGGTTGTTCACCGTTCTAGCGATGACTGCACGCCGTTGACAGGCACGTAGGGCTCATATGACTTAAATGTCATGAGAACCGTACAGCCAATAAACGGCTGCTTCACTCTAATTTTTTAAACAGACATTTGGAGGAATTCAGAGAGCAGCAGCAGATCTCATTTCTTCCAGTGTCAGTTTCGTCTGAGGGAAGAGGGAGTGAAGTCGCTGACTGGTTGCAGGGATTGTGTTACATAACGTCATGTGAGCCCCGGGAGACTAGGAGTTGGCGTCACTGGAAAGGTGTTGACACCGAAGGGGAGCATGGCCTGTTTTTATTTTATAAGGGTTAATATAGGAATATAGGAGGGGTTGTCCGAATAGTGGTGAGAACTGGGAACGCCCCTACACTGTTTGGCACTATTTGTACTGATTTGACAGTGTCTAACTGTGTATGACAAGGTGAATGATATCTAGGAGGATAACAAAGGAATGGTACAACACAGAGTTCTTAGAAAAGATGCTGCAAAATTGTTACTTTGTGGGAGAATGGAAGCATTTACAAAAAAACATACCCGGAAAAGCAACAGATATTACTTAAGAAAATCAGCCAAAGTCATATGTTTCTTTTTGAACTATAATTTTACCACCGACTTCCAATGCCGAATCCCAAATTATGGTTAGTAGACAAGAAGGTAGAGCCTGAAGCCCTGGATACTGGTGAAAAATCTTGCAGCATAAAGTGCCATAACTAACAACTGCTATTCTACGATACCCAGACTTCCAATTAAAATGTAGTTTCAAATCTGGAGAGCGTTACACCTTCCCCTGCATACTGCCCATAATTTACAATTACATTTCCTCCAAACTTCAGGCGCTGATGAAGCTGCTAGTGTGTAATCAGCAGTGGGACTGATTCTCAGCACTTATCATATCCAATGCTTGAATTGCTCACAGCCAATTTGTTCCTTGCCAGAAAGAGGGAACTAAACATTTTTTAGGAAATACAGTAACGTGTACGAACTTCAAGATGAGTTCCAGTTCAAGGAATAAAGTGAAGCTCCTCCATTCATGGAATAAACACACATTCTAAAATGTATAAGGCTTTCTACACACTAAAGGTAAAATAACAGACCATATAGTATTCTCAACCAGTGAGAAAACTATACGATACAAGTACAAGTGTAAGCAGACCCTTAGTTATCCGTGTTTGTGACTGCAGTCTTGTGAATCCTCACATCAAGCGTACTGCGAGGATTCTCCGAGGTTGGACCAGGAATGGCAGTCATGTGACTGCAAGTATACAGTATGTATGCTCTCAGGAACATTACGCTCAGATGGGCGCTGCCTCGCTCCATGCAAATGTATTGAGCAAAGCTAGAAATAGACTGGTTGGATTGTGGCTGTGAGTATGCATATAGCATATTTGCAGTCATTTGACCCCCGTTCCCGGTCCAACACCTCACAGCACAGTAATGTGGAGACTGACAGATCTGCAGTCACATATAGCGACTGCAGACTTGTAATATAAGACCAGAGAAACCCTTTAATATTTGTGCTGCAATCTGGAATCATAAACGCTAGCTAACAGTAGTGGTACATATCAGTATGTTAAAAATAATTATGATAACCCAAATTCAGGTCACACGAACAGTCAACTTGAAGAATTAAAATTGTCCAGCAAAGTTCCCCCTGAAGGGTGAAACAGTAAAGGGAAATGGTCTCATGAATTATGATGTATTATCTGTTAGCAGCATTGTATTTAGCAGGAAAAGCTGAACAGGTAGATATAAAGGTTTGTGGCATTAGCAATCACGCTGTTGGTCCAAATAACTGCATACTTTTAAAGGGAAGGCTGTCAATATAGATCTAGGTCTAATGGGTAACTTTTTTCCTTGTGTAGAATGACATACCAGCTCTGGCATGCTAAAGGGAATCTGTCACCCCATTTTTTGACCATCAGCTGTAGCCACCGCCATCAGGGGCTTATCTACAGCATTCTGTAATGCTGTAGAACAGCCCCAGATGTCACCTGAAAGAGAAGAAAAACGAGTTATATTATACTCACCCAGGGGCGGTCCGCTGTCCGGTCCGATGGGCGTCGCGGTCCGGCGCCTCCCATCTTCTAGCAAAGCCCTCCTCTTCTTAGCTTCCCGTCGCAGCTCCGGCGCAGGCACACTGCTCTGCCCTGGTGAGGGCAAAGCAGAGTACTGCAGTGCGCAGGCGCCGGACCTCTCTGACCTTTCCCGGCGCCTGCGCACTGCAGCATTCTGCTCTACCCTCACCAGGGCAGAGCAGTGCGCCTGCGGCAGAGCCGAGATGGGAAGCTAAGAGGAGGAGGGGTTCGCTAGAAGATGAGAGGCGCTGGACCGGACCGCGATGCCCATCGGACCGGACGGCGGACCGCCCCGGGTGAGTATAATATAACTCGTTTTTCTTCTCTTTCAGGTTACAACGGGGGCTTATCTACAGCATTACAGAATGCTGTAGATAAGCCCCTGATAGTGGTGGCTACAGCTGATGGTCGAAAAATGGGGTGATAGATTCCCTTTAAGAGGCTAATTCGTCGTGCAATGCTCCTCTGGGAGCTCCTCTGTAAATTGAAATTCTGGTTTAGCTTTTATCCTAAGTCATATTGCAAGACTCATTTATGGGTTGATTATGACTTGTAGTATCGCTACTACCAACAGTTGGCGTTATAGAGTTTAAGTCTCTTTCTCATTGTAGAGGCAATTTGCATATTACATTTCCCAGAGGAGCACTGCACGGCATATCAGCCTCCTTACCTTGACATGCCAGAGCTCATGTCATTCTCCACAAGAAGAAATGTTACTCCTTAGACCTCAGTCCAGAGCCTCTCACCCAGCCAAATCAGTTGTCATACTTTGCACTGATGAGGGCCAATAGCCGGAAACACCGTGTCTGCAAATTGAGATTTTGATTTGGCTTTTATCCCAATCATATTGCAAGACTCGTTGATTATGACTTGTAGGATCGTTGCTTCCAATAGGTGGCGCTATAGAGTTCAAATTCTCTTTCTCTCTGTTGAGGCAATATAGAGCTAATAAAACCAAATAAGCCCTTATATAGAGGAGTAAAACTACAAACATTTGGTCAGCTATACAACTGCACAGCAAGAGGAACAGAAGCTATAATGAAATTCTAGCTGGATGTTGTTTTTTGGATTGGATGTTTAATTCATATCTGAAGGAACCTGTACGAATAAGTAATTTATATGTCTGCTCAATATCTGCACCCAGTGGTGGACAGCAGTGGACACATTGTAGTGTCGCTGTATTTCTTCTTGCTCTTCTCAGATGAGGCCCATTGAATTACACCTATTGCTTATTCAAGGGAATGGGGTACCAATAGCAGTATTGCAAGGAACCATTTTTCAATAAAACAGCAGAGACCTCTTACTACCCAGAGGTAAAAATAATAGGAAACTAAAGAAATAATGTATAACTGGGTATAATAAATGTTTTAAATTGCCATATTATCGTCTTTAAATGCAGGTCGGAAGTAGAGCTGGGCGATTAATCGAATTAATTCGATTAATTCGCCCATAGTAAAATCGGCGATTTTAAATTAATTGAAATCCGATTTAAAATGGCGTGCTCAATGTAATTGCGCCGCCATTTTACTCGGCTCGTCCAGGCCAGTTCCCGCCCACCGCTGCGTCCCGCACAGCCCGCTCACCACTCAGCGGCTGTATTATAGAGGTGGGCGGGGCTGTGCACGGGTGCAGGGCCGGCGTCAGCACCCGGCACACCCGGGCAAGTGCCGGGGCCCTGAGCAGGCGGGGGGGGCCCACTCGCCGTCTGGCACCCCCGCTCCCGTTAGCGGAGGAGAGCGCTGTCAGCGCCGCCACTGGGCCCCCCCCCCGCTTGCTCAGGGCCCCGGCATCAGCTGGCACAATACTTACCTCTCCCGTGCCTCCGCTGCCGCAGCTCCGGGCTCCAGGGGGCGTCGGCGCTTCCTCTCACAGCAGCGCCGCTGAATGACGTCATCATTCAGCGGCCGGCTGTGGCAGAGCGCGCGGACGCTGAACAGGTAAGACGTCTCTGTGTGTATGTAGTGCGGTGATTTGTGTGTGTGTGTGTGTGTATGTGTGTGTGTATGTATGTGAGAGAGTGCTTGTGCTGTAGTGCTGTCTGTGTGTGATGATGGGCAGGCATTGCTGATAATGGGCAGGCATTGCTGATAATGGGGAGGCATTGATGATAATGGGGAGGCATTGATGATAATGGGGAGGCATTGATGATGGGGAGAAGATGATGATAATGGGCAGCATTGATGATAATGGGCAGGCATTGATGATAATGGGCAGGCATTGATGATAATGGGCAGGCATTGATGATAATGGGGAGGCGATAATGATAATGGGGAGGCGATGGGGAGACATTGATGATAATGGGGAGGCATTGATGATGATGGGGAGGTGATAATTATGATGGGGAGGCGATGATGATGATGGGCAGGCATTGATGATAATGGGGAGGCCATGATGATGATGGGGAGGATATGATAATGGGCAGGCATTGATGATGGGGAGGAGATGATGATGATGGGGAGGCCATGATGATAATGGGCAGGCATTGATGATAATGGGGAGGCGATAATGATGATGGGGAGGCCATGATGATAATGGGCAGGCATTGATGATGGGGAGGAGATGATGATGATGGGCAGGCATTGATGATGATGGGGAGGAGATGATGATGATGGGCAGGGTGGGTGGAGCTTGTAAAATGGGGGCGGGGCTTAAAATAAATCAAATCGATTTAAATCGAAAATCGGTTTTAAGTTTGAAAAAAAATCGATTTTGTTTTTTTTGAAAATCGCCCAGCTCTAGTCGGAAGTTATGGTGTTCCTATAAAACAGATAAAACAGAGTTGGGAAGCTTTTTTTTTTTTTTTTTTTTTTTTTTTTTTTACTGCCAAGGGCCATTTGGATATTTATACAATCTTTAGGGGGTCGTATTAATTGTGCACTAACTCTGCCCAGGAAGTTCGTCTTGACGCTGGCACTGGTGTTAAGACATAATCTTTCATTGCATGCTACTCAGCGTTCAGTGGTGAAGACTGCTTGCACTTGATCGTCGAGAAGAAGAAATAAAAAGGCCTATGGCCAGCTGCTGGCCCAAGCACTGTGATGCCCGAGAATCTACCTGAGGCCACAGAAACGGTCATGAGCGCTGCCTGTGTAGATGGCATGAGGTGCTAAGCTCACTAATTGGCTACAGAGCTATCAACGATATGTCAGCTCTGCAGACAATAGAAAAAAACAGCAAAAGCAGCAAGGGAGACTTAGCGCTGGACCTGGGAAAGGGAGTAAAGAACTTTTTTTTTTTTTAAATAAACAGCACCTGGAGACAGGGGCTTTCTAATAATAGAAAATCAGAGGATGTCCCCTTTTAAAATAAGCTCAAAGAGAAGTTAAGGATCCAGCAGGCACTGAACCCACTCCCTGCAGAAAGCAGCGGCGCTGCATTGTACCTAGATTCCACAATGAGCGGTGTCCCTGGATCAGATACAGCCTTTGGCTCGGTCACATGGGCAAGCAGCTGAAATACATTTTCTGGTCCAAATGGAACATGTTCTGCTTTTTGTTATGTCTAGTCCTTCAGGGCATTTACAGTTAAAAAAAAATTCTTAGGCCCTGAAAATAGAATTTAACAACTTTATAACTAGGAGGTTGTGTACAGATTCCAGAGCCGAATTTCAATTAAACTAACTTTCTGGAAATGTGAACAAGAATGCTGGGTACAAGAATGCTGAATGAGAAGAAGTCCCTAAATTGTGTTGTATACATTTTCCTGCTGCCTAAAACACACAAATATATAGAACTTTTTTATTTTAGACATCAAAGAGTAACTGAAAGCTGCTCCTAGCAAGAACCATCAGCTGACATTTAATGCTAAAAAGGATCTAAAGCTTTTATAAGCTTGTTTTTAGCTAACATTTTACAGATTATATAGTGTTGAGTTATTCATTTACCACAATGTGCTGTCTATTGAGATATATTTAACTTAGTAATAATTTTAGCTGTATTTTGCAGCAGTACATTATGCTAAAAAGCTTCTTGAGAAGTATGCTAAAAGAGGTCCAGTCTGTTTTATGACAATTTTATTCCTCGTGAAAGAATTCAGGATTATGCTTTCTTCGAACTCTGCACTGTGCTTGTAGCTCTGTTATTTCGATCAGAATTTATGAATAACCTGGCAAGTGGCAATAATCTGTTAGAGGCGTGTCCCTACATAGTCACTGTCCAATCTGCACTGACAGTGTAGACACACCCCTTTGAAAATAAGAATGGTAACAATTAGTTGTCAATTTATGCAGAAATTTCTAGTTGGAGAAACAGTACAACACAGTTTTAACAGGAATTTGTCAGTAGGATCATCCCTCCAACGTAGAATAAAATGGTACCTTGATATCTGCGATCTGATGTCTCATTCCAGAGAAATCTACAAGTGACCTTCCTCAGTGTACCGACTGCTATTAGGTAATTGTGTGAATAAAGGCCAGAGATGGTCCGTGTGTAGTATGGTAAATCTCAATGCAGTAAATTGATAGACCTAGGTGTGGTCATGCCATGTCATGAGGACACAGTCCCAATGACACTAATGATACCAGGTGGATACAGGATCCCATTAAGGAGACTTCCGGATCCCATTATTTCTGGACACACATAGGTCTATCAATTTACTGCATTGAGATCTACCATACTACACACAGGACCATCTCGGGCCTATTCACACAATTACCTAATAGCAGTCGGTACACTGAGGAAGGTCTGACCGAAATGTTTACCACTTTGTACTACTCCTGGAATAAATTTCTTCATCATAATACCAAGCTGAGTGCCAAATTATTGCTATGTTATACTTTCTGGTTTGGGACCCTTGTTGAGCACCTGCACAGTTGTGCCACGGTTATTCTAATGTAATGATTGACAGTCGGTTCTCCTGATTAAAAATGTCTCACCAGTAATGCCCCCTTCATTTGAGATAAGCTATGGAAGCAGATTCTCAGGGAGATCTGTGTCCGGTCCATAGATCTTTACAGTTAAACAATTAACCACCAAAAGCAGAGCTCAGTTTCGGATGTTAGACACAGATTCCGCCTATGTAATATAGTCGGTATATACCTGTGTGTGCCCTCTCCGCTCACAGGAACCCCCACAATGACAATTATGTACATGATATTGCATTAAGGGGTTAACATATGTATGCCTAATAATATAACTAGGAGTTCAGAAAGATCAAGGGTATGGAGGAGTAACTATTTGTTTTGAGGCATCAGTCACACAGCACCATTGTGCATTAAAAGTATATAGAAATACAAAATAACAAAAATAGATCTATCAACAATACATTTGCACACTAAGCGATAGGATTTTATTTAATCTATTCAAATATTAGTTGCAAAAGGTCCTTCTACAGGACATATGCTTCCATAGCTTCAGGGTGGATTTGATTTAAATCAAACTGATTTAAATCACGATTTAAATCATGATTTAAATCACTAGTCAGTAAGGCTTGATTTTAATCAGTGATTTAAATCAAAGTTTCTACCTAAACTAGTTCTTGCTACTTTAACATGCAAGTAGATGAAGATTTTTAGAATCACTTTTTATATTACTTTTTTCTCCCAGTTTAATGGGTTAATCATTCATATTTGGACACCACTGTTCTGTTGTACTTAGGAAGGAGAAAAATAATCCTGACCTTAATAACAATTTAAATAGATTTATTCAACTGAAACAATAACAACATTACAGCATAAGTTATTTGCTTAAACAAACATCCATGTTTGTTAACTAATTTGGCTAAACAAAATATATATATATTTTAAGAAACTTACTGTCAGCCCAGCCGACACATGAAAAACTTAAATACTACTGTCCCTGCTGTCCTCTGTAGCTCACTCGTCGTCATCTTCATCATCATCTTCTTCTTTGTTCCTATTCATAATCTGGAAAAGAAAAACAAGCTTTCCTGCTTTATTGGGTCCCAACCGATTTCTCAATTTAGAATGAATGAGTCCAAAGGAAGAGAATATTCTTTCAACGCCTGCAGAAGAAGCTACTGCTGTTAAAAGTGAAATCATTACTTGAACAGTCTCTAAATCCAAGCGCTTAAGTGACTTCCACCAGTTTACTGGTGTGACCTTCCTTAAAATATCTTCAGCAAACATATATTTCTTGAATGGTTCCCCCTTAGCTCTGAAGTTTATTATAGTTGGCATTAAAGATGGATGATTGCTGGATACCCATGTCATAGCTAACTCCTCTTCCTCAGCACTTAGGTTTTGACCCTGATATTGGATATTGACAATATTTACCAAAAAATGAGCTGGAGTCAGTGCTTGTCCCATTCGTTTGTTTACTGCTTGTAATTTAATTCTGTCCATGTGTAGTTCTGTTTTTAAGTGTTCACTCAGTTCCTTCCAAATTTCAACAGCATCTGCAATAAAACAGCTATTTTTCTGTATTTTGTTTAAAGCTTGAGAGATGGGTTTCAGGAAGCTCAGCATATGTTCAACATTTCTCTTAAAGCCCAATGTTGAGGATTTTGGCCGTGACAGTGCCATCTATTTTATCTCGATTTTCTTCACAAAGTGTCATCAGAATAGGCCAGTTTTTGATATACTGCTCAAAACAGTCCACCACAGAGTTCCATCAAACATCTTGTGGGAGCGTTAGCTTGGTTCCACCCATCCTTTTCAGAGCTGCTGCAGCAAAATGATTATTACGGGAGTATTTAGCAATTTCAACAACATTAGCCTTTATTTCTGGAACACTTAAGTCTTTGGCTAAGAGGTGCAGCAAATGAGCACTGCAACCATATGTTATTAGCTTTGTATTCCCTCCCTGCTCTTCTAAATTTCTTCTCATCTTGGATACGTTTGCAGCATTGTCAGTGACCAAACTGCGTACCAGACATTTGAATTTTTGTTCACATGTTGTTATAGCTTTTACTGCCACTTCTTGTAAGTATTCTGCTGTGTGTGTGCATTTCCTGACGTATCAGTTGTTTGTGCAAGGAAGACTTTACCTTCTTCTGTTGTTATACAAGCACATACAATAGGATCATTGTGGACATTACTCCACCCATCAATACTTAGGTTAACAATTTTACCCTCCAGAGCTGTTGCACATTGCTCCATTTCTCTGTCATACACTTGATCCAGCAGTTTCCCTGCAACATCAGCTCTGCTGGGTGGACTGTATCCTGGTCTCAGTGACTGAACCATATTAATGAAATGTGGGTTCTCAGTCAGACGGAAAGAAGAGTTCGTTGCATAAATAAACTGGGCAATTTTTTCATCAATCAACTCTTTTTCTAATCTGCTAGTTCTTATCACAAACCTATCTATGGTGGTTCCAGGAGGTAAAGGTTTTTTCTTCCTTTTGGGTGATGGTGATATGTGGCTGTGGGTGTCTGATGATGATGCTGCTGCTAATGAAGCACTATCCTGGATGGATAACTCTGAAACTGTAGAACAGGATGATGGTGATCTTGGAGGTGGATAGTTTCCAGAATCCATGAACTCCCCTAAACAAAAAAAGTCAATGCTGTTATTTTATTGTTTATACAATTTCTGCTTATTGTACACAACGCAGCACTGCCCCAAAAGGAATATTTGTTTTTCTTCATAACTGTACCAAAAGACAGTAACATGCAGTAATAATAAGAAATATAATTTTTCTCACACATGACAGTTCAGTCTTTAGAAATAGGATTCAATAAAAATGTTTACCAACCTGAAGATCCTGCCTGTTCAGAAGTGTTTCTTTGGTCATCTTCATCACCGCACTTCTCATGATGTTGCCTCATTCGCACCACCAGACCTTGCATCTCTTTGTTGCATCGTTTGCATTTTGCACGCATGCCTGCCTTACCGATAGGCGAAGGAGCTTCATTAAAATATTCCCAAACTGGGTCTCTTTTACGGCCTGCTGCCATTATAAGGAAAGAATGTAATAAACCTCAGATCGTACACACAAACAGATCCAGACTTGTCTGTCTGTGGCTATGCTGCAGTATTGTGCTCAAAGTTTCACTTTCACTTTCTTGTCTGCTTGCCCTTCCTCCTCCTCACACTTAGATTCACATTCTTCTTGTGTTGTGCAGATCTATTCCACTCCAAACAATCAAACATATTGTCTAACTTCTTGGACTTGGCACTAAAGGGGTTGATTCTGTATTCATATAGGTTTGTAGAACAATAGGATTAAGGTCTTTTTCTCAACTCTGTTCATGTTGTAACATTTTTGCCGTGAAGAAGAGGCTGGGACCTCTGCTGAGTCAAATTCAGTTTTGAGAACTGCGTAAGTAAAGCGAGCGTCTGTGATAATATAGGAGAGAAACTGCCCACTAATCCTACAGAAACCTCTGGAAGAGCATGGCATTGTGAATGTTACACATATACAGCCTTTATTCTACTGAGTTAAACAACTCAGCTTTATCTCATGATGGAAGAACCTTTGGATGGTAAAATATTTTCCTCAAAAAGCAGTTATTTATTAATCAAAAAAATCCGATTTAAATCAAAAAAATCCGATTTTTTTTGATTTTTTTAAAAAAAATCATTGATTTTTATCCACCCTGCATAGCTTCAATGGAATGGTCGGAAAGACTATTGATGCAAAATACAAAGAAAAAGACATTATGTATTCATTTACTGTGAAAACATGTATTGCATATTTACATCATTTCCTCCAATAGATCTTATTGCATGTGTTAGAATAAACCGATACAAAATGGCCAATGACGCTGAGAAGCCGCCATCAATAAGTGAGTGCGGCATTTGTAGTTCACTTATTTTCAGCTATGCCTATTTCTTCCATGCATCACCCCCCACAGAAAAGTCGAAGAAAGGAGCATCTATTCGGCTGTTAAGAAAACGAAATTATATAATGAAGCATTTTGGAAGTTAATATCACTTGTTTCCATAAAATAAAATGCTGACAATTTAAAAAAAAAAAAAAAAAACTTTTCATGGTCAGCCTCTAGTTACAAAGTATTAAAGTTTGTAAAATACCCATCAGAACAGATTAATGCCGTTGCCTAGCAACAAGTTCCCTTAGCCATCCGGTGACTAAGCTGATTTTCAACACTCGCGTAGTCACCTACCGTACAGTATAAAGGTGAATATGACTAACGATCTTCAAAACTTATGTTTATGATGCAGAGAAGGAGGCAGCTAGGAGAGAAAGTATTGTCTGCCTCCTGGAGAATTTATTTGTACAAAAAGAAGAAAAAAACAAACAAAAAACAACATTATTTGTATAAAGTAACAGAATAATACTACGTCAACAAATAATAATATTTTAGCTATAAGAGGTTACTTGTTGAAAAACTGAAACAAACAAAATAATGAATTTTCCCATTGCCTCGCTTTATAATTCAAGGAAGGCGCTGCAGATACTGTACATATGGGAAGTGGGTGGAAGTGGCAGAGAATAACAGAGGAAAAGGATGTTTTATGTGTTTCTTCAAGGGCACGGCAGATTGATTTAGAGGACAACAGCCGAGCAGGCAACTGCAACGTGCACAAGCCGTCTCATGAAGCAAGCAGTATTATCGATCTTATGCAAGTCATTTCTGAAAATATATACAGTACAGACCAAAAGTTTGGACACACCTTCTCATTCAACGATTTTTCTGTATTTTCAGGACTATGAAAATTGTAGAATCACACTGAAGGCATCAAAACTATGAATTAACACATGTAGAATTATACATTACACTTTACAAAAAAAGTGTGAAACAACTGAAAATATGTCTTATATTCTAGGATCTTCAAAGTAGCCACCTTTTGCTTTGATTACTGCTTTGCACGCAGAGAAGGTGAACGGATGGACTCTACATGCCTGGTTCCCACCGTGAAGCATGGAGGAGGAGGTTGATGGTGTGGGGGTGCTTTGCTGGTGACATTGTTGGGGATTTATTCAAAATTGAAGGCATAGTGAACCAGCATGGCTACCACAGCATCTTGCAGCAGCATGCTATTCCATCCGGTTTGCGTTTAGCTGGACCATCATTTATTTTTCAACAGGACAATGACCCCAAACACACCTCCAGACTGTGTAAGGGATTTTTGACCAAGAAGGAGATTGTTTGGGTGATATGCCAGATGACCTGGCCTCCACAGTCACCAGACCTGTAACCAATCGAGATGGTTTGGGGGTGAGCTGGACCGCTCACCGCTTCAATTTTGAATAAATCCCCAACAGTGTCACCAGCAAAGCACCCCCACACCATCACACCACCTCCTCCATGCTTCACGGTGGGAACTAGGCATGTAGAGTCCATCCGTTCACCTTTTCTGCGTGCAAAGCAGTAATCAAAGCAAAAGATGGCTATTTTGAAGAACCTACAGTCATGGCCAAAAGTTTTGAGAATGCCACAAATATTATATTTTCACATGATCTGCTGCCCTCTGGTTTTTATGTGTGTTTGACAGATGGTTTTATCACAGACAGAAATATAATTGCAAACATATGAGTAACAAAAGCTTATATTGACAGTTAGAATGAGTTAATGCAGCAAGACAATATTTGCAGTGTTGACCCTTCTTCAGGATCTCTGCAATTCTCCCTGGCATGCTCTCAATCAACTTCTGGACCAAATCCTGACTGATAGCAGTCCATTCTTGCACAATCAATGCTTTCATTTGTCAGAATTTTTTGGTTTTTGTTTGTCCACCCGTCTCTTGATGATTGACCACAAGTTCTCAATGGGATTAAGATCTGGGGAGTTTCCAGGCCATGGACCCAAAATCTCTATGTTTTGTTCCCTGAGCCATTTAGTTATCATCTTTGCTTTATGGCAAGGTGCTCCATCATGCTGGAAAAGGCATTGTTGATCGCCAAACTGCTCTTGGAG
Organism: Oophaga sylvatica; assembly: GCA_033576555.1. Lineage (NCBI taxonomy): Eukaryota > Metazoa > Chordata > Amphibia > Anura > Dendrobatidae > Oophaga > Oophaga sylvatica. Next base: position 177,276,955 of record JARQOD010000001.1, on the reverse strand, counting down.
GGTTGGGAGAAGTTGCTCTTGGAGGACATTCTGGTACCATTCTTTATTCATGGCTGTGTTTTTAGGCAAGACTGTGAGAGAGCCGATTCCCTTAGCTGAGAAGCAACCCCACACATGAATGGTTTCAGGATGCTTATCAGTTGGCATAAGACAAGACTGGTGGTAGCGCTCACCTTGTCTTCTCCAAATGAGGCGTTTTCCTGATGTCCCAAACAATCGAAAAGGGGATTCAACAGAGAAAATAACTTTACCCCAGTCTTCAGCAGTCCACTGCCTGTACCTTTTGCAGAATATCAGTCTGTCCATGATGTTTTTTCTGGAGAGAAGTGGCTTCTTTGCTGCCCTCCTTGAGACCAGGCCTTGCTCCAAGAGTCTCCGCCTCACAGTGTGTGCAGATGCACTCACACCTGCCTGCTGCCATTCCTGAGCAAGCTCTGCACTGCTGGAAGCCCGATCCCGCAGCTGAAACACTTTTAAGAGACGGTCCTGGCGCTTGCTGGTCTTTCTTGGGTGCCCTGAAGCCTTTTTGGCAACAATGGAACCTCTCTCCTTGAAGTTCTTGATGATGCGATAGATTGTTGACTGAGGTGCAATCTTTCTAGCTGCGATACTCTTCCCTGTTAGGCCATTTTTGTGCATTGCAATGATGACTGCACGTGTTTCTTTAGAGATAACCATGGTTAACAGAAGAGAAACAATGATGCCAAGCACCAGCCTCCTTTTAAAGTGTCCAGTGGTGTCATTTTTACTTAATCATGACGGATTGATCTCCAGCCATGTCCTCATCAACACCCACACCTGTGTTAATGGAGCAATCACTGAAAAGAGGTTAGCTGGTCCTTTTAAGGCAGGGCTGCAATGATGTTGAAATGTGTTTTGGGGGATAAAGTTCATTTTCTAGCCAAATATTGACTTTGCAAGTAATTGCTATTAAGCTGATCACTCTTTATAACATTCTGGAGTATATGCAAATTGCCACTAGAAAAAGTGAAGCAGTAGACTTTGTAAAAATTAATATTTGTGTCATTCTCAAAACTTTTGGCCATGACTGTAGAATATAAGACATATTTTCAGTTGTTTCACACTTTTTTGTAAAGTGTAATGTATAATTCTACATGTGTTAATTCATAGTTTTGATGCCTTCAGTGTGATTCTACAATTTTCATAGTCATGAAAATACAGAAAAATCTTTGAATGAGAAGGTGTGTCCAAACTTTTGGTCTGTACTGTATATCATGGACAGAATACAGCAGAACGTACAGTTATATATAGCTGATATGCTGCAACGTACTGTTAATCACACATCTACTGTACACTAATGATGATCAAGAATGGATCAGTCTGCACAACAGATTCCCAAGTCAAGCGTTGCTATCACTTGGCAATGTCTACATATATGTCTGAAGGAGGAGTCTTGTGCGCAACACCATAGACACAAACAGTGCGTGACCAATGGAAGAGTATTCAAGTAACGAATGTCATTCACAAAGAGGGAGGAAGAAATTAGCAATGCCATTGCTTCCCTTATGCTCACCTAACAGGGAGCATAAAGCCCGTCTCACACAGCGATCTCTCCAGCGATATCGCTGTGTGTGACATTCAGCGACGATCAACCCCCTACTGGGTATCGCTGATCGTCGCTGAATGTCCTGGACATTTTTTTGATCGCTGGTCTCCCGCTGGCCAGCACGCATTGCTGCGTGTGACAGGCGGGAGACCAGCGATCCGCTGGTAACCAAGGTACACAGTGGGTTTCCAGGCGCGGGGCTGTGCCTAGAAACCCGCTGTGTACCTTGGATACCAGCGCCCTGATGCAGGGAGCTGGTAACCAAGGTACACAGCGGGTTTCCAGGCACCGCGCAGCGCCTGGAAACCCGATGTGTACCTTGGTTACCAGCTCCCTGCATCAGGGCGCTGGCATCCAACGTACACTGCGGGTAACTAAGCGATGTTACCTGCAGTGTCGCTGTGCTGATCGCTGCCTGAGCTGCCTTTTTGGCAGCTCAGCAGCGATCATGTAGCGATACACCAGCGATCCTGATCGTTGTCGGGATCGCTGGTGTATCACTATGCGAGACCCGGGCTTTAAGACTCAAGTCTTATCTATTAAACATGAGTACTAAAGCAAAAAGGAAAAACAGAGTTAACAATTACAGAAGGGAAACACATTTCAGGTACACTACCCTGACTCATTCATTGCTAATTTTAACCCCTCTCTGACATTAGACGTACTATCCCGTCCATAAAACCCGTGCCATTCTGACCATGGACGGGATAGTACGTCATAGGCGATTAGCTGCGCTCCCCGAGGGAGCGCAGCTAATCGCCGCCGGGTGTCAGCTGATTATCACAGCTGACACCCGTGACTGTGTGTCAGGAGCGGTCACGGACCGCTCCCGGCACATTAACCCCTTGCACACCGCGATCAAACATGATCGCGGTGTACTGGGGGCACAGGGGAGGATCGCGCAGGGTGGGGGCTCCCTGCGCGCCCCCCTGAGACCCTCAGACCAGCGCGATATGATCGCGCTGCTCTGAGGGCTTCCTCCCTCCCAGGACCCGGATCCAAGATGGCGCTGGGGTCCTGGAGGGAGGCGGCTTCCTCAGTGCCTGCCGAGAGCAGGCACTGAGAAGCCTGCTGCACTGCCTGAGCGATCGCTGGTGTGACAGAGTGCTGTGCACACTGTCACACCAGCGATCTGATGAAATACAGTGATGTCCCACCCTGGGACAAAGTAAAAAAGTAAAAAAAGTAAAAATAAACATGTGTAAAAAAAAATCCAAAAAAAAAAAAAAAAAAATATTCCCATTAAATTCATTACTTATTGTAAATAAAAAAAATAAAACAATAAAAGTACACATATATGGTATCACCGCGTCCGTAACGACCCCCCCTATAAAAATGTCCCACTAGTTAACCCCTTTTGTGAACCCCTTAAAAATAAAAATAAAAACGAAGCAAAAAATCAGTGCTTTATCATCATACCGCTGAACAAAAAGTGGAATAACACGCGATCAAAAAGACGGATATAAATAAACATGGTACCGCTGAAAACGTCATCTTGTCCCGCAAAAAACGAGCCGTCACACAGCATCATCAGCAAAAAAATAAAAGTTATAGTTCGCAGAATAAAGCGATGCAAAAATAATTATTTTTTATATAAAATTGTTTTTATTCTATAAAAGCGCCAAAACATAAAAAAATTATATAAATGAGGTATCGCCATAATCGTACTGACCCGAAGAATAAAACTGCTTTATCGATTTTACCACACGCGGAACAATAAAAACGCCTCACCCAAAAGAAATTCATGAATTGCTGATTTTTGTTCATTCTAACCTCCCAAAAATCGAAATAAAAAGCGATCAAAAAATGTCACGTGCTCAAAAATGGTACCAATAAAAGCGTCACCTCGTCCCGCAAAAATTAAGACCTCACATGACATTGTGGGCCAAAATATGCAAAAATTATAGCTCTCAAAATGTGGCGATGCAAAAAACTACTTTTTGCAATAAAAAGCGTCTTTTAGCGTAACAGCTGCCAATCATAAAAACCGCTATAAATAGTAAATCAAACCCCCCTTTATCACCCCCTTAGTTAGGGAAAAATAATAAAATAAAAAAAATGTATTTATTTCCATTTTCCCATTAGGGTTAGGGTTTCGGCTAAAGTTAGGGTTAGGGTTGGCGCTAAAGTTAGGATTAGGGTTAGAGTTTGGATTAGGGTTAGGGTTGGGATTAGGGTTGGGACTAGGGTTAGGGGTGTGTTGGGGTTAGGGTTGGAGTTAGAATTGGGGGGTTTCCGCTGTTTAGGCACATCAGGGGCTCTCCAAATGTGACATGGCGTCTGATCTCCATTCCAGCCAATTCTGCTTTGAAAAAGTCAAACGGTGTTCCTTCACTTCTGAGCTCTGCCATGCGTCCAAACAGTAGTTTATCCCCACATATGGGGTATCAGCGTACTCTGGACCCCAAGAGTTATTGTGAAATTTGTCCTATTTCTTCTGTTACCCTTGGGAAAATAAAAAACTGGGGGCGAAAATATTATTTTTGTAAAAAAAATAAGATTTTTTTGTTTTTACGGCTGTACATTATAAACTTCTGTGAAGCACTTGGGGCTTCATAGCGCTCACCACACATCTAAATAAGTTCCTTGTGGGGTCTATTTTCCAAAATGGGGTCACTTGTTGGGGATTTCCACTGTTTAGGCGCATCAGGGGCTCTCCAAATGCGACATGACCATGACAGACCATTCCATCAAAGTCTGCAATCCAAAACGTCACTACTTCCCTTTCCGAGCCCTGACATGCGCCCATACAGTAGTTTTCTCCCACATATTGGGTATCAGCGTACTCAGGACAAATTGGACAACAACTTTTGGGGTCCAATTTCTCCTGTTACCCTTGTGAAAATAAAATATTGGGGGCGAAAAAATCATTTTTGTAAAAAAAAAAAGGATTTTTTATTTTTACGGCTGTGCGTTATAAACTTCTGTGAAGCACTTCGGGGTTCAAAGTGCTCACCACACATCTAGGTAAGTTCCTAGTGGGGTCTATTTTCCAAAATGGGGTCACTTGTGGGGGGTTTCCACTGTTTAGGCGCATCAGGGGCTCTCCAAATGCGACATGACGCCCCCAGACCATTCCATCAAAGTCTGCAATCCAAAACGTCACTACTTCCCTTTCCGAGCCCTGACATGCGCCCATACAGTAGTTTTCTCCCACATATTGGGTATCAGCGTACTCAGGACAAATTGGACAACAACTTTTGGGGTCCAATTTCTCCTGTTACCCTTGTGAAAATAAAATATTGGGGGCGAAAAAATCATTTTTGTAAAAAAAAAAGGATTTTTTATTTTTACGGCTGTGCGTTATAAACTTCTGTGAAGCACTTCGGGTTCAAAGTGCTCACCACACATCTAGATAAGTTCCTTGTGGGGTCTATTTTCCAAAATGGGGTCACTTGTGGGGGGTTTCCACTGTTTAGGCGTATCAGGGGCTCTCCAAATGCGACATGACGCCCCCAGACCATTCCATCAAAGTCTGCAATCCAAAACGTCACTACTTCCCTTCCGAGCCCTGACGTGCACCCATACAGTAGTTTTCTCCTACATATTGGGTATCAGCGTACTCAGGACAAATTGGACAACAACTTTTGGGTTCCAATTTCTTCTGTTACCCTTGTGAAAATAAAATATTGGGGGCGAAAAAATCATTTTTGTAAAAAAAAAAAGGATTTTTTATTTTAAGGCTGTACGTTATAAACTTTAGTGAAACACCTGGGGGTTCAAAGTTCTCACCACACATCTAGATAAGTTCCTTGAGGGGTCTAGTTTCCAAAATGGTGTCATTTGTGGGGGGTTTCCACTGTTTAGGCAGATCAGGAGCTCTCCAAACACGACATGGCGTCCAGCTAATTCTGCGTTGAAAAAGTGAGACGGCGCTCCTTCCCTTCCAAACTCTGCCATGCACCCAAACAGTGGTATACCCCCACATATGGGGTATCAGTGTACTCAGGACAAATTGCACAATAACTTTTGGAGTCTTGTTACCTTGGAAAAATAAAAATTCGGGTGAAAAGATCATTTTTGTGGAAAAAATATGATTTTTAAATTTTACGGCTCTACGTTATAAACTTGTGTGAAGCACTTGAGGGTTCAAATTGCTCACCAAAGATCTAGATAAGTTCCTTAGGGGGTCTAGTTTCCCAAATGGGGTCATTTGTGGGGGGTTTCCACTGTTTAGGCACATCAGGGGCTCTCCAAATGCAACATGGCATCCAATCTCAATTCCAGCCAATTTTGGTTGGAAAAAGTCAAATGGTGCTCCTTCCCTTCCGAGCTCTGCCGTGCGCCCAAACAGTGGTTCCCCCCCACATATGGGGCATCAGCGTACTCAGGACAAATTGGACAACAACTTATGTGGTCCAATTTCTCCTGATACCCTTGGGAAAATAAAAAATTAGTGACTAAAAGATAATTTTTGTGGGAAAAAAATAGGATTTTTTATTTTCATGCCCGGGCATTATAAACTTGTGTGAAGCACTTGGGGGTTCAAAGTGCTCACCAAAGATCTAGATAAGTTCCTTAGGGGTCTAGTTTCCAAAATGGGGTCACTTGTGGGGGATTTCCACTGTTTAGGCTCATCTGGGGCACTGCAAACGGAACATGACCCCCATCAACGTCTGCATTCCAAAACGTTACTACTTCCTTTCCAAGCCCTGCCGTGCGCCCAAACAGTTTTCCACCCCCACATATGGGGTATCAGCGTACTCAGGACAAATTGGACAACAACTTTTGGGGTCCAATTTCCTTGGGAAAATTCAAAAATTTAGGACTAAAAAAATCATTTTTGTGGAAATTTTTTTTTTTTTTTTCACACCCAGGCATTATAAACTTTTGTGAAACACTTGGGGGTTCAAAGTGCTCACAACAGATCTAGATAAGTACCTTAGGGGGTCTAGTTTCCAAAATGGTGTCACTTGTGGGGGGTTTCCACTGTTTAGGCGCATCAGAGGTTCTCCAAGCGCGACATGGCGTCCAATCTCAACTCCAGCCAATTTTAGTTTGAAAAAGTCAAACGGCGCTCCTTCCCTTAAGAGCTCTGCCGTGTGCCCAAACAGTGGTTTTCCCCCACATATGGGGTATTGGCGTACTCAGGAGAAATTGCATATCAACCTTATCTGTCCATTTTCTCCTTTTACCCTTGTGAAAATAAAAAAAAAGTTTGTAAAAGATCATTTTTGTGGCTAAAAAGTTAAATATTCATTTTTTCCTTCCACGTTGCTTTAGTTCCTGTGAAGCACCTGAAGGGTTAATAAACTTCTTGAATGTGGTTTTGAGTACCTTGAGGGGTGCAGTTTTTAGAATGGTGTCACTTTTGGGTATTTTCTGTCATGTAGACCCCTCAAAGTGACTTCAAATGAGAGGTGGTCCCTAAAAAAAATGGCTTTGTAAATTTTGTTGTAAAAATGAGAAATCGCTGGTCAACTTTTAACCCTTATAACTTCCTAACAAAAAAAAATTTTGATTCCAAAATTGTGCTGATGTAAAGTAGACATGTGGGAAATGTTATTTCTTAACTATTTTGTGTTACATATTTCTCTGTTTTAAGGGAATAAAAATTCAAAGTTTGAAAATTGCTAAATTTTCAAAATTTTCGCCATATTTGCGTTTTTTTCAAAAATAAACGCAAGTTATATGGAAGAAATTTTACCACTAACATGAAGTACAATATGTCACGAGAAAACAATCTCAGAATCGCGAAGATCCGTTGAAGCGTTCCGGAGTTATAACCTCATAAAGAGACAGTGGTCAGAATTGTAAAAATTGTCCCGGTCATTAACGTGCAAACCACCCTTGGGGGTGAAGGGGTTAAGAATGGACATTTGATGTCATTAAAATACATCAGCAGATTTGATTCAGTCAGAAGACATTGACTTCATCAGATTTGTGAATAATGCAATAGGTTTGTTACCCATAACTACCAAATATTATCTCAAAAACAATTACTTTACATTATGGTTTACATTATTTTTCTTCTTTCTTTTCTCTATTTTTGTACTGGTCATGGCCAATCAACTGTGCAGTCTAAGCAGCCGGACTACAACCCCAACACTTTGCACAAAAAGATCTCTGGTAAAATAATAGACTGCTGAAGAGATACCATCCCATAAATGACGCTGGTGGCACTGCACGAACATCACTCCTCTCCGCTTTTGCAAGTAGATTTGTAATGAAAACCACAATGCACTAAATATAAAGGCGTTGAAAAATAACCAATAAAACAGTTTTCTATCTAGCATTTATCTAATTATCCATTATCTTTTTTGATGGTTGAAATAAAAACTAAACTTACTAATAGTCAATAGAGCATTCTTTCTACCAACTACTGTTCAAAAAGATCAAGACAATGCAACAACCACAAGAGTACAACTAGTGATTTTCATAGATTCCATCTATTCCCAAGGAAAACAATCTATGATTTATCCAAATTTACCATAATATTGATAAATGGCAAATTCACATTTCAGGTCATTATATTACATAAAATACACAGTTAAAAAAGCAAACTCTAGTGCTATACAAAGTCCAAGAAAAGCTTTCCAACTAAGCACGTGCAGAAACAGGTGTTTAGTTGAAAGTTTTTTCATTTTTTTTGAGGAAAACAAGTTTTAAATCAAACAGACAATTCTGTAAACCAGCTAAGAAATAGTTCTAGAACTTAAATGATCGAGAATACACTACCAGCCAGCCATCAATATCTGTACTAGATAACATCTTTGTGTAAATTGTCAGCAAGGTGTCTACAGATAATATATACACACATTGGTGGCACATGATGGGTCATTATGCTAGTTGCATTGACAAATTCATACAATATTGTAAAGTAAGTGCATTATAGCCGTGTGAGCACAAGCTATGACTAACGTCTAATCAATGCTTTTTATACCTTATCTATCTGTCTTCCATGTGTCTAAAACATGAGAACAGCAAAAAAGAACTTGCTGAAAACATCAAAAAGGGCCCAAACATGAGCAAAAGCCCTTGGTTAAAAGCATACCGGTGGGTCTTCATCACACAGCACTTTTTTTTATTTGTAATTAACAAGGAATGGATTTGTAGCACGAGTATTGTGATCGTGTTTTACTATAGATGAGAAAAAGACAGAAAAACAACAATTGCCTACAGAATATTGTTTTGCAAAAAAAAAAAGCAAAGGATAAAAATGCACAAAAAAGCATTTTCGGGGAAAAAAAAACAAGTGTTTGAAACCATCCAAAATTTGGCTATTGAAATTGTCTGTATCATGAGAGTCAAAAACTTTGACTGTCTCAATGACAGACCAGTATAACATTCACATGAAATTGGCCTAGGGCTGAATTAATATATTATTAAAAGGGTTGTATTAGACTACAATATTGATAAGTTGCACCTCCACCAATCAGCTTTTATCTTCTCTGTTGACGGTTGGCTGAAAATTACAGAGAGCCAAGAACAGAACAGCTATCTACGAGAATATATATAGCAATCACCGTTTAATGGATTTATTTAGGGTTCTTTTCTTCCGTTGTAAGGAACTTAATCACGAAGCTCCAACTTGCCATCCTATCACTTTCATCAGAATGAACTTCTACTGTGTCTGTTGCCTGTCCAGACATGTCTCAACATGCACAGAAAAGATCACAGAACAACATGGGTAGATATTGTACGAGCAGTGTTCAATACGTGGGTGCTCCTAGGAACTGCACCTTATCTCCCATTTACTTGGATAGGGGATAAGGAGAGAAAACCTCCACCGATCGGATATTGATTACCAATGGAGAGTGATGGACCAATATGTTAGCCCTGGACAACCACTTTAATTTGTCCATTTTATACAACTACATAACAATCACTGCTGTTATATATTGATTGAGAAACCCAGCATGATAATCTCTTTCTTAACAATAAATCATTGGTCCTTTCCAACAACAAAAGTCTAAGTTACTTACCGTTAACGGTATTTTTCGAAGTCCATGACAGCACTACAGAGAGAGGGGATCCGCCCCTTAGGAACAGGAAACCTACAGATATAAAAGGGCGGCACCTCTCCCACACATCAGTTGGATTACAGAGGATAAGAGGACATCAAGGTTAAATGGTATACAGCAAAAAAATTTCATGCATCACACAGTAACATTAATCAATTGTTTATTACATGTGGACTACATAAGCGGAAGAAGTGCACATAAAACCTGGGTGGGAATGTAAGGGTGCTGTCATGGACTTCGAAAAATACCGTTAACGGTAAGTAACTTAGACTTTATTTGAACGTCCATGACAGCACTACAGAGAGAATTACAGAGAGTAATAACTACTTAGGGAGGGACTACAGCCTGCAGCACCCTTAGTCCGAAAGAAAGGTCTGAGGAAGCACCCAAATCTAATCTATAATGAGTGTAAAACGTGTGTGGAGAAGACCACGTAGCTGCCTTACATATCTGGTCAATCGAGACTTCTGCCCTTTCTGCCCATGAAGTCGCCACAGCTCGAGTGGAATGCGCCCTTAGCCTCTCAGGTGGCTGCTTGCCCCTCGAGGTGTATGCCAGAGAAATTGCTTCCCTAATCCATCTGGCCAATGAGCTCTTTGTTAATCTACGGCCTTTGTTAATTCCTTGAAAAGAGACAAACAATGCATTGTCCCGTTTCCAGGGATCAGTGACTGCCAAATATTGCAGCAGACATCTTCTAACATCTAAAGTATGAAGTTTCATCTCTTTTTGATTAGATGGATTAGGGATGAACGAAGGGAGAATAATTTCCTGTGTTCTGTGGAAAGCGGAAGACACCTTAGGTAGGTATGCTGGATCCGGTCTAAGTATTATCCTGTCATTCAGGACCTGAGTGTAAGGAGACAGTCTAGATAGTGCCTGGATGTCACTTACCCTCCTAGCCGAGGTTAATGCTACCAGGAAAGCGGTCTTAAGGGAAAGAGTTTTTATTGATGCTGCTGATATAGGTTCAAAAGGGGGCTCTGTTAAAGCAGTGAGAACAAGATTTAAGTCCCATGGCATGATTCTCACCTTCACTATGGGTCTCGACCTACCCGCAGCTTTAATGAATCTACTGACCCAGTAATTATTTGCGATGTTGCAACTAAAGAGTGCCCCCAAAGCTGAAACTTGCACCTTAAGGGTGCTTGTGGAGAGACCTAAATCCAGACCCTTTTGTAGGAATTCTAGAATCTGGGTTATCGGTGTTGTGTCCCCTGCTACAACCGCCGAGCTCTGAAGAAATTTCTTCCAAATCCTAGCGTAGATCCTAGTTGTAACCTCTTTTCTGCTTTTAAGGAGAGTATTAATTACATTAGCAGAAAACCCCTTATCTGTCAGCAGCGACCGTTCAAAATCCACGCCGTCAGGTGGAGGCCCGCTACTCGAGGATGGTAGACTGGACCCTGGGAGAGCAGATCGGGAATGTCCGGCAGGACCCACGGGTCGGCTATCGACATGTTTCTGAGACATGAAAACCATGCCCTCCTGGGCCAAAAAGGAGCGATTAATATTATCCTTGCCCTGTCCTTCCTGACCTTCCTCAATACTAGGGGGAGTAAGGACAGGGGAGGAAAGGCGTAGGCTAGATTGAAATCCCACTGTAATAGAAGAGCGTCCACTGCCAGAGGGCGTTCTTTGGGATTCAGAGAGCAGAACTGTCTCACTTTTCTGTTGCTTTTGGTAGCAAAGAGATCTACTTCCGGTAGACCCCATTTCCGCCCAATTAGGTCGAAGATGGAAGTCTTTAATGACCACTCTCCTTGGCTCAGGAGATTGCGGCTTAAGAAGTCCGCCTTGGTATTTTCTTCTCCCCTTATATGTAGAGCCGTTAGAGAAAGTGTCGTTCTGTATCTGAAGTAGGGCCTTGCCACTTCCATGAGAGGACCGGAACGAGTACCACCCTGGTGGTTGATGTATGCGACTGTGACCCGATTGTCGGAGAGCACTCGAACGTGGTGACCCTGTAGATAGACAAGGAGCTTTTTAATTGCTAGCTCTACCGCTGTTAATTCCTTCATATTAGAAGACATATGAATTTGATCCTGCTCCCATAAGCCCTGAACCATAACGTCCCCTATATGAGCCCCCCACCCAGAGGGGCTAGCATCTGTTGTGACTATTCGGGATCTCATATTCCCAGGGAACCCCCTTAGACAGGTTTGTCTCATTCTTCCACCAATCCAGGGATCTTATAGCAGCCTGGGACAAGGATAGCTGGCCTTCCAGGTAACCACCTAGCAAATTTTGATACAGCAAGACCTCAGCTTGCAGTGCCCTTGTGTGAAATTGGGCCCACCGAACCGCGGGAATGCAGGACGAGAGGGAGCCCAAAAGAGACATAGCCTTCCTAAGCGACATGGAGGGGTTACTGGAAGCGTTTAGGACCTGGTACCGTAAACGAATTAACTTGTCTGACGGTAAACTACAGTTCTGATTTTGTGAATCCAGAATTAGCCCTAGAAATTGCTGAACCCTCATCGGATTCAAACGAGACTTTTTGGTATTTATTAGCCATCCCAGCCGCTCTAAGGTAGAAATCGCTCTTTTCAGTTGCTCTAGGCAATGCTCTGCCGTCTTTCCTATAATAAGAAAGTCGTCAAGGTAGGGGACTATAAGCATATTTGATTCACGTAAGTGGGCCATGACCTCCGACATAACCTTAGTGAATACTCGTGGGGCCACCGCCAAGCCAAAGGGAAGGGCGCTATATTGAAAATGTCGCAGTGATTCCCCCATCTGGATTGCTACTCTGAGGAAACGCTGATGCTCCATATGGATCGGTATGTGGTAATAAGCGTCTTTCAGATCTAACACCACCATAAAGCAATTTTCAAACAGAAGCTTTATTGCTGAGCTGACCGTTTCCATTTTAAATGGGTGAATAATCAGGAATTTATTGAGGGCTTTCAAATTAATAATTGTTCTAAAAGACCCATCCAGTTTATGGATCAAAAACAGAGGGGAGTAAAACCCCTTACCCCGCTCTGCTTCTGGCACCTCCACTAAGACATTCTTAGCGCAAAGCTCCTGAACCTCCAACTCTAGAGCGGCCTGCTCCGATGGGGATGATCTAAGTGGGGTAATTTTAAAGTTATCCCAAGGTACCGAGGAGAATTCTAACCGCAGCCCTGTAGCTATGATGTTAAGGATCCAGCTACTGTTTGAGATTTCCGACCAGGCCGGGTAGAAGGCTTTCAATCTGCCTCCTACCGCATCGCTAGTCATTGCGAGGGTTTTTTTGTTTCCCTAGGTGGACCTCTAAACATAAACCCTGTACCTCTTCGCCTCTTTTCATCCCATTTGGCTCGTTCCCTGGACGACCTTCGGTAGCTGAACCTCCTTCTGCTGAAAGGTCTTTTATAGGAAGGAGTTGATAGACTGGGAAACTTTTTCTTGTCGTCCCCTGCCTTTTCTAAAAGTTCGTCCAGGACCGGGCCAAAAAGATATTCGCCGTCACACGGAATGGAACAGAGGCGAGATCTGGCTTGAATATCGCCCGGCCAACATTTCAGCCATAATGCCCTTCGTGCTGCATTAGACAGCCCTGCCGCTCTGGCAGCCATTCTTACTGAGTCCGCTGAGGAATCAGCCAGGAAAGCCGCCGCATTCTGAATTATTGGCAAGGTCTTTCGAATTGTCCCCCTGGAGGTTCCATCTGTTAACTGGGAAGCTAACTGGTCTAGCCAGACCATCAATGACCTGGCTGCGCAAGTGGCTGCAACTGCCGGCCTCAGGGCACCTGCCGACATCTCCCATGTGACTTTCAAGAAGGAATCTGCCTTCCTGTCTAGTGGATCTTTCAAAGACCCCATATCATCGAAAGGGATGGAGGATTTTTTAGAAGCCTTCGCCACTGCTGCATCCAGCTTCGGGGCCTTATCCCATTTACCCGTCAGGGATCCTCAAAGGGATATCTCCGTTTAAACGCTTGGGGTAAGGAGCCTCTTTTTTCAGGCTTCTTCCACTCTCTGTCTATAAGGCCTTGGATGCTACTGTTTAGTGGAAAGGATCTCCGTTTTTTTGGATCTAGACCACCAAACATCAGATCCTGTACTGAGGGCTCTGGTTTCGCCTCTTCTACCCCCATGGTGGACCTAACTGATTTGACAAATTTGTCCATCTGGTCCAAGGGAAAACAAAAACGGGTAGCGTCTTCCGTAGAAGACGAGGAGGAAGCCGAAGAGGAAGGCGAGGAGGGTCCTGACACAACTTCACCCCTATCATGGGCGGCAGGCGACTCTGAATCAGACAAAACTGGTACATTTCTACGCCTGGAAAATTCTCCGTGTCTTGAGGACGCTTTCAACTCTGCTCTTATTATCTCCTTCAGGCTTTCGGTGAAATCTGGAGTCTCCTCCGCTATCTAAAAAGGGAAGGGGCATAAGGGGGGGTTTACTATGTCATCCCATGCCCCTGCCCTTCCCCATAAAAATGCCCTACCGTCTGTTGCATGCACGGCTGGCACAACCTCTTAGGGCAAGCGTCAGGCAGAGGGCAAGCGCAAAAGGCACATTCCCTGTGCTTGCTTTTCACCGAACACTTCTTCCCCTAGTAACAGACAAAATGGGGAAAAAACTGTATTACTGGGTATTCTAAATCTGACGATCTCTTACCCAGATTGTACAGCAGTAGGTACCGGATCACGGGGAGGGGGCTTTTTCCCAGCTGCGGAACTTCTGCGGCTGGTGCTCCTGGCCATTGAAGAGGAGCGCTCTGTCTGCTGCTGCTGCTGGCTCTCCTGTTGCACCGAGGGAGCCTCTGCAGTGTCCATCGTAAAAAAATGGGGCAGAAGCGCTTTACCTCTTTCCTAGGCTCCTTATATCCTCCCCCGGATATCCGGATCAGCAGGTCTGGCCAGGGGTCCACCCCCTCCTACTCCCCGCCCCACGGCCCCCCCTGCACCTCCCCGCCGTCCCCACAGCAGGCGCCGTCCGATGATGCAGCCGCCAAAATTTTCAAAAACGCCGGCCGGCGTCTCACTTCCGGTTCCGGTGGTTGAGACTCCGCCCCCTTTTTTCCCCCGCTCGCACGGACCGACGGAGGTAAGCACAATCCCCCGCTGCATCGCCCCCCCAAGCGGAGATCTCCCCCGACCCCAGCCGCGCTGCTGCAACAGCGGCGCACGACTAAATTTTCAAAAACCCCGCCGCGCCGTCCATAGCAGTGACGCGCGGCGGGAAATTCAACACCGCCCGCCGCGCCGTCCATAGCCGTGACGCGCGGCGGGAAATTCAAAACCGCCCGCCGCGCCGTCCATAACAGTGACGCGCGGCGGGAAATTCAAAAAACCCCCGCCGCGCCGTTCACAGCAGTGACGCGGCGGGAAATTCAAATAAAAATTTTTTTTTTTTTTTTAAAAATCACGGCTGCACCCTCAAGAGGCCCCCACCATGACAGGACCACAGGAGAGGACAGGGAGAAGGCATCGGGACCAGGGAGAGGGGGGGGAATACTTACCTACCGGCGCTGGCTGGGAGACAGAGATCCTCTGGATACTGCTCCACCTGCTCCGCACACTGCCGTGGAATCCTACCCGGACCCACCGTGGCGCTTCCAGGGGCTCCGCACCGGCCGAGGTAGGAGATCCCCCCCGCTACCTGGGTCGACCGGCCGGCCTGGGTCCTCCTGAAGATCTTCATCTGTAGGAAACCCGTCCTTTAGGAACAGGAAACCAACTGATGTGTGGGAGAGGTGCCGCCCTTTTATATCTGTAGGTTTCCTGTTCCTAAGGGGCGGATCCCCTCTCTCTGTAGTGCTGTCATGGACGTTCGAATAAAAACACGCTGATACGGTGGTTTTGGATAAATTTTTGCCTTCAGTTGTTGCCTTTTTTAAGTTGCAGCTGGATGTTTACCGTAATTTATTAAGGAATTATTTGATGGTTTTTTTTCACATTTTTGGAGTGTTTTTGGGTCCTTCGTTTTGTTTAAAAATGCAATAAATGGGCTGCCATTTTTCCTGATAAGATTATTACTTTACTAAATTCAGTTAGCTTGTAAAATCATCAGTTTGAAAAATTTGCATGTAGCCAAATTCCAATACATGACTGGCTTTAATTAACTAGCACCAAGATAATCGATTATTAATGGTCATACTGATTAAAAGCTGATTGCAATTTAAGTTCCCACATTGTAGCAAACTCTGAGGATAAAAGGAGAATTATCAGAGTATCTTTCTAAACACTGATACATTATTAAATAGAAGGCATGTCCAGATTTAAAAAAAAAAATACACAACACCAGAATACTTTCCAACAATAATGAAGAATGATGGGACCCCTCGGAGACTGCCATATATGCGTCCTGGTAACCCATTCCCCCAATCCACCCATAGGCTATTGCTACATTAGAGTTCATTCTTTGGCGGTTTGTTTTCCTTTGCTGGGTCTTTGTTATTCACATAGATTTCTGCCAGAGTCTTTTCCCCTCCACATTCTGCGCACAACTCTGTAACTGCATTGCAGGGAAGAAAAATGAGGAGTCGTATCTACAACTCCAAGCTTGCTTCCTAAATATTTTATAAACTTGCTGCTTTAGAATTCAAGACTACACTGTGCTTTGGATTCACAAATGTCTGACTAGACTTTGATTGCAGAAATACTAATAACATTTTTTTTCCTAGGGCTTTACACTCAACCAACTGAGAGATGAAGTCTGTGTGAGTATATTGTCCTCCACTGAACAAGATCAGTCAATCTGTGATTACTCTGAAAGACTGAGGTTTACATATAGTTCAAAGGATTTAAGCGGATCACAAACTTCCCAATAAAATATGTATTCTATTGATTTTCCTATGGTGTCTTCTAGTAATTGCTGTCATTAACCACATAGAAGAGCCCATTATTGTCATTATTACTGCTGAAATATACCTTGGATTGGAAACATTTACTGTAATGAACTTATTTCAATTTCTTAAAGGGCCACAGAATATGTCATTGTTGGGTCTCATACTTCACTTGATCAAATCTTCAATGATCATTTATTCTCAATAGAACTTGAATTATGCATTTCTAGTTGGACAAGATTGTTTTTAACCAGAAGACAAACAGAGAGAAATAGAGAGCAGACCTGGAAGCGGTCACTAATCAAGTTTAGTACAACTTTAAAGGCGTTGTCCATGCAAAATAAAAAACTGCTTAGGGTACTGTATGTGTCAAAAACAAGACTACCTTTACAACACTACTAAACTCAGCCCCATACTCCACCACGGTTCCACCAGATACTGAAATGCTGCTATCTGTGATTGGCTGTAGCGGTCAGGTGACTTTGACCAGAGTCCCATCATAAAACATCTGATGGTCAATCATACAGCCAATCATAGGCCGTGGGGCCCGGAAGCTGGTGGGATGTTGACATTAATACTTCCTGTCTTTGTGCAAACCACAGACTGAGCAGGATGTGATGCAACCAGATGACAGAGGTCAGGCTATGGTTGAATTTGTTTCTTTTTCCATATTCAGTCCCTTGAATAAAGGTATATTTTGCCCAGACAACACATTTAAGGAGGTAATGACTTGTGGCATATTCCTCCAAAGAGTATTATGATTCCACATAGTGTTCCATAGAGTATAATTGCCACATATTGTGCTCCATATAGTATAATGGCCCCACATAGTGCTCATTACAGTATAATAGGCCCCACATGAAAAAAGTAAAATACTCACTGTTAGAATCTATTTAGTTTGACCATCCGCCATCTTGTTGTGGTTTTCTGGCTGCTGGTCTTTTTCCCCTGGTGCTGGGCTTGTCGTTGGTCAGCTGATTGTATCACCCTTTATTACCCTGCACCTGCCTCCCAGTCCTTGCTGGACATCAGTGTTAATCCGCTAGAGTTCTGGCTTGGTGCTTTGATAACTTTTTGTATTTAACATTGAGCAGTTCTGGGAACTCTAGTTCTGCTTGCTTAGTCATTTTGTTTTTCCTTTCGTTTCTGCAGTTTCCTCTATTACCCTGCTAGGAGGTCACCTGTTTTTGTTCCCAGTCCCTAGGTCTTTCATGGATTTCCTTCCCCCATCTTTAGGTGTTCGCTCGAGTCTAGGCTAGGATCATCCGTGGGTCTATTCGCAAGGAATAGGTCGCCCGCTCCATCGTAGGGATTGAGTCTAGTCCTAGTGCAGGGTCAGCTTCCCCCCCTCGCTCTATTCCTGAGTTGCAGACATGTAACACTTACCTCTGCTCATTCTCCCGCTGCTCTGGTCTCTTCAAGGTGTTTTCAGATCCACTGCACATCTCTGTACAGCAGGTAAATGGAATGCCGTCATCACATCCGCTATGCTAAGAGGTCAGATGCAGAAGGGGAATGATGGGAATGAGCTGATGCTCCCTTCTCCATCTTTGCTTTCAACTGTATCGGCATCTAGGCCAAAACATAGTCGGGGTTCCAAATATACTCGGAGGCCCCTCCCAACATCGCCGGCCAAATGTACTCACCCTAAGAGTCAGATTTTGACATATGTAATCCAAGTCAGAGGGAGGGGGTGCTTCCTTCATACCTTCAACCCCCTTAGACAGTAAATGTCATAAAACCAAAAGTACAATTATAGTTCTGCATACTATCAACATGGGCACAAAGTCCCAGTGAAGAGTGCACTGTGATCAATGATGGTAGTCCTTAGTACTGACGTTGATGCAAATTTTCCTAACTCGAATTTGAATTTAGTTGTATTGTATTATATCATGTTTTTCTGAGGTTTATTCATTTTTACTTTTTTCCACTAATACAAATTATAGTGGAAAAATAAAACAACTATTATATATTGTTTCCATTTTAGATCTGAATGTTTTTTGTCTAATACAATTCCAGATGTTTTTGTCCAATTAATCGAATGCTAGTTATTAAAAAGTCACAAAATTTGGCACAACTCCAGCGTCTCCATTGTGTATTTTTGAGTCCACTAGTAGTTTGCCATAATTTTGCACCATTGTTTACGAAACGTGTGACTTTTGGCGCCAAAAGGGAATGGTAACACAAGTTGTCTATGCATTTCCAGGAGGCAAAATAGACTTATGAATCCGGTGACTTTTGGCGCCAAAGATTTGCAAAAATAGTTTGAGACTGAAAAAAAGACCACTTTTTACTTTAAATATATTACGTTATTTTATGGTGCCAAAAACGCAACTAGTATCACAAGTCAAAAATGTAAAGTGACTTAAAAAATAATGTAAATGATGAATTGGGGCCAAAGTGTATGTGTAATGTCAGACAAAAGCCTACTATTTAAGGCATGTTATACATTGCATTTGTCCCCATTGTCAGGAACATACGCTCAGAAGATATGTACTCAAAAGTGGCCAGGCAGGATGGATTCCTTGGCATCCGAACACCATAGGAAACCATTGTAAAAATAAACGTATATTGAATGGCATTCAGTTCTTTGTAGTGAGTTTCTATATAGGAAAGGTAGTCTGCTGGCACATACCTGCCAGATAGAGGCCTGAGGAACAGACTTCTGGCCACGGTATGCTGAATTGGAGCCTATGGCAATGTTTTTATATGTCGGAAAAAGCTAGAGACAAACACATTGGGCACCTAGCCTAACTTTTCCAACCTAGAAGATTCAGCGTTTCCATACAATGCTTATTATTACTATATCATTTTAATGTTTTCTGATTAAATCAGCATTCCATAATGTAAGAATTAGCATAAAATGATTATGCTGTCTGGAAATGTAGCATTGATGCTGCACACTAATCAAACAATTATATCACACGGAAAGAGATGTGGAACAGAAAAACAAAGCTAATTAGCTCCACAACTTTACATTTGCACAATGCAGAGAGCCTTTATTTGCAATCACGTTAGGGATTTGTTGAAAACAGGCGAAGAACCGCTGACCTAAAGGTTTCACGTACCTAAAATAAATAAAAAAAAATATCTAAAAGTAATTAGAAGTCTCTCCTACAAGAAACCTCCAGAGTGCGAGGTTCACAGTTTGGCTTGCGCTGGTGTTTTCAGCCACTGCTAGAAGAGTATGATAAAAAGAAATCACATTCTGCATGGCTCCTTTGACCAAGCAAAGATAATAACTCTGCTGTAACTACCTACTGAGCAGCAGATAAAAGGACCTGCATGGTTACTAGAATATATTACGAGGCAGAACAGTCCTGCCATGAAACAAGTGGCATTAAAACATGAGATACTAACTGTGGTGTGCGCTCTTTAGTGGCATCCAGCCAGCCGAAATCTGTGTAAATAATAGGCAGCAGTTGTAGGACTTGTCCTGTACTCCCTCCTGTACAAAGCATCCATCTCTATTCTCCAAAGGAAGCAGCATAAAGCCTCTGGGTGTCCTGTTATTCTCACACTACAAGCCTCAGCATGTCTTATGGCTGCAGTGAGGGCTGACCGAAAAGCCCATGTCGAGACCTTTAGTTCCAAACTATCTCCAGCATTCAGATGATAAAGAACATGAGACTATTAACTCATAAAAAGGCAATACAGTCACTGTCCATTCCAAGCAAATCTACAGTAGCTGCCAAATATACATTTGCTGGATGCTAGAATTTGCTTTTCAGTTATAGAAATAATATTTTTCATATTGAAGAGGTTTTCATATATTCTTAGTTAAAAATACTAGAAATAGCCAGAACTCACCCTCCCGAGTTTTTCCTGATGTGTCTCAACCGCTTCTCCAGTGATCGTTGGGACCATTGACTCTACTGCCCAAGACAGCACAAGTAGCTGAAGTGAAAAGCTGGGCACACTCATATAGGTGAAGAAAAATATAGACAGTTTAATGATGCACGTACAGTAGTCACAACATCAAACGTTTCGGTCTCTCTAGACCTTCATCAGTGAACTCAGTGAAGGTGACAGGCGTCATAAATCTTATATTGATTAAAGAATAGCTGCTTGTAATCATAGGGATTAGGTAGTAGGGCCGCAGTCGTGCAGAGCAAAATTTACTACTGTAGCTAGTAGTAAAGCGCTTTGTGCGATACCGGAAGTAGGGAGCAGAGTGCTAAGCGGCTCCAGACGCGGCATCCACCGCTAGTCAAGAGAGTTCACTGATGAAGGTCTAGAGAGACCGAAACGTTTGATGTTGTGACTACTGTACGTGCATCATTAAACTGTCTATATTTTTCTTCACCTATATGAGTGTGCCCAGCTTTTCACTTCAGTTATTACGGCCTGGGAACCTACTGGTGCACCTCCACTATAGGGCTGCTGCTAGTGTTTATATATCATTAGCACAAGTAGCTGAGCCCACTGATTGGCTGCAGCGCTGTTCATGTAACATCACCGCTGCAGCTGGTAAACAATCACTGGAGCAGTGGGGAGGGCGAGTACCGTCTGCTTCTATTAGTTTGAACACCGGCACACCAAATGTGTGCAGAATGCTGAAAGGAGTAAGCTTTTTAAAGGGAACCATGAAAATGCAGTCCAATCGGCAGGCATGATGGTCTAGAGCAGGGAGAGTGTATAACTTGTATTTTCGTAATTTAAACCTCTGCTTCTTCAGTGACTTACAGCATTCTTTGTATAAGAGTGCGTATTGAGATATAGTAGCTGTCAGTCACCGATCGGACCACCCAGTAGACTAAAAAACTCAGAGCAGAAGTTTAGAGGAGGAAAACACAAGTTATACACTCTCCCTGCTCTATAACATTGTGCCTGCTGAATGGACTGCATTTTTATGGTGACAGGTTAATTTAAAGATGATTTGGTATTGTTTCAAAGTAAATCTACAAGATATTCTCAATTAGATTGTGCATCAGCACACTGGGTTTAATGAATACATGAACTCCACTATTGCTATACACAAATATATATAATTAGTTAACATTTTTTCATTTAACCATGTAAAGGTGTACCTATCTGGTTACTCTCAGTGTGCCTTTTCAGACTTCAACTGAACATGGGAGGTAATAGGAACCAGGTTTCACTCTTAATTAAAACCATTTGGGGAACAAATGAGTGCTCCTGTACATTAATTTATACTATTGGTATGCTAATTCTTTTGTAGTATATTCAATAAAACTGACAACTCTGTATGATGCATCTGACCGTATTCTTCTCTATACATTTACGGGAGAGTAACAGCATAACATGGCATTCTGTGCGCCCCCTGCCATCTCAGCATCTCATATTTTAGGCTCATTTCTGTGGCTTTGCCTTTAGTAGTTTGAGGGATGTGAATTGATTGGCTGTGTCCGTAAAATTACAATAGAGAGGACCTTACGGTACATGTTTTACCGCCTCAACTTCTTTTCTCCGTGGTGCCAGATGGGGTGCAGAGATCCCATTTTTTGCAAAAGTGGAAGATACAGAAATAAGATCCTCAACATAGCAGATATTTATAGCACATACTATTTCTGATGGGATACATCTTAAAAGGTTTATTTATGAGAAGTACAACCTAATGTATCCCGTAGACCAAAAAAGCTTGTGAATTTCTGAGATGGAGCAAGCCAACATATTTTCACACAGATCGTTTATGTTTCTATGTAAACTCAGGGATAACTGGAGGTAAACTATGGATCCACCGATTTCTACGACCACCATATTACAATGTCATACCATGTATGTCAAATGCTGAAGTGGCTGTCTCCTTTTCCAATTTTTTTTTTAAACTCATTTCAGAAAATGTTTAGCAAACGTCAGACCTCTATGTGGAGAACCTGTCCAGGGAAGGAGTGGTGAAAAGGGGACAATCCCTTTAAATGTGATCATTTGTTGTCTAATTTCAAAGAGCACATACCTATTTCTAATCATGTAAAGGGCCACACCTGATTGCAATCCAACCTACAATTCTGAAATATCTTCCAGTTGTTGTTTGGCCATATGGAAATATGTCCAGTAATGGCTACTTCAACATCCTAGTTTCTAATGTACTCCTTTATAAAAGTGAACAGGGGAAATTTAGGACACACACACAATGGTCATAATTACTACAAGCCAGGAAATAAAGTAGCGCCACCATTTTCAATTTGCGACGTGTAACATGGCTTGGTAAATTTGCCAATATTGCAATAATTCTGCAAATGAACGGCATGTGTAATCAGCATGCATTCTATTCCAGGATCTAGAATGCCTAATTTCACTGGCATTGTGTGTGTGTTTGTGTGGGATGGGATTAAGGGTGTTCCTGAATATAAAATCCCACTTTAAGTTAAAGATACATTTGTTTACTGCCTGCTCTCAATCAGTAGCACATTTATACTAAATGCTGCCTTTGGATGAAGTAGAAACTTATTAAGTGGCTATTCAAAGGCGCCATAAACTGTTGTGCTTTAAAATAGGCTCATATAAGTCTATAAAAACTTCAATTGATTCCTCTCTTTTCAGTTTTATCAATAGGGGGTAAAATACAGCAGCATGATGCAAAAGACAAGGATAATTTATCACAGATTACAAGGTCTTTGGTATTTGTTAAAGCCCAGGGCTAGCGTTCCTCTGTACATAATTTCTTTTTAGCGACAAGTACTACTTACAAAGATATGAAAAAGAGATTCCACAGACTTAACCAAGCAGGGGGACTATTTTCCACTCCAGCCTTGCTGCAATTAATCAGATAATCAAACCTTTCTTCTGTGCTAGTTGAAGTGAAAATCCAGCGTGTAGTAAATCCTGACATGTACAGTGCGCCGTACTGTATTCTGCCCTAACTAATCTAAATGGCACATACCAATATCATGCAGCATGTATGGCAGCCTCCTGACTCCAACTACACACATAGTGCCGCGTGCACAAGAAGTATAGATCGATATACAGCATCTTGAGTCCAACGACTGGGAAAGTCTAAAAACAGGTCAGGCCATACATTGTAGGGCTTATTCACACAACAGTATTTGATCAGCATTTGTATACCAAAACCGGGAGTGAAACTTTTAGGGAAAAACTATTATTGAAAGATTGACACCTGTTGTGTTTCGAACACACTCCTGGTTTTGACATATAAACACTGATGAAATACTGATCAAAAACACTGTCGTGTGAATAAAGCCTAAGCCTGTGTTCTTACTTCTTGGCTGAATTTCACTAGGGCTCCTGTTTTTTTTCAAAGAAAGGTAAAAACCAGCTCACCTCGGCCCCGGATTTGTTGTGACTATGGAAACCCTGCCATTTAAAAAGTTTTTTCAATAAATTGTTGCCTGTTTGAGAAGCTGGACTTATCCTTTTCTCCTTTTTTTTGACAGCAAGAATTCCATAGTCTCCACAGACCAATGATCCACGATACTGAAATTAACCCTTACCTTCTGTAACAGTAAAGTGCTAGTATGACCCTCCTGATCAGTACATGCTAGGTTACAACAGCTAGAGGAAGCTCTGTTAATGAGTTGTGCAGCGTATACTGTATCCCTGGCTCCTCTCTCCCATTGTCCCCATCATGTATGTACATCCCAACACTGATACATCAGAGAACTGTATCCCAAAACTACATAGGACACAGAAAACTTCAGAACATTGGTTTATCAAAGCAAGTGACATGTGTAACCCAATTATGATCCAACATTCTGTTCCATCCTGGTACATTTGTGCACATTTGTACAGGGAAAACTCAGCTCTTATACCGAACTTATCAACAGACCACACTGAGTCCAGGTATTGCACTTTTTTCCATTTAAGTGAATGTAAAACTACATATAACAGATCTGCTGCTGTTTTGAGAAGGAAACATCCATTTTTTTTGCTAATCTAGGGCAATCCCTTTAAAGCAGTGTTCCCCAATTCCAGTCCTCAAGGCCCACCAACAGGTCATGTTTTCAGGGTTTCCTTTGCATTGCACAGGTGATACAACTATCACCTGGGCAATACTAAGGAAATCCTGAAAACAAGACCTGTTGGTGGCCCTTGAGGACTGGAGTTGGGGAACACTGCTTTAAAGCATAGATCAGTAGCACATGAAGCATGTAGTTCCCTTTTCTCCGCCTGCAGACTTTTTGAAAAAGGTTCACAACCTCTCACTAAACTCTAATGTACTGTCTGAATTGTAAACTGCTTCAGAATACATGGTTGCTTTATAAATACATGTTATTGCTATTTTTTTAAACTCTTAGAATAAACTCTCAGAATAAATAGAATATACATTAACAGGATACATCAAATTATGTTATCAATGTCAACAGATGTAAATACAGGATAACATTACAAATATTACATCATATTTTGAACAGTATATTTTCGCTGTAGCATATTACAATATTTTAATGTATAACTATATATATTTTAAACAATAAAACAATTAGAGCAAGCAATGCACTGCACTGAACCATTTGTTAGGACAATAAGCAATTTGTCAAACTTAATAACTTAATGAATTAGAGGCTAGAAATGGCCATACACTCATTGGTTCTTTAGTGCCAGGAATCTTATCTCATACTACTGAAATCCTGGAATCCATTAGGGTACACAACGTGAAATTGAGGAAGCTTGTTATTGCTATTTTCACTATGATTATACGCTGGTCTTTGTTAACACATTACCTAGAAATTAAAAGACACAGAGGAGAAAAGAGGAGAAGAAAATGGGGAGATGGTGCTGCAGTCTCTGTCTTCGCCTGTTTGAGAAGGAAAGCAGTAGGCATCTGATTGGTCACAACATGAAGCCACTCCACCACACACATTAGGCCGGGGTCACACTGGCGACAAAAATGGACAAGTGCAATGCGATGAAATATCGCATTGCACTCGGACCAATGTTAATCTATGGAGCAGCTCCCAGCATCCGATTTTTTCTCGGCCGTTTTCATCGAACCGAGACAATTGCGGCATGCTGCGATTGTCACCGATTATCGGTCGAGAATCACCAATGCAAGTCTACGGGTGCGATGAAAAATCGGATTACAAACGGACCACACGTGTGACTTGCAATAAAATCGCACCGGTGTCCTTTTGAAAAGCCGGCAATTCATCCCCGGCTATACTGTAAAATCACACGGGGACTCCGCACAGCATCAGTGACGTCACAGGGAGTCCCCGGCTGACCTGAAGTGAACTGATTAGCCTGGGAAACAATCAATTAAGCTTCCCAGCTAATCACTTCCTCTCCTGTCAGCCGGGGAGATGACCTCATTCATTCGGGGGGTTTACATTGAGGCTGCAGCATTAGCTCCGGTCCTCGCTGTAAACATGTTAACCCTTTCAGATGGATTGCATCGTGGGACCTAACTGAGCGCCGGAGAGGTAAGAATAATGTTGTTCTATTATTATTTTTTTTTAATTACAGGAGAACAAGGGCTTCGCAAGGATTACCAGTACAATAAAAGATGGTCAAAAACTGTGTATTTATTTAATTAAAATGATTTTTAATTAATGTGTGTGTTTTTTTTTTCCATTTCATACAATAGGATTAATAATTGATAGTTGTCTAATTGACAACTCTACATTATTAACCTGGCTTAAAGTCACCTTTCAATAGCAAGGTGGCCTTAACCCATTATTAACCCATTAGCCACCGCTACAGGGCAATGGGAACAGACAGGCTAAGTGTCAGAAAAGGTGCATCTAATCATAGATGTGCCTTTTCTGGGGTGGCTGGGGGCAGATGCTAGTAGCCAGGGGGGGGGCACAAAAAAAATGCATCCTCCCTAGGCTATTATTATCTGCCGCCACTCACTGGCTTTCCCTGTCTGGTGGAGAAATACAGCGGGAGCCCACGCATTTTTTTACAACGAATTTACACATTTAATTAACCCCTACATGTATGAAATTTTGCACACATACACTCATGTAATTGTTAGTGAGAACCATATATCAAACTACATGAAATGACATGGTTAACTGTATGTAAACCATGTGTCATTTCATGTCGGGTTCTGTAATTTTACAGAAGCCGGCAATTGAATTAGCGGCTATTATACTATGTAGAAGTGTATGAACTATAAATACAGTTAGGTCCATAAATATTTGGACAGAGACCACATTTATCTAATTTTGGTTCTAGACATTACCACAATGAATTTGAAACAAAACAAATCAGATGCAGTTGAAGTTCAGACTTTCAGCTTTCATTTGAGGGTATCCACATTAAAATTGGATGAAGGGTTTAGGAGTTTCAGCTCCTTAACATGTGCCACCCTGTTTTTAAAGGGACCAAAAGTAATTGGACAAATGACTCCAAGGCTATTTCATGGACAGGTGTGGACAATCCCTTTGTTATGTCATTCTCAATTAAGCAGATGAAAGGGCCGGAGTTGATTTGAGGTGTGGTGTTTGCATTTGGAAGGTTTTGCTGTGAAGGAAACATGTGGTCACAGGAGCTCTCCATGCAGGTGAAACAAGCCATCCTTAAGCTGCAAGAACAGAAAAAAACCCATCCAAGAAATTGCTACAACATTAGAAGTGGCAAAATCTACAATTTGGTACATCATGAGAAAGAAAGAAAGCACTGGTGAACTCATCAATCCAAAAAGACCTGGGAGCCCACGGAAGACAACAGTGGTGGATGATCGCCGCATACTTTCTTTGGTGAAGAAGAACCCGTTCACAACATCAACTGAAGTCCAGAACACTCTCAGTGAAGTAGGTGTATCTGTCTCTAAGTCAACAGTAAAGAGAAGACTCCATGAAAGTAAATACAAAGGGTTCACATCTAGATGCAAACCATTCATCAATTCCAAAAATAGACAGGCCAGAGTTAAATTTGCTGAAAAACACCTCCAGAAGCCAGCTCAGTTCTGGAAAAGTATTCTATGGACAGATGAGACAAAGATCAACCTGTACCAGAATGATGGGAAGCCAAAAGTTTGGAGAAGAAAGGGAACGGCACATGATCCAAGGCACACCACATCCTCTGTAAAACATGGTGGAGGCAACGTGATGGCATGGCCATGCATGGCTTTCAATGGCACTGGGTCACTTGTGTTTATTGATGACATAACAGCAGACAAGAGTAGCCGGATGAATTCTGAAGTGTACCGGGATATACTTTCAGCCCAGATTCAGCCAAATGCTGCAAACTTGATTGGACGGCGCTTCATAGTACAGATGGATAATGACCCCAAGCATACAGCCAAAGCTACACAGGAGTTCATGAGTGCAAAAAAGTGGAACATTCTTCAATGGCCAAGTTAATCACCAGATCTTAACCCAATTGAGCATGCATTTCACTTGCTCAAATCCAGACTTAAGAAGGAAAGACCCACAAACAAGCAAGACCTGAAGGCTGCGGCTGTAAAGGCCTGGCAAAGCATTAAGAAGGAGGAAACCCAGCGTTTGGTGATGTCCATGGGTTCCAGACTTAAGGCAGTGATTGCCTCCAAAGGATTCGCCACAAAATTTTGAAAATAAAAATATTTTGTTTGGGTTATGTTTATTTGTCCAATTACTTTTGACCTCCTAAAATGTGGAGTGTTTGTAAAGAAATGTGTACAATTCCTACATTTTCTAACACATATTTTTGTTCAACCCTTCAAATTAAACGTTACAATCTGCACTTGAATTCTGTTGTAGAGGTTTCATTTCAAATCCAATGTGGTGGCATGCAGAGCCCAACTCGCGAAAATTGTGTCACTGTCCAAATATTTCTGGCCCTGACTGTATATGTATATATGTCTCAATGACATATATATATATATGTATTCTATGTGTATATATCTATTCTTTCTGCTGTGATTTAAAAACTATCATTTGGATCCATTATATGTCGGTTTTGCTAGCCACCGACAAAATCTCGCTAGACGGATGTCAAACGTACACTCAGATGAGAGAAAAATCGCATCCTCGCATTCAAATCGGATGACAGATGGAGCAATGTTCAGGAAACATTTCTGCGATTATCGGCCATCCAAAACATCCGATTTTTTAGACAGTGTGTGTGACTCCAGCCTTATATGTGCTGTCGATCCAACAATGATTCAACTGTCAGCAATAGTTCAACCGTCCGCTATCCCCCTCGACTCTCCCATACACAGGAATGCTGAGCTGACGGAGCGCTCCTGTGCACTCTATGAGAGCGGTTGTCAGACATTTTTGTTGGCAGCTTATCTCTTCGAGAACAAAAGAATCAGTGATCTGAAATCGACCATGCCTGATCATTTTGCCTGTTGACATCATTTGTTGGGGACAAGCAGGTTACCTCCATACACATCAGACCATCTAAGTTAGTCTAATGTATATGGGGACCTAGCTGAAGGTCAAGAACTAATCAGCACAATTATAGAAAGCAATAATTTCCAGAAACAATACAGATGGAAGGAAAAAAGGAAGCGATTAACGTTACAGGCTATGTTCCCACAATGAGCTTTTGGGTAGTCTTTGATGTTGCAGTTTTTCTGCACCCATTAAGTAAAATAAGTTACTTGCATTTTTTCAAAAATACGCAGAGTCAAAAACTCATCATGGGAACACAGCCTCATACAATATTTTTGACTGCCATACACCTGCTATACATTCCCAAATGCTTAAAGCGGAATTATGTTTTTGTTT
This sequence comes from Oophaga sylvatica, assembly GCA_033576555.1. Classification (NCBI taxonomy): domain Eukaryota; kingdom Metazoa; phylum Chordata; class Amphibia; order Anura; family Dendrobatidae; genus Oophaga; species Oophaga sylvatica. The sequence goes on along the minus strand of JARQOD010000001.1, from coordinate 177,248,054 downwards.
TTTTGTATTCTATGCGGTCACCACTTTTGAAAATAAAACTCTGACACATTTGACTTAATGATGTTCGGAAATGATTTTCATTTATATTAGCATATCACAGACGTGAACAGACAAATTCATGCTACAACGGATCATCTAGGGCTAAGTTCACACTGGACTGTTTTTTTATGCTAATTTTCAGCTACGCTATATAGTACATGCTGTCTATGAGATTTCATAAATCTCATGCACACAGCTTGTTTTTTTTGTCATCAGTATTTGGTGCTTTGCACATTTTTTTTTTTTGGACATAGCGCATGTAACTTCTTTCAGTGTATTTTCAGCGTTTCTTTTAGGCCGGTATCACCCTTGCGTGTGTGATACGAGAAACTCGCGCAAGTCTCTCGCATCAACACCCGGAACTGCCGCCGGCACTCAGACCAAAGCGTGCAGCTGCATAGAAATACATGCAGCCGCAAGTTCCAGTCTGAGTGCCAGCCAGCAGCAGTGTCGGGTATTGATGCGCGAGTTTCTCGCATCACACACGCAAGTTTGACACCGGCCTTACCCATTGAACTGAATGGAAAAAAATGCATGAAAAACTGCACCAAAAACAAGGAACAAAATGCAGCAAAACCTGCGTTTTTGCAGCACCTTCTTTCCAGCCAAGCACTCAGATCTTGCTGCGGAAAAATACAGCAGAAAAAACGCCCAGTGCGAATTTAGCCTAATAATGGTGAAATAAAAACAAGTCATATCACTTGACTTCAATGGCGGATATATGCTATTGTGATTCCAAGCGATTTGTCACTGCGGCGCTCCCATATCACTAATAGGAGCCAGTTACAGCATCTTATTTAGGAAAGGATCTGAATTATAGCATGTGATTCTAAAACATTCTTTTTTAACAAGATTATCTACATATTTAAAGAGAGCCTGGAATATGTGTCATTGATCTGTCTCAGCTCTTGTGTGATGTTCTGGCATGTCATAAATATATTTCAGAACAAGCTTAATCTTGCGGCAATGTAAATGCCCAGAGGACACAACTCGTATTTCAACGTTAGAATCTCTCAGGTTCTGCACACTGATATTTCTGGAACACAAAACTAACTACTAAAAATTTCAGGCAAATTTATCAAGCCATTTTTCTGTCATGTTATTTTTATGATGTAAAAAAAAAAAAAAGGAAAGAAATAGACCAAGTGAAATAAGCTTTTATCCTGTTTAAGTGATGTACCTTCACCAGTCTTGAGTTTACATTTTGTTTGATCACCCTGGCATGTTCAAGCGAGCCGTAGGAAAGATGTTTACTGCTAAATAGATGGTAATAAAAACAGTATGCACCAATTTCCCTAACAAGCAAACTTACTGACAGCTTGTTTTGGGAAGATAATATTTAGGATTTGCTACATTTGAAGGTAAAAACTAAAAAAAAAAGTCACCAAAACTGAATGTGCCTCTTTTTTGGGTTGAATGGTATGATGTTGCCTCACGGATAACATTAGATCATTTCTAATTACGGTACCTACGGTATCAGTCAACAACTAGTATTTTAGTATTACTGATTCTGGAGTAAAAGAAAAGTAAGAATCTCATGGTGTGAAGAAGAACTCGGCACACAACATGTGGCTCAGTGCTTGAAAACGGAAGTTGGAGCAGAAATATAAATCAAAACCTGAGATATGGAAAAAGTGAAATTCATTAAGCTGGGCAGACTCAGGCCGAATATAGATTTGTTGCAATGTTTTTATTAGGAGATAATTGCAAAAATTCCAAAATGGTTTAAGTTTAAGCTCCTGTGATTGTTGCAGCTGGCCCAGACCTCTATTTCCATATAGAGAAAAAAGGTTGACCACTATTTTATCGTAACAGTTGCTGAGCAGTGCTAGCTAAAAGAAAAAAAGAAAAGTAAGGACATGCGAGATGAAGTAAGATGTTGACATGCTAAGATGATCTATAGAAGGAAGTTTCACTTGAAGAACCTTTACATTGAGAAAGCTCATTTTGGGCTACCGCCAGCTTCCTGAATAAGTTTTTACACTTTTTATGTAAATACTTTTATGCCCTAAAAGACAAAAAAAAGACAAAAGTATTGAAGAATTGATACATTTACTAGCAAACCAGAAACTGGTATTACACTTACTGGTAATTATATTTCCAGGAGTCCATCCTGACAGCATCCTGGAGGACGTCCTCCTTCTCCTTGCAGGGACAGGAAGCACACAAGAGGTTAAAAGGCCCGCTCCACCCCCTCTACCTCAGTGATTAACAAGTACCACACCATGGCTCATGAAAATAACACTTTAATGATACCATCATATTACATCATATGATACATCAAACAAGGGGGGGAAGTACCCATGCTGTCAGGATGGACTCCTGGAAATATAATTTCCGGTAAGTGTAATACCAGTTTCCCAGGACGTCATCCTGACAGCATCCTGGAGAGTACCAAAGAACCTCCTCAGGGTGGGATTACTGCCTGTAGAACCTTCCTACCAAAGGCAGTATGTTGACCTGACATTACATCTAATCTGTAGTGTCTACAAAATGTATTAAATCTGGCCCAAGTTGCGGCTCTGCAAATTTGGTCTACCGAGGCACCTGCTCTCTCGGCCCAGGAAGCCGATATTGCTCTAGTTGAGTGTGCCCTCAGACCTTCCTTGGGACTAGAACCGTCCGCCTGATAAGCGTCTGAGATGACTTTGATTATCCATCTGGCTATAGAAGCCTTAGAAGCTTTTTTACCCTTGTTTTTACCCCCGAACAAAATAAAGAGGTTGGAATCTAATCTCCATGTTTTGGTGGCCTCCAAATAGTCCAAAACTGCTTGTCTCACATCAAGCGAATGGAGTATTTGTTCCTTCTCATTAGAAGGTTTGTCACAAAAAGAAGGTAATATAATTTCTTGGTTGATATTAGCGTTGGACACTACTTTTGGTAAAAAGGCCGGGTCTAATTTTAGGATTATACAGTCATCTCTGATTTGCAAATATGGATGTTTTATTGATAGGGCCTGAATCTCTCCTATCCTCTTGGCCGTAGTGATGGCTACCAAGAAGGCCGTACGCCAAGTACAATATGAAATAGGCATATCTTGATTAGGAGCATAAGACCCCCTGCATAATGCATTAAGTACTAAGTTTAAATCCCAGAGGGGAGTTAACTGCCTAATAGTGGGGCGTAACCTTTGGGTAGCCTTTACAAATCTTATAATCCAAGGGTGAGAAGCCAAAGGAAAGTCAAGAAAGGAACTAAGGGCCGCAATCTGAACTTTAAGCGTGCTTGGTTTTAACCCTTTGTTGAAGCCAGCCTGCAAGAAATCTAGGATTCTTGGTATGTTAGGGGAACCCTCCAACACACTAGATCTGCCGCCCTCTAGACAGAACCTCCTCCAGATTTTTAGATAAATCGCCGAAGTAACCGGCTTTCTGCTGGCCTGGATAGTGGCTATAACCTGATCTGATAAGCCCTTTGCTTTTAAGATGTCCCTCTCAGGATCCACGCCGAGAGGTGTAGAGATTCGGGGTTCGGGTGATATACTGGACCCTGGTGAATCACATTGCTTCTCAGTGGAAGCTCGATCGGGTTTTCCTCCATCATTCCACCTAGAAGGGGAAACCAGCTTCTCCTTGGCCAGAACGGGACTACTAAGATTACCCTTGCACAGTCTTCTCTGATCTTTCTGAGGACCGCCGGAATGAGTGCAAGTGGTGGGAAGGCGTATGAGAGAGGTTCGTTCCAGACCTGGCTGAACGCATCTATTCCTTCCGGGCCATCTAACGGATCTAGAGAGTAGAACCTGGGAACTTTCGAATTTTTTCTTCTTGCGAAGAGGTCTATATTCGGGGTCCCCCAACGCCGGCATAGCTCCTGAAAAATGTCCTTGTTGAGCTCCCACTCTGTTGGGCAAACTTCCTTCCGACTCAAGTAGTCCGCTAGATCGTTCTGGGCACCTTCTAGATGCACCGCCGACACAGAAAGAATTGTATTTTCTGCCCAGGAAAATATTTCTCCCGCCAGATCTTGAAGATGACAGTGTCTGGGTCCTCCTTGATGCTTTAGAAAGGATACAGTTGTAATATTGTCGGACAAAATTCTGACGTGTCTTCCGGCCAATACCTCCTCGTTTCGTCTTAGAGTTTCCCATAATGCCAATAATTCTCGGAAGTTGGAAGATCTTCTTCTGACATACTCGGGCCACTTGCCCTGGAAAAATCTTCCTTCTAAGTGGCCTCCCCAACCCCACTCGCTGGCATCCGTAGTAACTACTACGCACGGAGAGGAGATCCATAGACAACCTGTTTGGAGGTTTACAGGTTGCATCCACCACAGTAATGATTTCTTCACCGTTCCTGACAGTGACATTCTCTTGTCTAGGGATATATGATTTCGGTCCCATGTTGAAAGAATCTATCTCTGCAGAGGTCTGGAATGAAATTGCGCCCATCTGACGCACGGGATACAGGCTGTCATCAGGCCCAGAACCTTCATAGCTTCTCTTATGGAGGTGCGCCGTTTCAGAAGTCTTTTGACCCTGGTCTTCACTTCTCCTTGTTTTTCCTTGGGTAAGAGGGATATTCTTCTTCTGGAGTCTAATAGAACTCCTAAAAAGATTTTTCTGTATTCTGGAATCAAGTCCGACTTCTCCCAATTGATTACCCATCCTAGGAATTCCAGGACTGCAATAGTTCGGTCTCTCTGGATTCTTAACGCTTCTTTTGATTCTGCAATCATAAGGAAGTCGTCCAAATATGGAACAATTACTATTCCTTGACTTCTTAGGTAGGCCACTACCTCTGCTACCAGTTTTGTAAATATACGGGGAGCCGAAGCTAGCCCGAAAGGAAGGCCCCTGAACTGGAAGTGTTCTGTCTGGGATGGCAGCTCCACTGCGAATCTTAGCACCCTCTGAGAAGAAGGGTGAATAGGAACCTGAAAATAAGCATTCTTCAAGTCGAGCGTACACATGACTGCCCCTTTGTCTATTAGATGAATTGCTGAGCGAATGGATTCCATTCGAAATCTTTTGTATTTGACCGAAGTGTTTAGGGGTTTTAGGTTTATAATAGTTCGGGTTCCCCCTGACGGTTTTGGGACTGAAAACAGGGAAGAGTAAAGACCTTTCCCCTTTTCCTCTGGTGGGACCGGAATTATGACCTTTGAACATAACATGTCCTGTAGGTCCGCCCACATGGGGGAGTCCAGCTGTACTACTGTTGGTGAAATATATCTTTCGGGGGGTGGAAATAAATGCTCTATTTTGTACCCTTCCGAGATGGTTCTGAGAACCCACTGGTTTACGGTAACCTGAGCCCAGGCCTCTGAAAAATATCTGAGCCTCCCCCGATAACTCTGGCGTCATTGCCTTTTGGACCTTGAGGAAGAAGAAAAGGAAGGTTTTCTTGAGCTTTGACTATAGGGAACTCTATACGTTCCTCTAGAGGACCTGCTCTGACTCCTAAAGTCAGGTTGACGTCTAGGGGGAAAACTTCTATGAAAGGGCTGAGGCTGCTTTGGTTTCTCTTCCGGAAACCTTTTCTTTTTGTCGGACGCGGATTCTAAGAAAACATCTAGCGCCGGACCAAAAACTTTTGAGCCTGAGAAGGGAATAGCACATAATTTTGATTTGGACGCATTGTCCCCAGACCATGATCTTAGCCAAATAGCCCTTCTAGCTGCATTAGATAGTGAACTATTCCTTGCAGCAAATCTTACTGATTCCGCCGAAGAATCAGCAAGATATGCTGTAGCAGACTTTATTAGAGGTAAAGAAGCTAGAATATCTGCTCTAGGAGTCTTATTGGAAAGATGATCCTCCAATTGACCCATCCAGAACACCATAGATCTGGCTACCGACGTAGCCGCTATGTTGGTTTTAATAAGGGCTGACGAAGATTCCCATGCCCTCTTTAATAGAATGTCCGCTCTTCTGTCCATAGGATCACGTAGGCTTGAAGAGTCTTCAAAAGGAATGGATGTCTTTTTGGCTACTCTCGCCACTGGGACATTAATCTTAGGAGTATCTTCCCACAAACTTATATCTTCCGGATCAAAAGGAAGAACTCGCGGTTTAACACAAGTCTACGTTCCGCATCCTTCCATTCATCCATAATCATAGTACGGATGTGATCGCTAACAGGAAACACTCTTTTCCTCTGGAACGTAAGACCCCCGAACATTAAGTCCTGTCTGGACTGTGATTTCGGGGTTTCTTCAACCTGCATAGACTCTCTAACAGCCTTCACTAGTTCATCCGTATCTTCAACCTGGAATAGATATTTCCTATTCTGATCCTGTATATCCGGTGGAAGTTCACCCTCTTCACAAGGATCCCCTTCCATCTGTATAGGTTGATCCTCTGAACTTCCGTCTGATTCATCTAAATCTGTCTCCCATCTTACTCGCTTACGATCCTGTCTCGGACTAGACGGACGTTGCTTAGAAATATCGGATATGGAGGCCTGTACTTCCTCACGGATCATGGCCCTCATTTCCTCCCGAAGAGACGATTGTTCCCCCTCCATAACCTTGGAAGTACAAGGCTTGCAGAGGGCTTTCTTATAGGAGCTTGCTAGCTTCACATGGCAAATAGGGCATCTAATGGATTTTGAAAGCGATTTGCCCGATTTTTCCACTGTAGATTGGGGAGCTGTCACCGATCCCTTATCCTATAATTTAAGATTAGGGACAGTCAGTCATATTATTCTAGGTGCCTACCAGATAATAAGCCTGGCTAACAGTGGGGATTTGTCGCGCTTTTGCGCTCTTACCCCTCCTTCCACAGAACCATCCTCCATAGTTCCACAGCAGGTCTTTTTCTCCTTTATGGGAAAAGACACCTGTTTGTTCAGTGGTGAGCGTTACCTTAGCGTCGGCGCTTTTAAATGATTCATGCCTGCGCCCAGATCCCTGAACCGGAAGTGAAAACATTACCTCTGCGTTCCACAGTGGAACGCACGCTGCTCTGCTCACCGCTGATGATTCCTCCTCGCTGCCCGCCCGGAAGTGTTCTGTCTCCTGCGGGAGCGCGCGCACCCGCGCCTGTCAGATCACAGAATCGAGAGCCTCCCCTCGGGAGGAACGATTCTTCCCAGGCGCCGTCCGCTGCCTGGTCTCTGTGGTCGAGGGACTCCCCTCCGGGAAGTTTCGAATCTGGGCTGCTCCCCAAGGGATCGGGTCCTGACCGCGTCGTGCCCTCCCCAGCCCTCCGGTAAGTAGTGTCGCTGCGCTTCCTCCTGTGTGTCCCTCCATGCAGGGACAGGAAAACACTGAGGTAGAGGGGGTGGAGCGGGCCTTTTAACCTCTTGTGTGCTTCCTGTCCCTGCAAGGAGAAGGAGGACGTCCTCCAGGATGCTGTCAGGATGACGTCCTGGGAAAATGTATATTTGCAAGGTTTCAAAGCACAAAGGCTCCTTCATTTAGCAGGTTTACAAAGTAATTTTCACAAATAGAATTTTTCTGGATAGCTAATATAGGTATCACTCCTTGAAAGTATTCACATAGATTTTTATGGCTGATGTGGTACCATTTTTATTTGTACATCAATCCTTTATGGGTAAATACATCTAGTTTATGCAAAGATTAAATATTTACAGTGTTGACCAGTGTTCATCTTTCAAGACTTCTGTAATGGTATTTGCACATGATAAGTATTTGCTGCAGACATTTATGCTGAAAATACTGAAGTATAGACAGGAAAAAAATAGCATTAAAAGCACATTTTTGAAGCATTTTTTGCATACGTGTTCTATACTTTTTTTGCCCATTCAAAATAATTGATGAAAAACACTGAAAAAATTGACATGCTGCAGATTAAAAACTGCTTCAAATCTGCAAGGAAAAAATAAAAAATGTGTGAATGAGACTTTAGGAATCTCATACACTTTGCTGGTACTAGCATGGGCGTACCCAGGATCAAAACTAGGGGGGGGGGCAAGCCAATGTCGCATCTTATACAGGTTACATCATATACACTGTACATTATCCTGCATATTAGGTATGGAGCATTAGAACTGTTGTATATTGTATAATACAGCAGTGTATGCGACACTACGCTGTATATACCATATATTATACATGGCAGTCGCGCTCATGTCAGGAGCGGTACCAGCAAGTCCGAGGATTGCAGTGCGATCCTCGCATGAGTTATACGGCCGTCTGTCTATGCCCTTGTTATAATAATACTGAAATATTAATCTATTATTAAAGTATTAAGGAGCTCACAAGTAAAAAAAAGCCCCTTACCTCCCCTTTCCCCCCACCCACACCCCAACAGCCCATCGTGTTCTGTCCCACTGACCCCACAATACCCCATCCTCTCACATGCACCCCTCAGTGTTCTGTTGCCCCTCCCCACTTCAGTCCCCACAATACCCCCATCCTCTTACATTCAACCCCAGTGACCTGTCCACCCTCCCTCACTATACCCCATCCTCTCACATCAACCCCTGTGCGCCAGACCCACAATATCCCCATCCTCTCACATTCACCAACCAGTGCCCTGTATGCCCTCCCCTACAATACCCCATCCTCTCACATTCACTCTATGTGCCCTGTTGCCCCTCCCCCACTTCAGCCCCCACAATACCCCCATCTTCTCACATTAACATCAGAGTGCCCTAGCCCCCACAATACCCCATCCTCTCACATTAACCCCCCAAATGCCCTAGCCCCCACAATACCCCATACTCTTACATTCACCCCAGTGCCCTGTACCCCTCCCCCACAATACCCCCATCCTCTCACATTAACCCCCCCAGTGCCCTAGCCCCCACAATACCCCATCCTCTTACATTCACCCCAGTGCCCTGTACCCCCCCACAATACCCCATCCTCTCACATTAACCCCCCCAGTGCATTAGCCCTCACAATACCCCATCCTCTTACATTCACCCCAGTGCCCTGTACCCCCTCCCCCACAATACCCCCATCCTGTCACATTCCCCCACAGTGACCATGACATGCCTGAGCAGAATGAATTTAATAAATTCCATCCCCACTTACCATGAAGCTTGCAGGCAGTGGCTGAGGCAGGAGCAGGAAGTGTCCAGTGTCTGCACACAGAGGGCACTAGGACCCAGTGTGGCTGAGACAACCAGAGCCTGCAGGGCAGAAACTACAGCTGCTGCCGCCAGGAAGAAGCTCCTCTGATGAGACAGCAGCTCCGTGCACTGCGCACACAGACAGGCACTGCAACCTGGGGCAGAGGGAGCCGCCATTGTGCTGCTCTCTCCGCTCTCTTTCATTGTGTGTCCCTGCTTCTAGGGGGGGGCACCTGCCCCCCCCTGCCCCACGGTGGGCACGCCCATGGGTACTAGGAAACCCTTCAGTTAAACTGCGCGACTCAAACCCAACAAAAATGCAGCAAACACATAACATGTGCACATGCCCTAATCCTCACTGATGACAACCCCGGGAGGGGTGACAGGAGTACATCTGAAAACTCACAAATGATGATGTAAACATCTGAAAATCCTAAACCATGTTCACAATAGCTATCTAAAAAAAAAAAAAAAACAAATGACCACATAAAGTAGACTTAAAAAAAAAAAAAGAAATTTTGTGCAAAAAAAAAAGGCATAAAACACAAAATTCTACAAAAATCAGGCGCAAATGCAATAATTATTTAGGCCCTTTAAGTCTGATCCTGAGCCTTTCATCACCTTTCAATCAGTTTTCTACAGGAAAGCAATAAAGAGATATAAAGCATTTCCCTTCTGGATGTCCTTAACAGCATAGTTTTAATGTGGTTTATTTCTTCCTGTACATAACCACAAAACACAATTTATTCACCATGGACAAAAAAAAAATTGTGAAACTAGTACAGTATATAAATATTTAAATAACAGAACCCTAAAACCAAAGTCTGCAGACAGTAAACTCTACAAAAAATTTCTATTTACAGAAAGTGCACAGATTACAGATCTCTGAAGTTTTGGACATCTGTCAGCAGATTCTTGCTACCTCATCTGAGAGCAGAGTAGGCAAAGAGAAGTCGAATCCAATGCCGCTTCACTTAGATTACTGGGTGCATCTGTACTCACACAATCAGTTTTTAGATTTAGAAAGAAAGCAGAGCTGAGAAAGCTAACCCCGCCCACACCAGGCTCTCTGTGTACAATGTCTATAGACAGTGAGTTGCTCATCACAGTAGGGGCCCAGCAATGATAAGTTATTGGTGCTAAAACAATCATTGTAAGAAAACAAAAGCATAGAGCTTGAATCTGTGTTTTAACCCCTATCTCATGCTGTCTTCAGATTACATAGCAAAAACCTGCTGACATTCCCTTTGAAGATGGAAGAAGCATTTATGTAATATTATAGTACTTAAAGAGGACCTGTCACCAGGATATTGGACTCTTCACTAAATACATGGTGTAATGGAGCTTTGAAACTCAATAAATTGATAACTTTTTTTTAGATCAGTTTTGCTGTTTTTCGGTCACCAGCCGGGGAAAGTTTATGCTAATGAGGTACAAGTGCAGCAGGTCTGGACATTGCAGTTGGTCTTCTTCTGCCTGTCTGGGTATTATTCGCATCCCCTGCTTGCCTCAGGTCTATGAATGACTGTTCACTTCTTTTTCAACCACGTGCTTCCTCTGGCCAAAAAACTTACGCAGGTGCCATAATTGCCGAGGGCTGGGCATGCACAATAACGTCCAAATAAGATTGAGTTGAGGAATCTGCGCACGCGCAACACCCGGCAATGCTGGCACCTGCATAAAATTTCAGCTAGCCAAGGAGAGTCACTGAAAAAGCAATGACCTGGCAGTCATAGACCGGATGGAGCATAGGCGGATAATATCCAGACAGGCCATAGAAGACCAAGTGCAACATCTAGCCCACTGTACCTCATTAGAAGAAAACTTCCACTGCAGATTACAGGACAAAACATATTTCTGAAAAAAAAATGTATCATATTAATCACCTTCAAAGTATTATTAAAGTCATGTCTTTTATTAAAGGGTTGTCCTGTTTTAGGGTACAAGTCTGTAGTCACTAAGGCTGTGAAGTCGGTAAAGCCAAACCTAACTCCCAACTCCACAGCACTGCCTCAGTACTGAGCATGTACATAAAGTGCAGCAGAGATTCATCTCAAATAAAAGTCGAGATCCTTAGATTAGGAACAGAACAGACATTTATAGGACATTTCACAATTTACCCAAATTATTATGAAATAAATTTACAGAACATCCTGCATTGTACTACTGAACCCAATTTATTATATATTTTAGGAGTCTGAGTCAGTCCATTTTATACCGACTCCAACTCCACAGCCCTGGCAGTCACCGAATGTTCGCAGTGTGCACGCTGTCTAAATTCTCCAGCAAATTGCATACTTATGGCCACATGCTCGCTCCTGACAGAGTGACTGTAGACTTGTACCCAAGGGCTAGAAAACTCTTTTAAAAGAGTTCAAAATCCTGCTGATTGCTCCTGTTCAACTGAATTCGTAAAAAAAAAAAATCCATTTTACATTTACGGTTTCAAAACTAAATATACCCAAATATAATGCTGCTAATTTCTTGATCCAATTGCTAAATTTAAGGCAGATTAAAAGAGGGTGCCATAGGCAAAATGTCAGAAGCCACAGGGAACAACATAATTGATGGGCCAGGCAGGATCAGTGCACTAGTGTGGTGGGAATGAAAGAGGCTTGTACACATGAAAAGGGAAATGGAGAGTTAATGGAAAATTACAGTATTTAGTCCACATGCTCCATAAAGGAAAATATCTGATGTTGAAGACAAAAAAGAAAAACTTTAACAAAATTGGTGTCACTGACTAGAGAAGTCTGGGGTCAGATATATGTACAAGTTATTTAGGGAGCCAATCTAGTAAAAAAAAAAAAAAAAAAAGGGGTTGGATGTGAAAGTGGCTAAATGGAGGAGCTATGGAGGTAGCTGCTCCTGGTATGCACCTATTCACACTAGTTTGGATGTGCCAGTCACTTTTCTCTTACTTCTATGTTAGCTTACTGACCGAGCACTCCGCCCATCACCATGTGGTGATTTTAATTACAGCAGGTCCCTACTTACCCATAAAGGCAAGCTTTACTGACAGAGGTGTCCACATTCACCCAGAAATTCAGATATCAGCCTAATAGAGGTATGTTCACATAGGCAGGGACCCAAACGTTTTGAGACCACCTTGACGATGGTTTATTGGCAGGCATTATTTGGCCAAATTTTGTGCAAAGCGTCTCATTCATTTTTTCCTAATATTCAAAAGCCATATTGCTAATCATGTTTCATATTTCACATTGACATGCTTTGGCACGATAGAGTGCAACCTTTTTTTGTATAGTGTGTACTTTACTTTTAGGAACACAGAATATAGAGTTCCTAACATAGACAAGAACTTTCCCTGAAAAGTTCTTCAAATGTTAAACCACTGAGAATTAAAAGGCACGTAAGCCAGAACTGAGGTTTGTGGGGGCATGGCTACGGTGGGCTGCATGGTTTACTTTGAGAGATTCCCAGACTGTCATATTTTGCTGGTTGTGTCTGTGAATAAAAACAGTAAGCAGCCACCAAGAACAGTAGTCTCAATGCTCATGTCACCCCGTGGTTGTCTTTTATGATCATTATACAGGTGCTCATGATTTAATTGTATATTCACAGTGAAAAGAAATAAATCACTAGTGTAAATCATTTTCTCAAAATTCATTCCAACGACTATCTGTTAAAAGAATGAAAGTCACGGGGTGATTGCCTATATTATTATTGTTATTATTTGGCATTGTGTAACTGTGTTCATAAAAATATTCTCGGTAGAATTTCCATAAAAATGACTCTCACACAAATACATAAACAGCTCCAGCTGCAATACAGCGCTGCCTAGTGGGTGAAGCCACAACCATTATCTCCTTTATTTAGAGAAGACTACCGTGAGTACAGAAAAGAACAGCAGCTTGAAAAAGAGATCCTCACAAGCCAAAATGTACAGTTTCCAGCGATATACATATATTTGCCTGACATTAAAAAGCTGTCAGTTTTCATCTTGAAGTTTCAGGTGCAGCCTTATGAGATCCAGCTGACTAATGTACAACGTTTCTGCCTAAAAATAGGTTGCAAAGTATTGGATCTAGAAAAGAGCAAGCAGTCTGCCAAAAAGTCATTTTTAGAAAAGCGCCGCTTGCCAACTACAGTAATGGCAACTCAATACCACTTCATATATGACTAAATGAATTCGGAGCACGAGGCTTATTTTATAATTGAGAACTGATAGAGTTAGTTGTAAGCAGAATGAAAGCCACCCACAACATGATGTAAATATACACGGGGGTATGTAAGTACGCAGGGAGGTTGGCTGCAGAATGACAAGTTTAATAGAAAACAGGTGAACTTATTAGGAAAAAGAAAACCAGTAGCAGCAGCAGGAATAAGGAAGGAATGCCAGAGAGAAGTAGTCTGCACCAAGACGTCACCAGGTTTTTATAACCCCATCTGAGAGCAACATGATGTAGGGACAGAGAGGCCGATTCCAGCAATGTATCACTTACTTTGCAGTTTTTATTAAAAACTATTTTAGCAGCGGCAGATCTAACAGTTCTCCTAAAGCGAACCTATCAGCAGGATTTTGCCAAGTAAACTAGAATAACCTTGAAAACCTGAAAATTGCATAGTAGAAAATTTAGATGAAAAAATACAAAATACGAACTACTTATTTAATTTTTTTATTCAAGATAACATCTTGAAAGCATCAATCCCCTTCAAAATACTGTCCATTTTGACTAGTCGTTGGGGAGTTAGTGTCTCCAGAGTAGTCGGGCAACTTAGCATATTGTCGCACCCCTGTGGGTATGATAACATAACTTACAAGCGCCGGAGTAATCAGTAGCGCTACCTCGCGCATGCGAATGGCTTCTTCCCCTCACATCATTGATCCTCTGAAGCCTGGTGTATATGTGCCGGCTTCAGACAGGCGCACGACGCATGATTGGAAGTCTCTGCACTTGCGATCATACGCACTGCGCCTCTCTGAAGACAGCACACTGAAAAAAAACTGAACACCCCATAAGCTATAATGGGAATGAATCTAACTGTGAAAAAACAACAAGGATAGAACATGTACGAGAAAAATACAGATGTGTGAATGAGGCTTTATGGGAATATTCAATAATTAATATCACAAGGCTCTGTACATGGAAATATTCTATACATAGCAATGCGCTGGCATCTGGAATAATGCCTTATAAGTTCAGGGATTTTCCTGTCTAATAACTAAACATTTATTGTTCAATGTAACCACAAAACCAACTAAAATAGCTCCTTATTATTTAATATTGAGCTGTTTTCATCTAAACAGAAACACATTTCAAGAAAATGTCATAATTAATGGCACTAATGTGATTCAGAAAAATAGATACAAAATGCTTTACATATTCATTAGCTGCCCTTTGCTTTATATAGCAGCATGACAGAGAAACACTACAGTATTAAGCAAACAGACGTCATTCACATTTATGCTTTATTCTGCACTAATTTTTAGCATTGACTGGGCCCACGCGTTGTGTGAATTTAAGCATGAACGCTAAATGCAGCTCTGGGTTAAAAGGTTTATTTTATTTAAATGAGAAAAGAACAAAATCCAAAAGGAAAAAAAGTATATATATATATATATATATATATATATATATATTGATAAAAATGGTAATAAATAATGTATTTGCTTACCATTGATGTTTTATGTCACTTAGTTGTATACTCCACTTATGCAATGTAGTAGCTAAATGGTCCCTTGGTAAGGTTTGTGTTTGGGGATGAGTGAGGTCTGTGATTGGGCGCTCCATTCATACCTTCCTTACAAACATATACGGCTTCTTGGTTGTTCTTTATTTAATGTACAAATTTACCGTATACTACTACATTATATAATTATACAAATGGGTTTTGTTTTCTTATGATGCTTCTAATTTAAAAATATATATTTCAAAAATTACAGGTGCAGATTTACACTAAAACCGAGCGCTGTTCTTGGTCTCCTAGTTACTGGGTACAACAGCCTCCGATCGCAACACCTGTGATTGGCACAGCAAAAATTCAGGAGCACGGCCACTGTGGGGGGCACTGCCACTTGCTTTATTCACTCGTATTTTGGTTGGAAAAGACAGAAGAAGGCCTGTGATGGCTGGGACTCTAAATTATGTAACATACATTTCCAAATGAGCGTGATTAAAGCTTATGACCAAGCCATGAAAATGTTCTTATTACTTTAAAGGGGCTTTATTGTAAGCCACAATCCCTGGACAGCTCACTGCTGGGGCATATGGCAGTATAGTGGGGGGCACTTCTGGGAGATCCTACAGGCTGCAGCAGAGAATCACTATAAGCACTAATGCAGGTAAGCGAAAATTACAGCAATCATAGCGGATCATTGGTGGTTTCTAAAAATGGTCTTATGTCGATCAGCCAAATAGCCAATGTGCTAAACTACATAAATTATAAGTAGATAATAACATTCCACAGCAACATTAGCTATTAGATCTCATACTAAAACCAACCCCTTGAAGCAAAATATATTAGAAAAATTAAATCTTATGGGAAGCTGAAAACAAATAAATACTATGACTGTTTTCTATATTCATAGATTGAAAAGATTTTCATCTAGCATGTGTGCTTCTAAAGTAGAACAGGAAAAACACCATATACTGCTGATGTGAAATGCAGCTATTGCCAAGCTATTTTTAAGACTAAGATTTAAATAGAACTTGCCCATCCTTATAGGTTCCACTTCAAGAGCAGAAGGGTCACAGTATCTGGTGACATTGAACCTTCCCCGCTGAAGGTCACTCTAGACATGCCTTCACGAATCACCTAAACCACTTCTCTTCATTCATACCCTCTACCCCATCCCTCGTTGAACTTGATAGACAAGTGTCTTTTTAACTGTACCATGCAATCAAGTATTGCTCGAAATAACAAAATGCTATTAATGCTTTAATTATCACAAAGGCCTGTTTATTGGGGGTAGGTATAAGAATTACTGTAGGAGTGCACAACTGGAGAACTTTTTCATTAGCTGATTAGAACACTAGGCTTCCAAATAGAGTTGATCTGTAGTAAATGAATGTGTAGGTGCATGAGAGACTTAGACACTGGACATTTATGAGCTGAGGGATGGTGTGCACTCTGATTCTGCAGGCCTCCAGGGCAACTTTGTCATTGTGGTGTTAACATTGCAATATTGCTCTGCTAAAATTAGTCAACGTGGTCTCGCTGAAACCCAGCCCGTTTAGATTTTTTGGTGACTGACGTGTTCAGGTTGCAATGCGATCATATCTACAATTTAGCAGCACAAAACAACAATCTGAACATTGTGTACACAAAGTTGCAGCGTAGTTCTGGGCTCTGTCAGCACAGAATGACTGTTCAGTCGCTCAGTGCTCCATCGCGGGCAAATCATTTATATACACCCTCCCACCCGCTAGCTTCCATCTATCTCTGCCCTTCTCTGGCTCTATGAAGTCAGAACTGTCAATCAAAGAAGGGGGCAGATTGAGGGAAAACAAGCCGGTGGGAAGGGGGTATATAAATGGTTGGTCCTGCCATGAAGCACCGAGGTTTGAACAGTCATTCTGTGCTGCGCTGAGTCTCTTTAGGCTCTCCCAACCACCCCTTCCTTTACCTTGTATAGGTTAGTAAAAAAGTAACAGTAGAGATAATATACAAAGGGTAGGGTAACATGCATGCAGGAGCAGAGTACAGACCAGGGCTGGTTAATATTAATATATATATGTATATCTATCACATGCTCACACTAATGAGATTCAGACACCTACGAGGTGTAACCACGAATAAATTAAATAAATTAGGGATTATTAAAAATGTCAAACTACTTAGGTAGGTATATATATTCCAAACTGGAACATTTACACAAGTATGACTCCATATACTGCAACATATATAATATCTCTTTTATGTCTGTTTTTCTCAGCAGCATTTTCCTTCTTCCAATGGTAAATTGCTCAATTAGCTAAAAGCTTAATTAACACTGACAAGAGAGCTTTCTAAATTTCTGTCTCTTTGAATTAGCGACAATGCTTAAAAATTTCTTTCAAACAGATCGTTTGTACTTCTGCTCAATTACATAAGCAATTAGAAATGTTTAATGGAGGACTGGACCAGACAGATGCATTAAGAGGTGAATGTAGAATGCAAGAGGTTAACTTTCATGAAACAACCTATGTGTAGGTTGCTGTTAAATCTTGTTACCCACATGCAACCTTTTGACAGTAACTGGGTAGCACAGCAGAATCAATGTTACAGTAGCATGGATAACAGCATACCAAATAAATATTTTCTGCATTTGCAAGCTGGAAGATATATAGCATAAGAATATAAAATAGCATCCTGCCACTCTCACACACAGACATATTGTTTGTTGCAATGGTGCATGGTGCAAAGCATGGGATCTAAGGGTGACTAATGTATTTCCTCTCTGTAGTTCTACAACCTACAAATAAACTAGAGGAAATGTATTTAGTTATATGAAGTTGAGATATTTTTTCTTTTTTTCCTTTCTTACTGTGGTTCCACGGTACGGAACCACAGCGCTTTGGACGGAGCGGAAATTCCGCACCGCCCAAAGCCCCGCCCCCTTTTTGACGCGCGCTCTTTCCGGATGTGTTCCGGACACCTCCGGAACACATCCGGAAAGAACGCAGGGCTGCATAGCCCTGTGTTATTTCCGTTGCGGCGACGCAGTGTCGCCGCAACGGGCTAGGACATGCTGCGGTCTGAAAAGACGCGCCGCATGTCCGGATACGCAGGTCTTCCGCCTGCATGTTTTGCAGCATAGTGGAGACGAGATTTCTTGAAATCCCCTCCACTATGCTGTAACATCTGGACGCTGCGTGTTTGACGCTGCGCCAACGCACAGCGTCAAACACGCAGCATTTCCTGAAGCATTCCGGATCGTGGAAACTCACCCTACTATACTTTCAAGTAACTTTCCAGAATAAGCCGTTCTGTGTGTGGACATGAGGAGTAACACCATTACTGAACTTTATGTGACTTCTATACTATATGGTCAACAGTTTTCTTCTTTGAAAATGATTTCTCTTAATCTATGGTGAGCTGGTGGTAGGAGACCAGCTGCAGTATTCTCTGCCAAACACAGATTAGCACAGAAAGGGTTTCCCACTCTTCAATCATATTTTACACACAGAAAGAAGCAGAAGAAGCATGCATGATACCATACAGCAGTGCTTTAATTAGTACTTTAGCTGGACCCCATGTTTAAAGGGAATGAATCAGGTGAAGAAACGCCATTTACCTGCAGATTGAGGTAATTTACAGGTAAATATGACTTAAATCCCGTTTAGCTGACCTCCTTGAACAGCAGCTATAGGGAGAAAATGAAGTTTAATTTTCTCTGCAGCTGCTTGTTTCCAGTCATTGCAATGGTGTAGCGAACTGGTAGAGTGATTCACGTTTCAAGTAAACCTTCAGAATAAGCTGTTATGTGTGAGTATATGAGTATTAAACTGACAATTGTATGACATGTATTCTGCATTTTTCACCAGTTTTTCCTCCATCTTTACTTTTCAGTTCTCTCTGACCTAGTGGGTAGAGACTAGATGATATGAAGTCTCCTTTACATGGCGTACTCCGAGAGATGGATTCCTGCTCTTCTGTCTTGGTAGCAGTGGCATGGAGATTAATATACAAAACTATTGAGCTGTGCGGCTGTGAATCTAGGGGAAAAAAAGTTGTTAAAGCTGCAGCTTGATCTGCCTGTGTCTATCTAATCTCTCACTGTGCCAAGTGCTCTCGTAACTCACACTTCCCCAAAGAAACAAATTGGGGCTATAACCAGTTCAGACTTCAGAGTTTTTTTTTTCCCCAAGAGTGGATGATTAGTTCAGAAAGCAGAGGGTTGCTCATACGGGGAGAAAAAAGGAGAATTTTCTGCTAAGATATCTTTCAAAGTTTCCAATATTCCTCTGAACTATTAATTTATGCAAAGTTTGTTGAAACGACAATGATCATTTAACATTTTAAAATTAGCTGATCCGCATATAGGTATTATTACAGTGACTTGTCATAATGCCAAATACATGGCAATTAACTGACCAAATAATTACTGAACCAATACTAGCTACGAAACCTGTCATTTACTATTAAAGAGATTGTTTTGGGCTAAGATACCCAACATTGGAAAAGGACACTGATATCAGAGTGATTGGAGTCTTAGGGCATGTTTCCACTATCAGGAAACAGTCCGGAATTGCTGCGTGTTTGACGCTGTGCGTTGGCGCAGCGTCAAACACGCAGCGTCCAGATGTTACAGCATAGTGGAGGGGATTTCAAGAAATCCCATCTCCACTATGCGTAAAAACACGCAGGCGGAAGACCTGCGTTTCCAGACATGCGGCGCGTCTTTTCAGACCGCAGCATGCCCTAGTTCCTTGCGGCGACGCTGCGTCGGCACAAGGGAAATAACACAGGGCTATGCAGCCCTGCGATCATTCCGGATGTGTTCCGGAGGTGTCCTGAACACATCCCGAATGAGCGCGCGTACAAAAGGGGGCGTGGCTTTGGGCGGTGTGGAATTTCCGCTCCGTCCAAAGCGCTGTGGTTCCGGACCGTGGAACCACAGCCTTATGAAGTTAAGCAGCCACTTGAAGTACACTGTGTAGTGAACATGTGTGATTAATCTCAATAGAAGCTAAGATCTGGTACCTGAAAATGGCCACTACACAGTATAAGGCCGGCGTCACACTTGCGAGTGTGATGCGAGTAAGTCGCCCGACTTTCTCGCATCAACACCCGGCACGGCTGCCCACTCTCGGACCCGAGTGTGCGGCTGCATAGAAATACATGCAGCCGCACACTCGGGTCCGAGAGCGGGCGGCCATGCCGGGTGTTGATGCGAGAAACCTAGAGTCACCAACTCATATACATACAAGAAAAAAAGGTAGCACACTGTAGCGCTATAGCTTGCAAACACGAAATATGAAAAATATGAAAAATGAATTGCATCATTACCTTAGAAATATGAAAAATTGAGAAGTCTTAGCGCATAAGATGGCCAAATTATGCGAGCCTGATAGCCACGTCAAGGCTCCTCTCGTATATCAGGTCCTAACTAATGCCTATCCTCGCTTTAGAAAAGTCTGTCTGCATGGGAACATATGAGTCCTCTCTTCAGACTAAAATCTACATCTCTGTGGAGGGGTGATGAACCTGTTGTAATTAAAAAGCCTGTGTCCACCAGGTGGAGTGCTCAGGTAGAAGGTAAATGAATACATATCAAAAAACTGACCGGCACATCCAAACATAGATTCAGTGTGAACAGGTGCCAAACCTAGAGTCACCAACTCATATACATACAAGAAAAAAAGGTAGCACACTGTAGCGCTATAGCTTGCAAACACAAAATATGAAAAATGAATTGCATCATTACCTTAGAAATATGAAAAATTGAGAAGTCTTAGCGCATAAGATGGCCAAATTATGCGAGCCTGATAGCCACGTCAAGGCTCCTCTCGTATATCAGGTCCTAACTAATGCCTATCCTCGCTTTAGAAAAGTCTGTCTGCATGGGAACATATGAGTCCTCTCTTCAGACTAAAATCTACATCTCTGTGGAGGGGTGATGAACCTGTTGTAATTAAAAAGCCTGTGACCACCAGGTGGAGTGCTCAGGTAGAAGGTAAATGAATACATATCAAAAAACTGACCGGCACATCCAAACATAGATTCAGTGTGAACAGGTGCCAAACCTAGAGTCACCAACTCATAATGTTGTAATTAAAATTTTTTAATTACAACAGGTTCATCACCCCTCCACAGAGATGTAGATTTTAGTCTGAAGAGAGGACTCATATGTTCCCATGCAGACAGACTTTTCTAAAGCGAGGATAGGCATTAGTTAGGACCTGATATACGAGAGGAGCCTTGACGTGGCTATCAGGCTCGCATAATTTGGCCATCTTATGCGCTAAGACTTCTCAATTTTTCATATTTCTAAGGTTATGATGCAATTCATTTTTCATATTTTTCATATTTCGTGTTTGCAAGCTATAGCGCTACAGTGTGCTACCTTTTTTTCTTGTATGTATATGAGTTGGTGACTCTAGGTTTGGCACCTGTTCACACTGAATCTATGTTTGGATGTGCCGGTCAGTTTTTTGATATGTATTCATTTACCTTCTACCTGAGCACTCTACCTGGTGGTCACAGGCTTTTTAATTACAACAGGTTCATCACCCCTCCACAGAGATGTAGATTTTAGTCTGAAGAGAGGACTCATATGTTCCCATGCAGACAGACTTTTCTAAAGCGAGGATAGGCATTAGTTAGGACCTGATATACGAGAGGAGCCTTGACGTGGCTATCAGGCTCGCATAATTTGGCCATCTTATGCGCTAAGACATCTCAATTTTTCATATTTCTAAGGTAATGATGCAATTCATTTTTCATATTTTTCATATTTCGTGTTTGCAAGCTATAGCGCTTCAGTGTGCTACCTTTTTTTCTTGTATGTATATGAGTTGGTGACTCTAGGTTTGGCACCTGTTCACACTGAATCTATGTTTGGATGTGCCGGTCAGTTTTTTGATATGTATTCATTTACCTTCTACCTGAGCACTCCACCTGGTGGTCACAGGCTTTTTAATTACAACAGGTTCATCACCCCTCCACAGAGATGTAGATTTTAGTCTGAAGAGAGACTCATATGTTCCCATGCAGACAGACTTTTCTAAAGCGAGGATAGGCATTAGTTAGGACCTGATATACGAGAGGAGCCTTGACGTGGCTATCAGGCTCGCATAATTTGGCCATCTTATGCGCTAAGACTTCTCAATTTTTCATATTTCTAAGGTTATGATGCAATTCATTTTTCATATTTTTCATATTTCGTGTTTGCAAGCTATAGCGCTACAGTGTGCTACCTTTTTTTCTTGTATGTATATGAGTTGGTGACTCTAGGTTTGGCACCTGTTCACACTGAATCTATGTTTGGATGTGCCGGTCAGTTTTTGATATGTATTCATTTACCTTCTACCTGAGCACTCCACCTGGTGGTCACAGGCTTTTTAATTACAACAGGTTCATCACCCTTCCACAGAGATATAGATTTTAGTCTGAAGAGAGGACTCATATGTTCCCATGCAGACAGACTTTTCTAAAGCGAGGATAGGCATTAGTTAGGACCTGACATACGAGAGGAGCCTTGACGTGGCTATCAGGCTCGCATAATTTGGCCATCTTATGCGCTAAGACTTCTCAATTTTTCATATTTCTAAGGTAATGATGCAATTCATTTTTCATATTTTTCATATTTCGTGTTTGCAAGCTATAGCGCTACAGTGTGCTACCTTTTTTTCTTGTATGTATATGAGTTGGTGACTCTAGGTTTGGCACCTGTTCACACTGAATCTATGTTTGGATGTGCCGGTCAGTTTTTTGATGTGTATTCATTTACCTTCTACCTGAGCACTCCACCTGGTGGTCACAGGCTTTTTAATTACAACAGGTTCATCACCCCTCCACAGAGATGTAGATTTTAGTCTGAAGAGAGGACTCATATGTTCCCATGCAGACAGACTTTTCTAAAGCGAGGATAGGCATTAGTTAGGACCTGATATACGAGAGGAGCCTTGACATGGCTATCAGGCTCGCATAATTTGGCCATCTTATGCGCTAAGACTTCTCAATTTTTCATATTTCTAAGGTAATGATGCAATTCATTTTTCATATTTTTCATATTTCGTGTTTGCAAGCTATAGCGCTACAGTGTGCTACCTTTTTTTCTTGTATGTATATGAGTTGGTGACTCTAGGTTTGGCACCTGTTCACACTGAATCTATGTTTGGATGTGCCGGTCAGTTTTTTGATGTGTATTCATTTACCTTCTACCTGAGCACTCCACCTGGTGGTCACAGGCTTTTTAATTACAACAGGTTCATCACCCCTCCACAGAGATGTAGATTTTAGTCTGAAGAGAGGACTCATATGTTCCCATGCAGACAGACTTTTCTAAAGCGAGGATAGGCATTAGTTAGGACCTGATATACGAGAGGAGCCTTGACATGGCTATCAGGCTCGCATAATTTGGCCATCTTATGCGCTAAGACTTCTCAATTTTTCATATTTCTAAGGTAATGATGCAATTCATTTTTCATATTTTTCATATTTCGTGTTTGCAAGCTATAGCGCTACAGTGTGCTACCTTTTTTTCTTGTATGTATATGAGTTGGTGACTCTAGGTTTGGCACCTGTTCACACTGAATCTATGTTTGGATGTGCCGGTCAGTTTTTTGATATGTATTCATTTACCTTCTACCTGAGCACTCCACCTGGTGGTCACAGGCTTTTTAATTACAACAGGTTCATCACCCCTCCACAGAGATGTAGATTTTAGTCTGAAGAGAGGACTCATATGTTCCCATGCAGACAGACTTTTCTAAAGCGAGGATAGGCATTAGTTAGGACCTGATATACGAGAGGAGCCTGGACGTGGCTATCAGGCTCGCATAATTTGGCCATCTTATGCGCTAAGACTTCTCAATTTTTCATATTTCTAAGGTAATGATGCAATTCATTTTTCATATTTTTCATATTTCGTGTTTGCAAGCTATAGCGCTACAGTGTGCTACCTTTTTTTCTTGTATGTATATGAGTTGGTGACTCTAGGTTTGGCACCTGTTCACACTGAATCTATGTTTGGATGTGCCGGTCAGTTTTTTGATATGTATTCATTTACCTTCTACCTGAGCACTCCACCTGGTGGTCACAGGCTTTATAATTACAACAGGTTCATCACCCCTCCACAGAGATGTAGATTTTAGTCTGAAGAGAGGACTCATATGTTCCCATGCAGACAGACTTTTCTAAAGCGAGGATAGGCATTAGTTAGGACCTGATATACGAGAGGAGCCTTGACGTGGCTATCAGGCTCGCATAATTTGGCCATCTTATGCGCTAAGACTTCTCAATTTTTCATATTTCTAAGGTAATGATGCAATTCATTTTTCATATTTTTCATATTTCGTGTTTGCAAGCTATAGCGCTACAGTGTGCTACCTTTTTTTCTTGTATGTATATGAGTTGGTGACTCTAGGTTTGACACCTGTTCACACTGAATCTATGTTTGGATGTGCCGGTCAGTTTTTTGATATGTATTCATTTACCTTCTACCTGAGCACTCCACCTGGTGGTCACAGGCTTTTTAATTACAACAGGTTCATCACCCCTCCACAGAGATGTAGATTTTAGTCTGAAGAGAGGACTCATATGTTCCCATGCAGACAGACTTTTCTAAAGCGTGGATAGGCATTAGTTAGGACCTGATATACGAGAGGAGCCTTGACATGGCTATCAGGCTCGCATAATTTGGCCATCTTATGCGCTAAGACTTCTCAATTTTTCATATTTCTAAGGTAATGATGCAATTCATTTTTCATATTTTTCATATTTCGTGTTTGCAAGCTATAGCGCTACAGTGTGCTACCTTTTTTTCTTGTATGTATATGAGTTGGTGACTCTAGGTTTGGCACCTGTTCACACTGAATCTATGTTTGGATGTGCCGGTCAGTTTTTTGATATGTATTCATTTACCTTCTACCTGAGCACTCCACCTGGTGGTCACAGGCTTTTTAATTACAACAGGTTCATCATCCCTCCACAGAGATGTAGATTTTAGTCTGAAGAGAGGACTCATATGTTCCCATGCAGACAGACTTTTCTAAAGCGAGGATAGGCATTAGTTAGGACCTTATATACGAGAGGAGCCTTGACGTGGCTATCAGGCTCGCATAATTTGGCCATCTTATGCGCTAAGACTTCTCAATTTTTCATATTTCTAAGGTAATGATGCAATTCATTTTTCATATTTTTCATATTTCGTGTTTGCAAGCTATAGCGCTACAGTGTGCTACCTTTTTTCTTGTATGTTGATGCGAGAAAGTCGGGCGATTTACTCGCATTACACTCGCAAGTGTGACGCCGGCCTAAGAAGCTGTGTCAGGCCACCACGGTTCTAAAAAGAATAGGTCATCAAAGACTTAAAGTTCCAGACAACACCTTCAACTTGAATAATAAATATTATTTTATTTTTTATAGGAAAAAATTACTATTATCAGTGTGCCTTATTATTGGGCCATTTGAAGGCAATATTAGGTTATGTCTATGGCTCGGTTCCTTTTAAGCCTCACAGTGGGGAAAAAAAGTATTTAGTCAGCCACCAATTGTGCAAGTTCTCCCACTTAAAAAGAGGAGAGAGGCCTGTAATTGACATCATAGGTAGAACACAACTATGAGAGTCAAAATGAGAAAACAAATCCAGTTAATCACCTTGTCTGATTTGGCAAGATTTATTTTGAAAATTATGGTGGAAAATAAGTATTTGGTCACGTAAAAACATGCAAGATATCTGGCTCTCACAGACCTGTAACTTCTTCTTTAGGAGGCTCCTTTGTCCTCAACTCATTACCTGTAGTAATGGCACCTGTTGGTTACCTTGTTATCAGTATAAGGCTAAGTGCACACGTCAGGAATGTTTGTAGAATATTCCTGAGCAAAACCGGACTTTTTTCGCAGTAAAAACGCGTGTTTTTGAGCGGATTTTGCGCGTTTTTGGTGCGTTTTTTGCACCGATTTTACAGCGATTTTTCCCTGAACTTTCTAGGTCAATAATATAGTGGGAAAAACGCTAGAATTCCGCAAAATTAATGAACATGTTGGTTCTTTTTCCGAGATGCGTTTTTTTCGCGGAAAAAAAAGCACCATGTGCACAAAAATTGCGGAATTCATTCTAAATGATAGGATGCTTAATTCATGCATTTTTGACGCGTTTTTTTCCCGCGAAAAAAACGCAAATAATCCTGAACGTGTGCACATAGCCTAAAAGACATCTGTCCAGAACCTCAAACAATCACACTCCAAACTCCACTAAGGTGAAGATAAAGTGCTGTCGAAGGACACCAGAAGCAATTGTAGCCCTGCACCAGGCTTGCAATAGGCAAGCAGCTTGGTGTGATGAAATCAACTGTGGGAGCAATAATAAGAAAATGGAAGACATACAAGACCACTGATAATCTCCCTCGATCTGGGGCTCCACGCAAGGTCTCACCACGTGGGGTCAAAATGATCACAAGAACGGTGAGCAAAAATCTCAGAACCACACGGGGGGGACCTAGTGAATGACCTGCATAGAGCTGGGACCATCATAACAACGGCTACCATCAGTAACACACTACGCCACCAGGGACTCAGACCCTGCAGTGCCAGACATGTCCCTTTGCTTAAGCCAGTACATTTCCATGCCGGTCTAAAGTTTGATAGATAGCATTTGGATTATCCAGAAGAGTATTGGGAGAAAGTCATATGGTCTAATGAAACCAAAGTAGAACTGTTTGGTAGAAACAAAACTTAGAACACCATACCTACTGTGAAGCATGGGGGTGGCAACATCATGCTTTGGGGCTGATCCGTGTAGATGAAAGAATGAATGGGCCATGTATCGTGAGATTTTGAATGCAAACCTCCTTCCATCAGCAAGGACATTGAGGATGAAACGTTGATGGGTCTTTCAGCATTATAATGATCCCAAGGACACCACCAGGGCAACGAAGGAGTGGCTTCATAAGAAGCATATGAAGATCCTGGTGTGGCCTAGCCAGTCTTCAGATCTCAACCCCTTAGAAAACTTTTGGAGGGATTTGAAAGTCTGTGTTGCCCAGCGACAGGCCCAAAACATCACTGCTCGGATATGCATGGAGGAGTGGGCCAACATACCACCAACAGTGTGTGGCAACCTTGTGAAAACTTATAGAAAACGTTTGACCTCTGTCATTGCCAACAAAGGATATATAACAAAATCTTGCGATGAACTTTTGTTAATGACCAAATACTTATTTTCCACCATAAATTTGCAAAACAAATCTTGCCAAATCAAACAAGGTGATTTTCTGGATTTGTTTTCTCATTTTGACTCATAGTTGTGGTCTACCTATGATGTCAATTACAGACCTCTCTCATCTTATTAAGTGGGAGAACTTGCACAATTGGTGGCTGACAATACTTTTTTACCCACTGTATCTGTGGGGGATTCTGGGCAATAAACTCTTGCTCTCTCCTTGTAAGATGTTATTTGCTTTGTAAAGAGCAAGTCAAACATAGTAGGGGAATTTCTGAGACATCTCTTAAAAATTGTAGAGCAAAAATACAGAACGACTTGTACATTTCTGCAGGTTTTTCAGATATAGATACTGAACAAAACAGATTATCTGAGGTGTAAGTGGTGGCAGTAGTTCCCATAACGCAGGACAATAACTATGTACTTTTGCTGACCTTTCGTTAATTTCCCCGAGTACCATATAAAACACACTATGGATGCATTCTACAATATAGCAGCTATAACAATGATTATAGATACTCAAGCGTAATCAATGACCACATCACTTAAAAGGATAAACAAGAGAAATACTAGCATGCTTTTACCCACTTCATACTTGAAAGAGATACAAATAAAAAAAATGTTAAAATGTTATGTCTGAATATATGGATAGCGAAAAAAATGAACTGGAGTATTTATTTATTTTACTCATTTATACAGCGCGATTAATTCCACAGCGCTTTACAGACATTATTGGCACTGTCCCCGATGAGGCTCACAATCTAATTTCCCTATCAGTATGTCTTTGGAATGTGGGAGGAAACATAAGTTAGCATGCAAAATAGGAGCATGTTAACATTGGCTATTAACAAGACAAAACCTAAAACAGAAACAAAATGGACATTTACCCTCAAGGGCATGTGCACACAATCCGGAAGTGGTAGTGCTTTGGACGCATTTCTGTCAGCATAGTGTCCAGAGCATGAAGCAGATACCAGGAGACAGGCCAGTACACCAGAAGATGTGGAAGGAGCAGTAGGAGGGCAATAACCCAGCAGCAGGACCGCTACCTCCTCCGTTGTGCAAGGAGGAACAGAAGCAGTGGCAGAGCCCTGCAAAATGACCTCCAGCAGGCCACCAACTTTCATGAGGACCAGACGTCCACAAGTGGATGTTGTGCTTACAGCCCAGCACCCTACATTGCAAGATTGGCAGATTCGACATTGGCAACCTGTGATCTTCACGGATGAGAGCAGGTTCACATTGAGCACATGTGACAGAATGACAGAGTCTGGAGACGCCGTGGAGAACGTTCAGCTGCCTGTAACATCCTTCTGGTTTGGCAGTGGGTCAGTAATGGTGTGAGGAGGCACTTCTTTGGAGGGCCGCACAGCCCTCCATGTGCTATCCAGAGGTACCCTGACTGCCATTACGTTCCAGGATGAGATCCTCAGACCCATTGTGAGACCATATGCAGGTGCAGTGGGCCCTGAGTTCCTTCTGATGCATGACAATGCTTGACTTCATGTGGCTGAAGTGTGTCAGCAGTTCCTGCATGATGAAGGCATTAATGCTATGGACTGGCCTGCCCATTCCCTAGACCTGAATCAAATCAAGCACATGTTGAACATCATGTCTCGTTCCATCCACCAACGCCATGTTGCACTACAGATTTTCCAGGAGTTGACTGATTCTTTAATCCAGTTCTTGGAAAAGATCCCTCAGGAGAGCATCTGCCGCCTCATCAGGAGCGTGTCTAGGCATTGTAGGGAGGTCATACGGGCATGTGGAGGTCACATACACTACTGAGCATCATTCCCATGCCTTAAAGGGAATCTGTCACCCCATTTTCGCCCTATGAGAAAGGGCCACCGCCATCAAGGGCTTATCTACAGCATTCTGTAATGCTGTAGATAAGCCCCGATGTTACCTGAAAGTGAAGAAAAACGAGTTATATTATACTCACCCAGGGGCGTTCCGCTGTCCGTTCGGGTCAGATGGGCGTCGCGGTCAGGTCCGGGGCCTCCCATCTTGTGACGAAGCCGGCGTGTTATTTCTGTCCCGTCGCGGGTCCTGCGCAGGCGCACTGCTCTGCGCTGGTCATGATTGCCTAGCGATGGCTTGTCAGCACTACCTATTGAAAATATCCTTTACTTAGCATTTACTGTTTGGATCAAATACTATTTTTTGCGAGTCGAATAATTAAAGTCAGCCACAAAATATTAGATTTATTGTTTATCTTCCACATTTATCCACAGTAGCTCTAGAAATCAATATACAAGAGATAATTGGCTGGCGCAAACAGTCCTTCTCTCCAGCTCAAGGTTGCCAATGCCTGTAAATGTTCCTATAACAGGCATCAAAATTTGGGGTATTCACTAAATATTTGCTCAGTTGTCCAGTAAAAATAAATAGTAATTCGGTAACAGTTTTCCAGCTACCTGACACAAGCAATCGCTGGAAATGATGTCCCATCAATCATGTAAAATGACTGCCTCACAATCATATAAAAGTTAAACACAGAATACATGCAATGAGAAAGTAAAAACAAAGCAATCACAATAAAAGCAGATCCTGAAAAAGAGGCGAGAAGGTGATCCTTTCCCTTCAACATTCTCGGTTCCTACAGAGTATAATGACAAATTCATCTCCAACCACATCTGTAGACAACTAGTGACAAACGTAAAGAGCAGCCTGTATTAAAAATGACAAATATGAAGCTAATATTACAGAGACACAATGACATTCTTGCTGGCTGAGGTCTGTAAGTCATACAGGACAATAAACCATTGCATATGGTTAGCAGGTTAGGAAGCATCCGAGGTGAGCATGCTCCCGCCTGCACTGGCTCACTAGCTGGAAGCAAATCATTATCTGTGTCAATAGAGAGCTAAATATAGACGAAACCGAGAAGTTGAATAAACAGGAAGTTGAATAATAGTAATAAAAACAGAGCTCTTTTCTTTTGGTACCCGATCAGAGAAGGTCTATGTGACAGACCGATCCTGAGCTCCACCACCACAATGGTCTGGTACAGTAGAGCCAGTGCTTGCTGTATGTGAAGCGCTCTTTCATGGGATTCTGTTTTTGGAATCTGAAATTGATACATGAAATGATTTGTCTTGAGGTTTTGCTACAGCATGCTTCCTTCGTGTACATGCACGCAAGCGACCAAAAGTTCTTTCCCAATGCTAAACAATAGCACTTGTTTATACTCCGCCAATGAAAAAACAAAAGGGCAGGTATAGGCAAAGCGGAGCTGGTCTGAGAACAGCTTTTCTACGCCTTCTCCCATAGATCATTTCAGTATTGACCCATCATCAGATCCAAATATCACGGATGATGGAGGATTCTGCTGGAAAGCTTTACGGCAATATATTAATATATTACAGTCCTATTAGTATCCCAGCTCGTGACCACAGGCAATAATATATTTAGGCACAGTCTAGGTGGCTTGGCGGCTTAGCAAGTACCGTGGCTTTGGAATCAAACATGAACAAGGCAACATCCCCATGTACAATGAAGCAAATAAGTATTTGATCCCTTGGTGATATTGTAAGTTTGCCCATTGACAAAGACATGAACAGTCTATAATTTTAAGGGTAGGTTAATCTTAACATTAAGAGAATATCAAAAATAAAATCCAGAAAATCACATTGTATAAAGTAGATAAATTTCACAGTATTCTTATTTTACTATGATAAAGATTTATTATTTTTCTAGGTTTATATAAATGGTTGGCATTGGAGTAAAAAGACTATCAAAAGCATCACATCTAGTGATGAGTGAGTATACTCGTTGCTTGGGTTTCCCTGAGCATGCTCAGGTGGTCTCCGAGTATTTGGAAGTGCTCGGAGATTTAGTTTCTGTTGCCGAAGCTGCATGATTTGCGGCTATTTGACAGCCTGAATACATGTGGGAATTACCTAACAAACAGGCAATCCCCACATGTATTCAGGCTGTCAAGTAGCCGCAACTAAATCTCTGAGCACTTCCAAATACTCTGAGACCACACGAGAAAGCTCGGGAAAACCCGAGCAACGAGCATACTCGCTCATCACTAATCACATCCAGCCAATCAGAAGCATGTTCTGTACTGATACCTTCTGATACCGGTACCATCTCCTCCTTCTGCCTTCAAACATGCCACCATCACAACCATCCTCAAAAAAAACAAACCTTGACCAAACTGCTATGCCCAGCTATCGCCCCATATCATTGCACCCGTTTGCTTTCAAACTCCTTGAGCAGCATGTCCATGCTCAACTTTCCTGCCACCTCTCATCTAACTCTCTCTTTGACAACCTCCGATCTGGCTTCCACCCCCACCACTCCACCGATACTGCCCTGACCAAAATTACTAATGACTTACTCACAGCCAAAGCTAACAGACAGTTCTCCATCCTCCTACTCCTTTTCGACCTGTCCTTTGCCTTCGACACCGTCGACCACTGCCTACTGCTACAGATTCTTTCTTCCCTTGGCATCAAAGACCTTGCACTGTCCTGGATCGCCTCAACTTTCCGACCGCACATTTAATGTCTCCCACACTAACTCCTCATCCCGCCCTCTCTGCTGGAGTCCCTCAAGGCTCTGTCCTGGGGCCCCTACTTTTTTCCATCTATACCCTTGGCCTAGGACAACTCAAAGTCCCATGGCTTCCAGTAGCACCTGTATGCAGACGACACTCAGATCTACCTCTCTGGTCCAGATGTCAACACTCTGCTGTCCAGAATCCTGGAGTATCTATCAGCCATATCCTCCTTCTTCACCTTTCGCTTCCTAACTCAATGTAGACAAAACCGAACTCATCTTTCCTCCATGTCACGTATCTTTCCTACCTGATCTATCTATTATTGTAAACGGCATCACGCTCTCACCTGAAATCCGCTGCCTCGGAGTAACTCTCGACTCTGTCCTGTCCTTCAAACCACACATCCAAACTCTTGCCACCTCCTATCGCCTTCAACTCAAAAATATTTCCATAATCCGTCCCTTCATCAGCCCTCAATCTGCTAAAACTCTTGTGCATGACCTCATCATCTCCTGCCTTGATTACTGCAACACCCTCCTCTGTGAGCTCCCCGTCAACTCTCTTGCACCATTCCAGTCTGTCCTCAACTCTGTTGCACCGACTAATCCACCTCTCTCCTCGCTATTCCCCTGTTTCTCCCCTCTGCAAATCCCTCCACTGGCTCCCAATTCCACAATGAATCCAGTTCAAACTACTAACACTTGTGAACAATGGTGCAGCGGTTTCAAGGGGCGCCAAAGGAATAATGGACAATTTAATAAATGTTAGCCAAACTTTATTCTTCCTCCAATACCACTGCCACAACATGTTTCAACGGTCCAAACCGTCATCAGGTTCATTGTTCACATGCGAAAAGTCTCCATATGGAGTTAACAGCGGCAGGAGCAGCCTGGTTTATTTGGATGTATCGAGGACCTCTGGTTTACAGCCACTGGGTTAATAACTGAGGACCTACGGTGACGTGTCATCCGGACGAGCGAGTTTGTGTGACCATCAGAGGAACACTGAGGCTTGATGCAAACACCGATGGGACGACATCACAAATAGAGAGAGGTGACCCGGAGCCTCATTAATCACACACTTAATTTTGGTTGTGTAGATGCACACAACCATTACAGGTGAGTGCATTGGCACTATTTTTTAAAAAAATTAGCCCTGTGAGTCTACACATGCACCCTTTTTCTTTTCTTGTTTTACAAACTACTAACACTGACCTACAAAGCCATCCTCAACCTGTCCCCTCCCTATATCTCTGAACTAATCTCCCAATGTCTTACCTCACGTAAGCTTCGATCCTCTAAAGACCTCCTACTCTCCTCCACATTTATTCATTCCTCACACAACTGCCTCCAAGATTTCTCCCGAATATCCCCCCATCCACTGGAATTCCACGTCTCAACATGTCCGATTATCCAACACCCTCGGATCCTTCAGACGGAACCTGAAAACCCATCTCTTCAGGAAAGCGTACAGCCTGCAATAACCATTCTGCCGCCTCATCACTACCCATGCTGCTGCCTCACCACCAGCAGAACTGCAGTCACCACCACCAGAGCTGCCGCCTCACCACCACCAGAGCTGCCGCCTCACCACCACCAGAGCTGCCGCACCCCCAACCTTCTGTCTCTTCCCCAAAATCCCGTAGAATGTACAGTACAGACCAAAAGTTTGGGCACACCTCATTTAAAGATTTTTCTGTATTTTCATGACTATGAAAATTGTAAAATCACACTGAAGGAATCAAAACTATGAATTAACACATGTGGAATTATATACTTAACAAAAAAGTGTGTAACAACTGAAATTGTGTCTTATATTCTAGGTTCTTCAAAGTAGCCACCTTTTGCTTTGATGACTGCTTTGCACACTCTTGGCATTCTCTTGATGAGCTTCAAGAGGTAGTCACCGGAAATGGTTTTCACTTCACAGGTGTACCCTGTCAGGTTTAATAAGTGGGATTTCTGGCCTTATAAATGGGGATGGGACCATCAGTTGTGTTGTGCAGAAGTCTGGTGGATACACAGATGATAGTCATACCGAATAGACTGTTAGAATTTGTATTATGGCAAGAAAAAAGCAGCTAAGAAAATGAATGGCCATCATTACTTTAAGAAATGAAGGTCAGTCAGTCCGAAAAATTGGGAAAACTTTGAAAGTGTCCCCAAGTGCAGTTGCAAAAACCATCAAGCACTACAAAGAAACAGGCTCACATGAGGACTACCCCAGGTAAGGAAGACCAAGAGTCACCTCTGCTTCTGAGGATAAATTTATCCGAGTCACCAGCCTCAGAAATTGCAGGTTTACAGCAGCTCAGATTAGAGACCAGGTCAATGTCACACAGAGTTCTAGCAGCAGACACATCTCTACAACAAATGTTAAGAGGAGACTTTGTGCCGCAGGCTTTCATGGTAAAACAGCTGCTAGGAAACCACTGCTAAGGACAGGCAACAAGCAGAAGAGACTTGTTTGGGCTAAAGAACACAAGGAATGGACATTAGACCAGTGGAAATCTGTGCTTTGGTCTGATAAGTCCAAATTTGAGATCTTTGGTTCCAACCACCGTGTCTTTGTGCGATGCAGAAAAGGTGAACGGATGGACTCTACATGTCTGGTTCCCACCGTGAAGCATGGAGGAGTAGGTGTGATGGTGTGGGGGTGCTTCGAAGGTGACACTGTTGAGATTTATTCAAAACTGAAGGCATACTGAAACAGCATTGCTACCACAGCATCTTGCAGCGGCATGCTATTCCATACGGTTTGCGTTTAGTTGGACCATCATTTATTTTTCAACAGGACAATGACCCCAAACACACCTGCAGGCTGTGTAAGGGCTATTTGACCAAGAAGGAGAGTGATGGGGTGCTACGCCAGATGATCTGGCCTCCACAGTCACCAGACCTGAACCTAAACGAGATGGTTTGGGGTGAGCTGGACCGCAGAGTGAAGGCAAAAGGGCCAACAAGTGTTAAGCATCTCTGGGAACTCCTTCAAGATTGTTGGAAGACCATTTCCGGTGACTACCTCTTGAAGCTCATCAAGAGAATGCCAAGAATGTGCAAAGAAGTCATCAAAGCAAAAGGTGGCTACTTTGAAGAACCTAGAATATAAGACATAATTTCAGTTGTTACACACTTTTTTGTTAAGTATATAATTCCACATGTGTTAATTCATAGTTTTGATGCCTTCAGTGTAAATGTACAATTTTCATAGTCATGAAAATACAGAAAAATCTTTAAATGAGAAGGCGTGTCCAAACTTTTGGTCTGTACTGTAAGTCCGCAAGGACAGGGTCCTCTCCCCTCTGTACCAGTGTCATTGTAAATTTGTTTACTGTAAACGATATCTATAACTTTGTATGTAACCCTTTCTCATGTACAGCACCATGGAATTAATGGCGCTATATAAATAAATAATAATACTGATAATGTACAAGCATCCCAAAACGCTGTCTGCAGATGGTCTGATTTGGCGTTTTCCTTCTGGAGTAGAGCTAATTTGTGTTTGCCTCTTTCGCATGGAACTTTGCCTGTAAGTATCCATTAACCAGCTATGTCTTTTTACTTATCACCAGTACCCCCTGAATCAAAAGGCAAATTATCCAGCCAACTATTACCTGACTCTGCACTGATGAAGGACAAAACCCAGAAACATCTGTCTGTTAATAGGTGTCTGTTTTTGTTTATTCATTATCCAGAAGAGGGTTGCAGACTGACTAATATGCAGGTAAATTTTCCTTCATCTTTACTCTTTTTTCAATTTAGTCTATGTGTTAATGTACCTTTAAGGAGATAAGCACAATAAAACTAAAGTTCTCACCTAGAAAATGTGCCCTTCAAGCAGTCAGCCTGAAAACTTTATTTGACTTCCGGGATTAAGTATCGATTCACGAGTGAGGAGGGTGGATGTTCTTATTTGCCTCTCACCCTTTAGGAACAAAGCTTTGAATGTACTGTATGCGGTATGCACAGTAGACCTTGCTACTGTAAGCGGAAAAAAAAGACATAACAAGGGTCAGATGAGGAAGAAAATAAAATGAAAAGAATGATGAATACAGGAATCATATTCCCTTTTCCTTTAAAGAAAAAACATCATCATTTTCCACAGCGCTGTACAAGTAATGAATACACAATCAGCACCCACTGACATATACAAATGGTGCAGACGGCTTGGATCATGAAATTCTAAATCAATCTGGCTAAATTATGAAGTTTGTTCGCCCCAACCTCTCCCACACACAGGTGGAGGATCGATGTCACATCCAGTACTCTGCTGATAAACTCCCTGTATAGAAAATTAAATCCGCTTACTAATGCAATACTTTACTAAAAGAAGAGAAAGGTGTGGTGTCCGCAGCCCCAAACCTGGGTGGCACACCCTGCCGCACACCTACAGAATAATCTCCAAATGTGGAAAAAAAAATCTGCCCTTATTTAAGTTGCAAATGATCTATCACAGAGCAGATAAATACGGGCAGCCTGAAAAACACCAGTCTTCTTGTGTCCTTAACCTCTACGGGCTACTCAAACGACGATAATGAAAAGTGACTACAGAAAGAAAATACTTGCTGAATGAATTTTTCCTTCTTGCAGAAATATTTGTTAGTAAAAGTAGGTTTGTATACTGTACATTGACAAAAGTGGCTCAAATTTTTTTCCCCGTTGCTTCATTCGAAACAGACATTGACACTATGTAAATAATCCTGATTCATGCTGCTTTGTTCGGTATCATCAAGTATACTGTACATGGCAGAAATCCAGAATGAGTAGTTGTCCTTAAATGACTTCCACTCAGCCCTGCCAGATACTGTGGCTCAGAAGCAATTCAAAGGCAGAACACTGTAGCAAATGAGAACTAATGTAAAACAGAGCATGCTCTCCCCCTCACGCTGCCTGGTTTTGCAGCCTACAGTACCCGCACATACATGACCAGCACTGTGCCAGGTCATTACAGATCACAACTTGCATGGGGAAGAAATACAGGATCGAATCTCAGCTGGATTATTTCAGAGATTTACGTTTGATACAAGTCAGATTCTCTGAAAATCCACAGCAACATTGGCTGTATTGTATTAAATGCGTGATGTGGTTTTCAAGCATTTCGTTTTGTTTATCTTCTTGGACCTTCACATTTTCTCCCTGCGGTTCTAAAGCCTTTGCCATGGTCACTTGTTGTGCTGTTCCAGGGGCTCTCTGTAACTGGGGCACGTATTTCATTTTAGGCAACGAAGAGAATGGAAATATAGAGGACAATTAATAAATTCATTAACATTCTATCACTTTCTAGTTTGGAATCAGAGCTAGTTATTTTACCTGTGGCTTTTCCTTAGGACTGCATGTAAATGCACTGGCATCATTTAGCACAGTGAGATACTGCAATAAAATTTTTACAAAATACAAAAGTAAATAGCTTGAAATTTCATTGAAATAGTCAAAATGTGAGAATTGTATTTAGTGTTGACCAATTATCTGACAAGTGCCATAGAAATAAGGCGCTAAAATCTTCCAATGTACAATATACACCGACTTGACTGTAGTGTCCACAAACAAAAATTTGACAAAATGGTGTATCCACCAGGCCAGTATTTAGGATCGTGTAGCCCAATGTGCATTAAAAGTTAAATGGACTGTGCCTATCAATACAACTGTATACAAAAAGACCCTTAAAGGGGTTGTCCACTGCTCGGATAACGCCTTCTCAATTGCTATATTGCCACACAGAAGAAGAGAGATACTGCCACTCTGACTTCCTTCCGAAGGAAGTGAGAGTGAAGAGGCCACTGATTGGCTGCAGGGCTTATGTGGCATAACGTCATGCAAGCTTCGGGAGACCAGGTGCCAAATGTCACTGGAATGGAGGCTATTATGTTATGGGGTAATATTGCAATTTAGAAGGAGTTGTCTGAGTAGCGAACAACCCCTGTAATGGCAGCCAAAGGCAGACGTATACAATTATATAGCTACACAGCCTTCGGCCAACATTCCAGCTGAATGCTATTCACCTGTAATATACAAGTACTCATGCCCCAGTCTTCTTACTACAGTGCACAATTGAAAATGATGGACTACAAGGGAAAAAACAAGAGAACATGTTGTCCTTTTAATTGCCATGAGTTTTATAGTGGTGTTTAGCTTGTAACTGCAAAATTAAAAACGCAGTATAAAGCAGTATATTGCACAATGCCCTCCATGACGACCGGCTGTGCAAATATACAGTACAGGCTGGTGAAAAATAATACAAGGGTGTCATAACCAGGGATGAGAAATCTAATGCACATACTTGTTTTTTTTCTGAATGAATTAGCAAACTACAGCGTTTTTTAAATCTGCAGCATGTAAATTCTTTTAGCATCTTTGCTAAATTTTTTCACCTATAGAAAGCAATGAAAAAATACAAAAATGCAGCAAAAACCGCAACCATGTGTTTTTGGTGAATATAACTAACTGTATTATGCATGAACTGCAGAAAAATTACACAATCTGCACCAAAAAAAAATGCAACAAAACTAAACCCAAAACGCTGCTAAAATGAAGCAAAACAGAGTTAACCACGCCGGAAAACCTGCTTATTGTAAGCAGCTTCTATACTGCCAAGAGAGCAAGTGTTGCCTACAAGAAAATACTGAAAACAAATGTGAATATAGCCTAAAGGCACTGCCACACTTAGTGATCGCACTAGCGATCACAACAACGACTTAACCTGGCGAGATCGCTAGTGCGACCGCTATGTGATCGCTAGTTAGATTCCAAACACAACTCATCAGCGATCTGTATAACGACCTCTGCGGTCATTGGGAAAACCTAGTCCCACCTGCGACGCTGGTGAAGTCGTTCATAAAGGGTGTCACACTCAGCGATTCAGGCTCACCAGCGGGACACCAACGACCAAAAAACGGCTCAGAACGTTTATAAGCGATCAGTGACATCTCAGCAGGGGCCACATCGCTGCTACATGTCACACACAGCGACGTCGCTAACGAGATCGCTACTGCGTCCTAAATGGTGACACAGTAGCGATCTCGTTAGCGATCTCGCTTAGTGTGGCATACCCTTAAGACAACTATGATTGTTTACTTAGTCCAAGTAAATTAACAGAAAAAGGAAGGGGAGTGAAATCCCAGACTGCTGGATTTTTAAAGGGGTTGTCCAGTACTTTAAATTAACCCCCCAATGTATCCCCCCGGGCCCCTAATGAATTTTGTAAATACCTCATGTTGCCTATACTGCCTGTGACCCAGCGCTGACATCACGACAAGTGAGGTGTGACTCAGCGCTGGGTCCCCGTGGTGACTGCTGGGTTGTGGGTGGGGTTACCCCCGCATCACACCCAGCATCCACCAAGCGCTTTCTCAATGAATGGATGCGCGGTGGATGTCGGGTGTGATGCGGGGAGATAACCCTGCCCACAGCCTGGCAACCACCGCGGAAGGAGGAAGAGGGACCCCCGGCTGCTGCCAACACTGGACGGGACGTCAGTGGAAGCAAGAGAAGGCTGCAGCCGGGGGTCACATGCTGCCTGTGAGCGGCCAGCGATAGCGCCGCTCACAGGCAGAATAGGCAACATGAGGTATTTACAAAATTCATTAGGGACCCCGGGGGGATACATTGCAAGGTTTAATTTAAAGTACTCGACAACCCCTTCAATTCTTTAGGGTCTCCAGCAAACTCTTGGCAGATGCACCAGGAAACCTTCCAATTAATACAGGGAACGTATGGCTTGGAATATGCAATTCCCATAGTAACATTTTTTGTGTTCTTAAAAGGACAAGTTCCAACAGTGTTATAAAGATTACATTTACTTTAAGATGATAAAACCTTAATGTTCCCCATACTAAACCATTATTTTTTTTTAATATTAAATCATTTCACATGAACGCAAAACCAAGAGGACGTTGTGCCAACTGACAAACATTTTAAACGTATAGCAAAGCCAGCTAGGCTAGGGTTCAATCATAGCTCTACAGGTTCTGATTAGATCACCTGGCTAGCCCTGCATGTAACTAGGCTAGCTGTGCTCATTAGTCAGTAAATCAGCTCAGGCAAGTTGACCAGACTGGATGTGTTTTGGAGCTATAGAAAGAAAAACCAGAATACCCTTCTGAGAACATAGTAACATCGTTAGCAATGCCGAAAAAAGACATTTGTCCATCCAGTTCAGCCTATATTCTGTCAGAATAAATCCCCAGAAAATGTATCTTCAGGGGGCACTCAGAGTTGAACTAAGAACCTCTCGATCTGCAGTCAAATGCTCTACCACTGAGCTATACCCCCTACATTTTTTTCAGAGAAGAGTCTGCACAAGCCTTGTGCAGAGAACCACAAGTATAAGTGGTTGCTATGGACGGTGTTTGACAGAGCTGGGACTAGCTCAGCCATGTACGATTTTACCCAGGGTCTATTCTTTCAGTTAGCACCTGGACAAGGCTAGGGATTTATGTTTATGACTTTGTTTTGGTGCTGTGCAACCTGTGGAAAGCAATAAAAACTGCAAGTGTTTGGATCAAAATTACCAGAACGAGTGAATCCCTAAAAGGAGGGAAGGCTTGGGTTGTGAAACATACCTTATTTCACATAGTGAAATGCAAATAGAATTTGTCCAATGTATATAGCAGTGTGAGCGAGCCCTATTAGTGACCGATGATGCAAACAAGCACTCTTGTATCCAATATAAATATCTAACTGATCCTACAATAGCTCTAGGAGAGAGTTTGTACATTTTGAGTTCTTATGTACTTTAACAAAATATATCTATATATAAATAACGGTTCAATTTTATTCTGTAGGTAATAGGGGTTTTTCTTTTATTGCTTTAGAGCAAATGGAGAATTTTGTAGCACAAATTTATAAGAAAAAAAACAACTCTTCACGGTTAAATCATTTAACCGAAGAGATTTGCTTTGTTTTTCTCTTATAAATTTGTGCTTTAAAGTGTAGACGACTACAAAATGATTTTCTTTATTAAAAAAAAGAATTTAATGAATTAACTAAATTCCTCTATAATAAAGTATGCCTGAATTATTATAGGGTAGTCAAGAGTCCAAAAGGCATAAGCATCGGCCAGCACAATGTTTCCGAGAATATATAGGCTGAAACTGTTGTGTGTGCAATAAAGATGAAACAAAGCAAAGTAGTGATAATAAATGTGTCCACCACACCCTTCTCATCAAGTCTGGTCTAGTTTGACATGTCACCTGAATTGTCACCTTCGGAGCGCCTTTGCCTGTGCTGCTGTCCTCCGATGCCTTCCCTCTTCTCTCATTAGGAGTTTGCACCCACAGTACTGCAGCGTTCAGCACTGCTGTCTAGACTGTCTACTGTACTCCACACGGCTTCCCACTCACAAACGCTCTGTCACTGTCAGCTACTGTACAGAATACATTGCAGCTACTATCACATCATCTCCGCACAACTTCTTCTATATTTTTCACCTCTATCCATAAGTTCCAAATGTCTATCAAATAAACATACTGTGAAGCCTGAGTGACAATCACCAGCATTCATAGGAAACAAAAGCTGGTAAAATCGACCATACGGCATACAGCGTTTGTATTTATCGGCACCCCATGAATATTTGTATCAGGAAAGCGAATATATTAGGGGACTTCATTGGGAGCATTTACCTAGGACAATAATGTTAAAATCCCTGCTTCCGGAAGCAAAAATTATATATCTAACAAGCATGCAGTCATTGCTCCCACTGCTTCTTTGGAGACACAACTTATCGCATCCTGGATTCTCCACGTGAATGTTATAATGTCTACCTATAAGTAGAAAAATATTTAGACTTGAGAGTCCTCAGTGGTTGATACCTTTTAATGGCTAACTGAAAAGATGGTAACAAATTGCAAGCTTTCCAGACTACGCAGGTCTCTTCATCAGGCTGAACTAATACAAAATCTGAAGAATCACATATTTATACACATAGGAAGAGACCTGCGTAGTCTTGAAAGCTTGCAATTTGTTACCATCTTTTCAGTTAGCCATTAAAAGGTATCAACCACTGAGGACTCTCAAGTCTAAATATTTTTCTATCTACTGGCTAACACGGTACGAAGATACACATCTTCCCTATACCTATAAGTAAGGATCCATCTGCTGTGCATGGTTCAGACACTGAATATGTACTGCCTGTATAATGCTGACCGCACCTGCACAAGCCACAACTCGGCCCCCAAGGCTTATTATTGAATTCACTATAGCTTTTAAAGAAAGACTTTCTGGTAATAACATTATAGAGAAATGCTTACACTGCAATTTCTTGGTTTACAAGGTTAAGGTTAAATTTGCTCCACGCCCCACCCTAAAGCCAATGACAGGGACTCCTCAAACAAGGGCTCCTATGAGATAAACAGCTCAAAAAAAGTAAAACAGCAGACATGAAAAATAAGTAGTGCTGTCAAACTGATTAGAGGAGAGCTGATCACAGACAGGGCTTTCCTACTGAAGCACAGAAGAATAGCAGAAACGGGATGTAGCGCCACAAAATCTGTACAGGGCAAATTAGGACTATGGTCTCATTCGGACGGCTATGATTTTTATGTATGTTGTTCATCAGTATTTTGGATCCAAGTTTCATCAGTGCTTGGTCTGCAATTCAGCAGCGATTTTTCACTGATGAAAAAAAAATATAAAAACTGCAATGTTTCTCTTATCCAGCACAATGTTAATCACAGACAACACACGGATGCCATGTGTGTGCGTTCTGTAATTTTCATTGATATATGTATGGCTAATTCTGATCCATGACTCTGGCCGATATGTCTGGGGAAGCTTTTGCAGACCACTTGGCCTGCAAAACGCATGGACATGTAAACAGTCACATACCCATTATAGTGCATATGTGCTATCAGTGAAAATCACATGTTATTTGCGGATGCCTGAATGAGACCTAATGGCCATTAAAAAGCCTTGAAACAATTGACTGGCTGTCTTTTTGTCTTTTATGAGGAACTTATAAAAAAAAAAAAACATGAAGTTTTACACAGTACATCAGATGCTGGAGTCTCCTTACGTATGATCATGAGAGTGACAGTTCGCTCACACTGCTGTATAACACTCAGCCTAGCCACAATCAAACCTACCAGGATCGTTTTCACCCCCAAACAGAAACCTACCTGGTTTCTAGGACAATAATAGGTTAATGATGATACCCTTGTATAGTCTATTAAACAGAAGGGTGTTCTGGGTCTGTGGTTGTCCATAAACTCAGAATAGATAAAATGAGTTCTCTTGATGAATAAAAGCTGTAAGTATATCATAACTTTACGTGATAAGAACAAGTTAAACAAACATTTGTATTGCGATTTTCTCACAAAGGACTCCTGTGGGTACACGAGGTGTGAGAAGACACTCACGATTTGTGCATCATGTCCGGTTAATGGAGCATTTTAAGGAAAACTACATTATTTACAGGAGAATCAATTGAATTGTGAGAAGCAGTTTGCCCACAGAAGTCACTGTGGTTCAGTGTCTGAAGATCATAGCTCACCGCACCAAACACAAATCTTTCTACTGCTTTCATCCAGGTAAGGAAGCAGAGATGTTTGCATAACAAATCCCTTGCCAATGCGAGTAGGAGAGAAAATAAGGATGGGCATACCCTGCAGGGAGCTGGAGGTTCTGCTGGGTGAAAGAAATACAAATGTATTTGCTGAAGTGTACACAATGGTAAATTTATTGCTCGTACTCCTACCACACTGTGACTGAGGATTTGGTGCTATTAATTATACAATAAATGCAGGGGCGTAACTAGGAACGGCAGGGCCCCACAGCAAACTTCACAATGGGGCCCCCCCCCTCGCGCGCGTTGCCAATCCCGGTCTACCCAAGTTGTGTTAAAAAAGATACCTTTATTATCCAAAATTAGAGGTTTTGGGAGTAATGATAGTGAAATAACAGAAAAGAATCAACTCCCAGGAAGCAACTGAGGTAGTGAGGAAGGTAGGCTTTCTCCAGAGTAAATATGTGAAGAAACTTGTAATCCAGCCTGCAAATTGCTTTCAAAACGGATGATTTATTCAGTAGAACAACAGTCCGGTATACAGAATAATCTAAGATTGTTCTGTATACCGTACTTCTGCACCACGCCCTCACCAATTACACATGTGAGGAGTTGACAGCCTCAGCTCTGCTGCATGTGAGGAGTGACAGCCTCAGCTCTGCTACATGTGAGGAGTGACAGACTCAGTTCTGCTACATGTGAGGAGTGACAGCCTCAGCTCTGCTACATGTGAGGAGGAACAGCCTCAGCTCTGCTACATGTGAGTAGGGACAGCCTCAGCTCTGCTACATTCGAGGAGTGACAGCCTCAGCTCTGCTACATGTAAGGAGTGACAGCCTCATCTCTGCAACATGTGAGGAGTGACAGCCTCAGCTCTGCTACTTGTATAGCAAAGCTGAGGCTGTCACTCCGCGCATGTAGCAGAGATGAGGCTGTCACTCCTCGCATGTAGCAGAGCTGAGGTTGCTACTTGTCACATGTAGCAGAGCTGAGGTTGTTACTTGTCACATGTAGCAGAGCTGAGGTTGTTACTTGTCACATGTAGCAGAGCTGAGGTTGTTACTTGTCACATGAGCAGAGCTGAGGTTGTTACTTGTCACATGAGCAGAGCCGAGGTTGCTACTTGTCACATGTAGCAGAGCCGAGGTTGCTACTTGTCACATGTAGCAGAGCTGTGGTTGTTACTTGTCACATGTAGCAGAGCCGAGGTTGCTACTTGTCACATGAGCAGAGCTGAGGTTGCTACTTGTCACATGTACCAGAGCCGAGGTTGCTACTTGTCACATGTAGCAGAGCTGAGGTTGCTACTTGTCACATGTAGCAGAGCTGAGGTTACTTGTCACATGTAGCAGAGCTGAGGTTGCTACTTGTCACATGAGCAGAGCTGAGGTTGTTACTTGTCACATGAGCAGAGCTGAGGTTGTTACTTGTCACATGAGCAGAGCTGAGGTTGTTACTTGTCACATGAGCAGAGCTGAGGTTGCTACTTGTCACATGAGCAGAGCTGAAGTTGTTACTTGTCACATGAGCAGAGCTGAGGTTGCTACTTGTCACATGAGCAGAGCTGAGGTTGCTACTTGTCACATGAGCAGAGCTGAGGTTGCTACTTGTCACATGAGCAGAGCTGAGGTTGCTACTTGTCACATGAGCAGAGCTGAGGTTGTTACTTGTCACATGAGCAGAGCTGAGGTTGTTATTTGTCAAATGAGCAGAGCTGAGGTTGTTACTTGTCACATGAGCAGAGCTGAGGTTGCTACTTGTCACATGTAGCAGAGCTGAGGTTGTTACTTGTCACATGTAGCAGAGCCGAGGTTGCTACTTGTCACATGTAGCAGAGCTGAGGTTGTTACTTGTCAAATGTAGCAGAGCTGAGG
This sequence comes from Oophaga sylvatica, assembly GCA_033576555.1. Taxonomy (NCBI): domain Eukaryota; kingdom Metazoa; phylum Chordata; class Amphibia; order Anura; family Dendrobatidae; genus Oophaga; species Oophaga sylvatica. Next base: position 177,203,315 of record JARQOD010000001.1, on the reverse strand, counting down.
TTGTTACTTGTCACATGTAGCAGAGCTGAGGTTACTTGTCACATGTGGCAGAGCTGAGGTTGCTACTTGTCACATGTAGCAGAGCTGAGGTTGCTACTTGTCACATGTAGCAGAGCTGAGGTTACTTGTCACATGTAGCAGAGCTGAAGTTGCTACTTGTCACATGAGCAGAGCTGAGGTTGTTACTTGTCACATAAGCAGAGCTGAGGTTGTTACTTGTCACAAATATCAGAGCTGAGGTTGCTACTTGTCACAAGTAGCAGAGTTGAGGTTGTTACTTGTCACATGTAGCAGAGCTGAGGTTGTTACTTGTTACATGTAGCAGAGCTGGTTACTTGTCACATGTAGCAGAGCTGAGGTTGCTACTTGTCACATGTAGCAGAGCTGAGGTTGCTACTTGTCACATGTAGCAGAGCTGAGGTTACTTGTCACATGTAGCAGAGCTGAAGTTGCTACTTGTCACATGAGCAGAGCTGAGGTTGTTACTTGTCACATAAGCAGAGCTGAGGTTGTTACTTGTCACATGAGCAGAGCTGAGGTTGTTACTTTTCACATGAGCAGAGCTGAGGTTGCTACTTGTCACATGTAGCAGAGCTGAGGTTGTTACATGTAGCAGAGCCGAGGTTGCTACTTGTCACATGTAGCAGAGCTGTGGTTGTTACTTGTCACATGTAGCAGAGCCGAGGTTGCTACTTGTCACATGTAGCAGAGCTGAGGTTGTTACTTGTCACATGAGCAGAGCTGAGGTTGTTACTTGTCACATGAGCAGAGCTGAGGTTGCTACTTGTCACATGTAGCAGAGCTAAGGTTGTTACTTGTCACATGTAGCAGAGCCGAGGTTGCTACTTGTCACATGTAGCAGAGCTGAGGTTGTTACTTGTCAAATGTAGCAGAGCTGAGGTTGTTACTTGTCACATGTAGCAGAGCTGAGGTTACTTGTCACATGTAGCAGAGCTGAAGTTGCTACTTGTCACATGAGCAGAGCTGAGGTTACTTGTCACATGAGCAGAGCTGAGGTTGTTACTTGTCACAAATAGCAGAGCTGAGGTTGCTACTTGTCACAAGTAGCAGAGTTGAGGTTGTTACTTGTCACATGTAGCAGAGCTGAGGTTGCTACTTGTCACATGTAGCAGAGCTGAGGTTGCTACTTGTCACATGTAGCAGAGCTGAGGTTGCTACTTGTCACATGTAGCAGAGCTGAGGTTACTTGTCACATGTAGCAGAGCTGAGGTTGCTACTAGTCACATGAGCAGAGCTGAGGTTGCTACTTGTCACATGTACCAGAGCCGAGGTTGCTACTTGTCACATGTAGCAGAGCTGAGGTTGCTACTTGTCACATGTAGCAGAGCTGAGGTTACTTGTCACATGTAGCAGAGCTGAGGTTGCTACTTGTCACATGAGCAGAGCTGAGGTTGTTACTTGTCACATGAGCAGAGCTGAGGTTGTTACTTGTCACATGAGCAGAGCTGAGGTTGCTACTTGTCACATGAGCAGAGCTGAAGTTGTTACTTGTCACATGAGCAGAGCTGAGGTTGCTACTTGTCACATGAGCAGAGCTGAGGTTGCTACTTGTCACATGAGCAGAGCTGAGGTTGCTACTTGTCACATGAGCAGAGCTGAGGTTGTTATTTGTCACATGAGCAGAGCTGAGGTTGTTACTTGTCACAAATATCAGAGCTGAGGTTGCTACTTGTCACAAGTAGCAGAGTTGAGGTTGTTACTTGTCACATGTAGCAGAGCTGAGGTTGCTACTTGTTACATGTAGCAGAGCTGAGGTTGTTACTTGTCACATGTAGCAGAGATCAGGGTGTCACTCGTCACTTGTAGCAACCATGAGGCTGTTACTGGGCCAGGGGGATGCTACTGGTGACTGAGGTCCCGTGCCCAACAGGGCCCAGGGGGAGGTTAGTGGTGACTTGAGGCTTGCGTCAAACAGGGCCCAGGAGCCCGAGGCCCTGTTGGAATGCGGGCCCCTTGCTACCTGGGCCCTGTGTTGAATGTGGGCCCCCTGCACTGCAGCCTGGGGCCTGGGCCCTGTTGAATGTGGGCCCTGTTAGATCCTGCCTGCACCTGCCCTCCCAGTCACCATTGAGCAGCCAAGCCTCTTCTCACTGTTGAGAGACTCACGGTACTCACCCTGCTCGCCCGGGCTTCCACCTGCTTGTCCAGTCAGCCTGCTGCTTCATGTGGTCTGCCTGGCCGTCTGCTGTCCGCCCCCACATGCACACACGCTGTGACAGACGGACCATAATGCACTGGGCCGCAGCTTAAAGCTACAGTGCTCATTTCTGTTCGCTGTCTGCATTTACAACACTGTAGTGTCTCTTTAAAACAACACAGTGTTGTTATGCATCAGCGTTCAGAGTCAGAAGCCTGAACAAAATGTTGGGAGGGGGCCCGAGCGCGGATCCATTTGCCAGCGTGCTCGGGCCCCCCTTTTTGCTCCTAAATCACAGGGCAGCTGCAGCAGGGACGGGCCCCCTTCTAGCCCGGGCCCTGTGGCAGCTGCTTCCCCTGCTTCCACTATAGTTCCGCCCTGAATAAATGTTATTTCATTACTTATTTAGAAGAGATGGCAGAAGCATTTGCAAGATCTAAACATGCATAGGCTGTTTCTGCTTCTCTCTCAGGGCACAATGCCGAATATTTCAAATGACAGTTTTATTGCATAAGCCTTACCTGATATTTAGGTCAGGAGTGGACCAGCTACATGGGTCTCAGGGCAGCTGATGTTATCTCTAAGGATGTGTCACATCTCCACAATGGCTCTACAGTGTAGACTCCCAGCCCTGACCTCGGATGACACCACTAACCTTTCATCCCCATGTTAGCTGAGGACAATGGTACAAAAAAAAGGGTTTTCTATATAGCAGACAGCCTATGCCAGTAATTATTATATTGCTAAGCATTTGCCAAGCTTTTTCTCAGATTCCCTGCCTGATAACGATAGCCTTATATTCGAAAAAATAATATTATTGAGAAGCTACAGTACATAAAAGAATATAGTACAGAAAAAACTTGAGCATCCTTTCTCATGAGGACAACTCCTATTTAAAAGCAGCCTGATTTTTCTAGTAACCAGTGATCAGTAGATATACAGGCCAGGATTCATCATCTTTTCTTTTTTATCTTATGGTATTCACCAACGTTTTTTGCACCAAATTCATCAACGCTGTTGCAAAATTAAAGGTGTCTTTTTTTATTTTTTTTTTATTTGGGCATTTACCTCCACACCCCCCCTTTTTTTTTTACCGCTAAATGTCACATGATAAAATTTAGATTTTGTACTCTAGTAGGGTACGGGAGTAAAATTGTGCAAAAATTTGGCAACTTTTATGAAAAATCGCAAATGATTAATTAGGACAAATCATCTGGATAAGAAAGAAAATCATGTCCGCATTGCTTAGCAAAAGAAGGAAACAGTAAAGTTACCTTAAAAATGGGTGCAAATTAAATAATTATATTCACAAATGAAAAAAAAAAGGTCACTGTTTTCTGGGGTAAAAATGGTAGTAAGACAATGATGAAACAGGGCCTCAGTCTCTGTGCAGGAAATCCACAAAATGAATGACCAAACAGTGGATTGATGGGCCCGTCAGCGCATTTAGACAAGCTGATAATCACAGGAACATTCACTCTCAAATGCAGACCTATGTAAAAATGCCAATGATCACTTTACAAAAGAGGAAAAAACATTTACTCGTACGGTGATTGGATCGTTTATAAAAATCAGAGATATTGGCAGGGTACCATGCTGTGTGGGGACATAACAATCAGATTGGTTGCTCTGCTCACATCAGCTTGTTTAAACAAGTCAGTAAATTGCCACTGTTTAACTTTTAGAAATGGATAGGCACGTCTAAAATGACCATTACAGAGAAGCTCTGTGTTTGGTCCCATGCAATGCATATGCTCTAGAGCAGTGATCCCCAATTTTTCTTACCTTGAGAGACACATTCAGCTCTAAGGGCGCGCTCAACACAAGCATATACATAAGACAAGCGCTATCCGATAAAATAGCATTCCGGCCAATGTTATTCTATGGTGCAGTACTGATCAGAGTTTCAATTCGGCATGAGAAAAAGATCACAGCATACTAGGGAGTTGATACCTAAATTGGATGCCACTCTCCCAGTCAAGTCTGTGGGTGCTTGGGCTCACAATGGAGAAAATTGCTCTCCATCTTCTCACCTGTGCTATAATTATCTCATCTAAGAGAATCGGATTACACTAAGCTAACACTTGGATCAAACTCAGAGTTTGATCCGAGTGTCATTTACATAATCAATCCGAATCTCTTGCATGAGAGAACCAACGCTCATGTGACCTCGGCCTAAGAGAGAGTCACAAGCTTTATCAAGTGCCCACCAAATAGTAACATCTGGCCCCTCCCTCCCAGGAGTTCCCGTTATCTAGTCATAGTCATGTACGTATAAGATATAGGTAATATTTTGGCATCCCAGTATAGGACTCCTAAATCGGGCAATATAGTTATAATGTACTAAAAAAGCCTATTTTTGTCTTCAATAATGCAACAAAATAAAGAAATAGATGTTTTTAGCCAAAATTACCAAAACTGTAGTAATAGTCAGCAAGTGCTCAAATTATGACTGGTATATTTACAGATTTATACTAGATTGCTCAAAATGCTTACTTAAAAAAATTCCAGAGGATAACTCGGGTTATTCCCAAGGGCCTGAAAAATTATAGCAGCAGGTCTAATCTCCAATATGCCCAGCCTTCAGCAGGTTCCTTTTGGGTAACACTGATCAGTCAATTACAACCTGTACCTGAAAGAAACGTCTCCCTTAGGGCCCCGTCTCACATAGCGAGAGAGCTGCTGAGTCACAAGTTTTGTGACGCAACAGCGATCTCAGCAGCGATCTCGCTATGTCTGACATGTACCAGTGATCAGGCCCCTGCTGTGAATCGCTGGTCGTATCAGAAATGCCTGGACTTTTTTTGATCGCTTGTCTCCCGCTGGCCAGCACGCATCGCTGCGTGTGGCAGGCAGGAGACCAGTTATCAGCAGGTAACCAAGGTACACATCAGGTTTCCAGGCGCGGGGCTGTGCCTGGAAACCCGATGTGTAAGTTGGATACCAGCGCGCTGCTGCAGGGGAGCTGGTAACCAAGGTACGCATCGGGTTTCCAGGCACCGCGCAGCGCCTGGAAACCCGATGTGTACCTTTGTTACCAGCTCCCTGCATCAGCGGGTTGGTATCCAAAGTACACTGCGGGTAACTAAGCGACGTTACCCGCAGTGTCGCTGTCCTGATCGCTGCCTGTTTGGCAGCTCAGCAGCGATCATGTAGCGACACACCAGCGATCCTGACAAGTTCATATCGTTGTCGGAATCGCTGGTGCGTCGCTATGTGAGACGGGGCCCTTACTAATACACAAAAAGGTAAGAACTTGTTGTGAAACAAATGCCAGCAATATAATACAGAGACAAAAAGGAGGCATGAAAATGTTTACTTTAGGTCTGCAGCTAGACATAGCTCACTGCAATTATCACAACCGACCGTAAGCAACGGCTTCATTGATCTGTTTTCTTAAATGCTGCATTGCTACAAAGTACAATGTGGAAGATTACCATGTGGTGCAGTACAAACTAAAGTGAAAAAGGACTTTTTTCTAAATTTCCAGCACTACACTCTTTTTTAAAAAAAAATATATGTCTTACCACATTTTATACGTTTTATTTTATCTGCCAGGAAAAAGTAAGAGGAATAGTGGATAGAGGTGGTGTGTTATTTGGGTGTTCAAACCTAAGGGGCAGTAAAAAGGGAGAATTGTCGTTCTTAATGAAATCGCCCCAAAATTGTTTTATGCCAGTTTTCTGGGGCAAATACGTTGATGTACTGGCCCCTACACCTTAACAAGTGGAATCCTACTCGAACAACAGAGTTCAATGAGTGCGGTGTATGTAACAATCAATATTCTGTATATCTTTTGTGCATCACTGTAAGGCTACTTTCACACATCAGTTTGCGATCCGGCAGTTTTTGAAAAAAAAAAAACGGATCAGTTTTTTTTACCGCCGGATCAGTTTTTTTCTCATTGACATGCATTAGCGCCGGATTGCGCCGCATGTCATTGCGTTTAGTCCGTTTTCTGCCGGATCCGAATCCAGCGGCCGGACAGGACGCATCATGTAACTTTTTTTTTTTTTCTGCCAGGCTAAGTCATACAAGTCTATGGGAGACGGATCAGGCATAGGACTGATCCGGCCACCAGACTCCGTTTTCTTCATGTACACCTGCCTGAAAGCCGAACCAAGGTCTTTCTCTCTCCTCCGTGCCAGACATGCGTACAATACATCTTCCGGGTTCAAAAGTTCACGACGGATCCGGCTAAAAACGGTATCCGGCACATCAGCTTTTTTCCAATCTAAGCCGGATCCGTCTTTTTAGCAATTGGACTGATTGTGCCTGATTGCAAAAAACTGATGTGTGAAAGAGGCCTAAAGGTGCATTTACACTGGTCGAATGTTGAGTAACGCTACTTTCACACATCAGTTTTTTTGTGTCAGGCCGGGGTCAGACACAACTACAAAAAAATCGGACCGTTTTAGTCGGTCGATTATCGTACCAAAATGAAAACATCACACATCCGCCTGGCATCCGATTTTCCTTCAAAGATGCGATTTAGTCGCATGTGTGTGTACCTTGTAACATCCGATTTTCATCCGACTTGCGAGAAATTCTCGCAGGCTTGCAAAATTGACATATAATGGATCCAAAAGAATAGTATTTAAATCACATAAGAAAGAATAGATATATACACATAGAACATATATATATATATATACACACACATGTCATTGTGACATATATATATATATACATATATTTATAGTTCTTACACTTCTACATACTGTAATAGCCGCTAATTCAATTGCCGGCTTTTGTGAGATCACAGAAGCCAACATGAAATGATACATTGTTTCCACACAGTTAACCATGTCATTTCCTGTATTTTGATATATGGTTTGAACTTACAATTACATAAGTGTATGTGTGCAAAATTTCAGACATGTAGGGGTTAATTAAAGGTGTAAATTCGTTGAAAAAAAATGCGTGGGCTCCCGCTGTATTTTCTCCACCAGACAGACAAAGCAAGCAAGTGGGGGCAGATAATAATAGCCTGGCTACTAACATCTGCCCCCAGACACCCCAGAAAGGGCAAATCTATAATTAGATTTGCCCTTTCTGGCACTTTGCCCGTCTATTCCCATTGCCCTGTAGCGGTGGCGAATGGGTTAATAAGGGACAGCACAGATTCATCTCAGCTAAAAGCCCAGATCCTTTGATTAGGAACAGACCAGACATTTATAGGACATTTCACAACTTTCCCAAATTTTTATGAAAACATTTACAGCACATCCTGCACTGAACCCAATTTATTATATATTTTAGGAGTCGGAGTCGGTCCATTTTATACCTACTCCTACTCCACAGCCCTGTTGTAAAGTACACATATTGGCTATAGGTAAATCTGAGACCCGAGCCCATGTCCCAATACTCCTCTATGTATTAATTCCCAATAACATAACCAGAAACCATTCATACAGGTCAACGAATTAGTGTGCCATCACTTCTGAACTTTCTGGTTAATCATCAATTGTTTAATTTAACATGCATGCAAAAATAAAGTCTCATTGACTATCAACCTACTATAAACTTAATTACGTGCTGCTCTTAATGGTATACATAAAGACTTTTATTAGGGGGCAGCAGAAAAATGGGAGGAACCTGAAATCATTTATCTGACATTCTCCCCCAGGGAAACAGGAAAGCAAACATGAGCATGTCACATAGCATTTGATATCAACATTGTACGTTACATATTAGCCAGAACCATATAAAAGTCTGACTTACAGCTCATAATTTACCATGACCTCTACTTATCAATGATCAAGAATGTGGAATCAAAAGCAATCAAGTTTTATGTGATACTGTCTGACTAAATGCAATATAATAAATCTACTAAAGTACGCGCACTCTACACAAGCCCTAAGTCAACACACAGACCATAGACCAGAACAAGTCAGCAGAGATAATCAGGTTTTTCCTAAGAGTAAAGATTACTAGATTTACAAAAACCGGAAATTCACCATTTTAGGCTGGACAAACACATCCAGAAGTTTTCTGTTGGTGCCTATTAATTGAATGATTTTCTACTGAAGAGAATTAATCTGTCAGGTCACGTCACAAGGCAGGTTTGACTGCTGCCTAAATATTGCTCTGCAACCACGAGCTATTCTGCATGCAGATCTATCGCACTTGAGCCATAAACGATTTGCTCCGCCCTTGTTCAGCATCCACTCTGGTCCTCGGTCTTCACTTGTGAGCCTGGCATCCTGGGCACATCTTGCTCCTAACTTACTAGGTCTTGCAATGTCATAATATCATGGCGTGGCACCTCTCGATTTTGGGTGAAGTCTGATAAGCGCAAGAAGTGCTGAAAAAGCTGGGCGCAGAAGTGAAGACTGCCCTGGTATGCTGGCAAGGAGGACCAGACTGGACGCTGCATCATGATAGCGCATATCTTTCTGCTCAACTCCTATAATATATATATATATATATATATATATAATATATATATATATATACACACACATACATATATACATATATATACATATATGTATATGTGTATATATATATATATATATATATATATATATACACATATACATATATATATATATATATATATATATATACACTCAACTTGTAAAATGAGTATTAGCAGGAATGTGGTTTTCCTTCTTTTTTTTGTCTAAAGAGAATTCTGAAACATTGCAGTATTCACACGGACGATTGAGCCTGGATTGAGATTTGTGTTGTAGCAATAATTTATAATCAGTCATCACAGAGAGGGAAGTTATGATATATTGTCATTAGAGATGGGCGAACCCGAACAGTAAAGTTCGGCGTCCGTATCGAACACCTACTGCTTGGGCATGGACACCAAACACAGACTTCAGCAGGAAGTTCGTGTTACTATTCTGGCTTGGCTGCCCGAATACCGGGTGATTGTTGCGCTGTCATGTGCATGGCACCACAGCAAATACTGCTTCTGATCGGCGGTGAAAACTGCTAGCATCTTGGCACCGTCCAGGCTGAAAACTGTTTATCACCCAGGCATGGGTTACGGCATGGGACAGAACGACAGACAGGTATGGTAGAAGATTTTTTTATTTTACTTTTATTACAGGAGATCGAGGGCTTCACTGGAATTAGGCATTTAAATAAAAATGGAAAACTGTGTTTAGTTTTGTTTCAAATAAGGGACTATATTCTGGCTGTCTTTATTTACCATACAACTATAGGATTGGTAATGGATGGGTATCTTAGATGCCTCTCCATTACTAAGCCATGGGCTCGATGTCACCTGACAATATAAAGGTGACATCAACCCCACAAATATGAACCCCACTTGCCATTGCTACAGGACAAGTGGGAAGAGCCGGGAAAGTGCCAGAATCAGCGTATCTAATAGAGGTTCCTTTTCTGGGTAGCTGCAGGCTATTTTTAGGCTATGGGGGGGCAAATATCCATGGCTGTTGTGAATGGGTTTGAGATGAGTTCTGAGCAGAGGCTCCCTCTGGTGGTTACAAGCAGTGCTAGTCTGTCCAGTGAAGATTGTGAGGACTGGGAATCAGGTGTTACTGACTGGTCTTATATAAGGGAGTCACCTTCCCATCAGGGTTGCCGGTGATCAATTGTTCTGGTCTGAATCCTTTATTCCAGTTTCCCTTGTAGCCTGCTGTGTCGTGTCTGCATCTCCTGCTAACAGATAAGACATTTTCTTCTTTTGTGTTTGTGCTATATTTTTGCATTTTGTCCTGCACTTCTGTGGGGGCCTTCAGGGTCCCCTCCGAGGGCTTCTGCCCTCTCAGTTTTGTTCAGCCACTGATGTTTGTACTTTTGCTTTTTCCAGTTTTTTCAGTGGCTGCTGTTTTGATTTTGTTACACCAGAGAGCTAATTTAGGTAGTAGAAGTCGTGTGATCTCAGGTGTTTTGAAATTAGTAGAGTTGGTGCTTTTCAGGGTTTTCTGGGATTGCAGTAAGTACCCTTCCTATCCTTTTTTATTTAGTTAGTTTGGGCCCCAGCGTTTGCTCATACTATTTTCTTTCTGTGTCAGTATTTCATCTTGTCTAACCGCCATTACGTGTTTGGGGGCTTTCTATTGTCTTTGGTGTTCTGCTCCGGGGCAGATAGCTTTCCTATATCTATCTTTAGGTGTAGTTAGTTTCTCAGGCTGTGACGAGGCGTCTAGTACCAACGTAGGAACGCTCCACGGCTGCCTCTAGTTGTGGTGGTTAGTCAGGGTACTGCAATCTCATAGATTCCAACTGCTCTGGTGTATTGCCTTTTTTGCCTGCACTCCTCAGCTACCGAAACATAACAGTATCACCGGCCTAAAAATTGAAAATTGTATGGTACTCACAGAAGGGAAAAAATAGTGTCAGAGATTTTTTCTGTTTGTTGCATTTTTTTATTTTTATATTTTTTTTTCCCTCTGTATCTCTGGGTGCTGGGGAGGATCTTTTCTCTCAATGGAGTTTGCACAGTTGTCTGGCCGTGTGGATCAGCTTGCCACTGAGGTTCGGAGTATTGCTATCTATCTTGCTGGGTTACCTGTTGTGGAACCTAGGATTCCCATGCCAGATTTGTTTTTAGGGGATCGAGCTAAGTTTCAGAATTTCAAAAATAATTGTAAATTGTTTTTTGCCTTAAAATCTAAGTCCTCAGGGAACGCAGCGCAGCAGGTTCAAATTATCATCTCTCTCCTGCGCGGCGATCCTCAGGATTGGGCTTTTTCCCTGATACCTGGGGATCCTGTTTTGAGTGATGTTGATGCATTTTTTCAGGCCTTGGGGTTATTGTACAATGAGCCTAATGTCACTGATCAAGCTGAGAAAGCCTTGTTGGCATTAAATCAGGGGCTTGATAACGCCGAGTTATACTGTCAGAGATTCCGTAGGTGGGCAGTCCTGACCAAATGGAATGACGACGCTTTGGCAGCCCTTTTCCGGAAGGGTCTGTCAGATAATGTAAAGGATGTTATGGTGGGATTACCTGTCCCCTCTGGTCTCAATGATTCTATGTCATTAGCGATTCAAATTGACAGACGTTTGCGTGAGCGGAGAAGTATGCGTGGAATGGTGTTGCCTTGTGAACCAGCTTCTGAACCCATGCAGTGTGATAGAGTGGTGTCTGGGGCACAGCGTCATGAGTTTCGAAAGCGCAATGGGTTATGTTTCTACTGTGGTGATGCCTCTCATGCTATTTCAGTCTGCCCTAAGCGGGGAAGACGTTTTGCACGCTCAGTTGTCTTGGGTAGTGTTCAGACTAAGTTTTTATTAACTGTCACTCTGATATGCTCTCTGTCCTCATTTTCTGCTCAGGATTTCGTTGATTCTGGAGCAGCTATTAACCTGATGGATTATGATTTTGCTAAACGTTGTGGATTTCCCTTGATACCCCTACAGAAGTCTATTCCCCTACTGGGGTTCGATTCTACCCTTTGGCTGAGAATAAACCCCAGTTTTCTACTCAGGTGATAATGAGGGCAATCTGGAGTATGTGGTTGAAAAAAAATATTGGATTCTCGTTTTTCTAGACGGAAACTCCAGTATTTGGTTAAATGGAAAGGTTATGGTCAGGAGGACAATTCTTGGGTGTTTGCTTCGGACATCCATGCTAGGAGACTTATCCGTGCGTATCATAGAACTCATCCTGACCGACCTGGTTGCTCAAATGAGGGTTCGGTGACCCCTCCTCAAGGGGGGGGTACTGTTGTGAATGGGTTTGAGATGAGTTCTGAGCAGAGGCTCCCTCTGGTGGTTACAAGCGGTGCTAGTCTGTCCAGTGAAGATTGTGAGGACTGGGAATCAGGTGTTACTGACTGGTCTTATATAAGGGAGTCACCTTCCCATCAGGGTTGCCGGTGATCAATTGTTCTGGTCTGAATCCTTTATTCCAGTTTCCCTTGTAGCCTGCTGTGTCGTGTCTGCATCTCCTGCTAACAGATAAGACATTTTCTTCTTTTGTGTTTGTGCTATATTTTTGCATTTTGTCCTGCACTTCTGTGGGGGCCTTCAGGGTCCCCTCCGGGGGCTTCTGCCCTCTCAGTTTTGTTCAGCCACTGATGTTTGTACTTTTGCTTTTTCCAGTTTTTTCAGTGGCTGCTGTTTTGATTTTGTTACACCAGAGAGCTAATTTAGGTGGTAGAGGTCGTGTGATCTCAGGTGTTTTTGAAATTAGTAGAGTTGGTGCTTTTCAGGGTTTTCTGGGATTGCAGTAAGTACCCTTCCTATCCTTTTTTATTTAGTTAGTTTGGGCCCCAGCGTTTGCTCATACTATTTTCTTTCTGTGTCAGTATTTCATCTTGTCTAACCGCCATTACGTGTTTGGGGGCTTTCTATTGTCTTTGGTGTTCTGCTCCGGGGCAGATAGCTTTCCTATATCTATCTTTAGGTGTAGTTAGTTTCTCAGGCTGTGACGAGGCGTCTAGGACCAACGTAGGAACGCTCCACGGCTGCCTCTAGTTGTGGTGGTTAGTCAGGGTACTGCAATCTCATAGATTCCAACTGCTCTGGTGTATTGCCTTTTTTGCCTGCACTCCTCAGCTACCGAAACATAAAACATGGCCCCTTACCAGCCGGAGAATATCAGCCCCCAGCTGTCTGTTTTAGCAAGGTTGGTTGTAAAAAATTGGGGGGGGAGGACCTCACGCCGTTTTTTTAATTAATTTATTTAAATAATTAAAAAAACAGCGTGGGGACCCATCTATTCTTGATAACTAACCTTGCTGAAGCCGACAGCTGAGGGTTGCAGCCCCCAGCTGTGAGCTTTGCCTGGCTGGTTACCAAAAATACAGGGGAACCCACACCATTTTTTTTTAAATTATTTACTTACAGCTCAGGAGCGGCTAATGAATACTCCCATCTGCCGCTCCTGCTCTCACTGTAATTAACAGTGGCAGGTGTCAGATGATGGGATCAGTAGTCCCATCAGCTGACACCACTGACCAGAGGTAAAGTTTATACCTCCGATCACAGCTGAGCGCTTTCGCTGTCTTTTGACAGCGTGGGAACCGCGGCGTTCTGACCGGCGGGGATGATTTCCCTGCCGATCAGAAGCGGTGTTTGCCGCGCTGTCATGCACATAACAGCGCAGCAAATACTGGATGTTCGGGCCCCCCATTCAAGTGAATGGGGTCCATGTTCGGGTCTAGGTACTGTTCTGGTACACAAACCCAAACTTTTTGTAACTGTTCAGCCGAACCTTCCGGACCCAAACATCCAGGTGTCCGCCCATCTCTAATTGTCATCCTATTACAGAGAATCAGTCACCAGGCTTTTGCTACCTCATATGACAGCAGCATGATGTAGGAAAACAGACCCTGATTTCAGCGATGTATCACTTATTTTACTTTGTATAGCTAACCCACCCACACTAAGCTCTCTATGTACATTGTCTATTGACTATGAGCAACTTATCAGAGGAGAGGGCATGGTCAAACCAAGGCTCAAAGTCCACTGTGGTCCAAGTAGTGATAATCTCCTGGTGATTATATGGAAACAACATATAGCCTAATAAGTGACAGATTGCTAAAATCTGTGTCTCAGCTCATCCTGTCCTCAGATTACATAGCAAAAACCTGATGACAAATTCCTGATGGCAAAGCTGTAAACTGATAACACTGTGATCACTGCTCATGTAACAGCGCACATCTACAACACTCAAGTAGATTACCTAATGGAAAGGAGTGTCTAACCAATAACGTTGAGGGATTACGAGATGCCAGATTAAGGGAATTTTGTTAGATATTCCTTCGTACTCAGTGTCACATGAATAGTGATAATATCGCATGTTCCTTTAATGTAGAGTGAAACAAACTTCCATTAGAGTCACAAGAAGTAAGATGAATACTGGAGGACAATCAGTGTGAGATTGATCAACACTGGATCTTTGCATAATGAAATATTTTTTGATATTCTAATAAAAGGAAATATATTTTAAAAAAGTGAAAGAAGCAAACGATATAGCAATGTGGGATCATTTCTTGTGCTGATCTTCATATATTTTCTCTGCTCAGATGTCCATGGGTTACTGGCAATTATATTTTAGTAATTGCTTTTCAAGTGCTGCTTGGTGCCTTGGAGGTGGAAAGCACATTTAGAAGTGGCTTGTCTCCAATAAATGAGAACCCGGAAAGTTAGACATGATACCTGAGCCTCCTGAAGGAAATGAACTGCAGCCCTAATGTGCCTTATGGCGGTTCCTTTTGTTCACCAAACTAAATAGGCTATTTGAGTCTCGCTGTCTCCTGCTATTTTGTTGTGGTGGAGCTAAAAATAACCGTAGTGCTCAGCTCCGTTTGGGATGCAGATGGCTGAATATTTATGACAAAAAATGCATTTTGAATACAAATCGTTATGTTTTTGTGAGTAATTGAAGGACAGAGAAGGAGCGCAGATGAACTTTTCACAGCGCACACCAACCAAATTGGTTTCTTACAGACTAATTGATTAAATAAAGCTAAATCAAATACTTAATCCAGAAATTCTGTACTACTCTCATTCTAAACCATGATGTTTCTGGGAGTATGTTTTGCAAAGAGGCAAGCCACTTAATAAAGTAATTAGTAAGCTGCAAATTCAAAATGATGTGTCCAGGGAGGGGTTATAATGAAGAATTAGTATGCATAGCATGTAGAGGAAAGGTATACAAGTGAATTAAGATCGTGTTGGAAGAAGTGGAAACGGAACAACTCAGGAAGGAAAGATCAGACCCCAAAGAGATGTGAAATATGAAGTTAAAGAAGTTGTCCACTACTATTGTCACCGCCTTTTGTCAAATTGAACAGGAAGAGGAAGTCTGAGATCAGCTGCAGCCCAAACTTCCTCTTCCTGTTTGATTTGTCTGAAGGCGTGGACAGTGACACCAGCACTGATTGGGCGCCGGAATCACTTGTCATAACAGCCACGCAGGAGCCCGGTAGACAAAGTGCGGACACCATGTGAACGGCGCCGGCACGTGGGGAGGGTATAAGCTTTATTATTTTATAGGGCCAAACATTTTGATTAAGAAGGGGTTGTCCAAGTAGTGGACAACCTCCTTAAGGAAATTATGCAAAATGAATTAGGGAAAGAAAAGGTAAAAAAAAATGTTACTGGAGATGAGAAGAGAGCAATCTATTAATAATAATAATTGAAAAAAACTTAAATTTGTTTAAAATAAACAAGTTTAAAAGGCAAGTGACGAATGATGAGACCTGGATTTAAAGGACTACAATCAAAATTGTTATTCTTTTAATGTATTGCATTCATCGTATCATTTTATAGCACTGTGTACTTACAATTGCTCATTTCGTCTTTCTACCCAGCTACTTCTTTTCCATTAGGTCCATCACATCACGTAATTAAAACTGATTAGCTAAATACTTCTAAGGAGGAGGTAACAGCTGGGTCAGGAGCAGAAAACGGGAATGATAAATACAGCGACAAGAGACTTCCTGTTACTACATAGAAAGGAGAAGAATTCACTGGGTAGCAGAGCAAAATGAACCATGATGACTAAAATATTTTAAGAGGATGAAAACCTTGATGGGGCCGCAGTGCTTAAGCTTTTCCTTAGTACACAGTCCTGTTAGGAAACCCTGAAGTGTTTAAAAGAAGTGATATACTCAAACACTGGCGGCTTCCTCTAGGAATCTGCCTGTTTCTATACTTCAGAGTATGGAATAAAAGATGCTGAAATCAGAGCCGCCGCAAGAATTTCGGCAAAAACTTTAGGAAATTGACCACCAGCATTTTCCTGAAGCAGCTTTGCCTTAGAAACCTGGGCAGCTGTACTGGCGTCTAAAAGATGCCATCTGTACATATCCTGAAGATGGGATTTAGGCTATCTACTCATTCTGAAAAGGTTACCTCACCTCCAATTCTGCAAAGTTTTCCACTGACCTTTTAATTCAGAATTCTGTCTGGATGGGGCCCCAGTTGCCACTTACATTTGCAGAACAGTCTTTAGAGGACTTTTCTTTATAGATTCAAAGGTGAAAAATTTATCGCACATTTATTGCATATAACGTAATAATGTTGTGGTTGACACAGTGTAAAAAGCTGGGACACCACAGCTCCATTCATTGTGTAGTGGTCATTCTTGAGTAATGCAGCCTAGTTCCTATGTAAGTGAATAGCAGCTGAGCCGAGTCTGAGAACTATCACTACTTAGTGTACAGAGCTGTGGTGTTAATTTAATTAGATGAAGACGGGGGCTCTTAATACTGAGGACTTCTGTGCTCTAAAAGCAGAGAAATTACTTTTCATGCAGCTATCGCACTACGTATAGCACAGCCTTATGGATAGATTTATCCAAACAAATCAGTGAATTTAATATCATATGTTGGCATTTTGTAATGCCGACTGCTGTCACTTCCAGTACTCACATGAAGGTTACACGCAGATATACTACAGCGATTCCAAAGCTTGATTTTATTACCTGTTTCTGCACAAGTGTCCAGTGGGTGATGAAAATAGTGGCGGTCTCATTACATGCTCCAGTTACTACAGAGGCACGTTCATAATCTGACACGTAACTACGACCCTCTGGTATGTTTTCTCAAGTAAACCGGGTGCCAAGTATCACTGAATATATAACTGAACAATAATGTTGACATGTGGCTGTAGGATTAGTTTATTAGTCTCAATGTAAAGGCAAAAATGGCCACACAGTAAGTACAGCTGACATTGCGGATTATATTTTTTACATTTGCTGTGCGGAATTTGCCCCTAATACTGAACATGAAGCGAAAACACAGATTTCTTTGTTAAGGTTCGGAAAGTCTTCATTTTCGAACTGGAATTTTCATGGGAAGTATCTATTGTACGGATTTTATTTTATTCTATTTTGCAGGTTCACAGGGTTTTTGAAAATATGGACAAGAAGCAGAAACCAATTTTAGAAACACATCTAATGTGGGAATAACTATTTTCAATTTTGCACACACTCCAAAGATCAATGGAATAGTTCGGTAGAAGTTAAAACGGATGCCGAGGATGAGAAAAATATCTTTTTTACAACTAAAAAGCGGTGTTACACCTGTTTACAGATTGCCTGGCATTCCATCTCCACCCCCTCTTCACCTCAATGGAGCCAGGCTTCAACAGCAGACACAACTCATGGACAGGTGTGGCCCTGTTTAAAAAAAGAAAGCTGCTTTCCTAATGCTGAACAACCCCTTTAAGGCTATGTTCCCACAATGAGTTTTTGAAGTTGCAGATTTTATGTACAAATTTCTGCACCCATTAAGGCTAAGTTCACACTAGGCGTTTTTGCACCATTTTTTTTTAATGACTTTTTTAAGGCAAATTTTCAGCTGTGTTTTGGGCCCCCTTGGATGCTACATGTCACACACAGTGACGTCTCTGACGATGTTGCTGCTGCGTCATAAAATCGCTGTCGCTTAAGCGATATCGCTAGCGATCTCACCTAGTGTGACAGTACCTTTACACTACCAGCTATGTCTGAGATATCAGAAATCTCATGCACACATGTAAGGGGATGACCGCACTGCGGGTACCTGTGTGTCGGGGCCAGAACTGTTAAGGCTGAATCCCCTGTTCCCTGGAGGAAATACTAGTGAGCCGGACCTTCCTCCTGACCGAGGGGGGCGTGGGGATAAAAGCAGAAGGCGCGCGCAGCAGGGGAGTTTGGTGCCAACCCGGGGCAGCGCGCAGTCAGGTGAGCAGCGCGCCCCGTCCCCCACACAGTGTACTGGCCGCATTGAGAGTCCCCCGCCGTTTGCAGGAGGACAACTGCGCTGAGGGGAGCAGTGTGCTCAGCAGTAGCTTAGAAAGAGAAGCGCTCCGACCAGGGAGCACCAGCAGCATGCAGGCCAGCGTCCGTCAGTGTGTTTCCAGTGACTAGAGAGCAAGGCGCCGTATGGTCTGAGTACGTGAGTACAGCACACATGCCACATAAGGGTGCCCGGGAACGGGACAGACACTTGCACCCTGACATTGCCAGTGAATATTTGCCAACACACTAGCGCCCTGACTTTACCAATATATATTTGCAAAGCCACGTTGGGCTCGTACAGGACTGCTATTTGGGCCCCAATTCACCAGGGTATAACTGCCGGTCCACATCTGGCTCAGACAGTGCAGTGGCCCACGCTCCTCCGGCCACATCAGTATATGGACTAGGGGCCCAGTGGAAGATACAGGAGACCGACCACAGCCGCCAGAAGACAGACCACCATTCACACCAGGACCTTCTTGGACTGACACTGCACCAGCCGTTGTCGGCGCTACTGACTTTCAAGGAGCATCTACAGTTGGAGAAACTTCAGACACAATAAGTGTACAACAGAACTGCTGTTACCTCGTTCATTATCGCTGCATATTATTTACACCTGAACTGTTTATTTCCTGTTTAACCCTTTACCTCCC
Source organism: Oophaga sylvatica (assembly GCA_033576555.1). Taxonomy (NCBI): domain Eukaryota; kingdom Metazoa; phylum Chordata; class Amphibia; order Anura; family Dendrobatidae; genus Oophaga; species Oophaga sylvatica. The sequence goes on along the minus strand of JARQOD010000001.1, from coordinate 177,184,840 downwards.
TGCATTGAGTATTCCCCTGTTAAGTAAAACTGTTTAACCCTTGCTCTGTCTCCTGTCCGTCACTGCATCCCGCAAAATGCTCACACACACAACTTGTTTTTTTCCATCAGGATTTTGTGCTTTACATGTTTTTTTTTGCACAATGGAGCATGTCACTTCTTTCAGCATTTTTCACCCATTGAAATGAATGGGTGGTGAAAAACCGCTGAAAAAAACGAACCAAAAATGCAGGTATCAAGTTTTGCTGCATTTTTTGTGCCAAAACCTGATTTTATAGAATAGAACTTTTTTTTCCAACACTAAACTTTATCAGCATGCACAAAAGACAAGTCTAGCATACCAAAAAATGCAGCAAAAAATGGAAGAAAAACCAAGGAAAACATGCTTTTTCTCTGCAGTTTCCTACTAAGAGATAAGGTTTTGCTGCATAAAAAAAACACTGAAAAAAGTCTAGTGTGAACGTACCCTAAGTAAAACAGGTTACTTGCATTTTTTTTTTAAATACACAGTGAAAAAAACTCAAAATGGAAACGCAACCTTAGGATATCATAAGCGATTTAAGGTTAACTGATCCTTACAGCAGTATTATCTAGGACAATAAAGCCTTCGATCCCGCAGTCTGGATATAATGATTCCTGTTGAAGTACTTATATAACAGACCTATTGTCTTTAGCTTCCTGCATTATCCAGAGTCTGTGATTGATAGCTGAATGCAGGGTGAAAAGACCCAATATCTGGCTATTAAACCTGCAGAATGGGTACCCTAAGGGGCTGCATTAGGATAAGCAGACAAATAGCACTGAAATACCTATTTTATATAAATAAAATAGCACGAACAGTCAAAATATGCACCACATAATGTGCTGCTCTATTTATCCTCGCATGCCCTACATTAGTCACACCACCGCCGTACAGAAATGTGCTTCTCTGCAGAAGTGTAAGTGGATCAGTGCAAGGCTGGAAACGTAGACCCTGGGAGTTATGGTGCTATATGTATTCACACTTAAGAATATCAATAGATCTATCTATAAGTAAATAGGTGTACATGTCATACAACTGCTTAGAAGTTGCTTAAATAGTCTCATTATGCTGCTGGTAAATATAATTACTTTTATGTGTGTGGCAAACACACACCTTAAAAAAATGAGTTCCATAGTTGTTCTGAATGTATATCCTGGTGGCAGTGTGCACTCATGTACAGTACAGACCAAAAGTTTGGACACACCTTCTCATTCAATGATTTTTCTGTATTTTCACGACTATGAAAATTGTAGAATCACACTGAAGGCATCAAAACCATGAATTAACACATGTGGAATTATACATTACACTTTACAAAAAAGTGTGAAACAACTGAAAATATGTCTTATATTCTAGGTTCTTCAAAGTAGCCACCTTTTGCTTTGATTAGTGCTTTGCACGCAGAAAAGGTGAACGGATGGACTCTACATGCCTGGTTCCCACCGTGAAGCATGGAGGAGGAGGTGTGATGGTGTGGAGGTGCTTTGCTGGTGACACTATTGGGGATTTATTCAAATTGAAGGCATACTGAACCATCATGGCTACCACAGCATCTTGCAGCATCATGCTATTCCATCCGGTTTGCGTTTAGTTGGACCATCATTTATTTATCAACAGGACAATGACCCCAAACAAACCTCCAGGTTGTGTAAGGGCTATTTGACCAAGAAGGAGAGTGTTGGGGTGCTACGCCAGATGACCTGGCCCCCACAGTCACCAGACCTGAACCCAATCAAGATGGTTTGGGGTGAGTTGGACCGCTCACCGCTTCAATTTTGAATAAATCCCCTACAGTGTCACCAACAAAGCACCCCCACACCATCACACCACCTCCTCCATGCTTAACAGTGGGAACTAGGCATGTAGAGAGTCCATCCGTTTACCTTTTCTGCGTGCAAAGCAGTAATCAAAGCAAAAGGTGGCTACTTTGAAGAACCTAGAATATAAGACATATTTTCAGTTGTTTCACACTTTTTTGTAAAGTGTACTGTATAATTCCACATGTGTTAATTCATAGTTTTGATGCCTTCAGTGTGATTCTACAATTTTCATAGTCATGAAAATACAGAAAAATCTTTGAATGAGAAGGTGTGTCCAAACTTTTGGTCTGTACTGTAAATACAGAGAAAATACAATATTGGAAATGTATCTGTGGAAAATCAACAATGAAGTCGCTGGACGAGATCTTCAAATCTAGGAACATTTCACGGGAGATGAACGCACAGATCCTACATAGTGTGGTCTTTTCTATAGTAATATACGGCTGCGAAACCCGGATAATAAAGAAACAAGACAGAAGAATCGACACCTTTGAATAGATTATCAATACCATGGATGGAAAGAAGATCAAACATATCAATTTTGGAACAAATCAAGCCAGACATGTCACTCGAAGCAAGGATCACCAAGCTACAACTTGACAACTTTGGAGAAATTATACAAAGACAGCAATCACTGGAGAATGAAGAAAGCAAAGAGGAAGACCAGGAACCCAATGGCTTGATACTATCAAGATAACAGTGGATAAGACCCTGGTGCACCTATCTAGGCTTGCAAAAGATCAATCTTCCTATAGATAATTCATCAAGTTGTCATGACTCAACATTGAGCCTAAAGGGTATGCCACACTAAACAGCGTCGCTAACGAGATCGCTAAAAAAGTCACTATTTAGCGATCTCGTTAGTGACGTCGTTGTGTGTGGCATGTAGCAATGACGTGGCCCCTGCTGTGATCTCGCTGATCGTTCACTAGGGTTCTGGACCGTATTTTGATCGTTGGCGTCCCGCTGGTGAGCCTATATCGCTGTGTCTGGCACGTTTTGTGAACGATGTGCGCTGTTTTTTACATCGCAAAGTCGTTAAGGAGATCGCTAACCGCTTATGCGTCGTTAACGAGATCGCTAAATGTGGCAGCTACTAGCGACATTAAAACGATCACAAAAACGATCGCATTAGTATGCGTCGTTATTGTGATCGTTAGCGGGAGCGTTTAGTGTGGCAGTACCTTAAGCCTGTAAAAAAAAAACAAGCATCAGCTTAGTTCCTAAGTCCAAAACCTAACAATTCAGAAGTAGCACCTTTTACAGTTTTGCACATTTGAGAATTCACATCCTATCTCTACATTTACAGTAGCGCTCTGCTTCTAATCTATGTTGTAGCTGCGCGTGGACAGGATTAAAAATCCTAGATGCCATGTAACCATCTGAAACAACGCACTTCAAAATTTCATGGTAACTTACCGTACTTTTTACAAAGGTTTTAGAGATGAGCAAATCGGCTTGAGGCCAATTCAATTCACCTCGAATTTTAAAACAAATTTCTATCCAATTTTTTTTGTGATTCTCTTTGTACATATACCTCAAAATAGTAGCTGACTTGTAGGGGGCCATAGCTGCAGAGTATGGATGCCGGAATCCTGGTGCTAGGAGTTGAGGAGAAGACTGGCTTGGGTCCGGATGTGAATTGAATTTTCTGGCCAAGTTTGAATTTTGTCAGAGTTGCTCATGACAAATGTTGTTCTATAGATATAAGAAATATCTAGTATCTGGACTAAAATAGTCTATATCACCCCTGGCATCATCCATCCCTGGTCACCTCCAAATTTGGAAAAATGTACAGTAGATGTTATACCAATTATAAATGAGTGGACTTTATCCCGAGTTTAATTTACTAGCGTCATCAAACTATAACCAGTGAAAGAAATCTTGATTGATATCAGGATGTAGTGAAGAGAGGGCTGCAGTCACGTCCAGAGGAAATCAGCCATTCTTAGCCAATGCTGCATCAATTTATCTTATTAATGAACTGAAATAATGATGTCGGTCCACATTAGTCAAGCCCCAATAATGCTTGAAGTTCATATGTTCTAAATCTCTACACTAAGACGTGCAACCGAGATGCAGAAAATGGATTATATTAAAACAAATGTAACTATCAGATTATTCTTAAAGATTTTTGTTTACTACATAACACTGAAGTATAATTATCTAGAGAATGATGCAGGCAGAAGCCGTTACCCTATGGTACCTATCATGTGCATCTCACAAATAGATATAATTATTTGAATGAGTCTTAAAACCGTGGTAGATGTTAAAAAATACAGAATGATAATGTATTGCTGCTGAAAAGAGCTTATTGAAACAGAAAATCCCATTTACAGTATATACTTGTGTATAAGCAAAGTTTTTTTAGCACTTTTTTTGTGCTGAAAACGCCCCCTCGGCTTATACACGAGTCATTGTCCAGAAAGCCGGCGGGGGGGGGTAGCAACGGCAGGAGCCAGCAAGCTTCCAGAAGACATCATACTCACCCTCCTCCGCATCTCTGTTGGTGTCAGCTTCCTGCAGCTCTTGCTGTGCTGAGCGGTGATGTGGCACCGCTCATTAAGGTAATGAATATGCACTGCTCTCCACTCCCATAGGCGTGGAGCGCATATTCATTACCTTAATAAGCTCAGCACAGGAAGAGCTGAAGGAAGCCGACACCAAAGGAGATGCTGCGAGGGCACGCTTGAGGAGGGCGAGTAGGACTTTTTTTTTTTTTGTTTGTTTTTTAATAGGAAGCATGCATACCAGGACGGGAGGGGGTGAGCATGCATACAATGATGGAACCGGGGGAGCCATACATACGACGGGACAGGGGGGAGCCACGCATACCAGGACAGCCATGGGGGATCCACGCATACCAGGACAGCGACAGGGGAGCCACGCATAGCACGACAAGACAGCGGAAGTCACACAAAGCAGGACAGCAACGGGGGAGCCACGCAAAGCAGAACAGCGACAGGGGGAGCCACGCAAAGCAGGACAGCAACAGGGGGAGCCATGCAAAGCAGGACAGGACGGGGAAGCCACGTATACCAGGACAGGACTGAGGGGACAATGCATACTCGGCTTATACTCGAGTCAATAAGCTAACCCAGATTTCCATGGCAAAATTAGGTGCCTTGGCTTATACTCGGGTCGGCTTATACTAGAGTATATACATACGGTAAGTCCTATATTCACAAGTGACCTGTAGATGTTTATTACATACACATCGAGACCCTGCTACTTGGCCAAAGTGAGCACAGGGCAACATAAAACAGAGATGCATCCTCTATTGATGTATGCCATGTGAGAATTTTCTCTTGACCTTAGAAAAACGACTGAATACTCAGTGAAGACAAGTATTGGCACTAGTATATGCCATTGTATATGCAACAATGGTGCCATTTAATCATTGATTTTCTATGGACGTCAAGGCAAGCTATGATTGGTTAGAGAACTATAAACACATTTCCGACATGTGCAGTAATAATATGTACATGTCGGAATCCCCGTTTGGTTTCCCCCTCAGTGCTGAAGCTCGCACCTTTCCGGGCATATGACAGCTGATCTATACAGCTGATATGTGCCCACAACAGACGAGGGTGGAATCACGATCCACCCATGGCTGTTAACTAGTTAAATGCCGCTGTCAATCTCCGACAGTGGCATTTAACTCAAGCTTACAGGAAGCGTGTCACTGGCTCCGTCACATGATAGCCGGTCACCGATGGATCGGCATGACAACCAGAGGTATGCAGCAGACCTCTGTGGTTGTCATTGCCAGATTGCTATGAGCATGATATGTTAAAACCAATGGTGTCGTTCAAAAGTGCAACTTCTCCCAGAACGAATAAGCCCTCACATGGCCATATTGCACGAAAAATAAAATAAGTTATGGCTCTGGGAAGAAGGGGAGCAAAAAATGAAAATGCAAAAATGGAAAATGGCTCGTGTGTTAAGGGGTTAATACAATATTATAGTACAATGCAAGAGTATGCTATTACTGCAATAAAAAATTGTTTCTGCTGGAAAACAGTCAGCAACATCCGATTTATTCCATATTCTCTGTACTTTGTATTATTATTACCATTTAACTTCATCTATAGCTGTGGTTTCAAAACTCCAGTCCTATATGGATCATGTTTTTAGGATTTCCTCAGTATTGTATAGGTGAGAGAACCTGTGGCAGTTTCTGATACCTTGATAATAATTCCATCACCTGTACAATATACTAAGGAAATCCTGAAAACATGATCTGTTGGTGACATGAGGACCGGAGTTTGGGAAACACTGATCTATAGGGTAAAATGAGCTTGGTACTTACCTGCTCTTATTTCCTGTTTCAGTCTTCATGCTTACAGTCCAGCCAATTCCTAGTCCAAGAGCAATGAAACAATTATGACACTGTTGGCAAGCCAAACACCAGAAGACAGCCATCCACAGTTGCACTTGGCACTTGCACTTCAAATTCAGCCCCGCGCATGCGCAGTGTGCTTTGCCCAACAGTGGGCAAAGCATAAAATCATTACAGCGTATGCGCTACTCTTTCCTTGCCCCGGAAATGACTGCTTGCCTTGGACGACTTCCCGGGCAAGGAAAGAGTAGCGCATGCGCTGTAATAATTGTATGCTTTGCCCACTGTTGGGCAAAGCACACTGCGCATGCGCGGGATTGAATTTGAAATGTGTAATCGCGGGAAGCCGAACGCCGTCTGTGGGATTCACAGACGGCTATACGCAAGTGATGCCAAGTAGCGGGTGGGGGGGTGGACAGAGAAAACGCCGCCCTTCGGACCGGAACGCCCTGATTTACAGAAAATAATCCCAACTTTACTAAGGTATTTTGCTATCAAAACGGGGGTATCAGGATATAAGCTACATACCGATAGCTTGCTTATGGGACGCACTATTCAGTCATATCTTTAGCTGATATGGCTAAACTGGGGTGACAGATTCCCTTTAAGGCATAAACACAGTCAGAAGATTCCCATGAAATATAGTCAGTGTAACGTTATTCTACTCACTTGTATTTATGGCGAGTGCTATGAAAAGCTGTATTCCTTTAACTATAACTCAAACATATGAGCTGCTCTGAACACAGGTCTTATTTCGGACATTGCCTTGTGCCCACTGGTTTATTGGGCATCACCCATCAAGTGCCTGAATATCAATTTCCTAACAGTTATTTTGCAGGTAAAGCTCAATGTCTCTGAAGTGCAGTAATCTACAGGTACGATGACTGCAATTAGGGTGCTTTCATATTGTGTCCTGTGCCCAGTCGGGTCATAGACTGCAATATTGACGACAGAGCAAACATGCACGTTCACTCTGCTGTCACCATTGCAGTCTATCGGCCAGTCGGAGCATGCACATGACCGGTAAGTCACATCCTACTGGAGACCCATCGCAGCGGCTCTGATAACAGAAGAAGTCAGCAGCTGGTGAGTATATTAGACTAGGGGCAGGGATCTTAGATTAGAAGCACCACTCTAGTGCTGAAACACAAAAAATGTTGGAGTGGTGCTTTAACAAGAGACCGGATGACATGCTGATGTCACAACAGAGGCAACAGCTGCCATTTAACTGTATAGACTGGAGAACATTATGGGTATTAGTGAGGAATACATGTTGAATGATGATTTGGGAGATTTTGTGTTACAGTCATGATATAAATCATTCGCTTACACCCAAAGGCTTTGAGGCCGCAGTGAACGAAGCTGCCGACATCCACAGGGTAAATAAACTCGCTGCCATTCGCCTTTTGCTACGTGAACCCTCTCCTCTGCTACACAGGATTTTCACTCTCTGCACCTAAGAACCTGGCAGCCATGAGCGGAGTGGACTAGGCTCATGGTCAGTGCTTACACTATCACCTAAAAGCCAGGCAATAAAGTTTATTACAAGGTGGCTAATGACAGGGACTCAGTCTGTGTCTCCCTGTAATCTTTAACCAGTCCGCAGACTACATTTACTTCTTCCCACTCACAGAGTTCTGACTCTCAACCAAGGAAGAAAATAGAAACAAATAACAAGCAGAACTGTAATTCTTGTCTTCACGCCAGGTTACAGTATTACAAGCACAAAAAGAAAAGGCTCTGCGCCACAGACTGGCAGCCAGCCATACGTACAGTAAGCTATTGGCTGGATAGGCCAACAGGAAGGACAAAGGAATCGGTGTAGCTGTTACTGCTCGCTCACATCTCAGCCCTTCTGCTGGACTGAAATCCAATGCTCACTGCCCTTTGGCTGCAGAGAAGGCCTAAATTACATTGCAATGCGCTACTGGCTCGAATGACAGCTAAGAGATTAAGTAGTTAAGCAGAATAGAAAAAAAAGTTCTCAAACACCTAACACTTTCTACAACTGTGAGAATGACCCGAAATGATTCCACATGGGACCCCTCTATCTATGGGGGAAGAGGAAAGATATCAGGAGTAGTACATATTATTTTATTTATTCTTTTGCTACTTTTCTCTTACTTTTATTTTCTTATGAAGCTATTAACGTTGTTTTGCTGTCAGTTCTTCATGGTGCACAGATGTTCAGGAAACGACTACATTCCCACATCGTGAAAGCGGCGAGATGCTTGGTAGTCATGCACGATAAATAAATCACTTCAACAGGCCTAAGTTGGCTAATTCATAAATCAGATTTATCTCGGAAGAGGCCCCACGCCCTTCACCAACTCTGGTAAAACAAAAAAAGGTGCTCTGGATTGGTTGGATGTGACACCTAGATATTGATTAATATGCATTAGGGCTGAGCCTAACAAATCACATGTGCCATGTCCCGGACATTCCCCTTTAACAAAAACAAACATTGGTAACGGGTTGCTACAGATTACTGGGAAGCAAATGACAATATCAACAAAAAAAAGAAGAACCTAAAATGTCCATAGATCAGATTAATAAAATTGTACCTAAACTTTATCATAGATCAAGGAAGGTAAAATCGTAAGTATACAGCGAAAAAATGGGGGTCCAAACCCAAGGAGAGGGCACCATCCGAACAAAAGACCACATAACCAGTAGGTATACAATTCTTCATTGCTTGCATACTTCATCAAATGCTTAGTTGTACTATGACATGTACCTTACATAGAGCTTTACATTTGGTCCTACAAGCACCCCATTATCTTATAATATATGATTTATATGCATATTTTTGATGACATCCATTATGATTAACTCCAATAATTGATATTCATAGAAGCATAATATGTATATTTCCAAGATTATACTTTCCATATCTATATACCTTACTATACACTGATTTAATATTGGTTTCCATATTTCTCCTCTGTTAAGGTTTGAGCTTCCATCTTTTCACTGTATACCTGCGATTTTACCTTCCTTGATATATGATAAAAGTTTATATACAATTTTATTCATCTAATTTATGGACTTTTTATTTGTTTTTCTTTTGGTATTGTAGTTTGTACACTGGCTTGTTTTATATCGTATGTCTCAGATGATAGGACTTCTCATTTTTTATTCATTATAGATATCCGCTTAAAGGGAATGTGTTTTTGCTATGTAATCTAAGAACAGCATAAGGGTTAAAACACTAAATTCAATGATGTGTCACATGTCCAGCTGTGTGCTGCTGTTTACCTAGGCTGAAGAATTAAAGGGATATTCCCATGTCCAAGATCCTATCCCAATATGTAGTAGGCATACAAATAATATTATTTGCAAATACCTACAATTAGAAATATAGCATCATTCACTATGTCCCTTTCCTCATGTGCAGGCACTGCAGGACCTTCACTATCCATGGTTAAGAACACTGATATAGTGACAGTTGGCTAGATGCTAGTGGATATGTGTGGCCCAGCTGCGCTTGGTACACATGTTCCCTGGAGGATGCACAGAAAGGTAATGCACAACATTTGATATTCATTCACACTCACATTTCCCTATAGTGCCACTAGAGGGAGCCTTAGACTATATAAGGTAGTGAGGGACGTAGCAGTAGCAGACAAGTCTTGGGTGATTCAGGAGTGAGTCATTCTAGTCAGACGGACGGAGATTCCTGTCAGAAAGATTGCAAGCTGTTACCTCAGAACAGGCTGACTGTTAGTTCCCTATGAACGTGGAAAGTGACTCTCGGAGCGAGCGTGAATTCAGTCTGACGGAAGGTCCTGAGAGCTGCTCTCGACAGAGTCTATGAAGGAAAAGAAGGAAGGGGACTACAGTTATTATAACAACGAGCCAACTGAGAAACGGTCAGTGAGCTGTGGAAGGAAGGAAGCTGATGACTACACCTACTGCTACTCGTGCTTATGTTAAGGGTGTGAGTAGGGCGACGGGCGAGTGGTGACAAAAAGGAAAGAGTGACCGAGGTGATATAGCAACGGTAGCTGCCTCCACTCTGCACAACCGGACACCGGGTTCGAAGCTTGCTAGAACCTTCACGGCTAGTAGGAGAAAACCGGAATCCCTGCTGGACTTCAGGTCGCAGAGGGGCCCTATAGTGCTGATACGTAACCGGGGTCAGGAAGAACAGGAGTTGGGCCTGATCAGCCATAGACTTAGTTCTTGCCAAAAGAAGGCTCCACCACAATGTCGGCCGGGCGTAGCTGTTCTACACGGAGTTAAACTTCGCTTCATGCAAGTTAGGACTCACACACATTTAGAAGTAAGGAGGCCTCAAACCTACTGAGTGATTACTGGATGTGCATCCTCACCCTGAGCAGCTTCCCGGGACATACCTGCTACCATCACCAGTAAAGGTATGGAAAGAGACTGACTTGTGTGTGTCTGACTTATTGCCTGCACCCTTGCACCGCCATATACCTAGAGGGACTAGTCTTACCTGTGGAAGACTTAACATCTTGCTGCCCAGTAACAACCCCTCTGAGGATTCACCCTGCAGCGCTGGTCACCCTGATCAGAAACCACAGGTGGCGTCACGAACAATTACTATTATCCCCTGTAAATATTCCCCCTTGAATGAGCGCCCAGGGCAACGGACCGAGCTGCGCTACCCGTGACCTCTCCCCCATTGAAGTGAACGGGCTCGGTGCCGAGTACCCCATAAGCCCTGGTACGTGCGACTCAGATACTTAAGGCCCTGCGCATGAGGAAAGACATAGTGAATCAGAAAAACTATACATTTCTAATTGGAGATATTTGCTATTATTATTACACCTACTACATATTGGAATAAGATCTTGGACATGGAACTACCCCTTTAATTACCTGGTGATTAAGATTGCTGTGACTATCAGGCATGCCATGGTCACTTGGCCGACGCCGCCCTCCTTTGTGATAACTACATCACTGTCTATGGACATTGTATATACAGAGCCTGGTGTGGGCGGGGTTAGCTTTCTCAGCTCTGCTGCACTGCTAGATCGAAAAGCTTTGATTGTGAGAGCGGCTGCACCCAGTAATCTAACTGATTCATCGTTTGATTCAGGGTCTCTTTGCCTACATCAGGCTGCTCTCAGATGGGATATCAAAAACCTTGTGACAGATTCCTTTTAATACAAATTTTTCTACATACAGATGCATATTTTTTCTTTTGCTCTACCTGTTATGGAAGCAAATAAGTTGACCTGAATGCCTTAATTTTTTCTTATGCATAGTACGTCATAAGTATGTTTTGAACATGGTTTACCCCATTCATCAAAATAGAATTAAAAAAATCTTTGTCCATAACGACCAATCAGAGCATGCTTTTAATTTTTTTTTTTTTTTTTTTAACAGAGCTGCAATGAGATTGGCTGCAATGGACAAAACAAAAAGACGGGGTTAACAGCTTTGATAAACCTGTCTCACTGCTTTTTTGCTGTCATATATTCTAGTACAATTGAAAATAAACATAAAACTGACTACAAATGATTTTATTTTAAATTGTGAAGTCTCAAAACTGCAAACATACAATTAAATCCACTAACACACACTGTTAAAGCAATAAGAAAGTCAATAGTGAATGAGGAGAGGTGATTCTAGGTAGAATTGGCATCAGTTAAAATGGCTGACAATAGCGGCTGTCAGACAGCTATTTCCTGCGTAGCAGACAAACAAGAAGACTGCACACAGTTACTACAAATATAGAAGCACAGTTACATTTTCGTTTATGACTGGAGGTGCTCTGTTATGACTAGACCTCCAGACGGAGGTGAGTCTGATGTTTTGGCATTTGATGTAGGGACCAGTGCCGAGCCCCATATATACACAGAGTTTCCTTGCTGTCTAACAATCAGACAGGGAATTCCATTAATGACAATGAGGTGGCAGTGCTTTGTAAAGCATCAGAGAACTGGCAGTGCCCTATCCTCCCCTTGGCACTGCTGACTTACTGAGATTTGATACCGCGCCAACTTTCATCAAGGACATATCGCTTAGTGGATGGCCCCGACAACATATTCTGTAATGGCTCTTCGAGAAGTTTGATTTTCTTTTGTAAAGCATATTGCAAACCTCCTTAGTCATCCTCACACATAAGGGCCCGATTCATCATTGCATTTCCGCATGTTTTGTTTTTTTTGCCGAATATACCTCTGAATTAGTGACTTTTAGATTTTCGACAAATTCGTCAAACTATTTGCATCTTTTTTTTTTTTTTTTAAAGTCTTATTCTATTATTTTTCTGTGCCTATTCTAGATATTTTAGACCGGTTCATCAAATAAGAGCTAATAAAAAGTCACATAATGTAGCAAAATGCGCTGCAGTCTCCCCTGGAGTGATTTTAAGCCATTACTTTTGAAATAATTTCTCGCTATTTTGCAAAACATGCGACTTTTTGAGTTAAAGTCACAAAATGGGTGAAAAAAAATTTGATTTTGCACAAAATTCATGAAGCCAGTGCACCATTTTGAAGGAGCAAATACCACAAAGCAAAAAAAGAAAAGTGACTTAACCCCGACCCCAAAAAGGATAAATCAGGCTCAAAATTCTGATCTAATGAGGTATTTTCCATTAAGAGTATTTCTGTATATGCTCCCTTATTGTTATGTAGATACATTTTTCTTGTAATCATGAGACTCAAAGAACAAATGTAACTTTCTCTTATACAAGAATTTAGCATACTTTAATCACGATTTTACAGTACTCATATTCCCGAAAACTCAGTTTGTAAAATGTTCAAGTGTTAAACCCATTTTCACATATTCAACAATATAAAACACTAAAAGCACAATATAAAAGATTATGAATACACCTTCTTAGTAACAGTAATCCTACATACAATAGAACTGAAGCAGAAGTTATGATGCATTTCAAAAAGTTCACGGTAGACAGCCTGGTGTGCTTATTGGGGGAAGATCATAATTTTATACTATGCAAACTGTACATTTCTAAATATCTTTGTATAATCAAGATATAAATTAAGCACAGGATAAAATCTCAGCAGGCAAACAAAATCGTAAGAGCCCAGGCAACCACTGATAAAAACTTCTGTGACTTATATTATGTTTTTTTTTTAATTTAAATTTAATGCTTCCCCACAGATCTCCATCCTTCCTGGCCCAGCAATGACGTGTCAATGGGAGCATTGCAGACAATCAATGGTAACAGCAGTGTCAACAGTGATTGGATAAAGTGGTCACATGTAGTTTCAACACATCAGTACTGGAATAGAAAAGGATAAAGGCCAGAGAGGGACTGGGGAACTGTTGGCAAAGGAGAGGCAGGAAATTGGCAGCACAATAGCATTGCAGCGCTGGAGTCCTGGGTACAAATCCCACCAAGGACAACATCTGCAAGGAGTTTGTATGTTCTCCCAGTGTTTGCGTGGGTTTCCTCTGGGTTCTCCGGTTTCCTCCCACATTCCAAAGACATACTGATAGGGAATTTAGATTGTGAGCCCCATCGGGGACAGCGATGATAATATGTGAAAAACTATAAAGCACTGTGGAATATGTTGGCGCTATATAAAAATAAAGATTATTATAATGTAAATTTTTAATCTTTTGTAATTTCACAGCATTCTAGGTTTGTTTGTTTTTTTTTTTTTTTTTTTTTAACTCCTTTCTGGCATGCATTGGTCACGAGTGTGCGGCCTCTCCTAACAGCAAGGAGAGCAGCGAATTTACGGGATCTGTTGACCAATAGCCATTTTGTCCGTCCAACTTGCAAACTGAACAGGGGGATCATTTTAACGGGATCTTTTCCATGCGGAGACTGAAATGTGTGCCCATTCATGATTCCGACACTGGATGCCTTCCTTAACCCTCTCAATCTAAGGAGACATGCCTTGGGTTCTTACATTAATTACAAAAGTAGGGACGTCATCTATGCACTCATTTGCCCTTCTGATAAAGTGTATGTAGGGCAGACCTCACAAGAGTTGAGGAAAAGAAACCAAAAGCATGTCTCCACCATTCATTTGGCTGCAGCGGACTTGAAAAAGGGTAAGACCCTTAAGGTACTGCCACACTAAGCGAGATCGCTAAAGCGTCAGCGATTTTATGATGCAGCAGCGACATCGTTAGTGACATGTAGCGGCGATGTGGCCCCTGCTGCGATGTCGCTGATCGCTCATGAACGTTTTGGACCGTTTTTTGGTCGTTGGTGTCCCGCTGGAGAGCCTGAATCGCTGAGTGTGACACCCTTTATGAATGACTTTACCAGCGGCGCAGGTGGGACTAGGTTTTCCCAACGACCGCAGAGGTCGTTATACAGATCACTGATCTCTGATGAGATCATTGTGTTTGGAAGCTACTAGCGACCATATAGCGATCACACCAACGATCTCACCAGGTCGTGTCGTTGTCGTGATCGCTGGTGTGATCGCTAAGTGTGACAGTGCCTTTACTCCGGTGGCCGCACACTTTTTGTCGGTAAACAAGGGCAATGCATTAGGCACCAAGGTTGTGGGGCTACAGAAAATTATCTGGAATAATAAGGGGGGCAATAATCGCAGATTTCTACTACAGGCAGAATCCAGATAGATTTTTGATTTACAGTCCTTTTCTCGGACAGGATTAAATGAGGAACTTCTATTTTCCGGTTTTTGGGTTAATCTTCGGAATTCATTTTGTGTTGCCTTTTTTATATATACTTATTTATAAAAAAATATATACAGTACAGACCAAAAGTTTGGACACACCTTCTCATTCAAAGATTTTTCTGTATTTTCACGACTATGAAAATTGTAGAATCACACTGAAGGCATCAAAACTATGAATTAACACATGTGGAATTATACATTACACTTTACAAAAAAGTGTGAAACAACTGAAAATATGTCTTATATTCTAGGTTCTTCAAAAGTAGCCACCTTTTGCTTTGATTACTGCTTTGCACGCAGAAAAGGTGAACGGATGGATTCTACAAGCCTAGTTCCCACCGTGAAGCATGGAGGAGGTGGTGTGATGGTGTGGGGATGCTTTGCTGGTGACAGTGTTGGGGATTTATTCAAAATTGAAGCGGTGAGCGGTCCAGCTCACCCCAAACCATCTCGATTGGGTTCAGGTCTGGTGACTGTGGAGGCCAGGTCATCTGGCGTAGCACCCCAATACTCTCCTTCTTGGTCAAATAGCCCTTACACAGCCTGGTGGTATGTTTGGGGTCATTGTCCTGTTGAAAAATAAATGATAGTCCAACTAAACGCAAACCGGATGGAATAGCATGCTGTGGTAGCCATGCTGGTTAAGTATGCCTTCAATTTTGAATAAATCCCCAACAATGTCACCAGCAAAGCACCCCCACATCATCAGACCACCTCCTCCATGCTTCATGTTGGGAACCAGGCATATAGAGTCCATCCGTTCACCTTTTCTGCGTGCAAAGCAGTAATCAAAGCAAAAGGTGGCTACTTTGAAGACCCTAGAATATAAGACATATTTTCAGTTGTTTCACACTTTTTTGTTAAGTGTAATGTATAATTCCACATGTGTTAATTCATAGTTTTGATGCATTCAGTGTGATTCTACAATTTTGATAGTCATGAAAATACAGAAAAATCGTTGAATGAGAAGGTGTGTCCAAACTTTTGGTCTGTACTGTATATTTTTTCCCCTTTTTTTAGGTCATTGGGATTTGGTCAGTTCTCTTACCAGGAGATGGACTATGGACCCTGACATCTTCATTTTGTTTTTCTTCTCCTTTTGGAGTTTATGGATATATACATCCTTTCTTTTCAATACATATTCCTCATTTACCCTGAATTACTGAAGTCTGGAGATCCTATTTTTAAGGACTGCAACATTATTTGTCCATATTGTCGGATTCTGCTTTCCACATGTTGGGATCGCCTTGTTAAAAAGAATATGTTAAAAAGAATACATCACTTTTGTATACTATTTTTTATTTTCCCTCTTGTTGATTATGTTTCAATATATATACATAAGACCATTTTCAATGTAATTAAATTCATGTTAAATTAATTGTTCATTTTTCCCTCCTTGGTGGTCAGTTGTGCTTTGGTTGTTTTATGGGGGCGTTTACATGTCCCTTTCACACGTTTGCACTGGCATCTCCCCTTTGTGGATCTGTTCCTTGCTGTATGCACGCTGGTCATGCCGTTTTTGACGATTCCTGCCATTAGCACGATAGTTGAACGGTGTCTCTATTTGGACACTTTTCCTATTTGCGCCTGCGCCAGTACTTCTTACCTGCGCCTATTGCGCACGCGCACTCCACGCTACTCACGGCTACTTTGTGTTGCTGGTACAGACTGGTCTGCAATACTGCGCATGCGTGCCCCACGCTACTCCCGTCCTCTGATCTTGCGATATAGCGGTATCATGCATGTTAGCATCTGTGAGATGGCCCCTCTCCTGAATTAGGTCACGGCACCCACACACCAGTAATTGATTTAGGTGTTAAGTTTACTGTTTAAATATGTGTACTTTGGGGATTCAGACACACTTCCCCTGACGAAGCTGCTGCTAGCAGCGATACGCGTGGGGTTCTTCCCACACCCCTGTTCTCCATTCTTTGTGGACGTTCAGCCTATTTTGGCTTGTCCCCATTTTCTCCTTAAGCCGGCTTGGTAATTATAATCAGGGCCATGGACTTCTCATCCAGCTTTCATCCTTTCTGGATAGGGTGTATTTATATGGTATCCTTACTATACCTCTTCCCATAGCAGGCATGGGCTATTTGTCCAGACTTTGATTCTTTATTGCTTTCTATTATGTAGGGGTTTACTTTGTTCACTCCAGTCATAGCCAAACACTTCTACATATGTGTGTATAATAATTTTATTATGCTTTGACTTTATTGTGATTTCTTGAATAGGGTTTACACACATGGTTTTTACATACCGGTGTTATAACGTATAAGGAGGCCGTGGTATTACCACATATGAACCTTGATCCAGGGGTGTTGTGATTGTACATGTTTTTAAGATATACTGTGTGTCTTGTTTTTTCCAAATAAATAGTGATTTATATATTTAAAATTTATTCAGGTGTGTATACCATTCATTGTTTGGTCTTTTTCTCTTTTGATTCAGGAAATCTAATTTATTAACTATTTTGTGTGACATAACTCTCTGATTTAAGGGCATAAAAATTAAAAGTTTCAAAATTGCTAAATTTTCACCAAATTTCCAATTTTTTCACAAATAAACGCAAGTCATATCGAACAAATTTTACCAAGTACAATATGTCATGAGAAAATAATCTCAGAATCAGTGGGATCCGCTGAAGCGTTCCAGAATTATTGCCTCATAAAGTGACACTGGTCAGAATTAAAAAAAATTGGCCTGGTCATGAAAGTGCAAACAGGTTTTGGGGTGCGGTGGGGGGTTAATTAAGGGGCTGACTAAGAACTTTAAAATGTATGCAGGTATAGTGCATATGCAGCATACTTGCAACTTAGGTTGGGTATTTCTTGTCATTAGATTCATGCAGTCACAATAAGGCAGTATGAATCTAAGTCTGCCTGTACAATTGCAACCATGTATGCTTTACTTTTGAAATGCTGCACTTTTAAAAGGTCTGCCGAGGGCTACAGGCCGAGACCATGCCAGCTTCTCCCCGACCCACTCCAATTGACAGGTCTCTCCCTATGCATATATTTCCGCATTTCATAGTAAAACATACCTTAGTATGGATCCTTTTTAAGCCAATTAAAAGTCTATAATATTTGCTAGCATGTGCTAAGGGTTAAACATTTGTCACAGCAGAGTTGAACAAGGTGGGGTAAGTTATAAATTTTCTTACACAGAAAGAATGGCACAGGTCAAGCACTAAAGTCAATAAAAGCAGTTTCAAACTAACAGACTTGCCATAAATTCTGAGAATCTGTTAAATATTCATCAAGATACAGTAGTTTGCTCTAGTAGAGAAGATCTAAATGCTGTAATATTACAGGCCACCATGAAATATCCTGCCAGTAATGACATAACTGTACACTGACATACATACAGACACTTTAGTGAATGTGCAAGCACTGGGAAGAAAAATGTAGTATAAAAAAAAGACAAATGCATTAATTTCAATGCTTAATAATGGTTCAAAAAAATTCACAAAGCACCCAATGATTTTAACATCCCTCTAGCACACAACACACAAAGCCCCTATATTGCGGACTTGTAACCCATTTTACTATGGATTCTATATGATGATGTTTTATCACATGATCATTTATTATGCACTTACTGAGGATGTCCTGAATTTTATCTATGAATCTAAAGAAAATGCCTGTTGAATATTTACCATGATCTCCACCCATAATCTAGAAACACTAGATTCAGTGGCAGTTATTGGGCAGCATGGTGGCTCAGTGGTTAGAACTGCAGCCTTGCAGCGCTGGGATCCAGGGTTCAAATCCCACTAAGGACAACATCTGCAAGGAATTTGAGTTTCCTCCCACACTCCAAAGTCATACTAGTAGGAAATTTAGATTGTGAGCCCTAATGGGGACAGGGATGACAGCTGTGGAATTATAGGCGCAATCCAAGTGAGCTAAATAAAACATGGTAGATTACGTATCTAGGGTCCTCAATGGGTATCTTCCATCTTCTTTTGCGGACTGATAATGTGCGTTAAAAAAAAAAAAAATTCTATTCTGGTTTGATATCCCACCTAAACTTGCCTAATCAAGTCAATGAGTCACTGATTCAATGGACAGCACATGGATGGCATTGCACGGTCCCTTATTCACAAACCTGTCGCTGATGCATTTAGGATATGTGAAAAATGGATGACACACGGATAACGAAAATTAACACACAGAATGCAAACAGAAAAAAAAATGAAGCAGCACACAGATAAAAAAAGGCCAGATTTTTGGCACATGCAAAATAGCATGCACATGTGAATAAAGTTTCAACGTTTCTGAAAATGACACAAAAGCAACACCAACAAAAGTTAAATAAATATTGATAACACCTCAAAAAATTTCTGATGGATGCACATTCATATTTGAGAGCCTTAAATTTCTCTCTTGGTTTACGTAGCGACTACATTTAGTATTGCCATACTGTGAACATACTGTTAGAAACAAAAAATTGGTCCTGAAATACATGCCCCATCCGAGGTTTTCTTTAAACCGTGATCAATACAGAAATATAATACTTAGTATTTAAAATTATTACAGGGGTGGGCCACTACAACAAGGGACAGCACTTTATAAAAAAAAAAATAAAAAAAATTATCCCTTCCTAGTATGTTAAATTATTACAGGGGGAGTCCACTACAGCTACATTTTATGCCATGTGAGCCAAGTAGCCAATCAGCAGCTGAGAAGATAGAGCTCAGCAGCTAAATAGTGGCCACTGATTGGCTTCAGGGCTCAATGTTTTCTGTATTTTACAAGAAGTAATATTTAAACTATTTAAAAAGGGGCTGACCAGGTAGAGGAAAACCCCTTTAATACATTTACTATACCTCTATTGTTCTAAAACTACCACTATGTTGAGGGATGTTATTAAAACATTTTTGAACAATTATGTTAAATGTATAGCACGTGTATTTAATGTCTGATTTCATGTAGGTAACATCACTTAGCACAATCTTCTGTGACATCTGCTGACTGCAATGCTGGTGTAGCAAGAATATATACAAATTGGACTCTTCACAAAACCAAATAAAACATACGGTAATTAAATTTAGCATGGAGGTCTCCAATAATTCCGCAAGGTTACATCAACAATGCTCTGTGTCTGTTATAGTGTTATATCCAACGTGTATTTTATGTAATGCTCTCTCGACCACCCGAGCGTACAGTAAGTCTGACATATCATCACATAAAGCAGGCTGTGATGGGATTAGCAACGTCTTAATAATCTGATGAGCACTAGACAAAGATTTATACCTCCAGATGCTAATTAAACCGCTTAGTACTTCTCCATAAATAGATAAGCTTAATGCAGAAAAGAATGTTTATGTTTCCGAGTAAAACAAGATTCACTAGACCAGAAAGGTTTTCTCGATTATTCACGAAACAAAAGAGGAGACTCAACACCTTGCGGAAATTTCAGGAAAATTAAATTAATAGATAAGGCACGGTAAATCTGGAGACTTGTTTTTGCTGAAAACTGAAAATATGGCAATGCCGCCATCTCCAGAAAGATAATTAATACTTATTATCCAATTAACTATGAATCATATGGCAATAAAATGTGTAGTGCTGCACAGTATGACAGCAGTGGTAAGGCAGCGCTTGGTTTAAAAGGTGAAAACCGTTTCTAAATTCACATATACATATCAGTGTTGACAGAAATCATAATTGGCTGCCAGGATAGGAATGCTTTCCTCATTAAAATACACAAAACATTATGGCCAATACTTGTGAATCCTAATTATATAAAAACCTAGATATATATACAAACCACGTTTAATACACAAGGGTGTCAGTTTTTTAAATTGTATTTTATAATAGTTTACTTTTTTTTATGTAAAATATTTGTTAAAATCTAAGGGGTAAGGTTCCTCCTTATGGAGAGTGACATACCAGCTCTGGCTTGTCAAGGTAAGGAGGCTTATTCGCCGTGCAATGCTCCTCTGGGAAATTTAATATGAAAATTGCTTCTTCAGAGAGGAAGAGGACTTGAACTCTATAGCGCCACCTGTTGTAAGTAGCGATCCTACAAGTCACAATGAACCCTTTAATAAGTCTTCCAATGTGACTTAGGATAAAAGCCAAATCAGAATCTCAATTTGCAGACATGGCGTTTCAGGATATTGGCTGACGAGGGCCAATAGCACAAAACACCGTATCTCCTGACCTGAGCGTTACAGCAGCACAGAAATACATCACGCTGTCAAGCTCAGGTCAGGACAGTCCGTGCAGTGCGATGCGATCCTTGCACGAGAAATACGACAGTCCGTCTGCGCCCTTAGGCCGGAGTCACACTGGCGACAAAAACGGACTACTGCAATGCGATGAAATATCGCATTGCAGTCGGACCAATGTTAATCTATGGAGCAGCTCCCAGCATCCGATTTTTTTTTCGGCAGTTTTCCTCGGACCGAGACAATCGCAGCATGCTGCGATTGTCACAGATTATCGGTCGACAATCGCCAATGCAAGTCTATGGGTGCGATGAAAAATCGGATTACAAACGGACCACACGTGTGACTTGCGATAAAATCGCACTGGTGTCCTTTAGAAAAGCCGGCAATTCATCCCCAGCTATACTGTAAAATCACACTGACAGCTTTAATAAAGAATAGAAAGAATACATACATACACATACATACACATGTCATTGTGACATATATATTTATAGTTCATACACTTCTACATAGTATAATAGCCGATAATTCAATTGCCGGCTTTTGTGAAATTACAGAACCCAACATGAAATGACACATGGTTTACATACAGTTAACCATGTCATTTCATGTAGTTTGATATATGGTTTTCACTAACAATTACATGAATGTATGTGTGCAAACTTTCATACATGTAGGGGTTAATTAAATGTGTAAATTCGTTGAAAAAAAATGCGAGGGCTCCTGCTGGGGGGACTTTAATGAGCGGTAGCACGTGACCGCTGCAGGACTGAAGCGCTGCGGAGAGCGCCAGGAGAAGAGGGACGCGCGGCGGAGGGGTGAGTATAGTTATATTTACCTGTCCGTCGGTCCACCGCTGCGCACTAATCCCTTGGTCCGACTCCTCTGTGTGTAAATGATCAGGCAGAGGGCGCGATGACGTCGTTAGTGCGCGCCCCGCCCCCTGCCAGATCATTTACACACAGAGGAGTCGGACCGAGGGATCAGGCGCTGCTGTGGACCGACGGACAGGTAAATATCTCAGGTGCCGGGGTCCTGAGCGAGCGGTGACACCCCCGCCTGCTCAGGACACCGGCACCTGGCCCCCAGCGACGAGAGGTGAGTATGTCATTTTTTTGCAGCAGCAGCAGCAGCATATGAGGCCTAATACTATGGGGCATAATTGTGCAGAATATGGGGCATAATATGGAGCATATGGGGGCATAATATGGAGCATATGGGGGCATAATATGGAGCATATGGGGGCAAAAGCTGTGGAACATATGGGGCATAATCTGGAGCATATGGGGGCATAATATGGAGCATATGGGGGCATAAGCTGTGGAACATATGAGGCAAAATCTGGAGCATATGGGGGCATAATATGGAGCATATGGGGGCAAAAGCTGTGTAACATATGGGGCATAATCTGGAGCATATGGGGGCATAAGCTGTGGAACATATGGGGCATAATCTGGAGCATATGGGGGCATAATATGGAGCATATGGGGCAAAAGCTGTGGAACATATGGGGCATAATCTGGAGCATATGGGGGCATAATATGGAGCATATGGGGGCATAAGCTGTGGAACATATGGGGCATAATCTGGAGCATATGGGGGCATAAGCTGTGGAACATATGGGGCATAATCTGGAGCATATGGGGGCATAATATGGAGCATATGGGGGCATAATCTGTGGATCATACGGGGGCATAATCTGTGGATCATACGGGGGCATAATCTGTGGAATATATGGGGGCATAATCTGGAGCATATGGGGGCATAATCTGTGGAGCATATTAGGCATAATCTGTGGAGCATATGGGGGCATAATCTGTGGAGCATCATATGGGGGCATAATCATTTTTCACCCTAGGCTTATACACGAGTCAATAAGTTTTCCCAGTTTTTTGTGGCAAAATTAGGGGGGTCGGCTTATACGTGGGTCGGCTTATACATGAGTATATACGGTAATTACTTGGATGAACCAACCGAGGCAAACAACTATATTTATGTTACATACTAGTTGGCTTATTTTGTGCCAAAGTTATACCAAATTTATTCGAGCACTGTGTCACAAGCTGGACCACACCCCTTTAGATAAGCCACACAAAACACTGAAAGTGTCTAAACACATAAAAATATGGTGTAAGGAATGAAAGTCAATTGCCGGCGTAAATTGTGCCTGAATTCTGGCACATTCAGATGTATAAATCTCCTCCATAGTGTATTTACGAGATCCTTACTAAGCGACCATAATCTTTTTAATGGATTCTTTATGATCTGTTTTTTATCCGTTAGTAACCTACAATGAGCCTGCCAGGTAAAGTACCCACATACACTTTAGATAGCTGCCAACGATGGTTTGGCCGGCAGCTATCACACTCAAGTCTCCCATACAGCTCAACACTCTTATGTTCTATATGTAAGAGCCCATCAGACATCTTTTAGAGAGCAAAAGGAATGACAGTCCAAAACTGGACATGATGGCGCCTTATATCCCCCGACAGTCATCTGCTAGGGTCCCCTTACACATTATATTGTAGGCCAAACCCAATATCGGTGAACGTTAGTCTAATGTGTATGGGGGCCATTACGGAATTAGAAGGTAGATTTCTGACTTTCATGTCCACTAGAAATTTTAGGTAAAATAAGTTTACTGAGCAGTACCCTAATTAAGCTGAGATCTAAGGAAGCCAGGAATATACAGCATTTATTTTTAGCCATTACCGTACACATACACATGTGAAATTAGAATATATATTTATTTGCTTCATACTACATATATTTAATAACGAAATTACCATATATACCCATGTATAAGCCGAGATTTTCAGCCCATTTTTTAGGGCTCAAAGTCCCCCTCTCGGCTTACACGCGGGTCATATACGGGGGTCGGTGGGGGAGGGGGAGCAGGGGTGTCGGATCATACTCACCCCTCCGCCGGCGCGGTCTCTGCAGCCCCCCTGCTTCTCCCACGATCTCCGGCTCCTTCCTGCAGCGGTCACATGGCACCGCTCATTAAAGTCATGAATATGCACATATTCATGACTTTAATGAGCGGTAGCACGTGACCGCTGCAGGACTGAAGCGCTGCGGAGACCGCCGGGAGAAGAGAGAGGCTGCAGGGACGCGCGGCGGAGGGGTGAGTAGAGCGATATTTACCTGTCCCTCGCTGCACGCTGCGTCCTCGTCCGACTCCTCTTGCTGTGAATGATCAGGCAGAGGGCGCGATGACATCGTTAGTGCGCGCTCCACCCCCTGCCTGATCATTCACAGCCAGAGGAGTCGGACGAGGGAGCAGCGGTGCAGAGAGGACAGATAAATATCTCAGGTGCCGGGGTCCTGAGCGAGCGGTGACACCGGCACCTGTCCCCCATAGCGCGCCGGTGTCACCGCCTGCTCAGGACACCGGCACCTGGCCCCCAGCGACGAGAGGTGAGTATGTCATTTTTTTTTGCAGCAGCAGCATATGAGGCCTATACTATGGGGCATAATTGTGCAGCATATGGGGGCATAAGCTGTGGAACATATGGGGCATAATCTGGAGCATATGGGGGCATAAGCTGTGGAACATATGGGGGCATAAGCTGTGGAACATATGGGGGCATAATATGGAGCATATGGGGGCATAAGCTGTGGAACATATGGGGCATAATCTGGAGCATATGGGGGCATAAGCTGTGGAACATATGGGGGCATAATCTGGAGCATATGGGGGCATAATCTGTGGATCATACGGGGCATAATCTGTGGAATATATGGGGGCATAATCTCTGCAGCAGCAGCATATGAGGCCTATACTATGGAGCATAATTGTGCAGCATATGGGGGCATAATCTGGAGCATATGGGGGCATAAGCTGTGGAACATATGGGGCATAATCTGGAGCATATGGGGGCATAAGCTGTGGAACATATCAGGGCATAATATGGAGCATAAGCTGTGGAACATATGGGGGCATAATATGGAGCATATGGGGGCATAAGCTGTGGAACATATTGGGCATAATCTGGAGCATATGGAGGCATAATCTGTGGAGCCTATTGGGCATAATCTGTGCAGCATATGGGGGCATCATCTGTGGAGCATCATATGGGGGCATAATCATTTTTCACCCTAGGCTTATACGCGAGTCAATAAGTTTTCCCAGTTTTTTGTGGCAAAATTAGGCGGGTCGGCTTATACATGAGTATATACGGTATATATTTAATAAGGAAATTAAAATGCAAGTAAGCACCAGACAAGTTAACCCAATTCGCTGCTGTTTCTTTGCACAGATGTTATATCATAACTAAGAAGGTTGCACAACAAACCACTTTCTATCCTCAGCTTACCTATGAAGTCATTCCACATTTTCATCAGATGTTTATAAGATAAACACTTTACCTTACGTTATCACTCTTTTTAATACAAAGATTATGAGACTTTATTATTTACCTTGGTCTGCTCCTATTATCACTAAACACAGTAAGGATATGCTCCCACGATGAGTTTTTGTGTTTTTTTATGCCTATTTTCAAAAAATGCAAGTAACCTATTTTTTACTTAATGGGTGCAGAAATGGTGACGAAAATCTGCAACATCAAAAACTCACCAAAGCTCATCATGGAAAACAAGTCTAAAGCATTCTTAACATTATGTGTAAAACTAGAGAATTCTTCCAGCCAAGATATTTAAGTGCTTTTAGGTTCTAGTCATACTTATGCCATTGTTTCTGTTTATATCGTTAGCCATGAAATGTGCTGGAGCCATCGTTCAACAGATTCAAAAGGTGACCAATGGACCTGACTTATGGGATCCTCCAGGATTCTGCAGTGTTATCACCGGATACACAGAGTTGCATGCTGCTTTAGTATTGTCATTGAAAGAATTTCTGATTTCAAAACTTTAGCTCAGAAATGAAAATCTGCAGAGCAAAACTGATTAATTTTTTGGTACTTTAGTATCCTCATCCAGTTTTTCAAAACGAAATCTTAGGCCACATTCACATGGCAATATTCTGTATCACTAAGCCTAAATCAGGTGTGAATTCAGCACTGAAGTCTAATGGAAAAATATGCACCATCTCAGCATTTTGGACCCGCTCCTGGTTTTAGCTCCCGAATACTAATCTAAAATACTGACCAAGATGCTTGTGTGAAAGTGGCATTAATGTAATCTATAGCTAGGAAGAAGAAGTGTATGGGTTTAACACTGCAGCATAGGGGTAGTCTTAGGTCAGAAGTGGCTTGAATGCAAACAGACCTCAGGAGACCTTTTTAGTCTAAATACGACTGTACTGAGCTTTTAACTAATTACATTTGCACAAGAATCAGCCACTATTGGATTTCTCAATCATACTGAAAATGTACAGGATTTAGAACCATTTTTGGAGGTTAAAACATATTGTTTAATGTATGCTAAAAAGATCAAACAAACCAAGAAAACAATGTTAATTTATTGTAACTAAGCATTGTGTAAATCCAGAGAGGTACAGTGAGCTCCTCACCACAGCAAGCCACTAATTACATATAATACAGATCTAAACACAAAGATCAATATGTTCTATAATTAAATGAAAACTCCAGCACTGAATCAAACATCCTTTGCTTGTTTCCAACTTTGTCTACTTTTACAGCCCTCTGAAATGTAACAACTTTATGCCCCTCTTTTGGCCTACATACTGGCTGCCATCTTTTGCTAGAGAAATTTTGGGGAAATAAGTAGTTATGAATTGAAAAGTGCTGCAGAATATGCTGGCACTATAGAAACAAAAATTATTATTATTGCGGTCTTCTGGGATTTGGCAATTGACAACCATGGTTACTCTCACTACGGCAGTTCGGTCGGGGTCACACTGGCGTCAAAATCAGACGAGTGCAATGCGATAAAATATCGCATTGCACTCGGACCAATGTTAATCTATGGAGCAGCTCCCAGCATCCGATTTTTTCTTGGCCGTTTTCCTCGGACCGAGACAATCGCAGCATGCTGCGATTGTCACCAATTATCGGTCGAGAATCGCCAATGCAAGTCTATGGGTGCGATGAAAAATCGGATTACAAACGGACCGCACGAGTGACTTGGAATAAAATCGCACCGATGTCCTTTAGAAAAGCCGCAATTCATCCCCGGCTATACTGTAAAATCACACTGACAGGTTTAAAAAGGAATAGAAAGAATACATATACACACATAGAATACATACATATATATATATATATATATATATATATACACACACACACACACACACACGTCATTGTGACATATACAGTACAGACCAAAAGTTTGGACACACCTCATTCAAAGATTTTTCTGTATTTTCATGACTGTGAAAATTGTAGAATCACACTGAAGGCATCAAAACTATGAATTAACACATGTGGAATTACACATTACACTTTACAAAAAAGTGTGAAACAACTGAAAATATGTCTTATATTCTAGGTTCTTCAAAGTAGCCACCTTTTGCTTTGATTACTGCTTTACACGCAGAAAAGGTGAACGGATGGACTCTACATGCCTGGTTCCCACCGTGAAGCATGGAGGAGGTGGTGTGATGTGTGGGGGTGCTTTGCTGGTGACACTGTTGGGGATTTATTCAAAATTGAAGCGGTGAGCGGTCCAGCTCACCCCAAACCATCTCGATTGGGTTCAGGTCTGGTGACTGTGGAGGCCAGGTCATCTGGTGTAGCACCCCAACACTCTCCTTCTTGGTCAAATAGCCCTTACACAGTCTGGAGGTGTGTTTGGGGTCATTGTCCTGTTGAAAAATAAATGATGGTCCAACTAAACGCAAACCGGATGGAATAGCATGCTGCTGCAAGATGCTGTAGTAACCATTCTGGTTCACTATGCCTTCAATTTTTTGTAAAGTGTAATGTATAATTACACATGTGTTAATTCATAGTTTTGATGCCTTCAGTGTGATTCTACAATTTTCATAGCATGAAAATACAGAAAAATCTTTGAATGAGAAGGTGTGTCCAAAGTTTTGGTCTGTACTGTGTATATATACAGGTCCTTCTCAAAAAATTAGCATATAGTGCTAAATTTCATTATTTTCCATAATGTAATGATTAAAATTAAACTTTCATATATTTTAGATTCATTACACACCAACTGAAATTTTTCAGGTCTTTTATTGTTTTAATACTGATGATTTTGGCATACAGCTCATGAAAACCCAAAAATCCTGTCTCAAAAAATTAGCATATCAAGAAAAGGTTCTCTAAACGACCTATTACCCTAATCTTCTGAATCAACTAATTAACTCTAAACACATGCAAAAGATTCCTGAGGCTTTTAAAAACTCCCTGCCAGGTTCATTACTCAAAACCCCCATCATGGGTAAGACTGCCGACCTGACTGATGTCTAGAAGGCCATCATTGACACCCTCAAGCAAGAGGGTAAGACCAGAAAGAAATTTCTGAACAATTAGGCTGTTCCCAGAGTGCTGTATCAAGGCACCTCAATGGGAAGTCTGTTGGAAGGAAACAATGTGGCAGAAAACGCTGTACAACGAGAAGAGGTGACCGGACCTTGAGGAAGATTGTGGAGAAGGACCGATTCCAGACCTTGGGGGACCTGCGGAAGCAGTGGACTGAGTCTGGAGTAGAAACATCCAGAGCCACCGTGCACAGGCGTGTGCAGGAAATGGGCTACAGGTGCCGCATTCCCCAGGTAAAGCCACTTTTGAACCAGAAACAGAGAAGCAGCACTGGGCTACAGAGAAGCAGCACTGGACTGTTGCTAAGTGGTCCCAAGTACGTTTTTCTGATGAAAGCAAATTTTGCATGTCATTCGGAAATCAAGGTGCCAGAGTCTGGAGGAAGACTGGGGAGAAGGAAATGCCAAAATGCCTGAAGTCCAGTGTCAAGTACCCACAGTCAGTGATGGTGTGGGTGCCATGTCAGCTGCTGGTGTTGGTCCACTGTGTTTCATCAAGGGCAGGGTCAATGCAGCTAGCTATCAGGAGATTTTGGAGCACTTCATGCTTCCATCGGCTGAAATGCTTTATGGAGATGAAGATTTCATTTTTCAGCACGACCTGGCACCTGCTCACAGTGCCAAAACCACTGGTAAATGGTTTACTGACCATGGTATTACTGTGCTCAATTGGCCTGCCAACTCTCCTGACCTGAACCCCATAGAGAATCTGTGGGATATTGTGAAGAGAAAGTTGAGAGACGCAAGACCCAACACTCTGGATGAGCTTAAGGCCGCTATCGAAGCATCCTGGGCCTCCATAACACCTCAGCAGTGCCACAGGCTGATTGCCTCCATGCCACGCCGCATTGAAGCAGTCATTTCTGCAAAAGGATTCCTGACCAAGTATTGAGTGCATAACTGAACATTATTATTTGATGTTTTTTTTTTTATTTTGTTTTAAACACTTTTATTTTATTGGACGGATGAAATATGCTAATTTTTTGAGACAGGATTTTTGGGTTTTCATGAGCTGTATGCCAAAATCATCAGTATTAAAACAATAAAAGACCTGAAAAATTTCAGTTGGTGTGTAATGAATCTAAAATATATGAAAGCTTAATTTTAATTATTACATTATGGAAAATAATGAAATTTAGCACTATATGCTAATTTTTTGAGAAGGACCTGTATATATATATATATATATATATATATATATATATATATATATATATATATATATATATATATATATATATATATATATAGTGCATACACTTCTACATAGTATAATAGCCGCTAATTCAATTGCCGGCCTTTGTAAAATTACAGAACCCGACATGAAATGACACATGGTTTACATACAATTAACCATGCCATTTCATGTAGTTTGATATATGGTTTTCACTAAAATTACATGAGTGTATGTGTGCATACTGTCCCAAACAGTGTCACCAGCAAAGCACCCCCACACCATCACACCAGCTCATCCATGCTTCACGGTGGGAACTAGGCATGTAGAGTCCAGCCGTTCACCTTTTCTGCGTGCAAAGCAGTAATCAAAGCAAAAGGTGGCTACTTTGAAGAACCTAGAATATAAGACATATTTTCAGTTGTTTCACACTTTTTTGTAAAGTGTAATGTATAATTCCACATGTGTTACTTCATAGTTTTGATGCCTTCAGTGTGATTCTACTATTTTCATAGTCATGAAAACACAGAAAACTCTTTGAATGAGGTGTGTCCAAACTTTTGGTCTATACTGTATATATGTGTATATATCTATTCTTTCTTTTGTGATTTAAAAACTAATATTTGGATCTATTATGTCGGTTTTGCAAGCCACCAACAAAATCTCGCCAGACGGATGTCAAACGGATGTGAAACGTACGCTCAGATGAGATAAAAATCGCATCCTCGCATTCAAATCGGTTGACAGACGGATCAATGTTCAGGAAACATTTGTGCAATTATCGGCCGTCAAAAACGGTCCGATTTTTTTTAGACGTTGTGTGTGACTCCAGCCTTCAGTGTAGGTCTTTTGTTCAACACATGTTGCTTGGCACCTACCTAAACACACTGAAGGATGAACCAGCAAAAGACAAAGTCTGAAGCCCAATGAATTATTACAAACGCTATCTGTGCATTTACTTGAGTTTCTCTGTTGACAAAATGCTACAAAATGTGTTTGTCTACACAATTATATGTCACTCTGAGGATAACAGCAAGAACGCAAAAACAGACAACTGCGGTAAGGCTAGCATTACTATGCAGATATATCCAGCTACAGTCTTGCTAGATTCATAGAGCCCATTCCTAGCGTAAAAACAAGAAACTCTGCAATTTACTTTTTATTAAAATTCCCCTTTCCTCAATATTTTTTAATGATCTGGTTTACTTCTCGTTGCCTAGGTTACTAGTCAACCCTGCAGTCTATCAGGGATGGATGGTCCCCTATGCCAAAGAGCAGTGCCTGCAAGTTCTTTCAAAAAGAACTTGTAAGCGCTGCTCTGAAGCAAAGCAGAACAGCGCTTACAAGGATGCAGCGAAGTAGTGCACTCCTGAAGATTGATGAGAAGAAAATCAATTTAATGCGTAACTTTACCATAAAGTTTAAGGACGGTAGCATAAATAAAGGAAGAACTGCTAGTTTTTAATTTTCTCTCAAAAGAATAACAAAATGTAATTAATAATTTATATGTACTCCAATATGATTCTTGTGGGAAAAATTGATTTGTCATACCTATATATGGCTATTTGATAAAAAACGAAAAAGTTGTATCTGTTATAGAACATTATAGCAAAATATTTTGTCCTCTAAATGTGCTAATACTCTGCAAAAGTAGCTATATATACATATATATATATATATATATATATATATATATATATATACAGTGCCTACAAGTAGTATTCAACCCCCTGCAGATTTAGCTGGTTTGATAAGATGCAAATAAGTTAGAGCCTTCAAACTGCAAACGAGAGTAGGATTTATTACCAGAAGCATAAATCTTACAAAACAAAAAGTTATGTTGCTCAGTTGAATTTTAATAAATTTTAAACATAAAAGTGTGGGTCAATTATTATACAACCCCTATGTTTAATATTTCGTGGAATAACCCTTGTTTGCAATTACAGCTAATAATCGTCTTTTATAAGACCTGATCAGGCCGGCACAGGTCTGTGGAGTTATCTTGGCCCACTCCTCCATGCAGATCTTCTCCAAGTTATCTAGGTTCTTTGGGTGTCTCATGTGGACTTTAATCTTGAGCTCCTTCCACAAGTTTTCAATTGGGTTAAGGTCAGGAGACTGACTAGGCCACTCCAACACCTTGACTTTTTCCCTCTTGAACCAGGCCTTGGTTTTCTTGGCTGTGTGCTTTGGGTCGTTGTCTTGTTGGAAGATGAAATTACAACCCATCTTAAGATCCTTGATGGAGGAGCGGAGGTTCTTGGCCAAAATCTCCAGGTAGGCCGTGCTATCCATCCTCCCATGGATGCGGACCAGATGGCCAGGCCCCTTGGCTGAGAAACAGCCCCACAGCATGATGCTGCCACCACCATGCTTGACTGTAGGGATGGTATTCTTGGGGTCGTATGCAGTGCCATCCAGTCTCCAAACGTCACGTGTGTGGTTGGCACCAAAGATCTCGATCTTGGTCTCATCAGACCATAGAACCTTGAACCAGTCTGTCTCAGAGTCCTCCAAGTGATCATGAGCAAACTGTAGACGAGCCTTGACATGACGCTTTGAAAGTAAAGGTACCTTACGGGCTCGTCTGGAACGGAGACCATTGCGGTGGAGTATGTTACTTATGGTATTGACTGAAACCAATGTCCCCACTGCCATGAGATCTTCCCGGAGCTCCTTTCTTGTTGTCCTTGGGTTAGCCTTGACTCTTCGGACAAGCCTGGCCTCGGCACGGGAGGAAACTTTCAAAGGCTGTCCAGGCCGTGGAAGGCTAACAGTAGTTCCATAAGCCTTCCACTTACGGATGATGCTCCCAACAGTGGAGACAGGTAGGGCCAACTCCTTGGAAAGGGTTTTGTACCCCTTGCCAGCCTTGTGACCCTCCACGATCTTGTCTCTGATGGCCTTGGAATGCTCCTTTGTCTTTCCCATGTTGACCATGTATGAGTGCTGTTCACAAGTTTGGGGAGGGTCTTAAATAGTCAGAAAAGGCTGGCAAAAGAGATCATTAATCCACACATGTGAAGCTCATTATTCTTGGTGCCTGAAATACTTCTTAATACTTTAGGGGGACCAAACAGAATTCTTGTGGTTTGAGGGGGTGAATAATAAATGACACTCTGAATTAACTTTTAATGTTTAAAAAAAAAAAAAAAAAAAATTAAAACAAAAATTTTTGCAGCAGTGCATTTCCCACTTCCAGGCTGATCTACAGTACAAATTTCACAATGCCAAGTTAATTCCACATGTGTCAACCAGCTAAATCTGCAGGGGGTTGAATACTACTTGTAGGCACTGTATATATATTTGGAACCACATAAATGTACTGCAAATGTAGTGATGAGCAAAGGTGCTCTGATAACGTGTTATCCAAGCATGCTCGTATGGTAACAGAGTGACTTCAGCATGCTCCTCAAAAAATATGTTCATGCCCTCGCGGCTGTTCGACAGCTGAAACACATGTGGTGATTGTTTGTTTGTTAAGCAATCCCTGCATGTGTTGTTGCTGTCGAACAGCCACGAGACATGCAGATGCGGGGACTTGAACATATTATTTGAGCACGCCGAAGTCACTCGGTTACCACCTGAGCATGCTCGGATATACGTTGGCTCATCATGAGTACTTATCTATAGTATTAAAACAGATAATCTAGGCCACAGGTGAATGGTGTAAATTTGGCGTGCATGAAACATTTGCAGAAAGGACGAGCATTTTTTTCTTCAATATTTAAAAAAAAAATACTGTAATATTTAAAATTAGTAAGTTATTGCTATTCCAAAATTGCACTGAAATATACAACAATGATATTCAGAAACGGATGGTTTTCAACTAATTACACAGCTCTGCCCCCACTTTATGACTGATGCATATGAGCATCTAACATGTATGTAGAAGACGGGTTCCTAGCTCTTTATTATCACTGCCAAGACCTAAAGTGTCAATGTTTCCTCTAGCACAGCTAAGACAATCTATGAACAATGCAGCCAATCAGAGGCTGGCCTATTGGGGGTAACCTCTGTAGCAGTGCCCTAAGGTTTTCTCTGTGACCCATTCACCTCACCATAGGTAGATGTGGAATTTTAGCTGCCTCACTGTCATTTCAAACCAATTAACATGTCACTTAATTATAAACGCCATTGACTTTTTTTTTTTACTTTCAAGTTGAAGCAAAGCAGACAGATATAAAGAAGTGGTCCCTAGGGGACATTTCTAAAAAGGAAACCCTATTTGTAAGAGGTGACAGGGAAATTCCAGCCTCCGCCCTTGCAGAGTATTACTTACTGTAATTTATCCTACTTTTGTAAGAGATCCTTTTATTGCTTTTTATTTAAGGAAGGCTCAGAAGTTGTTTTTAAATATTGTCCTACGGACCTTGCCAACATGGTGACATAAGGATATAATGTGACAATTACATGAAAAATTAACAGTTTGAAAAAGTACACTGGCAAGAAAAAAATAAAAGCGCCTGAGAACTTGCAGTAAGCAAGGCTTACAAAATATAAAAACGGAAAGTCAATCCATTGTGGGCTAATACAAGGTTGTCTGCACTAAAGGGTATGCCACACTAAGCGAGATCGCTAACGAGATCGCTAACGACATCGCTACTACGTCACTATTTAGCGATCTCGTTAGCGACGTCGTTTGTGTGTGACATGTAGCAGCGATATGGCCCCTGCTGTGATGTCGCTGATCGTTCACGAACGTTCTGGACCGTTTTTTGATCATTGGCGTCCCGCTGTTGAGCCTGAATCGCTGAGTTTAACACCTTTAGCGAACGACGAGCGACCTCGTTGGTGACGCATATGACAGCGGCGCAGGCGGGACTAGGTTTTTTTTAGCGTCACAGAGTGGATCGCAGTAGCTGCAGAAGCAGGCTAACAGGATGCAGGAAGCAGGAGCGATGCTGGAAATTCCTATGAATCAGAAGCGCTCGAGAACAATGAAAGGGAGCGCTATACGTCGTCTTTCATGACGCGGTCAAAACATAAATTATAACACATACATAATTATAAAACATATACAGTGACCACCAATCTGTGCTGAGGGGCGTGGAAAAGGTTGCGCTCAGTACATGCTAATGACAGATCCTAACAACCGCCAAAGTCGTTAAACAGATCGCTGACCGCTGATGTGTCGTTTATGAGATCGTCCTGTTTGGCAGCTACTAGCGACCTTAAAGCGATCACACCAACGATCTCGTTAGCTTGCGTCGTTATCGTGATCGCTAGTGTGATCGCTTAGTGTGGCAGTACCTTTAGAAAGGAAACTGGTCTAGTTGCCCTCAGACATCACAAACAGTTGGAGACTGGTTGCTATAAATGTCCAAAGAAGTATGCCGTGACCTCTTTAGTGTCCATTATGTTAGCTATCCAGCCACAGTTTTGTATTTCTTCCCTAAAGATATGGGATGGTGTATGAGACATGGAAAAGTAGAGTGGTCTGAGCTCAGAAACTCAACTAGGTTTCTGTATGTGACATTACTGTATATATCAATGGTATGATTTTGACATTTGTAATATAAGAATTTACTTTATATATACAGTCCTGTCCAGTACTTCTGCAACAACACCTATGGCAGCTCTCACATGAGCTTCAGTACGGAGACTTCCTTTCTCCACACAACACATCCAGAGGAAAAAAAAAATGGCTGGACATTTAATGCTCTCCAGCCACACCCTGGAGGTGGAGATATGGTGGGTAGACGTCCCGCCCATCTCTGACCTACCAACATGAAAGCCATGCCCATATAGCAACTGGATTGCTCTCAGCACCTATCATGCTGGAGAAAACACTTATGCTTTCATATCACACAGGAAAGCAATCTTTGTGACACATATCTCCCTTCATGTACAACACCAGTGACCCTGTCACAATATACACACGCACACTGAATTAGTAGAGGGGCTAATATAGTTAAAGAAACACTCCCATTAAACTTTTTATTGAATACACCTACAGTTATGCTCAAAAGTTTACATACCTCAGCAAAATTTTTGCTTTCTTGGCCTTTTTTCAGAGAATATGAATGATAACACCAAAACTTTTTTCTCCACTCATGGTTAGTGGTTGGGTGAAGGCATTTATTGTCAAACTACTGTGTTTTCTCTTTTTAAATCCTAATCACAACCCAAAACATTCAAATGACCCTGATCAAAAGTTCACATGCCCCATTTCTTAATATCGTGTATTGCCCCCTCAACATCAACAAGAGATTGAAGTCTTTTGTGGTAGTTGTGGATGAGGTTCCTTATTTTCTCAGATGGCAAAGCTGCCCCCTCTTCTTGGCAAAAAGCCTCCAGTACCTGTAAATTCCTGGGCTATGTAGCATGAACTGTGTGCTTGAGATCTCCCCAGAGTGGCTCAATGATATTCAGGTCAGGAGACTGAGATGGCCACTCAAGAACCTTCACTTTGTTCTGCTGTAGCCAATGACAGGTCGACTTGGCCTTGTGTTGTGGATCGGTGTAATGTTGGAACATCCAAGTACGTCCCATGCGCAGCTTCTGGGCTGATGATTGCAAATTTGCCTCCAGTATTTGCTGATAATGTGCTGCATTCATCTTTCTTTCAACTTTGACCAAGTTTCCTGTGCCATTGTAGCTCACACATCCCCAAAACAACAACGATCCACCTCCGTGCTTTACAGTAGGAACGGTATTCCTTTCATCATAGGTCTTGTGGACCGCTCTCCAAATGTAACGTTTATGGTTGTGACCAAAAAGTTCAATTTTGGTCTCATCACTCCTAATTACCTTGTTCCAGAAGTTTTGTGGCTTGTCTCTGTTTTGCATATTGTAGGCAAGATACTTTGTGGCATTTGCGCAGTAATGGCTTTCTTCTGGTTACTTGACCATGCAGCCCATTTTTCATCAAGTGCTTCCTTATTGTGCATCTTGAAACAGCCACACTGATAGTTTTCAGAGAGTCCACTATTTCAGCTGATGTTATTTGTGGGTTTTTCTTTGCATCCCGAACAATTTTTCTGGCAGTTGTGGACGAAATTTTTGTTGGTCTACCTGACCGTGTTTTTGTTTTTACAGAGCCCCTGATTTTCCATTTGTTAATCACAGTTTGAACACTGCTGTCTGGCATTATAAATTCCTTGGATATCTTTTTGTATACCTTTCCTGTTTTAAACAGTTAAACTACCTTTTCCCGTGGATCTGTTGACAATTCTTTTGCTTTTCCCATGACTCACAATCCAGAAACGTCAGTGGCTTGATGAAAGATGCAAGAGTCTGTCTGGATCCCAGAGACTCACTCAGCTTTTATGCACATACACTGATTACAAGCAAACAGGTCACAGGTGAGGATGTTACCTTTAGTAGCTATTCAAACCCATTTGTGTAAACTTCTGTGCATGTTATCAGGCCAAAAATCACCAGGGTATGTGAACTATTGATCAGCGTCATTTGGATGTTTTGGGTTGTCATTATGATTTAAAAAGAGAAAACACAGTAGTCTGACAACAAATGGCTTCACCCAACCACTAACCATGAGTGGAGAAAAAGTTTTGGTGTTATCATTCATATTCTCTGAAAACAGGCCAAGAAAGCAAAAAATTCCGCCGGGGTATGCAAACTTTTGAGCACAACTGTATGTAAATAATGTAGTGTAAGTGCAGTAATAAACTGATCGATTGCAGTCTTCCTCGGTTTCTGGACCAAGTCACACATACTCCCCTCTTGACACATCACCCGTTGTAAGTAAAGTCCTCCTAAATAGGTGAACAATTATCTTTTTGATAGTCTACTGTAGGTATATATACCATAGATTTGGGGATCTAGTACCATATAGTATAAATTGGTCTATTTCTATAAATAATGGGTGTATTGGTCTTTTTGTAGAGGATTCTGTGTTTTTTCCTTGTATCTGACACTAAATTTTACCTACTTCTCAATAAAGATGTATATTTTATGAGCCTTAAATGCTGATGTCAGAGATTGACAGAGTTTGGGTGATAAAAAAAAAAATAAATCAGAAACACTTGTAAAAAAAAATAAATAAAATAATGTGATTGTGTCTACATTTTCTGGGATATAACTTTTTAAAATGTTTCAGCCAATAGGAGAGAGAGAGGGCTTGTATTCTGGGTATGAAGCTGATGTTTTTAGTGATACCATTTTGGGGATGCATATGACATTTTGATCGCTTTTTATGTTCTGGAGTTTCAATTTTCTTTTTTAGTTTTTTTTATTTAGATTTTAAAGGACATCTGTCTCTAATGATTCTTTTAATTCCTTTATGTTTCTTTTCTAGACTTATGAAGTCTTGTTTAGGTACTCTGAGCATCAAACAAGTTATTTTTAGGCCCTATAAAAATAGAATTGAGTACTTTGTGGGTCCACTGCATCCTGATAGTGCATTTGTTTGGAGGCCTGGGCAGGTGAGCATCTCTGCCTTCTTTTGCTATTTTTGAATTTTTGGAGGATATCTAAGTCCTCTTTCTGTGCTCTTGCTGGTTAGTGTAGTTACTTGTAAACGTGAGGATCCGTGAAGTGGATTACAAGCTTACGTACTTTGGCCAAATTACCAACTAATACCTCACATTATTTAAATATATTTTTTAATGTGTTTTTTGCACTTTATTTTACAGGGTGCATGTGGGCCCATTTGGTCTTGTAAACTGTGGTGTCTGTTCACATGGCATGCATTTTAATAGCGCTGGGCAGCCCGCCTGATCTAATAGAAGGGTGTGAATACTAGGCTGTTTAACTGGATGCTGTGCATTGCCATAATGTGAACGGCGCTGCATACAAGTCTTTTTTGTGCATCAATATACCAAGCAGCCGCCCCCTCCATGTATTGGTAGGTTGTGAGCGGTTGCCTCATCGGTATTCTTGCACCTGTGTTGCCGTCATCTTAACTATGTGGGTCCACTGCATCCTGATAGTGCATTTGTTTGGAGGCCTGGGCAGGTGAGCATCTCTGCCTTCTTTTGCTATTTTTGAATTTTTGGAGGATATCTAAGTCCTCTTTCTGTGCTCTTGCTGGTTAGTGAATCATGTTGGGTTGTGCTGTTAAAATAATTTGTCCTATCTTTCCAATAGAGCTGACACCTTGAGGTATACCATTACACAAATCGGTATACATTTAGTATGACTTCGGCAGTGTAGGAACAAAAATGTACAAATATCCAATTACCCTGCTTTTCAAATATCAGTAAAAGTTTTATTAGTGAGGTTTTTTTGGGGGTATCACCCAATTTGTGTGGATTTTTTAATGCAGAGTTTAAAGGGCATTTGTCAGTAGGATCAACCCTCCTAACTCACCTATATTATCCAGTGTTCAGCTCCATTCTGCTGCACTTATCTGTGACGTCAAAGCTTTGCAGAGACTCTCTGGGTAAGGCTGGTGGTTACACTTGCGAGTGTGATGTGAGAAACTCGCATGAGTCTCTTGCATCAACACCTGGCACTGCCGACGGCACTCAGACTGGAGCGTGCGGCTGCAAGTATTTCTATGCCGCCACACACTCCAGTCCGAGTGCCGGCGGCAGTGCCGGGTGTTGATGCGCGAGTTTCTCGCATCACAATGGCAAGTGTGACACCGGCCTAACATTGCGCTCTGAGTTAGCAGGAAGTCTTACAATGTAAGACCATGGAGCCTTGTTCTGATGTTCTATAGACTTAAACTGTAAGAGCCACTCCCAGGTCACAGAAAGCGCAGTGTGACCCAGAAACTCTCTGCAAAGCGTTGACATCATAGAAGCGGAGCAGAATGGTGCAGGACAACCAAGAGCAGCAGATCAATATATTAATATACTCACGCTACGTTACATGCACATATACACACATTTAATACAAAAATTATAGATTTGAGTGTTTCTTTAAGGGGTTAAACCATCAAATCTTATATCATTAAGAGATGACAAAAGTAGAAAAGCAAGATGTCAAAACCAAAAATGGCAGCCTAATTTAACTGCCTTAGTGATGGATAGTTATAAAAATTAGTATACAGTTTGTATTTAAAGGATTTGTACGTTTTTTTGATCATACATTTAATTTAATCCCTTATTGATAACTTTATCAAGTTCTACTTAAAAAGCAATACAATCATCTTTTACGAAACACAGCACATTAAAATTAAGCCACAATATTTTGCACCTCGGTGTAATATTCTTATTTAAACCCACATTAAAATATGACTTCTAGTTCTATTGCAGGTACAGGTAAGACTCGGCACTCAGAATGCTATGAGATGAAAATGTGACTTTATTACAGATAGTGACACCATCACTCCACACAGCTGTATAGGTTTCCTGACACAGCCCACACTTATCTGATAAAGGTCTGAGTAGGATCGAAACGTTATAACAGACTGTTTAGGATAATAATAAAATAAAATCATATTTTCATCACATATCGTTCTGCGTTTTACTCGTACTAGTTACTATGGGTTGGAATCCTACGCTCTCATTAGTTCCGGAGTGCCATATATATTTTTCATTCATTTTAGCGCTCTTGCATAATATGTTATATACACTTAAAGTAACAGGCAGGATATTGAAAAAAAAACTACATATAAATGTACAGTAATAACACGGTACGTAATGTATGTCCAAAATAAACCCCTTTTACCCCCAGAAAAGTTCTAACATGAAGCAGCCCATTTTCTTCACGAAGTCACAAATGTTTCATCTAATATTGTAACTATTTCTGCTTAATAATGTCTCATCTCTTACATTCTAACCAAGAGGCTTTTTTAGTCATCCCTCCCACTCGATCTTTTGTTAAGCAATTTCTTATCTATTTTTAAATGGAAACTTATTTCTCAGTCACATTTCTTCATTATGAACATTTCTATATTATATTCAACCTGCTTTTAAACCTAACAAACACGACTTGCTAAAATCCATATCTATATTTTATTAGCTCTTTATACAGAATAATAAAGAAAGCAAAAACAGAGCCTAATTTTCCTGTATCTTTTGTTCATATGGTTCACTTCGGGTCAAGTAGGTTTCTGCATAGAAGACAGGCCAGACAGACGGGACCTGTAAAGCCTGTGCTAAACAATGACTTCAGGAGCACAACTCAAATGACATGCAGCTGACAGTCATCCATAGGAAAGCACTATATATGCAGCTATGCACAAACACAAATCTGTCTGATACTCACACTCCAATGTAAGTTAATAGGCACTTGCACAATTATTGCACAACTTCAATTTTCATTCCACTGAAGTGAGAATAAAGCAGGGAAAAATGTACACAGGTGTATGAAATGAATCTTATTCTAGCCATTTCATAAAGCTAAGCTTACTTTCAACTGTGGTTAAGTTTAAACTTAAAGGGAACCGGTCACCTCATTTTTCACCTATAAGCTGCGGCCACCGCCATTAGGCACTTATCTACAGCATTCTATAATGCTGTAGATCAGGGTTCCCCAACTCCAGTCCTCAAGGCCCACCAACAGGTCATGTTTTCAGGATTTCCTTTGTATTGCCCAGGTGATGCAATTATCACCTGGGCAATACTAAGGAAATCCTGAAAACATGACCTGTTGGTGGGCCTTGAGGACTGGAGTTAGGGAACCCTGCTGTACATAAATACGCCCCCCATGTAACCTGAAAAATAAGAAAAACAAGTTAGATTATACTCACCTGGGAGACCACACTAGCAGATCATCAGTAATGTAAGTGCTATTTCAGCCTTTTCTACTTATTAATAGCCTCAATAGCACATGGCTGGTACCGGAGATAGGAGACTTTATGTGGCTATAAAGAAGGATTTTATAATGCACTGTTTACATAGGTTGTAGGTCGGGCTCATGGTGGCTCACTCCCCTATTTGTGGTTAAGTAGTGAGCTTGATTCTTGCTTTGAGTAAGCTAATAAAGTTTGTACATTTTAATATTGGCACGTTATACTGGATTTCCTTTTTGTGCGTACTGATATGTCAGTTTTTTGTGCCCTGGTCATTTTAATGGGTTTTTGTGCTGTGACACTTTTACATAAGCATGG
Organism: Oophaga sylvatica; assembly: GCA_033576555.1. Classification (NCBI taxonomy): domain Eukaryota; kingdom Metazoa; phylum Chordata; class Amphibia; order Anura; family Dendrobatidae; genus Oophaga; species Oophaga sylvatica. Next base: position 177,143,314 of record JARQOD010000001.1, on the reverse strand, counting down.
TAATACTGCTGCAGCCCATCAAAAAAGACCAGTACAATGGCAGAGAGGCAGCACTGGACCCAAGGAGGGAGAGTAACAGCTCCATGGCCCCTTACAATTTTAAACTGGGCAACCTCAATACGACACCATCTCCTATTATAGTATTGCTCGGCCATATGGGGACAGTTGCCATTCTCCTGATAATGTAGACTAGTAGTTCTCCGGCAACTAACAACGGCACCTACCGCTTCCCTTCACAAGTTCTGCACAATATCACCAATTTACTAGCTGCATTTTTATAATTTACTGCTGCAATGAAGGAAAAATGACCCGGTATTTGATCTTTCTACTGTACTCAGACTATACCTGGTGCTGCATACATTACAGATGTCAAACACAGATAATGCTCCTCCACTTATAAAAGCTTTAGGCTGTATTTTATTTCATTGTGCTGTTGTCCGTCTTTCTGCTACTATACCGTGACAGTCTATTGTTCATTCCTTGTTTCGGAAAACTGCTGGCCTGCCAAGAATACTTATCGATGCACATTATTGTAACAGTAAATTGCTGAAGTAAACATTTTTGTCTGCAGGTAATGTTGAACTTTTTTTTTATTATTATTTCTGGTGAGATGAGAACAGCAATTTACAATTCCAGAAGTAGGTCACCAAAGATGCACATATATTTCTGAGACAGCACTGGAAGAGAACGCAAAGCTAGTGGCAAATGTGTCTTACAATCCAGCCGACAATTAGGGATAGTCATGCTTCATTCATTACTTCGGAAATGCTCAACTTTTGTACCTTAAAACTTACTTTGTAAGAAAGATTCAGATTTAATTGCTCAGATTTCTGCATTAGATACGTCAATGAATCTGCATAGCTTATAAGATCTGCCATCCTAGATGCTTGTTGTATAGTAAGGGGATATATTAAGAGGTATTCTGGTTTTAACAAATAAGTGTTATTTCTTGTGGAATGAAAAGTTACATAACTTGTTAATATAGTTTCTGTATTGCATTTTAGCCACCAGCTCTTCTGGATGGGATCTATAAGAAAATATTTTTCATGACAAAATATATATTTTTAAAATAGTTTATACAGTGCAAATATTCTTCATTTCCATTGCCTCGAGTTTCGACTCAAGGAGCAGATTTCCATTGATCTGAACCAGTTTTTTTCGTACCAAAAATCACTCCTGAAGAGCAAAACTTAATCTACAGTTCGCTTATATCTTAAAGGAGTTGTACGGTGAAAACCAATAAGTCTGCAGTCACTGTGTGACAGCCCACTTATGAATCCCACCGATGCACGCACTGTGCGCTGCGGGGATTCACCCGTTTCAGACCTGGGACCAGAGGGTATGTAAGAGAGCTATATATGCCCCCGGCCAGTGGGCACGGCCTCGCTCTCCATACACTTATATGGAGCGAGGCCACACCCTCCAATTGGACATGCCCAGTGGCCGCACACGTCACTCGTTGGGGCGCATGAAGCGAGGCTGCGCCCACTGTACAGGGGTATGTATAACTCATACATATGCTCTGCTCCCGGGTCTGAAACCGGCAAATCCCTGAAACACAGTGCGTGTACTAGGGAGATTCAGAAGTTCGCAGTCACACAGAGTGACTGCAGACTTATTGGTTTTGACCAGACTACCTCTTTTAAGTTGCATATAGACATCGGACAAAACTAGGACAAATGCTCCAATTTTGGCAGGATCTTTTAAGGATTTTAAGTCACTTTTCTTATTTAACTTGTGGTATTTGCTGATACTTACAGCATCAAATTCATCAAAATGGTGCACTTGGTTCATGAATTTGGTGCAAAATATTGTTGACTGAACGTTCTCTGGTAAGGGGTTATCTGAGCATGCTCAGGTGCTAACTGAGTGTCTTCGGTGTGCTCGAATACTATGTTCGAGTTCCCTCAGCTGCATGTATCGTTGCTGTTGGACAACCGTAACACATGCCAGGATTGCCTGTCTGTTAGTCAATCCCTGCAGGTTTTGTAGCTGTCGAACAGCCGCGGCGACTCGAACATAGTATTCGAGCATACTGAAGAAACTCTGTTAGAACCCGAGCATGCTGATGTTTGATGAATCAAACTAAAACATCTGGAATTGTTAGACTCTGCCCACAAAGGGGAAAAAATAAACAGGTGAGCAAATATGACTCAAACTTAAAAAAAATGCACAAATAGAATAATGAATTAGGTGCACAGATTCCAAGCTTGAGTGCGGTTGTTTTCTCCATACAGAGGGCAGAAGTCCCTTGCTCTGCTGACCAGTGGGGTCAGACCTGATGCGATCATCTATACTGTGGATTGGTTATAACAACCAAAATACCCTTTTAACTCTAATTGTCAATTATGGTGCAATCTGTTGTCTTTAATGCTTCATGTTTAAGTGGGGAGGTTGCCCCTTAATTGGGATTGCTAGGTACATTATTTGAGATCTCAAATGAATGTTCTGCCTTAAAATTACTCTACTACTCTATTACTGAGAGTCTCCAGACAGATTTACATGTGTGAATATTGTGTTTTTAGTATTATACCAAATTACAATTACTATTTTGTTTATGATGATATGTATTCAAAAGGGAGAATTCTAAACTGGCCATTATACATAACTATTTTAAAGGGTGCCTTGTTAGAAAAGGGGCTGGATCCGTAGGACCCGACAGAATCCACTATAGTTTTGACAAAGCAAAAAGTATGAGAATTTCCGTCTGCAATAGCTAATAGACGGTGCTGCTAGGTGTCGCACCCCACCAATTAGATATTGATGACCTATCAATAAAATAGCAGTGGCCAACCCCTTTAAGTATTACACAATGCCCATTCAAATCAATGGATTGTCTAAATAATGCAGGACACAACATGTGATCTACCTCTCCCCAATCTGGCCAAGGGATGAGAATCCTGAACATAGGATCGACCTCAGAATTCCATAGTAAAATCTAAAACTATGGGCTCTGGACAACCCCTGAAGGCAATCGGAGTAATCATGTTATTACCACAGATAGCAATTCTATATTGCGGGCCTGGATGCACTCGATGAGCACGGCTCCATCTAAGCAGTGTGCTTTCAAAATGATTGTGTTAAAGAAGACCAGACTCTGCAGGGTGGTTGGTATATCTGTAATTGGGCTTGCAACCTCATTATTAGGCTGCTTTAACTCTTTTCTTTCCAAATCGTTCAGCTTAGAGGGAATACTGTTGATGAGGTGGGTCAAACATCCAATTAACCTTCCTGGATTTTTGTACAATGTAATGAGAACTTGATACAAAGGTAAAAATAGAAAACAAAATAAACAGTTGTTAAACAGCTAAGCAACATCAGGAGCAGAATCTCATGACTAACTTTAACTTCCCACTATATGAATTTTTGATAGATTTTCTGCACCTTTTTGGCTAACTTGGGATACTTGCATTTTATGACTGCATTTTTAGAAAATTTTTTATCGTATTTATAAATAGGAAAAAATGAAGATACTTAGCAAATTTATATATGCCCAAGCAGCCACGGCACGATGATCTTCTTTGCTGGGAACCTAATCTAATGTTGCTCCTCTGATGTCCAGATTGCCTAACTATCTTCGTTTTTTCCTATTTTCTAGAAATTTTCTGCAAATTTTCTTAAAACTCACCAAATACTCATTGTTGCCATTTACTTAGTCTTAAAAGAAACATAAGATTCACCAAGGTCCAAGACCACCACAGTACCATTTAGAACATTAATACAGATTCCCTGTAATGCCGCTGATTACCCACACATTAGCGGTTAATACCACAAAAAATATACTTTTAATGCTGTCCTTGCCACATGCCAGTTAGGCCTCTTTCACACATCAGTTTTTTTTGTATCAGGCATGATCCGTCGAACACCTGAAGGGACGGATCCGGCACTGAAATAAAAAAACTGATGCAACGGATCCGTTTTTTTGCTGGATCCGACCTGAACTTTTGAACCCAGAAAAAGAGGGTTTCGGATGCCCGGAGACACTGGAAAATGTAGTAGTTGTAGTAGTAGTAGTAGTAGTAGTAGACCTTGGTTTCCAGAATCCGGATCAGACTTTTGACGGATTGCACAAAAATCTGATCCGGTTCCATTGACTTCTATTGTTTCCGGCCGCCTGATGCGCCGCTTCAGGCACTATCAGGCGGCTCCGGCAAACAAAAAAAAAACGTTACATGCACCGTTTTGTCCGGCCGCCGGAATGTACATTTCCGCCGGATCCGGACAGAAACGGAAACAACGCAATGACATCATGCACGATCCGGAGCTAATGAAAGTCAATGGTAAAAAAACGCATCCGGTACCGGATCCGTTTACCAACATGCCGGATCATGCCTGATACAAAAAAACGGATGTGTGAAAGAGGCCATACCCATACATGCTATAATAAAACCTGATGTCCCACTCACTCACTGCATTTTCTCTTCTGTGCTTCTCTACCTTCTTTCTGGGCATGTGAGTACACACGGTCTCACTGCCTAATACTCAAAAGGATGTCAATCACGCCGGCAGGATTGTTATTGGTAAAGACTCCCCCAAGACTAGTCAGAGTAATTTGCATATGCCAAGGGTGCAATATAAGAAAAATAAAGTTATCATAAGACAATTTGTCTGCGTTACAATATTGGGAAGCAGGATTATACTTCTTAATGGCATAAAGAGGATTATTTGGTTTGGTGGACCAAGTTCCCTTTCATAGACAGATGTGCTCCAATCACAGATCTCATTGACTTATAATGAATGTTTAGATTGTACATTTTAAATTGTAAAGCGCTGCAGAATATGTTAGCGCTATATAAAAAATAAAGATTATTATTATTATTATTAACTGGATATATTGGCGCATTACACTGCCCATCAAAGAGCAACCGAAAGCTGGTGAAATCTGAAGTCTGTTTTGTGTGATTCACTAGCTAATGAGGGACAGAAGGAGTGATCTGAAGCTGCACTTCTGGCTGCCAGAACAAGGCAACTTAAAGGTTTATGTATCATTATAGCTAGGCATGTCAGAAGTTTTGTCCAAGAACCAAAACCCCCACATTGCTGTAAGGGATGTACCGGGACTGTGTGATACTCCACTCCCTTCCTTAATGTAGATATTGCCTTGTAATGCTGCTGGAATGTATATATTTTTACCTGCTGTTGTTATGTATATGTACATACATTGATGTGTAGACTGTGTGCATATTATTATGTTTAGGGAAAGTGTAGTACCCCAAATCAGGCACTAGATGGGGCACAATAGTGTATATAGTTACTTAGGAGAAGCCAGCCGTAGATAAGAGAGAGGGTTTTCCTGTTTGTAGTCAGTAGGGCCATAGAGACAATAATGGGCGGACAGCTCCGCAACGTTTAAGCCAGAGAACCCAGCCGTCCAGGGCCAGTGGGCCAGAAGCTCAGCCGAGGCAGTAGTGGTGACAGCAGTGGTGGAGCAGAAGTTACAGTAGAGGTCACAACAGCACAAGGATGCAGGTCGCTCTAAAATAAGGCAGCTTACTGCATGGGCAGATGCCCTCATGTCCGGGGCGAAACGGACGAGAGAACTCCTAAGCGTAGCGAGTCTGAACAGGGAGGACGCTGTGGTACCGTATGAGACTGTACGATCCGGGCAAGTGGTCTAGGAAGGAGTGCAGGGAGAGTGAAGACTGAGAACTGTATGGGACCCTATGCTGATGTTGTATCTGGAAAGGATGTGCTGTGAAAAGAAAGAAGCAAAGTTCTACGCTTTAAGTTGCAACTGGACTGTGTCTCTGTTTATGTGCAAACGACCGAAGCGTGTCTTAAGCACCATGAAGAAGACCCTGAAGGTGCGGAGAGCAGAGAGGCAAGTACACTGACAATGGGACATTCTTTGTATGTGAGGGGAGACCAGGGTACGCATGAGCAGATGTTATCAGCCACGACTACAGCCCTGGCACTCCCCCATATTGCGCTGGAATAACGGGTCGATGCAATAAACTGAGCAATGTGCTCTTCTGGTTTTGTCCATCTGATCCCGGGAGAAGTGAGAATAGCAGTGTGAAGAGCACACAAAGCAAAATAGCAATTACCAAATCGTATTGAGGCATGAGAAGTAAAGTTGAGCAATAAAATTCACAAGGCTGTGGTCCAGCAGCCATGTCAGTGGACCATATCCCTTTGAAGCTATTCCTACCTGCTGGTATCCCGTGGCTCATCTTGTGATTAGCAGGACTGAATAAGAGTCTTCCGTGTGTCAAGCCACAATGATGAGTTTGCACCAAGCCTACTAATTAGAAGAAGCACTGTGGATGCTAGCATGTAGGAGAGGGTTCAGAATGCTCTGCTTTGGTGGCCACAAACTACAGACATGGCTGCTGGATCAGGGTCCAGAGAATCTTTGTGATCACCTCTAATAAGTACTAGTCCTCACACTGTAGAGTGGATCTGGCTCTCCTTGTCCCTATTTTTGACCTTGCACTATTTTGTTTCTTACCTTATGACCATCTACGGCTGTTTATATCATGTCTGTTGCTGTATTGCTATGAAACTAAACTCTGAACTGCTGCTTACATTGCTATCTGGTATCACAACATGCTTTTTCTCTAAAGGGTAACATGTTACCCACACAAATATGAGCCTACTGACAAGAGCATTTGGAAGGGATTTCAAACCAACAGGTTGGGACACAGTTTTTCTGCCACCGTCACTGCCTGGATTCCTGGTTTTGGTGCCTATACTTGCAAACATTCTAAAATCATTTCCAAAGAAATCAAATGTGACACTTTTTTGGCATATTTTTGTGGCTTAATAATAAAGATATTGTTAGGTATTCTAACAGCATTTCTTTGGAAATACATAGAACTCGTAATACACTAACATTTACGGTTAGTGAATCTTATCTGTAAAAAAGGTAACGCAATAAAGTAACAATGAACCGGGCAGTTCAGATGGTTAATTTAGAAGAGAGGAACCATAGAGAAATATTTTCTGACAAAGAAAGTTCACAGGGAAATTTCAATTCCATTGAACCATGTGTTAGGGCTCGTGCACATGACCTCATTTTCGGTCCGAATGCGATCAGACAAAACATTGGATTGCACTCAGACCAATGTTATTCTATGAGGTCGTGCACATGCCCGATTTTTTCCTCAAATCTAAGCATGCCTGAGTTGGATCCGATTATCAGATCGCACTCGGCCATGCAAGTCAATGAGTCTGTAGAAAACATCAAGCTGCACTCGGATGACATTACAGAAGGGAGAAAATGGAGAATTTATTTTCATCATCTTCTTATCCAAGAAAATTTGATCAGAGTGTAATCAGCATAAACCACCCAATTCTCTCGGATGAGAGAATATACGCTGGTGTGACCCTAGCCTTAGGCCACGTTCACACATTCAGTATTTGTAGCCAAAACCAGGAGTGGAACAATCAGAAGAAAAGTATAATAGAAACACATCACCACTTCTGTATTTTTCACCCACTCCAGGTTTTGGCTTACAAATACTGAGGTAAAATACTGACTAAAAACTGAAAGTGTGAACGTGGTCTTAGGGTGGATAGCTGCTGGATAGACAACCATTTTTTAAATGGTAGTCCCTTTATTTATTGTGGCCATTACAAGAAAAACAATTTGATGCCCATAGCTTCTCTTGATATGAGCTTTAGATCTGACCTATGATGTTCAGACATGATGTCAATTAATGGAAACAGACAGGAGCAGCTGTCACAAAAACAGATAATCTCATTGGTATATGGAACCTATAGCCCAACGGATGAGGGTCTAGGTCGGTGCAAATAGTGATTCTTAAAGCAATATTGTAAGGACAGACTATGCCGTTATAAATTACCATATTTATGTCAGACGAGCATTATATGAAACCAGTAAAACAAGTACAATACCGAATAAAATGTCTGTAAACGCTACCACGAAGGTAGCTTCTGCATTCAATTAACACGAAAGTAATTATTTTGAAATGCATTGTGTCTGTACTTGTACTCTTACTCAATTTACGGTGTTATCTTAAAGTATTTCAAAAAAGGGATAATCCAAAATGCCTATTGTAGAGAACGCAGAGCTTACAGTGCGGAGAGTTTGCCAGCAAAACTGTACTTTCAAGAGAGTAATAATATGCATTGCATGATGTTGACTGAGCACTTGCTAACCCACAATTACATCACGCATAAGGGAGCCGCCACAGGAAATCAAACCCCTCCCAAGTCTAACTTCTAAAATGTATTTAAAATAACGTGCTCGAGTGCTGCTCGAAATAATATCACAAATTCACAGCATAGCCACACATAGCATTAGGCCTGACAGATTGCTTCCAGCAGACACGCTGTAAAACGTCCTAGTTTACATCAGATATTACAGCACTTTGTTAATTGAGATGTAGCAGAAATTTCTTCAACAATTTAAGTAAGGCTAAGCAACATATGGTGCAAGGGCGATTGACCTCAACGCAAATACATAAAGCTGAAGAAGTATCTTTTTATTAAGTCCCACAGGATGAAATCTGTTTCATAAAACTTCCAGATGCAACAGTTCTTGAATCTTCCCATGCCAAGAGCTTCCCACACTGAGCCGCTTCTCGCTAGCATAACAATTCTGCACTCATTTGCATTTCTAGTTCAGTCTCAAGGAGAAAAAAGTCATTTCTTAATTTACCCACAGGCTTAACAGCCACTTAAAGGGACAACTGAAGCCACCCAGCCGCAAACATGTTCCGGACATAATATTACGTGGCATACGTATTTTACTGTATTAAGCCCTTCACAACGTATAGTATACATAATAGAACACAACTCAGGTTAGTGCCATATTTAGGAAGAACTTGGTATGACCCTAACGGCTTGTTCACACACTGCATTTTTGCCGTGGTTTTTTTTTTTTCATATAAAAAAAATGCATCGTTTTACTGGAAGGGTATGTGCACATGTTAAGTATTCAGTGCAGAAATTTCTGCATCATTTCTATATGGGAGGATGTTTTTGCAGTATTTTTGTTTGTTTTTTAACTTACAATTCTGGTGCAGATTTTTCCCCACTCATTAGTATGGGTGAAATCTGCAACAAAAACGTGAAAGTCACAAATAAGCAACGTGTGCATGAGACTTCAGGATTCTCATTCACTTGGCTGGCAGCAGGAAACCTTTCAGGTATTCTGACAAATCTGCACTGAAAAAAAACGCAACATGTGCAGATAGAGAAGTGGATGAGATTTTTTAAATCTTCTGTATACGCTGCTTATTTTTCTTCCCAATTTGCATCATTTTTTTTTAAATCTGCAGCATGTCAATCCTTTCAGAGTTTTTGCAGTGTTTATCGCACTTGAGTATTTACAGCAGATTTTTCTGCATCATAAACCAATGTGTGCACATACCCTTACTGTATGGATAGAGAGGTGTGCCTCGCACACTGTAAAATTTATGTGCAAAACATTCCCACCATGTAAAAGCTCCGCTGTGCCATGCCAGACATATACTTCGATCAGAGAAATACATGATACACAAAAAGTCCACATCGGCATACTGCAACAGCAAACATTTCCCAAGGTCTTTCTCGACTACATATGGTTCAGACCCATAACAACTATCATAACCTATATTTATATAATACTAGCAGCTTTTACACTTGAAGCAATACACAAAATGATGTACTATCAAAGAAATGAAAAACAAACATTTAAGCCAAAAGTAGAAAAGTCGCTCACTATAACCCATGTATTAAATTTGTGCTTCCATTTTACTTGATGAGCCTCAATTATTTTATAAAGAAAGGATACATTTTACATGTACTGCAAGTGCCCAAAACCTGTAACCCAATTCCATGTCTACTAATTGGTGGGAATAATGTGCGTTTATATATATATATATATATATATATATATATATATATATATATATAGCGTCAGTCTCTCTCAGGTGTGGGGGAAAAAAAAAAGTTCTCCACCTCCATTCTCTGTGAAAATCGCACAGCGCATGAATGTCATCTGAGTACGGTCTGATATTTTTCACAGACCCTTTGACTTGCATTACCATTTTTAATCTGACACTTGGATCGAAATCTGACATGACTCCAATTTTTCCCACAGGCCACTTGATCCGAGAAAAAAAGAATCAGACGCATGCACAGCCCCATAAAATATCACAGGTACGATTGCTATCGGTGAAAGACTTTGGCGAGATCTTATCGATGAGCATGGGCGAATGGCTTATTAGGCCCCATGCACATTTTGAGTATGATGCGTTTTTTTTACCTCAGTAGCCAAAACCAGGAGTGGGTAAAAAAATACAGCAGTGGTGCACATGTTTCTATTATATGTTTCCTCTGATTGTTCCACTCCTGGTTTTGGGTTACAGATACGGAGGTAAACACAAAAAAAAAAAATTCGCACCAAATGCTGATCCTGTGCACGGGGCCTTAGCGGGATTTTGATATATGTGGTGTACAGAAGTTAATAAAACTCAAAGGACATTGTATAAAGATCAAACCTATAGAGACCTATACCAGAAAGGCTCAGTCGGTCACCTGTGGCATTTACTTCTTCCTAATGCAGGCCTGCCAAAAAGTGAATTCAAGTAAAAAAGTGATTGTATTTATGTAATGCTACTTGATAAAATTACTTAGCAGCAATCAGGACCTGGATCCCGCCATCTCTGAATTAGGTTATTAGAGTATTTTTAAATGCAAACCATTAATGTTTCCATGGAAACCAAATGCACTACAGCACTTTAACAATGCACATCCAATCTACCATGATAAAACCTGTGTTTTTCAACCTTGCACATTGTTAATGGCTGTGTATACCTTTGTTTCCCGTCACAAACTATAGGTATTAACAATTACAAGTAGTTAAATGTTCCAGGGTTTTCCCCAGACACATTACAAATAACTGTTGTTAGAGAAAAGTATTTTATTATTATTTTTTATTAATGATATAAAACATAACAGAGGCAGCCACAAACAACAAAATCTAAAACGTAAAAACAGACACGTCTGTAATTCTATAAAATTCCCCAAGAACCTGCTAACTGCAGGACTATTCTGCAAAGTGGACCAAAGAGGGGAAGAGTCTCTGCTATATTTCTGTAAATGTGATATTTCTGATTCTTGTGGGTGTGGGGCTTCAATGTTGTACCTGAAAATACACATTGTAATCTGACAAAGGAAAGTTACACATGTACACAAGTCTTGTGCACCACCTGTGACAAATGGAGCGGCTTCGGGTCCGCATTATAAGTTATTTTGCTACTATATGGCAACATTGCGAGGCAGTGCAATCTCTATTAAGCATCGCTTCTGGGAAGAATAGCTGTAGAATACTGGATGGATACTTACTGGCTGTATCGAGGTACAATTGTTTTCATCAGATGTGAATCATACTTGTAATGTACTGTTCTCATGGATCTTGTCACAGCAACATTTTATTTTACATGCCCACATAGAAATTTCTAGCCTTATAGTAAATATAAAAAATGAAAACACTAATAATGCACAACAATCTTCGGAGATCATGCAGTGAGACTCCGTCTACACCTTATAGCAGCTGAATCCAGATCTTAAATTGAAGAAACTGTAGCTGCCTCTTAATCATTGTCCTTTTTATCTTTTTTTTTTTTCAGAAAATGTAATGCACTTACTATTATTATGAGTTGACACTGGTCCACCAGCCATTTTGGTAGTCAGTAGCTACTAGACCAAAAGTTTTTGAACCTTCTTCTACCTGCTAGGATCCATGGCACCTCTTCAAATTAGTAGGACCTAGACCACTTTACTGTTGAGGCACAATGCACATCATGCTTGGCCTACTAATCAGAAAACGTGCTGGGGATAATGGAAGATATGAGGAGGTTCACAGGACTGATGTATAGTAGCCAAGGATTACTGGTGTGCCCACTGGACAAAGGTCCAAATCTTTTTGCTCAACTCTCGTTAGTATACACCATCAGGTGTTGACTGGGGCTGATATTCAGTCCTGGCATTTGAAATCACACAGACCCATGCCGTCTCCAAGCACCAGATGGGATATATTACTAATATTACTCTGGATGGAGGAAAGCAACATTTACTACAAGACCAATATTTCTAATGATACCCGTGGCCTGCTGGGGTAAGTGACGGAGTCAGAGACTTTGTTCTCGTCACAACTCTTAACAGTATGGGTGTCTTGAGAACACAGATTCTGTTAACAACGTAGCAGACAAGGCGGCCCACGACCAGACAGGCCCTTCTGGCATTTGCTAGAATTGCCAGATGGCCAGTCCGGCCCTGTACACAATAATAGAGTGTGAGAAGCTGCTGTTTCTCCAGATACATAAATATGTTTCTAAATCATCACATGCCTTAATACAACAGTGTACTAAGCAGCAGCACACCTAGAGACTACAACTTCATAGTTTAAAGTTGACTCCATATGCCGATGTACAGTCTCTGACAAACCGCTGTCATCTGCATTAACCCTTACTGTTCTATTTAACCAGAAAATTAGCTGTATCAAAAGCATATCATGTGTTAAGTGGTAAAAATGGAAGTTTATAGCCCTATTAATATTGATTATTGTTTAAAAAAATAAAAGGAAAATACATAACACGGGAGTTGAAGATTTTATCTTTCTACTTGTATAAACTTGATCAACATGTAAAACCGGTTTGGTGATCAGTTCTACATAATCTTTGATAACTATTTTCACACATAGGATATACTGTATATTCTTTATTCGGAATAAAAATAGTGAGTCTTAAGAAGTTATAAAGGAAAAATAAGATCCTTTAAAAAGTTGATGTGTGTTTTGCCCTAGGCCTATGTTTCAGTATAGCCATGCTGATAAAAATTCGCCTATGTGGTTAAATGCTTTCCCCAGGACACCCCCCACGAAACCATACATCAAAGGGCCGGCTGTTCATGAACAGTTAAAAAAATGCCTATGGCAATGAATCACATGTTGGGTTCAATTCTCCAGCCTCTGCTTGTAAAACAGCAGTTGAACTGGGATGGCCTAAATCTACAGTTTTTTAGTAGCTTGACTGGGAAATAAAGGCAGAAAGACACTAGTTACACAGATCAATGGAAGCTACATAACTGGCAGAACTGGGACTCGAGTATTTATCAAATTGATAATGACTGGAATAAAGTGGATTTACCCACAAATTTTATCCACTGAAATACAATGGGCCTAATTTACAAATACTACGCTATGAAAATCAGAATTAAAAAAATAAGTGTAGCCGGTCCTTATTCATCAACGCAATGCATGCCGATCATGGAGTGGGGCGCAGCTACTGAGCTACACTAGGTCGTTGTGAGCTACCGAACTATGCCAGGTTGTATTTGGCACAGTTGGATGTCACTTTTTCTGTGTGGAAAGGTTAAAAGAAAACTTTTAGTGAAGCCATTAAAAGGGATATTTCCACCTCCAAGATCTTATGCCAAAATGTAGTATCCATGGTTATGACCGCTCATATAGTGACAGTTAGGCTGGTTTCACACTTGCGGATGGAGGTGCTACGGAGGGCTGTGTACGTCCTCCGTGAAGCTCCGCTCATGGCCGCACCTCCTCCGGTCAGCTCCACCTATGTCTGCATGCAGCCCGAGTACCTATATTTAACATGGCTACGCAGGGCCATGCGGATGCCTCCGCATGCGTCATTTTGATGGTGCGGCGACCTGCACTGAACACATTTTGCATTTTGTTGCGGTCACCGCACCGTCAAAATGACGCATGCGGAGGCATCCGCATGCATCCGCGTGGCCCTGCGTACCCATGTTAAATATAGGTACTCAGGACGCATGCAGAACGCATGCAGACATAGGCGGAGCTGACCGGAGGAGGTGCAGTGGTGGGCGGAGCTTCATGGAGGAAGTACGCAGTCCTCTGCAGCACCTCCATCCGCAAGTGTGAAACCAGCCTTAGTTGTTAGTGGTCATAACCATGGATACTTAACCTACTGCAATGCCCTGCACATGGGGTGACATAATGAATCAGAAGAACTATACTACATGTTTAGTTGGAGGTATTTGCCAATATTACTATTATTTCACCTACTATATATTGGGATAGGATCTTGGATACAGGAGTACCCCGTTAAATTGCATAATTTAGTGAACATTACGTCACTAAGGTGCTGGGGAGAGTTTAGATGCTAAAAATGACATGACAGGATCCCTTTCACTCAAAAGTTGCCCAAAAGATGGTGTGCATTCTAAAGTACTTAGGGTAGCACGGCCGGCATACTGCTAATATAATAACCATACGGTTCTATCGATGTACAAGTGATGGGCCTTTGAGAATTGTAGACAAGAAATGTTTATTTATTGCAGAGAAAATGATGGCGCATTCATAACCTGCTGCACGTTCAATGTATAATTTTCCTGCTCTTTAGTGCCCTTGCCATCTTGTTCTCACTCCACATATCTTGGGAATATAAATTTATTGGAGAAAGATAAGCATTTATATATGAAATTAAAAATAAATGGACCCATTTAATGAACTCATTCTAAAGCTCACTGCCGTACAGCAGTCACAAGAAAGGGAATATGCATAGTAGGTTGGACATGAAAAAGTATTTCTCTGCCATCGTCAGGCAAATGACACATGTAAATACAGTCAAATTCTACAAGCTCTTTCTGGCATCATTTGTGTTGCCTTTAAAATGTTTCAAGACGACAAAAATTAAATATACCGTAACTCAAAAGTACTACTAGTGTATGTTTAGGAGTTCTGACTGCAGATACACGTGGGTTATTTTATTATTGTTTTTTCTAAAGAAAAATCAAGATGAATTATTTTTGTTCTACTTGAAATAAGAGCCATACAACAAGAACTGGATGTTGAACTGTATTCATAACCCTTACCCATGAAAGTCAGGTTTGGAGATTCGTGAACTACATTACAGTGTATTTTCTAACATAACAAACTTCTGTCATAGCTCCCTTTTAAAGTGGTAAGCTAAACTGAATTTTGTTCGTAATAGATTATTTTTTCTTGTAATAAGAATAATTAGAAAAATGTAAAATATTTCTATCTGAACTTGCCACTTTCCATCTAGTTTAAAGGGAGTCTGTGTCAGCACAAAATGACTGTTCAAACCAAGCACAGGGCTTCAATTCAACTTTACAACCAAGTGTTTTGCATCTATGTCAGCCCCAGTCTTCCTTGAATGATAGCTCTGTCTATATCAGGAACAAGAGGAGGGTGGAGATAATTGGAAAACAAGGGAAGATGAAATTAAGTGTTTGGCCCCTGTAAGGGTACACCAAGCACCTGTGTTTAGTTTGAAGAATTATTCTGTGCTGACAGTCATATTAAAGGAGTGTTCTAATCTATCCTATCTAAGCGCACCACTCTTGGCTCCCGACTTCCTGCTTATCGGGGCCGATACACTCCTAAAGACGGGCAGTTTTGACCAACCAAAAAGGCACGTTTGCCTTTGCAGCATCGGAGAAGAGCTGGAAAACTGAAATGGGCTCGATCCAGCGAGCCGCCAGCTTTACTGTGGCACTTGAAGTCTCTAAAGCAATAAACCTGCAAGCAGCGTGCAGTTCTTGCTTAGAAAACCAGCAACCTAGACCGCAGGATGTCCTGGAACTATAGAATTAAAAATCCCTCTATTTCTGAGAGCAAGAGGGTTTTTTTAAGAGATAAGTTGCAAATTTGTTTGTTTTTACAAGCTGTTGTGACAATACCTTTATGCATCATATGTTGCCATCATAGTTGCACTCCGTGGTACATGAACCTACTTTTTATAATTCTGGTCATATTTATTTTTTCCATTGCACTGATCAGTGCAACCTGATGCAATGATGTTAACTGCCTCAACTTTGTAAAAGGAAGAGCACAAATCTTAGCAGCGTCAAACACTCAATAAATAATATTTATAATGTAGCTAACAGTTTCAAGGCTTCTATCATATGACAGGTATGATGGATCCATTTTCAAACAGATCCCAATAAATACTTACAAACCCAGGCCTTCTAATCAGGTCCATCTGGTGTTGGGCATTTTGAACAGCAAGAACTGCCCTACAGCTCATGGCATTCTTGCTATTAAAACCACCAGAACTGTGATACACCAGAAGACATCACCAAACAAGTTGAAGAAACATACAAAATATTACTTGATGAAATCAAAGCTTTTTCTCACTCTTACAAAGTATTTAACACGTGCTGTGTTTCTGCCTGCATACTAGGACCTGGAAAAAGCTTTTCTTTAAATAATGCATATATTTTTGGAGTGCCAATTTGTTTCTATAGGAACCTAAATTATACAGCAGTCAAAACCCCTCCATGTTGCTGTTTGGATTCTTTGTTTGTTTTATTCATAACAGGAAAAGTCTACTATGTCATTCTTGAATAATATACATTTTTGCATTTGCATTGAGATTTATAGTATAGTTCAGCAAGGAAAACTTATATCAACACTTTGGAATGTATGGGCTGCTTACATATGGAGGCTGACAAGAGAAAGAACACAGAATAAGCTACAGTTGTAAACAGACTTTTAACATACAAAATACTTCCACTGTATCTCAACGGGAAACGGCCATAAACCTAAAATGTTTGCAGGTTTTTTCTGTGGGCTGAAAGGATGCAAAATTATTACAGAATGGAGTGTAACAAACTTCAATAGGTTCTCTTCCATGTAAATGTCATATGTTGTACATACGCAATGTTGTATGGTAACATAAGGATTACAGTACAGCCATTCAAAGCACCCTGAAAAAAATCCCTAAGGTATGAGCTAGTTTATAGTGACTACAAAAAAAACCCAAAGGGAAGAGGAAAAACATAGCAAAAGAATAATAGTATTACACTCAATATACTAAACCAGAGATTAATACAACACAAACAGCTGTTAAGAGAAACTCTGCATGTAGAAGCAAGCCATCTAAAAGGAATCCATCACAACATCTGTAAATGGATTAGCTTAAAGCAGTATTTCCATCTCCAAGATCCTATCCCAATATGTAATAATAATATTAGCAAATATCTCAAATTATAAATGAAGAATAGTTCTTCTGATTAGCCATGTTGCTTACTACATGTTCAGGGCATTGCAGTAGCTTAGATATCCATGGTTACGACAACTCATATACTGACAGTTATTAGTGGTCGTAACCATGGATACCTAAGCTACTGCAATGTGCAGCACATGGGGTAAGCAACATAGCAAAATAAACTATACTACATTTCTAATTGGAGGTCTTTGCTAATATTATACCTACTACATATTGGGATATGATCTTATAGATGGGAATACCCATTTGAGTTCAGAAGTCTTACAGGTTCCCATACCATACAGATATGCCCTTGTCCACTGACATAGTTATGAGCTAATTGGCCACATACATAATGAAATCTCCTTTCATCACACATATTTATCTTAAAAATGTCCAAACCATTTTTAAACCTATTGGTAATGCAGGGGCGGACATACCATTAAAGGGAATCTGTCTGTAATGCTGTAGATAAGCCCCGATGTTACCTGAAAGAGAAGAAAAACGAGTTATATAACTCACCCAGGGGCGGTCCGCCGTCCGGTCCGGTCTGATGGGAGTCGCGGTGCGGTTCGGCGCCTCCCATCTTCTAGCGAAGCCAGCCTCTTCTTTCTGTCCCGTCGCGGCTCCTGCGCAGGCGCACTGATCTGCCCTGGCGAGGGCAGAGTAGAGTACTGCAGTGCGCAGGACCTCTCTGACCTTTCCCGGCGCCTGCGCACTGCAGTACTCTGCTCTGCCCTCACCAGGGCAGATCAGTGCGCCTACGCAGGAGCAGTGACGGGACGGAAAGAAGAAGCCGGCTTCGCTAGAAGATGGGAGGCGCCGGATCGGACTGCGACACCCATCGGATCGGACGGCGGACCGCCCCTGGGTGAGTATAATCTACCTCGTTTTTCTTCACTTTCAGGTGATATCGGGGGCTTATCTACAGCATTACAAAAGCCCCTGATGGCGGTGGTCGCAACTCATGGTCCAAAAATGGGGTGACAGATTCCCTTTAAGTGCAACCTGCCACACAAGGGCCCGAAAGGTAAAGGGGTTTACATCCACCTCCAAAGCAGGTGAAATTGTGCATTATGAGGAGAAATTGGACTATAAAGGGTTACATGTGCTCTTCGGTCTGTGTCTGCTCCCGTCTTAATGTTTGAAAGGGATAAGGTGCTGTTTATTAGTAGGAGAGATAATGAGGGCTCAAATATATCAAAATTGGCATCATTTTGGCCAATGTCCAAATTAAAGGGGTTAACCGGTCCAAATCGATAAGCCTGCAGTCACGCTATGTGATTGCAGACTTATGAATCCCCCCAACCCACGCACTGTGCACTGCGGAGATTCGCCGGTTTCTAGGTAGGGACCGGCGGGTACATATGCGCTATACATACTCCTGGCCACAGCCCGACTAATGGGCGTGGCCTTACTTCATATACTTGTATTGAGCGAGGTTGCGCCCCGAGTAGGGACGCGGCAGTCTAGTGGGAGTGACCATCTAGTAGGCGTGGCAGACTACGATATGATACGATACACTATATTGATCCCTGGGGGAAATTACAGTATTACAGCAGCAATACAAACAGCAGTACAGAAAATATTAGGACACAAATCTTGCACAGGTATACCAACATTACATAATAAGAGGGTGCGGTCTCGCTCCATACGATACAGCTACTAAGGGGCCATTTTTCAGTACAATGCAAAAAAAAAAATCAATCTGTAATAAATACAAGTAGCCACCTAGTTTGGTGCCAAGTGATGCATTATATAATATTATATATCTAACTTAACAAGCAAAAAAAAAAAAAATTGCAATGCTATAGTGCAGAAATGTGACTGCCTGTAACCAATGACTAAAAATGGCTGATTAATAACCTTCAGTATATCACTAAGGTATGCGGCCCATTCACACAGTACAGGCCACTATAAACAATGGCAGTGATCCCAGAGCATCCATAAAAAGGAGCAAAACTATTTTCCTTTATGGTTTGCAGGCTTATTACTGGAAATATTCCCAATCATAAGAATAGTGATTCTTTTAACAGCAGTTCAATTTATGCAGCTCACAATTTATAAAATTAATTTATTTCACATACTATTTTTGCTTGCAGATATTATCAATAAATATGACATCTATACTAAGATTACAATCAAAGGTTATTAAACTGAAAAAAAACCCTGGTGCTTTAGATAGATACTCTTTTGGATAAATGTGTTTAATATAGCTTGTGTCGCAGGTAACAGCAAAAACATTCTACGCTCTGGTTTATGCATATTAATACATCTTTCAGTGGAACTTTTTGGAGTAGATTTAAGCAATAGATATTTTAGAACAATCATAACTAATGAACGGTTTTGTTTTTTTTCATTAAAAAAAATTAATAAACTTGATCACATGCAACCTTAAGGTACCCATACTGTTAAAAAAACAAATGAAAACCGAACATGACAATTTTGACGGGAATGGCCAAACTACGTGTATGAGTACAGAAACGGCTTACTCTCCTCTCCTCAATTAGAGCACATGCACACTCAGTCAAGCCAAGCATGCATGTGTATAGGAAGGCTGCAAGAGATGAACGATAGCTATCTTAGGCCTCGTTCACATGTCCATATAAAACACGCAAGTAAAAATAAACTGTACCATTTTTACCATCAGTGTGTCAGCAGTGTGCCATCCCTGTGTCCGTTTTTACCATCAGCGTGTCAGCAGTGTGCCATCCGTGTCCGTTTTTACCATCAGCGTATCAGCAGTGTGCCATCCCTGTGTCCGTTTTTACCATCAGTGTGTCAGCAGTGTGCCATCCGTGTCCGTTTTTACCATCAGCGTGTCAGCAGTGTGCCATCCCTGTGTCCGTTTTTACCAGTGTGTCAGCAGTGTGCCACCCCTGTGCCCGTTTTTACCATCAGTGTGTCAGCAGTGTGCCATCCGTGTGTCCGTTTTTACCATCAGTGTCAGCAGTGTGCCATCCCTGTGTCCGTTTTTACCATCAGTATGTCAGCTGTGTGCCATCCGTGCCCGTTTTTACCATCAGTGTGTCAGTGTGCCATCCCTGTGTCCGTTTTTACCATCAGTGTGTCAGCAGTGTGCCATCCATGTCCGCTTTTACCATCCGTGTGTCCGGTTTTACCGTCAGTGTGTCAGCAGTCAGTCATCTCTATGTCTGTTTTTCTCATCAGTGTGTCAGCAGTGTGCCATCCGTGTGTCCGTTTTTACCAGTGTCAGCAGTGTGCCATCCCTGTGTCCGTTTTTTACCATCAGTATGTCAGCAGTGTGCCATCCCGATGTCCGTTTTTACCATCAGTGTGTCATCCCTGTGTCCATTTTTACCATCAGTGTGTCAGCAGTGTGCCATCCCTGTGTCTGTTTTTACCATCAGTGTGTCAGCAGTGTGCCATACCGATGTCCGTTTTTACCATCAGTGTGTCAGCAGTGTGCCATCCCGATGTCCGTTTTTACCATCAGTGTGTCAGCAGTGTGCCATACCGATGTCCGTTTTTACCATCAGTGTGTCAGCAGTGTGCCATACCGATGTCCGTTTTTACCATCAGTGTGTCAGCAGTGTGCCATACCGATGTCCGTTTTTACCATCAGTGTGTCAGCAGTGTGCCATCCCGATGTCCGTTTTTACCATCAGTGTGTCAGCAGTGTGCCATACCGATGTCCGTTTTTACCATCAGTGTGTCAGCAGTGTGCCATACCGATGTCCGTTTTTACCATCAGTGTGTCAGCACTGTGCCATCCCTGTGTATGAGCACCTTTAGATTTCTTCGTTGTATTTAACTATGTGTAGGTGTATTCAGAACAGTGGATAGGATAACTATGAAAGTCAAAGAAATGTAAGCGATGAGAGAAGATAAAGGTTTAAAAAACATAACACTGGACCTCAAACCGGTTTTCTCACTTCAAATGGCGGTCATATAATCAGGAGGCCACTCCTTTCTAGAAGAGCCAGGAGGGATTGTGAAATTAAAGCGGTAAACCAAACAATCTGTAAAGCTGTTAAAAATGTCAGTCTTCCAACCCCAACCTGAAAAGAAAATTCTTGGGTTAAAAAAATGTGACCTAGCTGCAGGCAGCATGGCTCTTCAAAAGCGGTGGAGCAGCAGTAACACCGCCGGGCCGTCTGCTCTGTACACTGCAGAGAGGCTGAGCCTGAACACCTTTTAGTTTTAGCTCAGGTGTTCCAAAACAAAAGTGGACGAATAAGAAACTAAGAACTGATGTCCATGCAAAGCGCTGGGATACTTGCAATGTTACCTGAAATTTGTAAGTTAGGGGAATTGAAAAAGACATTATGTAAACAATAATTGAAAGAGAAGGCTGGTTTCACATTTGCGTATCTGTGCGCAGCATTTGATCTGCATAGATCCGCATACGTACACATCTTTAACATGGTGTAGGCAGGGACATGCATTTGCATGCGTTCACGTGTTTGCTTATGCGTCGTTTCGCGGTGTGCGGCGTTATCCGGAAAACGCAACATGTTGCATTTTTTGAAGCTTCAAAAACCCGTCAAATATGCGCAGTCATGCGGATGAGTGCGTCAAAACAACGTATTACTGTCTATGGGAACGCATTGGTACGCAAGGACATGCGCATGGATGCGTTTGATGCGCATGCGGACTTCAGACTGCACATGTCCAGGAACTGATTACAGCACCTGGAAATATCGAACGCATGCGTATAAATAATGCAAACGCATGCAAAAACTCATGCAGCGGTTTTTTGAGTCATGCGTAAGCTGATGCGGATAAAAACGCTGCATTAGCATGCGTTTCCAGATGCAGATGATACGCTGCGCACATATACGCAAATGTGAACTTAGCCTAAAAGAGTCTCTTTAGACAGTGTTATACAATATGGTGAAACATCTAATGCATTGACAGGACCTAACACCACACACACACACACACAACCACACACACACACACACACACAACCAACACACTAATTATTAGTCGGCATTGTATGACCAGTCCTTCCAGATGCCTTCCATTACTGTTCACTGCCCTGACTATTCTTTCTTATGTGGCATTGAGCATCCAGGCATCGTGGACCAGATGTGATTGAACTTTTCCTCATGAGGCTTATAATACATCAAGTGCATGTCTATATGCTTGTCACATACGTCTTTCATACATTACAATTCACTACAGAATCAAAAATATTACAGTTTAGTTTCCAAACTGGCCGATATGCCACATATGCTCTCCATGTGTTCTGTCTGTTATATACGTGCCGATATATGTCTTATTAATACTTCATATGACCAATTTCATCAAATAAATCACTGAAATATAATGTAAAGTTAACCCTCTAAACATACGGTACTCTCCCATGTGATCAAATCAGTGGCATACTGCCCATAGTAGCAGACCACACAAATACTATAGGGCCGCGCAGCTGGTGAGGGCAGTATGGGCACCTTTGTGCACTAGAAAAGTGGCTGCCCGTGAACCCACCAATAGTAGATGTGTCCCCATGATGGGAGCATCTGCCCAACACCCTTCTGTTGTGCTCATCATGCTGTCAGTCAAAGAACAGCTTGTAAACTGGGGACCGAACACCATTAGAGGCCATTTCTTCCACAAACCTGCCGTTATAGAGCTGGGCCACCAATAGGATGCTCAGCAACAAGTTAAGCTGGGAACTGTTGATATGTACTGCAATGCATCCTCCTGTGGTGCCATCCACCAAGATAACCCCCTTGCCTCTCATCATTGTCAGGCCCTCCTGTAATGTCACTGACTGGATGATACTGCTGGATGACCTAGTGGTGATAAGATGGGGAGAGGCTGGCGGCCCATTGAAAAGTTTGCAATGCGGCCTTGGCTTTTCTAGTTAAGCCTCTGCATCAAATACATGAAGACATAGCAGTATATGTGGTGGTACAATTATATAATTATTGAGGCAGTAGTATGATTCCCTACCGATTAGAAAGTGACCCATGGATAACACTTGCAGAACTTATGCAGGTGTGTCTCTAAATTGATGGGACATTTTATAGGAAAACTTTGCTCCAGAACAATATTTCACAGTTTAAGTCTACATTCAAGATCAAGATCTTTAAAAATTAATTTCCTTTACTTGCACTGCTAAACAGAATATTTGTGGGTTGCTCAGATATGCAAAATTCTGTCGCACTCCTGTTACCAAAAAGCAGTGCTTTGAGGGAGATTTGAGAACACATATACCGCTACCACATGTCTAATATAGTGGGGTGGCGCTAACTTCTGTTAAACAGTGGCATTCTATTTTAAAGGGGCATTGCGTGAATCTAAAGTTATCCGTTATCCATAGGATAGGGGCTAACTTACTAATTTACACTGGTGGTCCAAGAATGGGGGTTCTGGTCCCAGGAATGGAGCTCTGTAGAGCCACGTCTTGAATGGAGCAGGCGTATACCAAGTCAACCTACTCTGCAGTCATTACTTATGGGAAAGAGGATATCTGTATTTTTCCAGCTTCTCAACCTTTTACTCTACAGAATGGATTTTCTGTGCAGTGCAGCTTGTAGAGTGACAATTTCAATATATTTATGCAGTTCACTATTACATAAGCCATGGTTCACCACCTATTTTGTATCCTAGGTGATAAAAAGGAACAGCTTTAATCTTTGGCTCAAAATATAAGGAAAAAACCTGAATGATTTTGATGCACATATTTTTAACTTATTTCTAATAGCCATAAAATACTTTTAGAACATAGTGATAGCAGACAATAATGCTACACTTTACACTGATTCTTATGCATGATGGACCAAATATACCGTATACAGGTATTTTACATTTTTCATAATATTTAGGATATATAATAGTTCAGCAACTACCATGTTAAAAAAGGCAGAAAATTGCACAACTCCTACTCACACAGTCTGGAGCCACCAGTCATAGTTATAATTTCTATTTCTGGAAAGCGCCATCTGAATAATGACAATGTCAAACTAATGTTTCGAGGGGCTTAGCAATAATTTTGGTTATTACAGATTTTAACCCACACATGCAGCATGCAAGACACTGCAATCTCTCTCCGGCAAGCGCACAAAAGAGGCAGCAGCGCCTAAACAACCCTGTCATTTACACAGAACAAATAAAGCAACAAGATTTTCTTTTCTGGTTAACCCCTTTCTTGGCATCAGTATGAGGAACGCAATTAATCAAACTGACAATATCACAAATTTATTGAGTCTGTTGCAAAATTAGACTTCTGAAGTTGAGAGTAAATTAAAGGGGCAGCAAAACGTAGAAGTTTATCACTTATCAGAAGCTAAAACCGATGACTATGAAATATAAACTTGTGGCTCAACAACAATAACATTTTCACATTATTTGAGCATTAAATGTGATTCTTTCACCTAAAGATGAGGTCTATCCTTGTTTTGTTTTTTTACTTAAATGCATGTATTTTTTTATAGCTAAAATCATCTTTGTACTTGAGTTCTATTACAAACTTTATGCAGCTTCTATAGGCGCTGTTACACAATGTACACTCATTTTGTGGTCTAAAATCCAACTTAGAAAGCCTCTGTATGAAATCAGATGAAACAGAGCACAGTAAATGCACTATAATAGGAGCACTATTATTCTTGACCCTATTGATGGTATATATATATATATATATATATATATATATATATATACATATACACACACACACACACACATACAGTACAGACCAAAAGTTTGGACACACCTCATTTAAAGATTTTTATGTATTTTCATGACTATGAAAATTGTAAATTCACACTGAAGGCATCAAAACTATGAATTAACACATGTGGAATTATATACTGTTGTGTTGTGCAGAAGTCTGGTGGATACACAGCTGATAGTCCTACTGAATAGACTGTTAGAATGTGTATTATGGCAAGAAAAAAGCAGCAAAGTAAACAAAAACGAGTGGCCATCATTACTTTAAGAAATGAAGGTCTGTCAGTCCGAAAAATTGGGAAAGCTTTGAAAGTGTCCCCAAGTGCAGTTGCAAAAACCATCAAGCGCTACAAAGAAGCTGGCTCACATGAGGACCGCCCCAGGAAAAGAAGACTAAGAGTCACCTCTGCTCCTGAGGATAAGTTTATCCGAGCCACCAGCCTCAGAAATCGCAGGTCTACAGCAGCTCAGATTAGAGACCAGGTCAATGCCACACAGAGTTCTAGGAGCAGACATCTCTACAACAACTGGTAAGAGGAGACTTTGTGCAGCAGGTCTTCATGGTAAAATAGCTGCTAGGAAACCACTGCTAAGGACAGGCAACAAGCAGAAGAGACTTGTTTGGGCTAAAGAACACAAGGAATGGACATTAGACCAGTGGAAATCTGTGCTTTGGTCTTAGGAGTCCAAATTAGAGATCTTTGGTTCCAACCACCGTGTCTTTGTGCAACGCAGAAAAGGTAAACTGATGGATTCTACATGCCTGGTTCCCACCGTGAAGCATGAAGGAGGAGGTGTGATGGTGTGGGGGTGCTTTGCTGGTGACACTGTTGGGGATTTATTCAAAATTGAAGGCATACTGAACCAGCATGGCTACCACAGCATCTGGCAGCGGCATGCTATTCCATCTGGTTTGCGTTTTGTTGGACCATCATTTATTTTTCAACAGGACAATGACCCCAAACACAACCTCCAGGCTGTGTAAGGGCTACTTGACCAAGAAGGAGAGTGATGTGGTGCTACACCAGATGACCTTGCCTCCAGAGTCACCAGACCTGAACCCAATCGAGATGGGTTGGTGTGAGCTGGACCGCAGAGTGAAGGCAAAAGGGCCAACAAGTCCTAAGCATCTCTGGGAACTCCTTCAAGATTGTTGGAAGACCATTTCCGGTGACTACCTCTTGAAGCTCATCAAGAGAATGCCAAGAGTGTGCAAAGCAGTCATCAAAGCAAAAGGTGGCTACTATGAAGAACCTAGAATATAAGATACAATTTCAGTTGTTACACACTTTTTTGTCAATTATATAATTCCACAATGCAAACTTTTGGTCTGTACTGTATATATCTGTGCATATATCTGTGCGTGTATGTATATAATATATATATATATATATATATATATATATGTATATATATATATATATATATTATATATATACACGCACAGATATATACACACACAAATTGATTTGGTTGGTAGGGTGGAAGGTGTTAAGTAGAAGTAGCATTGGCCTAATTAATTAGAATAATGCATGATCATTCTGTCTGGAAAGAAATGCTTCAACCAATCACAATAAAAATACATTAAAGAGAAGCGGACTTGGGCAGCATGAATCAAACACAGGAGGTGTTTTTGCAGCCATTTAGGTTTTACACTTAATGCTGCAACATTTCAGAGAAAACGCAATTTCAAAATCCGGCTTGGGAATATATGTTTCAGATGACTTGCCCAATGCAAGTCCCCGGCAATTTCACTTCTCCCCAAATAGCGAGAGACATGTCAGTCTAGGAGAGCACAGCAGGGAGAAGCAACCGGGGAATACCTTGGACTAATCATCTGAGAGATATAAGCCATGATTCATCAATACAATAATTATTCACATCGGTCTTCATGTGGGGGCATGCTTAAGTCAGAAGTGTCACGACACAGACGCTGCTGTAAGACTAATTCTATTTTCTCCAGTCACCTTCCACAACAGCCACATGGAGTTATACCAACGATAAACTATTAGGGGGGACCACAGCCTGCAGAACATGTCTGCCGAATGTCAGATCCCTATCAAAATTTAGTCTATAGTGCCTGGTAAAAGTATGCACAGAAGACCAGGTAGCAGCTTTGCATATCTGCTCCGATGAAGCGTTCCCTCTTGCTGCCATGATCTAGCAACTGATCTCGTGGAGTGAGCTTTCAGCGAAGCAGGAGGGGGAAGATCTCTTGATGAGTATGCCAAACAGATAGATTGTTTGATCCAATTTGCGATTGTGCTTTTGGCCTCTTTCTTCCCCTTATTGCGACCTGAGAATTGAATAAAGAGATTCTGGTCTATTCTCCAGTCCTTGGTTTGTTCTAGGTAATGGAGGACCACTCTGCGGACATCCAGAGTGTGGAAGCTAATTTCTTCCTCATTAGACGGATTTGGGAAAAATGAGGGCAACACTATATCTTGACCTCTATGGAAATCTGAGGACACCTTGGGCATAAAGGAGGGGTCTAAACGTAAAACTATACTATCTACATTCAGAGATAGGAAGGGCTCTTGTATGGAAAGGACCTGTAACTCCCCTACACGTCTAGCCGTCGTGATTGCTACGAGGAAGACTGCTTTGTATGTTAGCGTTTTCAGTGGTAAAGAGTACAACGGTTCAAAAGGGGCTTGTGTTAGACTGTTGAGAACTAAGTTTAGATCCCAAGGGGGAACCCGGTTAGGGTTTCTGGGACGTATCCGGCTTGAGGACACCATAAACCGTTTGACCCAGCAGTGGCTAGCCAGATCTTTATCGAAGTATGAACTGAGGGCTGAAACCTGGCCTCTTAATGTGCTTGGGGTAAGCCCCAGATCCAACCCCTTTTGGAGGAAGTCCAGAATTTGAGCAATGTTGGGATTAAAAGGGTCCGGAACGTTAGGGAGGCACCAGGAGGAGAATCTCTTCCATACTTTGCCATAGATGGCATTGGTCACCGGTTTCCTGCTTTGCTGCAGGGTGCGGATCACTCTCTCTGAGAGTCCTCTAGCTTTTAGGATGTCGGCTTCAGCAACCAGGCTGCAAGGTTTAGGTTGCTGAGGTTCGGATACAGTATGAGACCCTGATGGAGCAGATCGGGTTCCTGGCCCATAAGGACAGGATTGTTCTGAGCCATTTCTAACAACGCGCTGTACCAACTTCGCCCTGGCCACATTGGCGCTATTAGAATTGTTGTGACTTGGTCCAGCCGGATTTTCTGTAGTGTCTTCGCCAGCATAGGAATTGGCGGGAAGGCGTACGCAAGATTGTAGT
Organism: Oophaga sylvatica; assembly: GCA_033576555.1. Taxonomy (NCBI): domain Eukaryota; kingdom Metazoa; phylum Chordata; class Amphibia; order Anura; family Dendrobatidae; genus Oophaga; species Oophaga sylvatica. The sequence goes on along the minus strand of JARQOD010000001.1, from coordinate 177,115,442 downwards.
TCCAAGTGTGGGCGAACGCATCTATCCCTTGAGCTCTGTACGACTGACTGAGGGAGAAAAATGTTTTGGCCTTGGTATTCTGAGCGTTTGCAAACAAGTCTATCTCTGGATTGCCCCATCTTGATGTTAGAGATAGGAAGACTTTTTGGTTCAGGCACCATTCTCCAGGGTGGACGTCTTTCCTGCTCAGGAAGTCCGCCTGTATGTTGTCTGTGCCTCTCAGGTGAACTGCCGAAATAGATAGCAGGTGTTTCTCTGCCCAGAGAAATATTCTTGCTGCGACCGCTTTCAGGCTGGAGTATCTCGTGCCCCCTTGATGACGAAGGTAGGCTACCGTCGTCACATTGTCGGAGTAGATACGAACGTGATGGTTTTCGATGAGGGTTAAGGCTGCTTTCAGCGCTTCCTCCACCGCCTTCAATTCTCTCAGGTTTGAAGAGCTTGTCCTTATGTCAAGGGACCATAGACCTTGGAAATAAGCTTTCTCTACCACTGCACCCCAACCTCTCCGGCTGGCATATGTATGGAGCACTTTCAGGGGAAGCTGGTCCCAGTCCACTCCTTGCCGCAGATTTTTGTTGTCCAGCCACCATGCCAGGGTCGTTTTTACATGTCCAGGAAGCGGAATTCTTCTGGACATGATATTCTGACATTTCCTTGCATGTAGCAGGATGTGAGATTGGAGAACCCGCGTGTGCGCCTGAGCCCAGGCGACCGCTTGGATACATGCTGTCATTGATCCAAGGATGGACATAGACTCTTTTAGAGTCGGAGTACTCTGTTGTCTGAACCTGGCCATCCTCTGGTGGAGGTCTTGTCAGCGTTCCTTGGGAAGGAAGGATGCCCTTTGTTCTGAGTCTAGGAGAACGCCTAGAAATTTTTTCCTTGGAGAGGGGCGAAGGTCTGATTTCTGTAGATTCGGGATCCAACCTAGAGATCGTAGAGTCTCCAGGGTTTTTGTCACGTCTTGGTTTAGACGGACTATTGATGGTGCAATAACAAGCAGGTCGTCCAAATATGGAACGATGCAGATTCGTTGTAGGCGGATAAAGATGACTGCTTCTCTCATTATTTTCGTAAATACCCTTGGTGCCGGAGATACCCCGAATGGAAGGGCATTGAATTGGAAGTGGCTGATCCCCCGTTCGTGAGAAACCGCGAACCTGAGGAACTTCCTGCAATCTGGATGCATTGGGACATGATAGTAGGCGTCCCTCAGGTCTATTATCGCCATGACCCAGTCTTTCCCAATTAGAGGAATCGCTGATTTGATTGACTCCATCTTGAACCTTCTGTATTTGATGAATTGATTTAGGGGTTTTAGGTTTATTATAACCCTGCATTTCCCAGAAGGTTTTTTATGAGAAAAATACGGGAATAATGGCCCTTGCCTACTTCCTGTTGGGGAACAGGAGAAATTACTTTCTCTTGCAGTAGATTTTGTACCTGTAGAAGCAAGGAATCTTGGCGATTTGGGCCCTGTCGGGGTGTAATTTTCAGGCATGGGGGGGATGGTGTTGAATTCTTGCTTCAGCCCGTATTGTATGGGGTGGAGGATCCACTGGTTTGTGGATATCGACTCCCATCGGGCTAAAAATTGTGAGAGTCGACCCCCCACTGGAGAGTCATTGTTTATCCGGGGTGCGTTGTTGTTGAGGGACGAGGATGTTTCTTCCCCTACCCCCTTTCGGGTAGCTCCACCGGCCTGTTTTCCCTTTTCCTCTAAACTCTTTTTGAGAGGATTGTTCACATTGGGGACGAAAAAACGTTTCTTGGTATTTTTCTGCTCTGGTAGTGACTTCCTCTTGTCAGAGGCTTTTTCAAGAATTTCATCCAGTACTGGACCGAAAACATGTTGACCCTGGAAGGGTATGGCACAGAGTTTAGATTTCGATGTGATGTCAACCCCCATGACTTTAGCCAAAGCGCTCTTCTGGCCGAGTTAGACAGGACCAGATTTTTAGCTGCCACTCTAACGGATTCCCCCGAGGCATCAGCCAGGAAGCCCGTAGCTTTCTGTAGAAGGGGGAGGGATTCCAAAATCTCTTGTCTGGAGGTCCCTTGGGAGAGGTGGTCTTCTAGGGTGCGGAGCCAGAATGAAAGAGCTCTAGCAACGCATGTTGAAGCAATGTTTGCTTTCAACAAACTAGCCGAGGCCTCCCAAGATTTTTTTAGGTGGCTTTCAATTTTTCGATTCTCTCAACATCCTCAAAGGGGAGAGAGGTCTTTTTGGAAACCTTGGAGACCTGGACATCTACCTTAGGGATCTCCCACATTGAATTATCTCCCTCCAGAGGAAAGCAGTTCCTCAACTCCAAGGGGACAGACAGCCCTTTTTCCGGAGCAGCCCATTCCTGGAGAATCAGATTTTTTACGTTCTCATGAACGGGGAACCCTTTCCTACCTCTGGGCTTCAGAACTCCGAACATTTCATCCTGAACTGTGTATTTGACCTGCTCCTCCTCCACCCCCATGGTGTTTCTCACCATTGAGACTAGCTTCTCTATATCCTCCGAAGAAAAATGATATTTTTTATGGTCTGGTTTAGGGGTGGATGTGGAGCCCTCATTTTCCCATTCATCCTCAGACCCCGATGTGTGGATTTCACCCGAGTCAGATTCAATCGGAGCCCTTTTCCTCTTTTTAGGTAGAGAGGAACGTGGTGCCGGGGTCTGGGAAAAAGCTGCCATGGAGGTGTGCACCTCCTGCTGAATGAGGGTCTTGATACTGTCCATAAGGGAGGGCTGTTCAGCACGCAATATGTCATCCGTGCAAGGTTGGCATAGTTTTTTCTTGTATGAGGATAGCTTAGATCCACATACGCCGCATTTGCGGCTTGGTTTCCTAGGGGCAGAGGCCTTTTCTCCCTGAAACGAGAGGGAAGGCATACTAAGCAACCCATATGTGTGTACATGGACAGTCAGGTAGGAGGGTGAACGCTGGGCTCCGCAGATGCAGCTGAGGGAGTGTCGCCTTCCATAGCTTACTAACAGCAGTCACGCAGGGACAGGGACGGGGCTGCATCTTACCTGGAAGATCCTGCCAGTATATGTAGGTTCTTGGCCAGCGCTTTGCTTACGTGCCCCTCCTCCCTCCTGGTCTGAGGGGAGGATCCGTGGAATGACCCCACCATCCGCATCGGCGCCGAAGCCTCCCCACAGCCGGAAAGCGCCTATGGCAGCGTGCGTTCCAGCGTGGAAAGCACCAGATGCGAAACCGGAAGTGCAATAACGACACTTCCGGCGCACGTGGATTTCGGCCTTGATACAGCGAGGAGAGGGAGGAGGATGCCGGGGAGCTGGAAGGGACCCCGGCCGCACTTCACCGCCCCGCTTTACCTCCCTAGGAGGAGCGGGAGAGGGGTCCCCCAAGTCCATGGAGGCCCAGGAGACGGGAGCAGCCGTAATGAGGAGGAGGAGGCGAACCCCCACGACCTCGGCTACCCAGTGGTATGGATCCAGGAGCTCCGCTCGCCGGCCACGGCAGCCCCTGCAGAACCTCTTTATGCCCCACTGGGGAACAGGAAAAACACTGGAGGGTGCAGGAAGGGGAGGGGTATTTAACCTCTTGTGTGTTCCTGTTCCCCATTAGGGTGGGGAAATGTCCTCCATGTGGCTGTCGTGGAAGGTGACTGGAGAAGTACTTAATTCATTAAGAGGAACACAACTCTTAATGAAACAGGCAAGCCTGGAAAGTGGTGTGCATCACCAAAAAGCTTACCCCAGTCAGGCACTGGAATAAGATTTGTAGCGCAAGGTACACCACAGCCCGTTATGAATTTGACAAATAGCCACTCCTTGTCATTTTCATGAACCGATATCATAGTCCCCGGCTGTCTTTTCAACTTACATTTTCTCTGAAATGTAGCAGCATTACAGTATAAAACACATATGGCTATATAACGCAGCCAGTGTCAGGTAGATGGGGAGCATGAAGCTATTGCTGGTTCCTTTTAAAATGTACAATTTGTTTACTGCAGGACATAGCAAATGATTTGTTTCATGATGCCATTTGCCCATTAAAACAGTGTAACTTACTAATTATACATGGTGGTGTCAGAAAAACACCCAAATTATAATCTGCTGCAGGAACCACCAGAACATGCCCAAGAATTCATTTTACATATCTCACTCAGTTACAACTAAGACAGTAAAATTAAAGAACAATGAACACAAAACCTGAGACCAACACTTGTGTGCTGGAGTTACGTATTCAGCAACACAGAGCCATAAAAGAGTAGGGTGAAAATCGCCACCTGATTTTTCCAGTCATTTCCTCGTGCCAGCTAATTTATGTCACTTTCAGTTACACTGGAAAACTGGCCATTACAAGAATTTATTTTTAACCCAGCGATGAATCCAATTAGAGGCATAAGTTTATCAGTGCTATTTTAGCATGTCCAAGATGAAGTAAACTGGACAGCGTGATCATGGACAGATACAGAAACTTTTACTGTGTGTGTGGACTTCAGATGCTGTGCTCAAAATCCAGACTAACCAAAGCTGTAAAGCTCTGACAGAGGAAACTAGGTCAGAGAGGTTTCCAGAATGCACAGCCGAGAAACACTCAAAATAACAAACCTTGTTGTGAGGATGCATCATTCCAGATAATAATCATTTAACAAATCTTGTACTGCTTGGGTAAAGTACGGCTCACAGCATGTATGCACTAATAAGGGCACAACTGTGCTTAGCCTTAGGAGAGCCGCAAATACAAGTATCAACATACCTGCGCTCCTCAACCTCTTACAAACCGTAGGGGACATTCAGAAAAACCGAGAAAACTGGCGCACTGAAACACAGGTTGCGTAGCCCACAGCAGCCGGACAGATCACTACTTGCACTAAATGTGCACTAATCTGCAATCTGACTGGTTACTATAAATTACACCACTTATTTCGCATTGCATTCGCTTTTGTATCTACTCCCTAGTGTGCACTGGCAGTATAATGATACACATTTCTATAAATACATGCTGAGCAATGGATGAAGAAGCAAATATTTACTAGGAGGGATAAGATTACCATCAGTGGTCAAAACTGCAATTATCACAACTTCAGTTCTATATGTACACCAAGCTGTAACACATTCTCCATGGCTTAAAAAGGATCTGTCACCAGATCAAACACTATAATATGTATATATCATCACAAAATGGATCATCTAGCCCCAGTGAGCTTGATGGATCTACTTTGCAAATCCATCCCAGAATGACTATAATCCTTTCGGATTGCTCAGAATTGTGTGTCCAGCCATACACCGACAGCTGGCAGATTTTATGAATCCCAGTGTATTCAGGCTGTAAACTCCTCCTCTGATACACAATTGTGCACATGCTCATTAGAAGCTTCAGTCTGCCCAGCACTACTGTTTGATAGAGCCTGCCTTACAGCGCCACTTTCAGTGTGTAATAACAGTGTATAAGACCATCTCCTGCATATCTGTACATTATATCTGTAGTAGAACGTGGTAAATTTGTCCAGATTTCAGGAAGGTCTTGGCTGTCAATCACAGTGATTGGGGCAGGAGGGAAAAGGAGAAACTAAATATTCATGAAGCAAAAGTCCACCTAACCACCCTTTAACATGATTTACACAATTGCAAGGGAACAAGGATGAACACAGAATCTAGACACAGAATCTAGAAATATTCCAACAAGCACTGAAAAGTGTTTAAAGCTTTCCACTGGTTTCTTAAACTTTGCATTTCCCCATGTAAAATAATAAAAAACCCAAATTAATCACAATTACAGTGATGACCATGCCGGATCGTCTGTTACTCATGTGAACACGGTAGAAAATCAACAGTGGCTAATGAATTCAGTGGTCATACTTCACCCATACAAAACTAGGATGTCCAATGGAGGTGTAGGAATGTGAGCCATTAGCTAGCCCAGACGGGCTCAGACATTGCTGAAATGGAACTGGTGAAGGAGATACATAGGGGAGATAGAGCATTTATTAAGGGACTGTCCATTGTGGTGACAATAAATGGGCATGGTTGTTCTAGTGACAGATTTGCTTTAAACAACCATTATAAAAGTGACCTGCATGTAATGACTAATAATTAACATTTTATGTACATTGCATATATTTCATAGACTATTTTTATACTTTGTTAATGTATAATAATTCTTCCCAATAATGTGCAAGCTGAAAATATTGCCTGTAGAAACGAATTATGTGTTTCATCCTTTAACCTGAACTAGGAATAAGTAATCCTAAATTTGATCATCACCACGGTTTCTGCACTTTGCACTAGGTTAAAACCGCTTTCCCTATGCCAGTTAAAAGCTTATCCCAGGGGTAGCTTTCTTCCGACCATTTGTTATTTGTAGCCATTGCTTTTATGAATATTTATTGGATTTGCACTAACATGTACACAATACAGAAACCTTTAAAGAAATGGCACTTCTTTGGAAACACTTTCTTTGGGCACACGTACAAACGTTTACTGGAAATCACATCACCAAAAAGTATTTGTGCGATCTAGTATCTCTTCAAGTAAATCTTGCTAGTACATGTAGAAGTAAAGTCTACGGTGAATACGGTCCATAAGTACAATTGCATTTTTTTCTTCTGAGCCATGTAGCTCAGGGCTGATATAAACATACCAGTCTGTGACGCCAATGAATAATTATAAGCTGTTCTACAATCAAATGCCAGCTATTCTGAAGGTCTGAGGAACAATGGGAAGGATACAAGTCTTATAGAGGATGCAATAACAATGTAACATTTTCAATATGTAATAAAGTCCTGGTTTCTTTGTCATCCAGCTTCTAAAAGACGTGGTCACAAGATGTGTCCCCTTTCATAGTTCCCCAGAAGTTCCTATTTGTAATGGATTGTGCCTTTGGCAGAATACATTTTCTAGATTTGCACAGGTCACACCAGAGGTCCAAAAATACGTTGTAAACAAAATATAAATCTGCTTACCGTATATCATTTAGGCTAGTCTAATAATTTCTCCTAATGCTTTTTGATTATTTGATCATTTCTGACAACTGCTAATGTAAGCAGAAATCCAGCATAAAGGGTATTGTGCCATAGGAAGGAAGTGCAATTCTAAGATGAAAGTATAGACAAAAATGACATTTCTGATATAGACGTGTAATAAGTAGAGTGTTTATCTTAACTGAACCGCTTTATTTTATGAAGCATGCTTTTCTTTGATGCATTTAAGCCAAAGTTGTAAGAGATAATTTTTTGTAAAAAAAAAAAAAAAAAGTTGTTATGCAAAAAGTCCCTAAAAAGTCTCTGATTTTAAAGTGACAGACTACTACCATTTAGATTGTGAGTTGTAAAAAATTTTACATCCAATTTTTAGTCTCCATTTCACTTCCGAATGAGTGGATATGTAATTACAGGCACAATGTAAAGGAGCGTATCTGGCAAACACGTTCCCTCGTTGGGAAGACACAGCCTGAAAGTCGCTATAGCATGCGTCACTATACTGGTGGGATCACCATAAGTGTCTACAAACGATGCTATTGAATAATAAAGGATGTCAGTGATGAATTTAGCTATTCAGTCCTGACATCAAATCTAATGTGACTTACATGGCGTTCAGTCATTTGCCTAGTTGGCCCCGGAAGATTTACAGATTTTTTTGGCAAAATATACTTCAATATGAAATTAGATTGTTCTCCCATGACAGATCCTCTTTTGTCAATGTTACTTGTAAACCCTTAGAAAACATTCCATGCTTTATAGAATCTTTTTTTTACAGTAAGCTTCCCAGCTGAAAAAAAAACAACCGCTTTTCACATTAGCCTTTATCGTGTATTGAAATGACATACACATTTTAACAGCTGAATGAGATAAGATGTATAGTGTGAAAAATTATTCATACTTGATATTAAAGAATTCTGTTTTATTCTAATTGGAGAAACATCTAATTAGCTTTGATTCAGATAGTGTAATAGCCTAACAATTAGAGTCTCTGCTGTAAATTGTTTACAAGGTCATTAAACCAGATTTCTGATTTAATTCTGCTTAATCTAATATTGAAATGAGCTTAGCTTCCCCGCACGATGCATAATTAGTTACAACTCAATGGATCTTCTCTTAAAAGTTGATATTAATATTTATTGATCCATAGAATACTTTATTTGAGATTTGTTTGGAGACGCTCCTACATATTTGCATGTTGTCGTCTCACTTTTTAATTAAGCTCTCCCATGCGTGGTTACTTAACCAGAACCATTTCTGAAATGATTATGGTTACAGGAAGTATAAAAAAAAGAAAATCATCTAACATTTGTATTGAAGTATTCACTATTCAGCCATTAGTACTAGCAGGATAAGGTGTAAGCACCCTACAAGAAAGATACTTAGATAAAGGGGGTGCTGTAGCTTTCATAAATTCTCTGATAAAAAGCACTGTGCAATGTAAACTTTTTACCTACAACTGTAATCAGTGCTCTACATCAGGGGTTTTCAACCTGGGGTACATATCTTAAAGGGAACCTGTCATAAGCCATCATCTTTCAGCCCTATGTGACAGCATTATATAATGCTGCATGAATGACTCCAATTCACAGTGTAATGCAAAAAAGACCTTTTATTACAGGGAGGTCTGGTCCGATGGCTGTCGCTGGTCTTGATCTAGCGCCTCCTCTTGTCTTGCGATGCCATCCTCCTTCTCTGCTTCGTACGGATAAGGCTGCTTTCACACATCAGTTTTTTTACGTCAGGCGCGATCCGGCGTGTTTTTAAAAAAACGGATCCGGTACCGGATGCGTTTTTTTTTTGGCATTGACTTTCATTAGCGCCGGTTCGCGCCTGATGTCATTGCGTTGCATCCGTGTTTGTCTTGGCTTTCACTAATATGGAAAGCCAAGCCAGAGACTAGCTTCAAAAGCAGCGAAAAAGCCAGTAACATGTGCGGGTATATTACCTCTCTGCTTGTCAGAGGCTCAGGAGCTGGGATCAGCTTTCCATATTAGTGAGTGAGGGTGTGTGGACATGGTGGTTTAGTGTTCCTCCATGATTTCTCCATACTTATTCAGGCACATAGCCATGATGGTTGTGGTTGACACTAGTCTTTTACTTCTGTGAGAGTATGTGTCAGATATATAATAATTGTTATACCACTCCTCTCACTTCTATATAGGACATTGTTTCCACTTTTTATTAGGAGGACTGGGATTAGGGTGTCTTCCGTTTTCTCAGGTTGCACGGGTATCTGCGCTGGCTATTGCTATGCACTGTCTTTTTCTTCTATTCTTGTATTTGTTACATGATTGTTCCAATAAAGATATATATAAATATTTTATTGCATTTAGACCCATTATCATTCTTACTGTGATGGCAACATCACCCTCTGTGTTCATGCAACCACTTTATTATAATAAAAGATTTCAGTCAATTTTTCAATGGATTTGAATAAATTATAAGTGACATTAAATGTGAAAAAAGTTCTGAAATTATATGATTGGTATTTTTTACATGGCAAAAACCTTGCATTTTAACACGGGTATGTTAACTTTTTCTTTGCTCTGTATAAATAAATGCTTTTATTACATTTAGTGGGTAACTTTTAGTTAATAAAGCGGTGCATATAACACAAGAAAGCAAGAGTTTAGGAAGGAGTTTAACAGTAATAGTTTTTGCTGGTTCCTAAATAATAAGTTACTATATATGCTTCAGAAGTTCTGTAACGCTACAACACTGCATCAGGTCAGAACTGGTTTAATGTGTATTTGCTATGCAGCTAGAACTTTAAGACACAAGCAAAGGGATGCTAAGCCTAGGTGTGTCAGGAGGAGTCTTAGGGTTAATGAAATACTGCCATGTTCATTCCAGACAAGGGAAGACTTCAAATGAGTTGAAACCAGACAAGTCTTGCTTGGAAAGCATATTTGTTTGTAGCTTTCATGCAGAGTATAGGCCAGGGTGACCACCAGTAAATGATTATTCAGATGGGTTACAATCTAGACAACTAGATAAAGTATCCCAAGCAAGAGACTGCCCACTTTTACTTGCACTGGAAGCTATAATCAAAATAGTAATGAGTACATACATACAATGTAGGTATTATGTAGAAGCAGATAAGATTCCACTTATATGAACTGAAATCTTTGAAATTTACGTGAAAAGCTTTTGAAAACAATTTTAACTGCAGGAAAAACTTCACTCTCAGATGTGAACACATCTACAGTACATGAGATGAATGCAGAATTATAATGGGACTAGCAGGATAATAAGTGAAAAAAGTCCATCACCATAATGTCTGTGCATAGAATGAATAATGAATATGTTATAGTCAAGTATAGAAGCCACCTAATGTTGTTCTCCTGAATCTGGCGTTGTTTTTTTTTGCTCTTGCACCTATCCAATCTTGAGCTATGGCCCCTTTTCTCTATATGCATCTAAACGTCTTAGCCAAGTGGGTGTGATCCTAAGCTCATCTGTATAGGAGTGTTCTTTAGGACCATGCCCAGTTGGCTAAAAAGACTAGACTTACATACAGGGACGAGAAGACCATATCTCATGAACAAAAAAGCGCACGAACAAAAAATAGTGTCAGAATCAGTAGAACTGCATCAACATAAAAAATATTACATATTTATGTCAAGTGACACATCCTCTTTAAAAAACGTCAGCCAGCTTTCTCAGATTCAGAATGTAGAATTTGCTAGTTATGCAGTGATGCAACCAATTTACCAGTAAGATTTACGGTACCATTCAGATCTAGAAAGGATCATACTGTGCAATTTATCAAGTCAGTAACTTATAGAATACAATAGTAGTATTGGCAGCCAGCAAACACTGAACAAAGTCACCAATGCATCTTAAAATATGGCAAATAAAAAAAACAAAACAATTTTTGATGCTTGTGGAAAATGTTACTCTCTATTCTGAGAAGTGACCATGCTTAGCGACAATCCCTGTGATTATTTCCATAAGCTGTATTAATACTAGTGCAGACAGATGAGCGATATTGGATCATCTATGCTTTCTATATACATATCGATTATTTTTTAAACAGATATTGAGATACTGAACTCTTTGAGACAAAGACACATGATTTAATAATAATCTTTATTTTTATATAGCGCTAACATATTCCGCAGTGCTTTACAGTTTGCATACATTATCGTTGCTGTCCCCGATGGGCTCACAATCTAGATTCCCTATCAGTATGTTTTTGGAGTGTGGGAGGAAACCGGAGTACCCGGAGGAAACCCACGCAAACACGGGGAGAACATACAAACTCCTTGCAGATGTTGTCCTTGGTGGGACTCGAACCCAGGACTCCAGCGCTGCAAGGCTGTAGTGCTATCCACTGAGCCACCGTGCTGCCCCTGCTTACTACATCATCCCTTTAACAATGTAAAATAAGGAAACTTGAAGCTCTATAACTAGATAACATGGGCATGACCTAAAATCAGAAAAGTATGTTGCAGTAAAGAGATGATCGTTCCTAATTCATCTATGTGTTCATATCATCCTACAGCAGCATGTGAACTTGTATCCTCCTCAGAGCCCTCCTGCTATGACCCACTGAGAAGTCATTTAATTTTCAATTTGTATGTAAGCAAATGCGATACGCTTCCGACCTGTTGTGTTTACCTAAAACAGCGTCTCTCGTACTCACGGCCATGACTGAATGAATACGAGTCAGGTTCTAGTCTGAAGCCTTGCATGGTAATGGTATGGAAATAGTGTTATACCTGAAGAAGGGGCATTGCTACATGATCAAGGGACTCTATGGCTTCTGACTGTAGACACACCGTGACACATATGGGCAGATACTGCCGAGCCAGGCATAAAATCATTGTCATGTACAGCAATTTTACCTTACTTGTATTTTTCCCTCTTTGTGCACCAATATATAACGCAACACTGTAGTAAGATTTCTGCTATATATAGTTAGATATGCCCACACTGGAGTACGAGATGCAGCACTGCTTTGCACAAAACGACCAGTAATCTGGAATAGGCGATAGTCATTAGTGGTAATATGTTATGTAAAAATTGCACATGAGGACAGGGGTGATTAGTAAACTTCTCAGGTAGTTTTTAAAGAATATAATCCCAAAGAAGTTTCTCTGAACACAGTACTGAAATATTAACGGAAAAGAGCCTCATGTGCTCAGGAGATTCTATCATTTTGCTTCATTTTCACAGTTTTCACTGTACAAATGATAGGAATTATCAAGTCAATTCCACTTCAAAATAATCTGCACTAATCTTCCCTTGCTCATTCTATATGTAGATCTCCTCTGGGGAGGCTAAGTGGAATTTCCCCTCTTCTGCTGTCTTACATTCCGATCATTTCTTCTGCTGCACATTTGTTACAACATGTTTAAACAATATGTCATTTCTATTCCAAACTCAGCTGTGGATCCCAAATATGATTCCTGGTTCACTGCACTGACAGAGAAATGACATGATAAGTAGGAGATCCCCAACGAGCCTCAGAAAAGCAGGGAACAGGAGCCGAATGTTTATACAAGGTCATGTGCTTATAAATAATCAGTAGCGGTGATCAGAGGTACAGAGAGATGCATTCATATACTCGCATTCATATACTCCACAGTGGGCAGCTTCCATATTAACTACACGGTGTATGGATGAGCTTGTGTGATAGGTACAGTTGTCACGTGTTGGGGACAGAGATACGCAAAGGGTTCGGTGAAACATAATTAAAAGATAAAATTGAATACATGTTCTATGTTTCTCAAATTGATGTGTGGATATTATAGCTTGGCTCATACTTTAATATATTTTAGTTAGAAAAGACATCTATAAAAAGTTCATAGAACAAAAAGAATCAAAAGAGATCCGCTTTTTCTAGGTAATGCTCTCGGCAATATCTAAAAAAAGAACATTTTGCTGCAAAATTCAGGGTAAATGAAAAAATCCTTTTATTTAATATCCATTAAAATTCAAAGCTCATCATGTAAACACATATTTGTCGACACGTTTGGAGCCTATGCATCTTTGGATAGTTTGCCTGGACAAGCCAAAAGGGCCAGACGACATCCCAGTGCTACGAGGTTATGAAAAAAACTGAAGTGGTGAGCTAATATTTTTCACTTGCTGGTTTGCACTATCCTCTCACCAGTATACCGATGACTGCCGGTCCATCTGCTGGAGACCTGTTATTGGTGGCAGAAGGTACACGCATCCACAGTTTGCACAGGAAATGTAGCCTATAGAAGTCTATAAGTGGCCATGTAAGATATGGTCATGTTGAGTCCAGAATAAGAGTAACTAAAATACTCCATTATCTTCACATACTCTAGTACGTCATATGCAAAGGAATATTCGGGATGGGACATCTTCAATATGCAGGAATTGTATATATAAAGTATTTCTTATAGTTAAAAAGTTATTTAAGGGTTAATGAGTTTACCTAGAAATGTAAAGCATCATTCCAGAGCTTTTTTTATTGCATCCTTGGAGTGGTGCTATTAAAGTAAGGTCCCTGCACCTAAAATTATACTCCCCATCTGCTGTCACTCCAGTTCCCATCAGTCATCTTGCAACCACAACTTCTGACTGACCATAAGTCAGACGTAACGGTCATAAGCTCTCAATGCAAGTCTATGAAAGGCAGAACAAGGCTCCCATAGACTTGCATTGAGAAGTAACCTCCGGCTCGCTCCATGAAACGCTGGCATGATCTTGTAGGTCACAAACTGGTGGAGACAGACCGCAGTGGGGCAGATAACAGAAGACGGTGGACTGTAAGTATCAGGCCGGGATCACACATGCGACGAAAACGTCCGACGCTCGCATGTGAAATCCCAGCTATGGTGCCGGCACTCGGGAGTGGAGTGCGCGGCTGCATATAAATACATGCAGCTGTGCACTCCACTCCCGAGTGTTGGCGCCAGAGCTGGGATTTCACATGCAAGCATCGGACGTTTTCGTTGCATGTGTGATCCTGGCCTAAGACTAAGTGCAGGGCCTTCGTTTAGTAGCGCCACTAGCGCTGCAATAAAAAAAAAACACGCGCTGGAGTGGTGCTTTCACTTTGATGACCTATTCATAGAATAGTCAAACAGTGCTTGATTAGTGGGGGTCTAATCTCCAAGTTCCCTGCTGGTAAGCTCAGTGATGAGGACAAGGATGCAGTACAAGGAACAGTCACTTGTACGACTCAACAGTTGTGCCTATGTGAATAATAAAGTGGGTCAAGGTTGGACTCCTGGCCACAGGTTAAAAAGTCCTTTTAGTTCATGCCCGATGCCTTTCCACCAATTAAACTGCTGCCAATACAGAGTTATACCTTTCAGCCTTTCTCTCCATGTGTCTGCTACACCTGATGGCCAATATGTAAAGACAGAGGAGCACAACAGCCAATGCAATTTTGGGAGGAAATATCGATACGGTTACTTATTAGGATTTTAATACATGCCAGCTTCTTTAACATCAGTTAATTAAACTCCAATTTTCTCCCTGCTTATTTTATTCAGAGAGAAGTGCTTATCAAATATTGCCACATAAGTATGGCTTAGATTATAATGAATTTAATATTAGTCCTGAAATGTCACTAGTCTGCAGCAATATTTACCCTATGTCTAACAAGGGTGGGAAATCACTTCACAATGCCTGTATACTTTGACTGACAGCGGTTCATTAGACTTATCAGTTCCAAATGCTTATTAACAAGAATTATTCATTTTACTCAAAATAATGAGATCAGTGTATTCATACGTTGTACAGGAAAAAAAAATAATTGACTGATGTCTATTCATCAGCCTGGATCCTTTAATACTGAGGGACTATAAAATCAGTAATGGATTTCATGTGCTTTATATGTCAATATTCAGAAGCCACCGATTCATGATCATCCATGAATTTCCTGAGAGCAAGGGACAAATGTAGAGCTTAGCTACTATCAACAATTGCAAAGTATATATATATATATATATATATATATATATATATATATATATACACACACATACACACATATATACGGTATATATATACACATACAAGAAAAACCTGATCAGCACCTCCTGTTGTGAACACGTGCAAGCTGCGACGACTGCACAATATAGACAAAAAATTTCACAGCAGCACATGTGTATGAATATGGACCAGGTGAAAACAAGGAAAACATTAAAAACCCTCAATAAGACCAAATTCCTCAAAATTTTCAAAAATAATTTTATTGAAATTTTTTTTACTTACAGTGATAGATGAAAAATGAAGGCTCTTAGAGCATAAATTGGCCAATTCATGTATGTTCATCAACCGCGGCAAGGTGACCTCCCTCTGATGGGTCCCTGCTCTACACTACAAGCCACTTCTGGGCCACCAACCTGCAGCTTTGGACAAACATGTCACTACTGGGCTAAGCCTACAATTTATGGGGTGGGAGAACGGATTGCGGCACCTGGACGGCCAATGGGAGGGGTGCAAGATCAAACTGGAAGCAGCCAGCAACCATATATTTAGACAAAGAAAAACCTGATCAGCACCTCCTGGTGTGAACACGTACAAGCTGTGACGACTGCACACTATAGACAAATATAGACAATATAGACTTCTGGTGGCCCAGAAGTGGCTTGTAGTGTAGAGCAGGGACCCATCAGAGGGAGGTCACCTTGCCGCGGTTGATGGGCATACATGAATTGGCCAATTTATGCGCTAAGAACCTTCATTTTTCATCTATCACTGTAAGTAAAAAAAAAATTCAAAAAAATTATTTTTCAAAAATTGAGTAATTTGGTCTTATTGAGGGTTTTTAATGTTTTCCTTGTTTTCACATGGTCCATACACATGTGCTGCTGTGAAATTTTTTGTCTATATATATATATATATTACACATATGAAAATCCCAATTGGAATGTAGAGCTAGTACAAAAAAAGCTCAATATAACATACCACATAAGTCCCACTCCACATAAGAGGCTAGAACCAGAGCTTAATAGATAAATCGTTTTCTTCATATAAATAACAACAATAAAAATGTAGCAGAGTAGCACAAAAAGCAGGTCACAGGATTAGGACAATTTTTCCCACTATGTAACACACTATACATTACCAATATATAGGTCCAGTGCAAAAGTGCAAAAATTAGTCATAGAACGCCCAATTGTTCAAAATATATTACGGACCCATTACTAAAGTGCCAATGTGCAATTTAAATGGCATCTGCCAGACATAATACCAGTAGTAAGATAGTGCCAACAATAAATGAAATTAACCAGGTTAAGTGTACCAAATTGTTAACTTAAATGTGGGAGAAAGTCCTGACCTCTGCCTGCCGCATTTAAATTGCACATTGGCACTTTAGTAATGGGTCCGTAATATATTTTGAACAATTGGGCGTTCTATGACTAATTTTTGCACTTTTGCACTGGACCTATATATTGGTAATATATAGTGTGTTACATAGTGGGAAAAATTGTCCTAATCCTGTGACCTGCTTTTTTGTGCTACTCTGCTACATTTTTATTGTTGTTATTTATATGAATAAAACGATTTTTCTATTAAGCTCTTATGTGGGGTGGGACTTATGTGGTATATATATATATATATATATATATATATATATATATATATATATATATATTTAGAATTAGACTTAAAATCTATAATAAATGAGTATATTGAATTATAGAGTTTATTTATAATTCCGCAAATCACTTGGATTTTGCAGGGAAATTTGACTCATATTCAAATGATTCAATTGAAATCGAATGTTCCTTATTATGGTCTGTGGTCTCTAGAACCCAGAGCATATTAAATATGGGATGCATGATAAAAACAAAAAAGACTCATCTCGCCACTTACATGTCTTGCCACTGTAGCTCTCCGTACAGTGTTCCATCTAGCTCCTTCTTTTGCAATCTTTACACAGACATATGCCAAATATATCACAGAAGCATGTCGTCAATACGCACAAACTAGAATGATCGATTATGCTTTGCGAGATGCGTGCCACGATGTCACGGAGCACGTTGTGACATTTGAGGCCTTCTCGGCACCAGAATCCCAGTGCTGAGTAACGATCACAGAAAAAGATGTGAGAGAATGCACAGAGCTCCGGACGGAAGGCTGTGGAGAAGGTGAACAGTGAGGTGAGCATTTATTGGTTTCCATTTTGCTCACTACAATTTAGAAAAATGGGGGCTCTATGGCTGCCTTTTTTCTAAATTCAAGAGAAATGAATAGCAAAGAAAATAGAATTCTTGAGAATTCTAGTTTTTAAAACATTCTAGGACAATTCACTCATTTCTAATTTATTGTAAGCTAATCAAGCATTTTAGAACGCAGAGATCTACTGCCTCTGGCAAAAGTTACCAGTTTACATATATATTCAGATTTCTATTATGTGTGGAGCAGGCACTCTGGACTGCACTGTTCTTGGTACTGTGAACATCAATTCAAGCAGGCGATGAAACCTGAGTTCACAAACCATGACCCTATTACGTCACTATTCAGAGCACACTGCTCTTAAAGCTGAGGGCTGAGTCCTGCCTTCCACATGTAGGGATGTGCTTGACTGACAGGCTACGTTCAGATCAAAAGTACATACTGAAAAACTCAGTACTCTATGCCTTTAATTCAACGATGAAGGAAGGAAGACGTTAAAGGTCACATGAACGCATATGACAGCTCAGGAAAGCCCCCCAATACAAACTGAAGAAGTTGTCCATTACCTTAGGATAGGTCATCAAAGTCTGATCGGCCAGGGTCCAACACCCGGCTCCCCTGTGTTAGCGGCCAGAAATGCTCAATTGCGGATTTGAATAAGAGTGGATGAGCAGTACCCAGTCGCGCCACATATCAGAAGACGGAGCAGTTCCGCAATTGAGCATTTCCGGCTGTTACCTCTGATACAGAGAACAGGGGGAGGAGACCAATGTCGGATATATCCGTCACTGGACGTCGAGGGTTAATATTTAACTTGTTCTCTACATTAATCTCCCAAACAAAAGGTATGTAGTGATAAAATGTCGGATGAATCTAGGTGGTAACCAAGCAGGTGCAAAGGTATTAAACGATGCTCACAGTTGTGGCGCAAGTAATACAATAAGTAGTCCACAACTGTAAATTTGAACATTCTGCTCAATGTTGGATGTTAAAGAGATAAACAAAGCAGCCAGAAGAGTAGATCTGATACATAGCAGAGCAATGAACTCTATTTTCCTGCCCAAATATAGCGAAGCACAGTTTGCTTTGAACTAAATGTGAAATTTCAATTATTAAAGCAAAATTAAGCAAAATGTAATATAAGAGATCATCAAGCTCTCAATTCAATAAAACTGGGCATTACATAGTCTTTGGCATGTAAGGAATCGATGCATAATAAAGAAAATCAGCCAAAATATCAAGTAGTAGAGTACAATAATTATTATAAAAAAACAGTTTTAACATTTAAAAACACATTACAAAACTATAAAAGAGCAGAAATTAATAGACATTTAATGAAATACCTAAAGATTATACTAGCTATTATTTGCAGCTTGCACTCAACTGCAAATGCATGTGTATTTTCTGTTTTATGTTTCAAAGCTAAAAAAAAATACATTAATAAATCACTCAAAATTAGTAAAAACTATAAAAAAAAGTGCGTGTCTGTCTGAAGATAAAAAAAAACAACTTTAAATCCAAAGAAAGGTAAAAAAAAGAAAATACATTTGCAGGTAAATTTGTTTTATGGGAAACAAAGTTTCAAAAGCATTGAGGTTATGAATATTGAAATCTGGGCTAGTGAGGGTTAAGCAACTTGTGAACATAGGAGAATGAAAGGAATGTAATACATTAAAGGGTTTGTCATGTGTGTATTAGACTTAATGCTTCTTCCACAAGCCATGCAAAAAACAGGAAGCACCATCTGAAGTATACTCCGGACTCTCCTCTCGGAGTACATGTATTAATCTCTAAAACTAATGAGCATTCTTATATTTTTCATTATTGTTACTCTTGTCAGGAACGGGACTACATCAACAATGGAACGATATTTCTATTGAAAAAAATCCTTCCAATCACCATAATATTCATTTCTTGGCATTACTGAGGGGAATCTGTTAACAGGTGTTTACTATGTAATCCGACAGCAGCATATCAGCGAGAAACACACTGATTTCAGCGATGTATCACAGTTTTCTGTACTGCAGATCTAGCAGGTCTCTGAATGCTGAGCTCTGTGTAACGCCGCCCACACCACTGATTGGCACCTTTCTGTGTACACTGTGCATTGACACAAAGCCCTGTTCCCCACGGTATTCCATTTGTTTTGTAAATACGCCATACGGTTACAGAGATATGGGTTTTTCTTCATTTATTAATTTTTATGGTCTTTAAGAAGGGCAAAGTCGAGGTGGACATCCTTGGCTTCCACTGCATTTACTGTTTATGAGAAAGCAGAATATAATTCTCATCTTGTTTCAGCAGTCCTATAGTCAATGAATGGAATAAATGGAGGTGGCCAAGAATGCATAATTCTGTTTAGGAGTGGGCATTGCAGAGACCACTCTCATGGTTACAGAGCCAAAACCTTTTGATCGCTGGGGGTCATTGCCGGTAGACTCCCAGAGATCAGCAATATATCCCTTATCTCATGGCTAGGGGATAGCTTGTTAGTTTGCAAATTACCCGTTAACCAAGAAAAGAAGGTCTTTATGCCAGTGTTCTACTTCAGCAGCTATAAAATATAGCTGTTACCTTGGGTACAAGACAGACAAACTACCAAAACTTTTAACTGCAAGCAACCGCACGGTGGCTCAGTGGATAGCACTACAGCCTTGCAGCGCTGGAGTCCTGGGTTCGAATCCCACCTAGGACAACATCTGCAAGGAGTTTGTATGTTCTCCCCGTGTTTGCGTGGGTTTCCTCCGGGTACTCCGGTTTCCTCCCACACTCCAAAAACATACTGATAGGGAATCTAGATTGTGAGCCCCATCGGGGACAGCGACGATAATGTGTGCAAACTGTAAAGCGCTGCGGAATATGTTAGCGCTATATAAAAATAAAGATTATTATTAAAAAAAATAAAGATTATTAATAGAGGACCTGCCACTACAAGCCCAGAACCCTCTGGAAACCTTTGGGCCACCAACAGATTTTCCAATTAATCCATCTCTCAGGAGAACGTTTCATAACATAAGGAGGAAGATAAGACGGAGGCCACTGTGCTCACATGTCCGTCTCATATTCTATCACTATTTACTAAACAAATGGAAAGACAAGACTAAGTGCGGCACTCACATTGTATAGTATTCTCCTAGTTGTACTGGTGCTCATGTGTACAACCACTGAAGTGTGACTCACAGAATCATGCACGTGGCAGGACTGTGCTAACATTGCATCATATAGATAAAGTGCTGCATCATTTCCTTCGGCGGATGGCTCTTTCACAAGCAGTTTACATGTACACAAGCAGCGGAGGTATGCTACAGGTAGACAAGGCAGGCACTAACATTAACTACTTCATTACAGGACAGGTTTCCCCTCTTCATTACTTGGCCTATATCGTCAGAATTTGTTTAAGTATCACTGCACTCAAAGAGGCAAAACTATGTTTTTCAATATAGCTGTATGAAAGCTCACTTTTTTCATTTCTCAATATTTTTAACTTGTTGATTAACTTATTCTTAACTTTGTTTTGAATTTCCAAACCTTTACCATATATACCATTTGTTACCTTTATGTTATGTGTACTGTTAGTATAATCATGGCAATGCAAAATATGGAAAGGTTTTTTTTTTTATGTTTTACTACTTTTGCACAATAATGGCACATTGAATGGGAAAGAGCTATAAGTTTCTTCTTCCACTAAAGTAGCCATACGTGGATTCCTTTTCTGTGGGTAAACTGGTATATATTTATACCATATTTTATTGAATATAAATTTAGTAACTTTTGATATTTTTCTGGGGATTAGGTGGAGGGGGTTAATAGTCAGTGACTTTGTGGATTAAATATTGTTAGTTTTTTATGGTATTTTTTTTTTTCTTTTTTTACACTTTCGCTAAATAAAACCACTTATGGACTTTTTTAAATTAAATTTTTTAATATACTTTAACTTTTAAGGCCCTGATTCATCAAGACTGGTGTTTTGCATGGGAGTCTAAAAGTGTCCATGAGAGCAAGAGTCCTAACGAATTGAGTGCATCTTTCTGCGGACGTCTGACACTGTAAGAAATGTAGTCCGGGACTGGAGTATATTTCTTATGTAATTTTTTCCACTTATGGCCGCACCCCTCCTAGCTAAACTCCTCTCATTTTTTAAACAGTTGACGGAGCCATTGATGCTGGGAAAAAAAATGCCGTAAGTCACTACATTTTTTTGAAACTACCAGTTGTGCAAAAATTTTGCGATAGTTTTACTTTAGAAAACGCAAAAAACAACCTGACGAATGCGAACCTAATAATTTATCGAGTCTCAGAGTTCACTGTTTGGTCTTTTGATTTCTTCTATGGTGCCTCAAACAATCAATAAACCAAAGCTTTCTGGTTTTTCAGTAACAAACAGACAAAGTTGTTTAAAAAAAGAATTAGCCTTTGTTAAACCCGCACCTGCAACGACAACCTACTGACACCCCAAAGTTGCGTCGGTGCGATGATGGTGCGACCGACAGAGCCAACCTCCCTTTATCCAACGCCATAGATACTGCAGTCATTATTGACAGTGGCATCCAAGGAATTAACCACCTAGCAGCGCTACCACAATACTGAGTGCTGGGGCCTCTTGTCCTGTGCTGTACAGCAAGGCTATGCTCACATGCAGCGGTTTTCCTCTGCGGTTTTTAATGGAAATAAGAAGTGGTGTTTTAAAATTACCAGCAAACGTTATGACATTTCAGAAATCTCATTTTCAAAATGCTTTTTTTTATTCCAAACTGAATCTGAGAATTGCAGCATGTCAGTTCTTTAAGCGCTTTTTGCAGCATTTTCACCTACAGAAAGCAATTAGAAAGTGCAAAAAACGCAGTCCATAAGCTCTGCTGCATTTTTGCAGTGTTTTTTTTTTTTGCTGCATTTTTGGTGAATAAAAGAAACTTTTTTAAACAAGTACTGCAGAAAAATCACACATGTAATTGCTAAAAAAAAAAAAAAAAAAAAGGCAAACACCAAAAAATACTGAGAATTGCAGCAAAACCTGCGTGAATGCATTATTTTTACTTCTAAGAGGGCAGCTTTGGCTGCAGATAAAAAAAGCTGAATGTGAATATAGCCTAACAATAAAATCACAGGGCTTTGGTCAACCCAGCATTAGCGGAGGACAGATGGAGCAGTAACTTAAGGGTACATTCATACGACTGATGTTTTCACATCTAAGAATAAGGTCCAATTATTCTGATCACACTTTAATCAGAATTTGATCAGAGTGGCATCAGTATTTCTTGGAGAGAAAAATAAAAACAAAACGTTTTTTCCACCTTTTCCATTCTCTCAGTCTGAAAATCAGACAACACTGATGATATCTGAGTGCCGTTCGATTTTTTTCAGACCTATTAACTTGAATGGCCGATTTTGGTCCAAGGCTCAGATCAAAATCGGACAGGTCTCTGATATTTTTTCACAGACCACTCGATTTGAGGAAAAAATAAAAATAAAAAAAAAATTGGACATGTAGACAGCCGCATAGTATATTATAGGTTCCAGTGCTATCCGTGAAAACCACGTAGCACTTGTACGAGAATTGGTCGTGTGCACAAGCATCTAAACTGTGCTGCATAGTTTACAGCATGTTTAAGGTGGTTCTGCAGTAGGTAAGTGGTCAAACATGCTATTTCAGCAGGTAGATTAGAGTTTAGAGCCTGAGACACTTCACTTACAAGAATGATCAAAGTCCAGAAGCACTGTCTCTGCCTACAGAGAATGAGAGACATTGTGTCACGTACAATCAGTTCTATTGACTTGGAGGATAGGAGTAAGTATAGGGGTTTTGCTGAGGGGCATAATGGGGATGTTGGAAATTATCTTTAGGTATAGAAAAAATTAAAAAAATGAACCTTACAGAGCATTAACCAAAATGCTCTATAAAATGGAAAAGATCCCTTACCAGTCCCAAGTAATGATAAATCGGGAGCCAAATGCAAACAAGGATTATATACTTAATTGATGGAAGCAAAAATAGTTTATTATTTAAGTTCAGTGTGTATGAAGACAATTTCCGAGTCTAGTATGAATATGTACTTAGGAATTTTTATATAATACTTATTTGTTTATTGCTCTGGTGCTGTAATTGCCATTGTGAACCAGAGAAGAAAATATAGCAAAGTAAAATAGCCAGATGAATGGAAGTAAACTGCGCTTTGTCATTATCTGCACTTTAAGGCTACGTTCACACACTCAGTATTATACATCAATACTTGTAAGCAAAAATCAGAAGTGAAACAATCCGAGGAAAAGTTCAATACAAACACATCACCACTTCTGTATTTATCATCCACTCCTGGTTTTCCTTTACAAATACGGAGGTAAAAAGCGCAAATGCTTAAAGGGTGCACGTGGCCTTACGCTTCAGTTTTCGCCATGGCCCCATCTGTGTTTACTACCACTTCAATGCCAAGTAAATTTTCTTTCTAAGTTGCAAGGTTTCTCGTTGCTAAAGTAATAATATTTCTCCTCAAGCTTACAATGCTTTTTTTATTCTACACAATTAATTTTTAGGAGTACTTATAAAGATAAGTAGATAGTGTTGGTTCCAGCTTTTGAAAAAAAAAAAAACAAAGCAAAAAAACCCCAAACAATATGTGGCTTGGAAGCACGTTTCAATGATAGATGTGTCTCAGTCCTGGATGAGACACAATAAAGGTCAGTTTTTTTTTTTCAATTGTGCTGTTTTATAAGCGGCTCTGACATTTTCCAACAGTATTTGGAAAATTACAACAACCACAATTCATAAAACTGTTCCCTGACACACAGCCAACCATGTACTTATAAGTGAACTGAACCTGAACTAAGTTCGGCTTGTTGTTCGCATGCAGGCTTCATGGTGTTTGGATGACACTGAATTATATTCGGTGTAATTACCGTAGTAGCAATATATTTTACCTATAACTATACGGGTATGCTCCCACGATGAGCTTTTGATGAGGTTTTGGGGAGTTTTTGATGTTGCAGATTTTCTGCAACATTTCTGCACCTATTATTTTAATTACCGTATATACTCATGTATAAGCCGACCCGCGTATAAGCCGACCCCCCTAATTTTGCCACAAAAAACTGGGAAAACTTATTGACTCGTGTATAAGCCTAGGGTGAAAAATGATTATGCCCCCATATGATGCTCCACAGATTATGCCCCCATATGCTCCACAGATTATGCCCAATATGCTCCACAGATTATGCCCCCATATGCTCCAGATTATGCCCCCATATATTCCACAGATTATGCCCCCGTATGATCCACAGATTATGCCCCCATATGCTCCATATTATGCCCCCATATGTTCCACAGCTTATGCCCCCATATGCTCCAGATTATGCCCCATATGTTCCACAGCTTATGCCCCCATATGCTCCAGATTATGCCCCATATGTTCCACAGCTTATGCCCCCATATGCTCCAGATTATGCCCCATATGTTCCACAGGTTATGCCCCCATATGCTCCATATTATGCCCCCATATGTTCCACAGCTTTTGCCCCCATATGCTCCAGATTATGCCCCATATGTTCCACAGCTTATGCCCCCATATGCTCCATATTATGCCCCCATATGTTCCACAGCTTATGCTCCATATTATGCCCTGATATGTTCCACAGCTTATGCCCCCATATGCTCCAGATTATGCCCCATATGTTCCACAGCTTTTGCCCCATATGCTCCATATTATGCCCCCATATGCTCCAGATTATGCCCCCATATGCTCAATATTATGCCCCATATGCTGCACAATTATGCCCCATATGCTGCACAATTATGCCCCATAGTATTAGGCCTCATATGCTGCTGCTGCAAAAAAAAAAAAAAAATGACATACTCACCTCTCGTCGCTGGGGGCCAGGTGCCGGTGTCCTGAGCAGGCGGGGGTGTCACCGCTCGCTCAGGACCCCGGCACCTGAGATATTTACCTGTCCGTCGGTCCACAGCAGCGCACTGCTCCCTCGGTCCGACTCCTCTGTGTGTAAATGATCTGGCAGGGGGCGGGGCGCGCACTAACGACGTCATCGCGCCCTCTGCCTGATCATTTACACACAGAGGAGTCGGACCAAGGGATTAGTGCGCAGCGGTGGACCGACGGACAGGTAAATATAACTATACTCACCCCTCCGCCGCGCGTCCCTGCAGTGTCTCCTCTTCTCCCGGCGCTCTCCGCAGCGCTTCAGTCCTGCAGCGGTCACGTGCTACCGCTCATTAAAGTCATGAATATGTGCATATTCATGACTTTAATGAGCGGTGCCATGTGACAGCTGCAGGAAGGAGCCGGAGATCGTGGGAGAAGCAGGGGGGCTGCAGAGACCGCGCCGGCGGAGGGGTGAGTATAATCCGACACTCCCGCTCCCCCTCCCCCGCCGACCCCCGTATATCACCCGCGTATAAGCCGAGAGGGGGACTTTCAGCCCTAAAAAATGGGCTGAAAATCTCGGCTTATACATGGGTATATACGGTAGGTCACTTATATTTTTTCACTGTTTTTGTGTGCGCATTTTGTAACATGCAGTTTTATCGTGTTTTTGATCCTGGGATTTTTGTCTCTTGTGTGTCATGCTGTAAATAAATCTAGCTTGTTGTTGAAACTTTCTGGTATTCGGATTTCACTGAACGTTATTGACATACTCGGGCGGATTTCATGACTTTTTGATGCATTTCCGCCATGGAAACGCACTATAAATGCATATGCATTTTTTATCTGCGGATTTTCTACATTTAATGCAAGTCTATGGGGAAATTCCGAACAAAAAACAGCATACACGCAAGAGAAACTGACATATTGCGGATTTGAAACACGCACCGCAGGTCATTTTAAGCAATGTAAGTAAGAAGTACAACGGGCGTGAGGTTTCTAGAGATCCCATCCACTTTGCTGGAACTGCGTTTTTGAAAACACGCAAAGTGAAAAATGCGATTAAAGCTCATCGTGGGAACGTAGCCTCAGCCACACTCCCATGATTAGCTTTTGAGGAGTTTTTGATATTTTCTGCAACTATTAAGCAAAGTACCGTAAGTTACTTGCATTTTTTTTTATTGCGTTTTTTAAGCCATTATCTTACATGCATCTTTATCGCTTTTTTTGACAGTGTGCTTTTTTGTCTTTTGTTGGTGTGTGAGGTTTTAAACAAAGCTGCTTTATTTTAGAGACCTCCTGATATTTGTCTTTGACAAAATTTTAATCGAGACCTTCATGTGTGGATTACAAGCATTTTTTGCGCATTCCCGCAGTGGAAACATACTAAAACTTCACATGTTGTGGATTTGAAACACGCACTGAAGGTCTGTTTATGCTGAGTAAAAAAAGAAGCAGCGTGGACATGAGATTTCTATAAATCCTATCCACTTTGCTGGTCATCAAAAGAAAAAAAAAAGTCATAAAAACTGACTGTGGGCACAGACTGAAGACTTCGCAAATTGTGAGAAGGATGCAAAAAACAGGACTCTGTCCCAGAATGAAGGATGACCTGGAACATACAAAGTCTTGTGGATAATAATACTGTTACTTTTAGACTGAAATTTTTTAGGTCACAAGTGCATGTAAAAAATAAACAGTCTAAATTAAAAATCTCCAGTTTCGGGTCTATAGATAATATTCAGACCTATTGGAATCACTTCTGTCCATGTCTGTTCTGTACATGCTTTTAATGGAAGAATAAAGTTCATTTTTCACTCATCTGAGTGCTGGACACCTCCACATTTGCTATAGGTCTCTATAGCCACAAACTACCAACCTGAAAAATATAATCCTGGTGTCATACTTCCCTATTTCTTATCAACCTACCAATATGTACGTTTAAAAAAAAAACAAAAATACAGGATTACAAAAGCAGACTACACCATACAAAAAGTGGCAGAACGGTGTATATGTGCAGTATGACAAATGTTTATATTGTTTTGACAGTTCTGTAAAAATGCGATGGTCACGGAGTTACATAGTTATTAAGAATGTTGCAACATTTCAAAGAACACAAACATGTTGGAAAAGTACAGTTCAGTTTTATCAGTAAACTATTGCATAGGTAGGAATTTTCAGGTACTGATGACCTATTGTAAGGAGAGGTCATCAATATTAAATGCTGGGGGTCTGACTCCTGACACACCTCACGCTCCATTTCAGCATTTCCCAGGCACAGCTCTAAACATTTTATATGTGCCTGTTAAAGGGAATCTGTCACCCCATTTTTGCACTACAGAATTCTGTAATACTGTAGATAAGCCTCTGATGTCACCTGAAAGTGAAGAAAAATGAGTTATATTATACTCACCCAGGGGCGGTCCGCCGTCCGGTCTGGTCCGATGGGCATCGCGGTCCGGTTCGGCGCCTCCCATCTTCTAGCTAAGCCGGCCTCTTCTCTGCGTCCCGTCGCGACTCCTGCGCAGGCGCACTGATCTGCCCTGGTGAGGGCAGAGTAGAGTACTGCAGTGCACAGGCGCCGGGAAAGGTCAAAGAGGTCCGGCGCCTGTGCACTGCAGTACTCTGCTCTGCCCTCACCAGGGCAGAGCAGTGCGCCTGCGCAGGAGCCGCGACGGGATGGAAAGAAGAGGCCGGCTTCGCTAGAAGATGGGAGGCGCCAAACCGGACCGCGACGCCCATCGGACCGGACAGCAGACCGCCCCTGGGTGAGTATAATGTAACTCGTTTTTCTTCACTTTCAGGTGACATCGGGGGCTTATCTGCTGCATTACAGAATGCTGTAGATAAGCCCCTGATGGGGGTGGTCGTATCTCAGTGCAAAAATGGGGTGACAGATTCCCTTTAATCCAGGTCCCTGCAGCTTAAATTTTATTCAAGTGAACGGTGTACCTCGGAGTTTTATCATGAATAATCCTATACTGAATATATAGTCAGTAGTCACGAAAAAGGCAGCCACAGTGAAACATTTAAAAACACAAATAGTTATGATGTAGCTCAAGCGATTTCATATAAGTTGGTTGTCCACATGTGGCTACAAAAATGCCTATACTTCCAGTTATATAACATGAAAACTCATGACAAAAAGTAAGTACAAAAAAGGCCAATGTGTCATAAGAGGTACAAAATGCAAAAAAAAAAAAAAAAAAAAACACAAACGGGTTACAAGCAAGATACAACGCCAACCCAAGATAAATCGACATGAACAGACAAACCATACATTCGAGGAACACATGGATTATGATCTCCTACACGTATCGCAATGTTCACAGATTCACCAGGGGTAATACAGCTACTACATTATCTGTGTTATCATGTCATGATATCACCATAGAGTAATTAAGTAACTCATATCTACTGGGAAATGTATCAGTGGAATAGTATCAGGTCACCCACATCTGCCTTCCCCATCCCATTGTTTCACAGTACGGTGTCTGACATTTCGCAAGCCAATTTTTGGCTGAAACACCGACGTGCAGGTAATAATGATATAATATACATGTGCACACGAGGAAAAAGGAAAATTCTATTCACCCAAGTACTACATACCCAGCACAGCGCATGTGATAATTAAATAAACAGTGTTTAGCTGGAAATGCAACAATGGGGATTCTAGAGTTATTTTGTGCATTTGATTTAGTAATGTCAGAAGATTTGTCCCAATATCAATAATATTCACAGACCGGGCGGCACGGAGGCTCAGTGTTAGCACTGCAGCCTTGCAGCGCTGGGGTCCTGAGTTCAAATCCCACAAAGGGTCATTCCATGGTAACTTACGTTACAGTCACAAACCAAAAACTGGCTACAGACTGTTCTTTGAAGGCAACCACAAAAATGAGTGAATGTATATTGTACATTAAACTATTCTCAATAGATTTCAACACAGTTTGATTTTTCAACAATAAAATTAAATACAAAATACAGTGTTATTACTTGGTAACTTACGTTACAAAAAAAAAGGAAAGGTCATGAGACTGCCAAATTATCTGTTCTGGCAAACAGAGGAGAAGCACTATTTTTATTGTATTAAAACTCCATAGTCCAAACAACTTTAACAAATTTATTTTAACCTCTCAAGTTAAATGAAACAGTTTTTATAACAAGAAATGTAGGTAACTTACGTTACAACACAATATAGCAACTTACGTTACAAAGCTGATAGTAACTTACGTTACAATGAGTTACCATCATAGGAAAAACACTAACGCAAGTTACCATCATTGTAACGTAAGTTACTATAGTATGTTGTAACGTAAGTTACCATGGAATGACCCTACAGGATTGTGGAATTAATGGCGCTATATAAATGATTAAAATAAATAAAATAAACAAAAACAGCACATAGATAAGAATATATTTAGTGCTATGATTGTGCATTTGATAAGAAGCGGTGAAATTAAAACTAGTGTTTACTAATGAGATTTATTCGTTGGGGAATCCCTCAGGAATTGCTAGTAGGTATAATTCATCTCCTCTACTAGTAAGGGACAAGATCGGCTCTCCAAAAACAAAAGCAAGGTAAGTGCCAACTTACTTGGTAAAGCAACTAGCAAGGTACTTAGTCTCCCTGATCATTCACATCAAAATAAAAAAAAGTTAGAATCGCATATTTTAGTGTGCTTATGTTTGTGGCACTATATAAAACCTATTTTTCCTTTCTCAGCTCCTAATTGTTTTTTCACTAAGGCAAACTTTCTTTTAATTCTTCTCAAAATATCAAGAAGCTGGCAATGATCTGGCATACTCCTTGATCTGAAATCTGACATATAGTTGAGTTGAAATACCGTAGTTTGCTAGAAAAAAAAAAACAATTCTCAAAGGCCGAGCTTTCTGGGCAATCGTGCCATATTCATTTACACCAACTACAGTTACACATTTTTTATGGCATTGTCATACAAATTGGCCAAGAAATACTTTAGTTACTCTAGTGCAACTGTACAGCCCAATATACCCAAACATAACGACTCAGGTATTCAGATGTCCGTATGAAAAAACATTGAAAATTAAGTTGCTTTGTTTCACTGCGTAGATAACTGATTTAGGCCTCATTCACACATCAGTTTTTCATAATAAAAAAGAAAGGATCTATTTATCATCAACATACTATGTACTAGATCTATTTTGCATTAATTTTTGGCCCGTGTTGGTTTTGCCCATCCTTGTTATAAGCCAGTGAAAAATGGACAGCAAAGGGATGCAATACAGAATATGGATTGCATCAGTATATTGTTAAATTTTTTTCAGCACGTTTGATCTGCAAAGTGGATAAAAATCAGGCAGGCAATATTTTTGTGGACCATTGGCCATGTGTAAAAACTGACAAGTGAAAAGGACCATGGACTACAATGGATACATGTTTTCCTCCATGAAATTTAAAGAAACTGAACATTTTCATGGGACACTTATGAGAATATTGGATTACGGCACCGCGGCATGAGAACCAGAGCTGATCAGCTAATGAACTCCAGTGAACCTCCTGTCAGTGTATTTCCAGATGTAACTGTTCTACATGTGAAATCGCCGTTGGACACTCGGTATTAGGCGGGGGTCACACTTGCGAGAAACTCGCACGAGTCTCGCACCTCAATTTCCGGCACTGTCGCAGGCAGTCGGGATCGGAGCGAGAAATACATGCAGCTGCACACTCCGGTCCCGAGTGCCGGCGGCAGTGCCTGGTATTGAGGTGCGAGACTCGTGCAATTTTCTCGCAAGTTTGACCCTGGCCTTAAATGGACTACGGCAGACAGGGAGTATATGTTGGTTTATTATTTTTGATTATTTGCAGGAGACGTGGGTGTCGTTGATTAGGAGTTCGGTGAGTATGTATTTTGTATGTGAATATGTATGTAGTTATGTAAATATTTAGATTTTTTTTTACAATTGAACACTGGCGCCGGATGATGAGACTATTCTCCCATCATCGGCTCGTGCGGTCTCTGTTATATGTGACAAAAGACGTAGATGGATAGGAGTAGTAATCCCATCAGACGACGCCTAAGTGCAATCACTGTGGGCTGTTTATCGCATGGGTACACACAGACAGACACACACAGACACATGCACATATTTTCCGCCCATACGCACAGTCTCCGCCCGCCCACCCAGCCTCCGCCCCCCCACACAGACACACACATTCTCCACCCGCGCACGCACACACACACATTCTCCCTCCTTCTGATCATTTCCTTTGACAATTCGCAGCGTTTTTTGACACCAAATCTGCAGCAAATAAGCAACAAAGATGCAAACCTTTTTACGCCTGCGTTTTTGCTGCAGATTTGACTGACTCAATTGAAGTCAATGAGTCAAAATCGCTGCAGAAACGCAAAAATAATTGACATGCTGCAGAAAATAAAAAGCTGAAAATACAGACGGAAAGGAAATATACTGATCATGTGCACAACACTTCAGGCTTGTCATTGAATTACCTTGCATAAGTAATCCATTGCATTTTTGGACCATTTATGCACGTAAAAAAATGCCACAAAAAAAAAAAAAAAAAAAACTTAGGGTCACATATGACATGCAGATTGGTGCAGTTTTTGAGATGACTGCAGGAAAAGCAGTTAATAGCAGCATGGTAAAATGTATGTCACTCTCCACAAGGAGAAACGTAACCCCTTAGACCTCAGTCCAGAGCCTCTCACATAGCTAAATCAGTTCTCGTACATTGCACTAATGAGGGGCAACAACCCCAAACACTGTCTGCAAATAGAGATTCTGATTTGGCTTTTAGCCTAAGTCACATTGCAAGACTCCTTAAAGGGTCCATAGTGACTTGTAGGATAGCTCCTTCCAACACTTCCAACAGATGGCGCTATAGAGTTCAAATCCTCTTCCACTCAAAAGAGGCAATTTGCATATAAAATACCCTAGTAATATAAATTATAAAATGTGTTCCATTTCAGCCGTGTCAGACGGACCTCAGTACATTTTTCTCCTTTCTTCCATCTACATAAACAAATAAGACATTTTTTTATTTGTTTTCAATTAGTAGAACGAAACTGCATGTTCATTTCTGACAAAACTGATTCTAAGCACCTGACTAATGCGTTCTACAAGCTGAAAATCAAATAAGGTAATCACTGTGGGGTTGTTGTGCACCAGATGTCAGTGATGTGTTTACTGATGACTTGTTGAGCTATGGTTTATATTTCTTGGCAAGTTAAATATTAACATGTTTAGGTTACACTTCTATGGGTCCAAACAAAAGCTTAATACATCAGCTGAATACACGTATCTGTATCATATTTAGCATAAAAAGTTATATATAAATCTTTATATAGCAAGCTACAAATATATGAGCCATAAACCCACATATTGTATCTGCAAGTAATAAACTAATTAATTAAAGGGCACATTAGGCACTAAAAACATATATTACTGCTCTGTCTTTACACAGTCACACAAGTGCACAGGTCGATACAAAGCTTATAATAATCTAAGCTTCTGAGATCCATTCAATGACCTTAAGCAGTTGCCCTTCTGTGGCAATACTCAAAGCCCAAGCTGTGCTTAAAAGGATGAATATAATTGAAAAAAGAAAGTATAATAGGGATGTAGCTTTCACTATCCCCTTATTTTAAGGATTTATTAATAGCCTTCACTCCACCTCAAAAATACACCATAAAAATGTCCAATAGACCCACTAGTGTACACATTCAGTGATGTGACCAACCGTCCGTAACCACAAATATTTGGACCACAACTTGGTATGGAAAACTATTCACTGGGATAGTTGCAAAAAAGTAAAATTAAACTCTGTTTTAAATCTTATGTGGAGGTCGCATTCCCACTGCGCTGCCACTTTGCCGTTTGTGTATGTAGACAAATTGTAAAGTGGCAGCGCAGTGGGCATGCGACCTCCGCCGCTGTGGCACAGCGCTATACCACGGCAGCGGTTGTGTTCCCACTGCGCTGCCACTTTACAATTTGTCTAATTTCACAAAAGGCAATCAGTTTCTGATATGGGTCCGGATATACGATATACCGGCATCTTACATTGTTGAGTCGGATTTAAAAAAAAAAAAAAAAAAAAAAAAAAAAACAGCTTTCTGTGCAATTACTGGCCTCATGTCAATGTGATGTCAGATTTTAGTTCTTATAAAATGATAATTGGCTAACAAATATTCATAGGAATACTTGCTCCCGCTTATCTGCTGGCGTTAATATGGCGGCAATCACCCGACATCAACCTATGGAAACAAGTGATATACCGCTGAAAATATACTGTGGAGACAAAATGATAAGTAGTGATCATTCTGTCCCTATCCTTCCTCATCAGACAGTAGAGTATCGCCAAATCGGCTTGACTATAGTTTAAATGGAGTTTGTTACTGGACTGCCATTAATGCATGCAAATGGGCCAGTAACACTGACCTACACTGACATATTTGTAGCATAAAAGTGCCTCAACTATATAATAGATAATTAAAATAAATCCATAAGGTCACAATACACAGGTTTTTTTTTTTCATTGAATTAGTTACATTTAGAACAAATACAATTTAATGAGATAAAATATTCAATATCATCAATAATTGTAGAAGCATTCTATGCTACTGTATTCTGATATTTGCCTTCATAATTATTTTCACATTTTTATTTTTAATTTAACCTCTTAGACAACGCAGGTATATCTTTGACTAGAGCATCAAGTTAAAAATGCCACAGAATGTGATTTCTGTATAGCAAGAAACCGAGTCACTGGCCATCAGTTCACCATCAGTTTACTAATGTCAAAATGAACTTAGAAGTCAAATAAAACCAATCTGCATAAACCTGAAAGTTTCTAATTGCTATAAATAATAGCCAAATATAATAAGCATTGCACAACACTATATTTACTCATAGCCTTTTTAAATGTATATCACACCCATTCATTTTCTTACTGATTGACATATGTATGAGGCAATAACAATCTTGTGACATTCGCTGCCTTCACAACGTGATTACTCTCTTACTCACCTTGACATGTTTTCTGGAATGTATCCTGGACCCGGAAAACCATCATTTCTTCTGGATGACAAAGAGCTTTGAGACAATTCAGAATGTGATTTCCAATTTTCAACCAGTGAACCAACAGGAGGGAATGAGCTCAAATGCTGGAAAGGCTGCTCTCTGTTGACAGGTCTGGTTAAAGAGATCGTGCCTTGAGCTCCAATCCTATAATGAAATGACTGTCCACCTGAGTTAACGCCCACAATAGCTGACGAAGGCATAGAGTTATCTGGAAAGAAATTATCATCAGCTTCCTGTTTAATCCCCATGGCAAGACCTTGGCCAGAATATCCATTACCGTCACAACTGCCAACAAATGACGAAACAGGTGGTCCTAGTATTCCAGATAGGGAATAGTAATCTTTATCATCCATAAAAGTGAAGTATGAGCCATCCATAAAAGGAAACGGATTTGCCGACTGGGTTGTTTTAAAAAGAGAACCAGAACAAGTGTTTTTACCTGGCTCTTGCTTTACGGAGATTGGAAACGTATCAGAAGCACCCTTACTGTGATCTCCATAACAGGAGTCAATAAATGTGGCATCAGGTTCTTGCTTAATAAACTTTATCATACTACTTGTGCCACTCTCACTAGTTTCATGATCCATAGCTTCCATTTTGGGAAATAGGAGTTGTTGAGCAGTTTTATCTTTAGCTTCTGTACTGATATTGGTGGTATCAGTTCGACATTCGGTAGGCAAAACAGCAGACGGAAATCCCAATGTGTTGTGTGCTGGACTGCAGATAGAAGACCCCATAGAGCTTGCAGCAGGACTAGAAATAGTGGACCTATTATTGACATTGGAAGGACTCGAGAGAGAGCATCTTGTGTTTATATTCCCAGGACTAGACACGTTGGGCCTCACTACAATATTTAATGGACTTGATACTGGGGATTTTAAACTGCAGTGACTTGGTGGGCTTGATATGGGTGATCTCAAACTACTCAATGGGCTTGACAAAGGGGACTCCACTGTACTATTATGTGCAGGACTATGTGAAATAGAACATCTATTATCAACATTTGGGGAACATGAATGAGAAGTTCCCTGGTTAACTGGACTGTGTTCTGTAAAATTTCCAAAGTTGGTTGAACAAGTAGTTGAGGAGACCGAGTCAATTCCAGTTGGGCTACAAACAGAAAGTCCCATATTAGGTGGGCTATTAGATGTTGAGCATTTCTCATTGCAGGATGAGGGGCTCCTTAAAGTGTTACTATTTATTTTCCCATTCATGGAATTGTCAACTTCTAAAATGGAGCTTACAGATTGGTTTTGGCAGTCTAATGGAAAAGTACTACAAGCATTTTGCTTGTAAAATTTTACAAAGTGCTCCATATTTTGATAAATATTTCCAGTACCAATCACTCCTTGCTGGTTTTGCTGTTCATATGCAAATTCGGCATCCCGTACTGAATCCATGTATAATCCCATAGACTCTGCTACAGTTGCAGAAAGTTCTTTTGACTCTAATTCAGGTTTAAGCTCTTGTGTTAAAACACCAGACTGATTACTATCTTGCTGTAGGCAAGGGGGGAGATCTTGTTTTTCTTTTTCACTTTCGTTGACATTTGGTGGAAAGGTCCCAGGGGCGCAGCTCACATTTACAATTTCCATGTAGGAGTCAGCACCCTGCTGCCTGGAAGATGATAATTCAATAGGCTGTGGCACCTGGCCCCATCGTCTCTCCATATCTCCTGCTTCCTGGAAGCCGTGATATCCTTTGGTTTCCATACCTAGAAAATGAAAAAAAAAAGTGAATATTCAGCTTTCCCTTAGCAATTGGTGTCACTATGGTACATCTTAAAATGTACAAAAAACACA
>JARQOD010000001.1:177025936-177079526 GCA_033576555.1 Oophaga sylvatica | reverse complement strand
AAAAAGTGAAGCAGTAGACTTTGTAAAAATTAATATTTGTGTCATTCTCAAACTTTTGGCCTTAACTGTAGGTGTAATATCCATGGGGATCGGTAACTATAGGTGTAATATCCATGGTATCAGTAACTATAGGTGTAATATCCATGGGTGATCAATACATTAGATGTATCCATGGGTGATCGGTAACTATAGGTGTAATATCATGGTGATCAGTAACTATAGGTGTATATCCATGGGTGATCAATACATATAGATGTATCCATGGGTGATCAATAATAAGATATATCCTGGGTGATCAGTAACTATAGTGTAATATCCATGGAGATCAGTAACTATAGGTGTAATATCCATGGGTAATCAATACATAAGATGTATCCATGGGTGATCTGTAACTATAGGTGTAATATCCATGGAGATCAGTAACTATAGGTGTAATATCCATGGGTGATCAATACATATAGATGTATCCATGGGTGATCAGTAACTATAGGTGTAATATCCATGGGTGATCAATACATAAGATGTATCCATGGATGATCAGTAACTATAGGTGTAATATCCATGGTTAATCAATACATATAGATGTATCCAAGGGTGATCGGTAACTATAGGTGTAATATCCATGGGTGATCAGTAAGGTGTAATATCCAGGTGATCAATAATAGATGTATCCAGGGTGATCGGTAACTATAGGTGTATATCCATGGTGATCAATACATATAGATGTATCCATGGGTGATCAGTAACTATAGGTGTAATACCCATGGTTGATCAATACATAAGATGTATCCATGGGTGATCGGTAACTATAGGTGTAATATCCATGGAGATCAGTAACTATAGGTGTAATATCCATGGAGATCAGTAATATAGGTGTAATCATGGGTGATCGTAACATAGGTGTAATATCATGGAAATACATAAGATGTATCCATGGGTGATCGTAACTATAGGTGTAATATCATGGAGTCGTATAATCCATGGTATCAACATAAGATGTCCATGGGTGATCGGTAACTATAGGTGTATAATATCATGGTAATCAATAATAAGATGATCTGTGATCGAACATGGTGTAATCATGGTAATCATACATAGATGTATCCATGGGTGATCGTAACTAAGTGTATATCATGGTAACAATACTATAGATGTATCCATGGGTGATCGGTAACTATAGGTGTTATCCATGGAATCATAACTATAGGTGTATATCAGTAACATATAGATGTATCCATGGGTGATCTGTAACTATAGGTGTAATATCCATGGAGATCAGTAACTATAGGTGTAATATCCATGGGTGATCATACATAAGTGTATCCATGGGTGATCAGTAATATAGTGTAATCCATGGGTGATCTAATATAGTGTATCCATGGAGATCAGTAACTATAGGTGTAATATCCATGGTTAATCAATACATATAGATGTATCCAGGGTGATCGGTAACTATAGGTGTAATATCCATGGGTAATCAATATACATAATGTATCAGTGATCGAACTATAGGTGTATATCTGGTATCAATAATTAGATGTATATGGTGATCAGTATATGGTGTAATATCCATGGTATCAATACATAAGATGTATCCATGGTGATCGGTAACTATAGTGTAATATCATGGTAATCCATAATAGAGTCCATGGTGATCGTAACTATAGGTGTAATATCATGGTGATCATAATAAGTGTATCCATGGGTGAACTGGTATCATGGTGTAATATCCATGGGATCAGTAACTATAGGTGTATATCCATGGAGATCAGTAACATAGGTGTAATATCCATGGGATAATACATAAGATGTATCCATGGGTGATCAGTAACTATAGGTGTATCATGGATCAGTACATAGGTGTATCATGGTATCATAATAGTGTATCATGGTGATCGTACTATAGGTGTAATATCATGTACATACATATAGATGTATCCATGGGTGATCAGTAACTATAGGTGTAATATCATGGGTAACAATACATAAGATGTATCCATGGGTGATCTGTAACTATAGGTGTAATATCCATGGGATCATAACTATAGGTGTAATATCCATGGGGTGATGAATACGTGATTATGGTGATCGTAATATAGGGTAATATCCATGGGTGATCAGTAACTATAGGTGTAATATCCATGGGTGATCAATATTAGATGTATCAGGGGATCGTAATATAGTGTAATCCATGGTGATCAATACTAGATGTATCATGGGTGATCGTAACTATAGGTGTAATATCCATGGTATCAATACATAAGATGTATCCAGGGTGATCGGTAACTATAGGGTAATATCCATGGGATCAGTAACTATACATCATGGCCAAAATTTTGAGAATGACACAATATTAATATTTTCACATGATTGTGACTTGGTTTTTATGTGTGTTTGTCAGATGTTTTTATCAAGACAGAAATATAATAATTGCAAAATATGAGTAACAAAAAGCTTATATTGTCACAGTTTGATTGAGTTAATGCGCAAGTCAATATTTTGCAGTTTGACCCTTCTTCTTCAGGACCTCTGCAATTCTCCCTAGCATGTCTCAATCAACTTCTGGACCAAATCTGACTGATAGCAGTCCATTCTGCACAATCAATGCTTTCATTTTTGTCAGAATTTTTAGGTTTTTGTTTGTCCACCCGTCTCTTGATGATTGACCACAAGTTCTCAATGGGATTAAGATCTGGGGAGTTTCCAGGCCATGGACCCAAAATCTCTATGTTTTGTTCCCTGAGCCATTTAGTTATCACCTTTGCTTTATGGCAAGGTGCTCCATCATGCTGGAAAAGGCATTGTTGATCGCCAAACTGCTCTTGGAGGATTGGGAGAAGTTGCTCTTGGAGGACATTCTGGT
Organism: Oophaga sylvatica; assembly: GCA_033576555.1. Classification (NCBI taxonomy): domain Eukaryota; kingdom Metazoa; phylum Chordata; class Amphibia; order Anura; family Dendrobatidae; genus Oophaga; species Oophaga sylvatica. Next base: position 177,076,663 of record JARQOD010000001.1, on the reverse strand, counting down.
ACCATTCTTTATTCATGGCTGTGTTTTTAGGCAAGACTGTGAGAGAGCCGATTCCCTTGGCTGAGAAGCAGCCCCACACATGAATGGTTTCAGGATGCTTAACAGTTGGCATGAGACAAGACTGGTGGTAGCGCTCACCTTGTCTTTTCCGAATGAGGCTTTTTCCTGATGTCCCAAACAATCGAAAAGGGGATTCATCAGAGAAAATAACTTTACCCCAGTCCTCAGCAGTCCACTGCCTGTACCTTTTGCAGAATATCAGTCTGTCCATGATGTTTTTTCTGGAGAGAAGTGGCTTCTTTGCTGCCCTCCTTGAGACCAGGCCTTGCTCCAAGAGTCTCCGCCTCACAGTGCGTGCAGATGCACTCACACCTGCCTGCTGCCAGTCCTGAGCAAGCTCTGCACTGCTGGTAGCCCGATCCCGCAGCTGAAACACTTTTAAGAGACGGTCCTGGCGATTGCTTGTCTTTCTTGGGCGCCCTGAAGCCTTTTTGGCAACAATGGAACCTCTCTCCTTAAAGTTCTTGATGATGCGATAGATTGTTGACTGAGGTGCAATCTTTCTAGCTGCGATACTCTTCCCTGTTAGTCCATTTTTGTGCATTGCAATGATGACTGCACGTGTTTCTTTAGAGATAACCATGGTTAACAGAAGAGAAACAATGATGCCAAGCACCAGCCTCCTTTTAAAGTGTCCAGTGGTGTCATTCTTACTTAATCATGACAGATTGATCTCCAGCCATGTCCTCATCAACACCCACACCTATGTTAATGGAGCAATCATTGAAAAGTGGTTAGCTGGTCCTTTTAAGGCAGGACTGCAATGATGTTGAAATGTGTTTTGGGGGATAAAGTTCATTTTCTAGCCAAATATTGACTTTGCAAGTAATTGCTGTTAAGCTGATCACTCTTTATAACATTCTGGAGTATATGCAAATTGCCATTAGAAAAAGTGAAGCAGTAGACTTTGTAAAAATTAATATTTGTGTCATTCTCAAAACTTTTGGCCTTAACTGTAGGTGTAATATCCATGGGTGATCGGTAACTATAGGTGTAATATCCATGGTAATCAGTAACTATAGGTGTAATATCCATGGGTGATCAATACATATGATGTATCCATGGGTGATCGGTAACTATAGGTGTAATATCAATGGTGATCAGTAACTATAGGTGTAATATCCATGGGTGATCAATACATATAGATGTATCCATGGGTGATCAATACATAAGATATATCCGTGGGTGATCAGTAACTATAGCTGTAATATCCATGGAGATCAGTAACTATAGGTGTAATATCCATGGGTAATCAATACATAAGATGTATCCATGGGTGATCTGTAACTATAGGTGTAATATCCATGGAGATCAGTAACTATAGGTGTAATATCCATGGGTGATCAATACATATAGATGTATCCATTGGTGATCAGTAACTATAGGTGTAATATCCATGGGTGATCAATACATAAGATGTATCCATGGATGATCAGTAACTATAGGTGTAATATCCATGGTTAATCAATACATATAGATGTATCCAAGGGTGATCGGTAACTATAGGTGTAATATCCATGGGTGATCAGTAAGGTGTAATATCCATGGGTGATCAATACATATAGATGTATCCAAGGGTGATCGGTAACTATAGGTGTAATATCCATGGGTGATCAATACATATAGATGTATCCATGGGTGATCAGTAACTATAGGTGTAATACCCATGGTTTATCAATACATAAGATGTATCCATGGGTGATCGGTAACTATAGGTGTAATATCCATGGAGATCAGTAACTATAGGTGTAATATCCATGGAGATCAGTAACTATAGGTGTAATATCCATGGGTGATCAGTAACTATAGGTGTAATATCCATGGGTAATCAATACATAAGATGTATCCATGGGTGATCGGTAACTATAGGTGTAATATCCATGGAGATCAGTAACTATAGGTGTAATATCCATGGGTAATCAATACATAAGATGTGTCCATGGGTGATCGGTAACTATAGGTGTAATATCCATGGAGATCAGTAACTGTAGGTGTAATATCCAAGGGTGATCAATACATAAGATGTATACATGGGTGATCGGTAACTATAGGTGTAATATCCATGGGTAATCAATACATAAGATGTATCCATGGGTGATCGGTAACTATAGGTGTAATATCCATGGGTAATCAATACATATAGATGTATCCATGGGTGATCGGTAACTATAGGTGTAATATCCATGGAGATCAGTAACTATAGGTGTAATATTCATGGGTAACCAATACATAAGATGTATCCATGGGTGATCTGTAACTATAGGTGTAATATCCATGGAGATCAGTAACTATAGGTGTAATATCCATGGGTGATCAGTAAGGTGTAATATCCATGGGTGATCAATACATATAGATGTATCCAAGGGTGATCGGTAACTATAGGCGTAATATCCATGGGTGATCAGTAACTATAGGTGTAATATCCATGGGTGATCAATACATATAGATGTATCCATGGGTGATCAGTAAATATAGGTGTAATATCCATGGGTGATCAATACATAAGATGTATCCATGGGTGATCTGTAACTATAGGTGTAATATCCATGGGTAATCAATACATATAGATGTATCCAAGGGTGATCGGTAACTATAGGCGTAATATCCATGGGTGATCAGTAACTATAGGTGTAATATCCATGGGTGATCAATATATATAGATGTATCCAAGGGTGATCGGTAACTATAGGTGTAATATCCATGGTTGATCAATATATAAGATGTATCCATGGGTGATCGGTAACTATAGGTGTAATATCCATGGAGATCAGTAACTATACAGTCATGGCCAAAAGTTTTGAGAATGACACAAATATTATATTTTCACATGATCTGCTGACCTCTGGTTTTTATGTGTGTTTGTCAGATGTTTTTATCACAGACAGAAATATAATAATTGCAAACATATGAGTAACAAAAGCTTATATTGACAGTTAGAATGAGTTAATGCAGCAAGTCAATATTTGCAGTGTTGACCCTTCTTCTTCAGGACCTCTGCAATTCTCCCTAGCATGCTCTCAATCAACTTCTGGACCAAATCCTGACTGATAGCAGTCCATTCCTGCACAATCAATGCTTTCATTTTGTCAGAATTTTTAGGTTTTTGTTTGTCCACCCGTCTCTTGATGATTGACCACAAGTTCTCAATGGGATTAAGATCTGGGGAGTTTCCAGGCCATGGACCCAAAATCTCTATGTTTTGTTCCCTGAGCCATTTAGTTATCACCTTTGCTTTATGGCAAGGTGCTCCATCATGCTGGAAAAGGCATTGTTGATCGCCAAACTGCTCTTGGAGGATTGGGAGAAGTTGCTCTTGGAGGACATTCTGGTACCATTCTTTATTCATGGCTGTGTTTTTAGGCAAGACTGTGAGAGAGCCGATTCCCTTGGCTGAGAAGCAACCCCACACATGAATGGTTTCAGGATGCTTAACAGTTGGCATGAGACAAGACTGGTGGTAGCGCTCACCTTGTCTTTTCCGAATGAGGCGTTTTCCTGATGTCCCAAACAATCGAAAAGGGGATTCATCAGAGAAAATAACTTTACCCCAGTCCTCAGCAGTCCACTGCCTGTACCTTTTGCAGAATATCAGTCTGTCCATGATGTTTTTTCTGGAGAGAAGTGGCTTCTTTGCTGCCCTCCTTGAGACCAGGCCTTGCTCCAAGAGTCTCCGCCTCACAGTGCGTGCAGATGCACTCACACCTGCCTGCTGCCAGTCCTGAGCAAGCTCTGCACTACTGGTAGCCCGATCCCGCAGCTGAAACACTTTTAAGAGACGGTCCTGGGGCTTGCTGGTCTTTCTTGGGCGCCCTGAAGCCTTTTTGGCAACAATGGAACCTCTCTCCTTAAAGTTCTTGATGATGCGATAGATTGTTGACTGAGGTGCAATCTTTCTAGCTGCGATACTCTTCCCTGTTAGGCCATTTTTGTGCATTGCAATGATGACTGCACGTGTTTCTTTAGAGATAACCATGGTTAACAGAAGAAACAATGATGCCAAGCAGCAGCCTCCTTTTAAAGTGTCCAGTGGTGTCATTCTTACTTAATCATGACAGATTGATCTCCAGCCATGTCCTCATCAACACCCACACCTGTGTTAATGGAGCAATCATTGAAAAGAGGTTAGCTGGTCCTTTTAAGGCAGGGCTGCAATGATGTTGAAATGTGTTTTGGGGGATAAAGTTCATTTTCTAGCCAAATATTGACTTTGCAAGTAATTGCTGTTAAGCTGATCACTCTTTATTATTATTATTATTATTATTAATAATAATTATAACATTCTGGAGTATATGCAAATTGCCATTAGAAAAAGTGAAGCAGTAGACTTTGTAAAAATTAATATTTGTGTCATTCTCAAAACTTTTGGCCATGACTGTAGGTGTAATATCCATGGGTAATCAATACATAAGATGTATCCATGGGTGATTGGTAACTATAGGTGTAATATCCATGGTGATCAGTAACTATAGGTGTAATATCCATGGGTGATCAATACATATGATGTATCCATGGGTGATCAGTAACTATAGGTGTAATATCCATGGGTGATCAATACATATGATGTATCCATGGGTGATCGGTAACTATAGGTGTAATATCAATGGTGATCAGTAACTATAGGTGTAATATCCATGGGTGATCAATACATATAGATGTATCCATGGGTGATCAGTAACTATAGGTGTAATATCCATGGAGATCAGTAACTATAGGTGTAATATCCATGGGTAATCAATACATATAGATGTATCCATGGGTGATCAGTAACTATAGGTGTAATATCCATGGTGATCAGTAACTATAGGTGTAATATCCATGGGTAATCAATACATAAGATGTGTCCATGGGTGATCAGTAACTATAGGTGTAATATCCATGGGTGATCAATACATATAGATGTATCCATGGGTGATCAGTAACTATAGGTGTAATATTCATGGGTGATCAATACATATAGATGTATCCATGGGTGATCGGTAACTATAGGTGTAATATCCATGGTGATCAGTAACTATAGGTGTAATATCCATGGGTGATCAATACATATAGATATATCCATGGGTGATCAGTAATTATAGGTGTAATATCCATGGTGATCAGTAACTTTAGGTGTAATATCCATGGGTAATCAATACATAAGATGTATCCATGGGTGATCGGTTACTATAGGTGTAATATCCATGTTGATCAGTAACTATAGGTATAATATCCATGGGTGATCAATACATATAGATGTATCCATGGGTGATCAATACATAAGATGTATCCATGGGTGATCGGTAACTATACGTGTAATATCCATGGAGATCAGTAACTATAGGTGTAATATCCATGGGTAATCAAAACATATAGATGTATCCATGGGTGATCAGTAACTATAGGTGTAATATCCATGGTGATCAGTAAGTATATGTGTAATATCCATGGGTAATCAATGCATAAGATGTATCCATGGGTGATCGGTAACTATAGGTGTAATATCCATGGGTGATCAATACATATAGATGTAACCATGGGTGATCAATACATAAGATGTATCCATGGGTAATCAATACATAAGATGTATCCATGGATGATCAGTAACTATAGGTGTAATATCCATGGTGATCAGTAACTATTGGTGTAATATCCATGGGTGATCAATACATATAGATGTATCCATGGGTGATCAATACATAAGATGTATCCATGGGTGATCGGTAACTATAGGTGTAATATCCATGGGTGATCAATACATAAGATGTATCCATGGGTGATCGGTAACTATAGGTGTAATATCCATGGAGATCAGTAACTATAGATGTAATATCCATGGTTAATCAATACATAAGATGTATCCATGGGTGATCGGTAACTATAGGTGTAATATCCATGGGTCATCAGTAACTATAGGTGTAATATCCATGGAGATCAGTAACTATAGGTGTAATATCCATGGGTGATCAATATATATAGATGTAGCCATGGGTGATCAGTAACTATAGGTGTAATATCCATGGATGATCAGTAACTATAGGTGTAATATCCATGGGTGATCAATACATATAGATGTATCCATGGGTGATCAGTAACTATAGGTGTAATATCCATGGGTGATCAATACATATAGATGTATCCATGGGTGATCAGTAACTATAGGTGTAATATCCATGGATGATCAATAACTATAGGTGTAATATCCATGGAGATCAGTAACTATAGGTGTAATATCCATGAGTAATCAATACATCTAGATGTATCCATGGGTGATCAGTAACTAAGGTGTAATATCCATGGGTAATTTATTTATATTTATTTTACTCATTTATATAGCGCCATTAATTCCACAGCGCTTTACAGACATTACTGGCACTGTCCCCGATGGGGCTCACAATCTAGATTCCCTATCAGTATGTCTTTGGAGTGTGGAGGAAACCAGAGTACCCGGAGGAAACCCACGCAAACATGGGGAGAACATACAAACTCCTTGCAGATGTTGTCCTTGGTGGGATTTGAACCAAGTACCCCAGCACTGAGCCACCGTGCCAATCAGTACATATAGATGTATCCATGGGTGATCAATAATTATAGGTGTAATATCCATTTGTAATCAATACATACACAGTTGTGCTCAAAAGTTTACATACCCCAGCAGAATTTTTGCTTTTGTGGTCTTTTTTAAGAGAATATGAATGATAAGACCAAAACTTTTTCTCCACTCATGGTTAGTGGTTGGGTGAAGCCATTTATTGTCAAACTACTGTTTTCTCTTTTTAAATCATAATGACAACCAGGGCCGGCGTCAGCACCCGGCGTACCCGGGCAAGAGCCGGGCCCTGAGCAGGCGGAGGGCCCACTCGTCGTCGGGCACCCCGGCGCGCTATGGCGCCAGTCAGCGGAGGAGAGCGGTGCCAGCGCCGCCACGCTTGCTCAGGGCCCCAGCACAATACTTACCTTTCCCCGTGCCTCCGCTGCAGGTCCTGTGATTTCCGCGTCTCCTGACTGTGACGTCTCAGGTCAGAGGGCGCGGTGACGTCACTCTGCTGAGCAGTCACAGTGCAGAGCGGGAAGACGCCGGGCGGCGACGCTGGAGTCCGGAGCAGAGCACCGGCAGCAGGTGAGCAGTGAGGTGAGTATTTTTTTTTTTTTAATGTATAGAGGAGGCGTGGGGCGTTTTATGGGGGGTGGGAGAGACATCCTGCATGGGGCACTATAAAGAGGGGAGTGACATCCTCCATGGGGCATTGTATAGCGAGGACATCCTGTCATCCTGCATGGGGCATTATATGAGGGGCACAGCCTGACTGGTGCATTATATGAGGACCAGTTTTCTGTATGGAGCATTATATGGGGTCCAGTATTCTATGTTTAGTATTATATGGGGGCCAGTATTCTGTATGGAGCATTATATGGGGGCCAGTATTCTGTGTGGAGCATTATATGGGGGCCAGTATTCTTTATGGAGCATTATATGAGGGCCAGTATTATGTATGGAGCATGATATGAGGGCCAGTATTCTGTATGGAGTATTATATGGGGACCAGTATTCTGTATGGAGCAATTTATGGGGTCCAGTATTCTGTTTGGAGCATTATATGGGGGCCAGTATTCTGTATGGAGCATTATATGGGGGCCAGTATTCTGTATGGAGCATTATATGGGGACCAGTATTCTGTATGGAGCATTATATGGGGACCAGTATTCTGTATGGAGCAATTTATGGGGGCCAGTATTCTGTATGGAGCATTATATGGGGACCAGTATACTGTATTGAGCATTATATGGGGACCAATATTCTGTATGGAGCAATTTATGGGGTCCAGTATTCTGTATGGAGCTTATATGGGGTCCAGTATTCTGTATGGATCATTATATGGGGGCTAGTATTCTGTATGGAGCATTATATGGGGGCCAGTATTCTGTAAGGAGCATTATATGGGGCCAGTATTCTGTAAGGAGCATTATATGGGGACCAGTATTCTGTATGGAGCATTATATGGGGACCAGTATTCTGTATGGAGCAATTTATGTGGGCCAGTATTCTGTATGGAACATTATGAGGGTCAGTATTATGTATGGAGCATGATTGAGGGCCAGTATTCTGTATGGAGCATTATATGGGGACCAGTATTCTGTATGGAACATTATATAGGGACCAGTATTTGTAAAGGAACATTATATGGGGCCAGTATTCTTTATGGAGCATTATATGAGGGCCAGTATTATGTATGGAGCATGATATGAGGGCCAGTATTCTGTATGGAGCATTATATGGGGACCAGTATTCTGTATGGAGCAATTTATGGGGTCCAGTATTATGTATGGAGCATGATATGAGGGCCAGTATTCTGTATGGAGCATTATATGGGGCCAGTATTCTGTGTGGAGCATTATATGGGGGCCAGTATTCTGTATGGAACATTATATGAGGGTCAGTATTCTGTATGGAGCATGATTTGAGGGCCAGTATATCTGTATGGAGCATTATATGGGGACCAGTATTCTGTATGGAACATTATATAGGGACCATATTCTGTATGGAACATTATATGGGGGCCAGTATTCTTATGGAGCATTATATGAGGGCCAGTATTATGTATGGAGCATGATATGAGGCAAGTATTCTGTATGGAGCATTATATGGGGACCAGTATTCTGTATGGAGCAATTTATGGGGGCCAGTATTCTGTTTGGAGCATTATATGGGTCCAGTATTCTATGTTTAGTATTATATGGGGCCAGTATTCTGTATGGAGCATTATATGGGGGCCAGTATTCTGTGTGGAGCATTATATGGGGGCCAGTATTCTGTATGGAACATTATATGGGGGCCAGTATTCTTTATGGAGCATTATATGAGGGCCAGTATTATGTATGGAGCATATATGGGGCCAGTATTCTGTATGAGCATTATATGGGGACCAGTATTCTGTATGGAGCAATTTATGGGGTCCAGTATTCTGTTTGGAGCATATATGGGGCCAGTATTCTGTATGGAGCATTATATGGGGCCAGTATTCTGTATGGAGCATTATATGGGGCCAGTATTCTGTATGGAGCATTATATGGGGACCAGTATTCTAGAGATTATGGGCATATCTGTATCATATATGGGGCCAGTATTCTGTATGGAGCATTATATGGGGCCAGTATTCTGTATGGAGCATTATATGGGGGCCAGTATTCTGTATGGAGCATTATATGGGGCCAGTATTCTGTATGGAGCATTATATGGGGCCAGTATTCTGTATGGAGCATTGATATGGGGCCAGTATTCTGTATGGAGCATTATATGGGGACCAGTATTCTGTATGGAGCATTTATGGGGCCAGTATTCTGTATGGAGCATTATATGGGGCCAGTATTCTGTATAGGAGCATTATATGGGGGCCAGTATTCTGTATGGAGCATTATATGGGGCCAGTATTCTGTATGGAGCATTATATGGGGACCAGTATTCTGTATGGAGCAATTATGGGGCCAGTATTCTGTAGACATTATATGGGGCCAGTATACTTTATGGGAGTCATGATTATGGGGCCAGTATTCTGTATGGAGCATTATGGGGCCAGTATTCTGTATGGAGCATTATATGGGGACCAGTATTCTGTATGGAGCATTATATGGGGGCTAGTATTCTGTATGGAGCATTATATGGGGCCAGTATTCTGTAAGGAGCATTATATGGGGGCCAGTATTCTGTAAGGAGCATTATATGGGGTCCAGTATTCTGTATGGAGCATTATATGGGGGCCAGTATTCTGTATGGAGCAATTTATGGGGGCCAGTATTCTGTGTGGAGCATTATATGGGGTCCAGTATTCTGTATGGAGCATTATATGAGGGCCAGTATTCTGTATGGAGCATTAAATGGGGTCCAGTATTCTGTATGGAGCATTATATGGGGGCCAGTATTCTGTATGGAGCATTATATGGGGACCAGTATTCTGTATAAAGCAATTTATGGGGACCAGTATTCTGTATGGAGCAATTTATGGGGGCCAGTATTCTGTATGGAGCATTATATGGGGTCCAGTATTCTGTATGGAGCATTATATGGGGACCAGTAATCTGTATGGAGCATTAGGGCTTGTGCACACGTTGCGGATTTGCCTGCGGATTTTTCCGCGCCGAATCCGCACCTCTTGGCAGAAAACGCATGTCCTTTTTTGATGCGGTTTTGATGCGGTTTTTCATGCTTTTTCTCATGCGTTTTTGTATGCGTTTTTGACAGCTAAATAAAGATATGTTGTTTAACAAAAAAAAAGATTTGTGATGTCATTTTCTTGTCCAACCTTCTCTTTTACATTTGTCCAACCCACACTCCATTAGATAGATAGATAGATAGATAGATAGATAGTAATAGATAGATAGATAGATAGATAGATAGATAGATAATAATACATAGATGGATAATAGATAGTTAGAAATATATATAGATATATAGATAGAAAGATATATAGGTAGATAGATAGACGATAGATAAAATGGTACATAGTTAAAGACACACGCGCACACACACACAAAATCTTAACGCAATATAGTTAATAAAAAAATAAATAGGAAAAAAAATGACGTGGGCTCCCGCGCAATTTTCTGCGCCAGAGGGGGAAAGCCGACAGCCGGGGCCAATATTTCTAGCCTGGGAAGGGGTTAATGCCCATGGAACTTCCCAGGCTATGAATATCAGCCCGCAGCTAGCCTTCACTGGCTATTAAAATAGGGGGACCCCCACAAAAAAATGACGTGGGGTCCCCCTATAATTTATTGCCAGAAAGGCTAGACAGACAGCTGCGGGCTGATATTCATAGTCTAGGAAGGGGCCATAGATATTGGCACACCCCCTTACCTAGAAATACCAGCACCCAGCCGCCCCAGAATTGGCGCATCTGTACGATGCGCCAATTCCGGCACTTAGCCCCTCTGCATGGTCGAGTCTCCAGAAGAAAGCCAAATGAACCTGATCAAAAGTTCACATAACCCAATGTAATGACACACTGCGTGTGTCACTAGGGATGAGCCTACGGCGCGCTATGAAGGTTGCAGACCTGCACGCAGAGAGGAGAGACCGAGGCACATAATGTGCACAGGACCTGAGTACTGAGACAGTACGCACAGGACCTGAACCTAGCTGGTCACGTGATCATAGGGGGTGGAACTACCATGCGTGAGGACAGAGAGCCAGCCAAGATATGCAGGATGCAGGGCACAAAACAGTAACGTAGTCAAAAGGTGAGCCGAGGGTCAGAAGCCAGACGGTAGCGAGATAACCTGGGGCAAGACGAAAGAATAATCAGACAATCCAAGGGGTCAGAATATCAGGAAGGACAGAGCGGTACCAAGCAGAAAACGGGCAGTAGTCGGGTCAATCCGGGTCATACACAGAAAAGCTCACACGCAGAGGCACAACGATTACAGACATGTAACCTGGGTCAGCTACCTCTAACCTGAGTAAATGGAAGTATCACTGACACTGGACCCATGAACTTCCAGCATTAAATAGCCGCCCCAGAACCAAAGAGAGGTGAACTATCTTAACCCTGAGCTGACCAGGATGGAGTCAGAACCACCCCGTCCTGAGTCATGACAGTACACCCCTTTCAACGGGTGGCCACTGGACCCCGAGGCTTCCCAGGAAATCGGGCGTTAAAGGACCGCACCAGACGATCGGCATGAACCGATCTGCCAGGAACCCAGGATCGGTCCTCCAGACCATACCCTTTCCAGCGCACATGATATTGGATTGTACAACGGACCATCCGGGAATCCACAATGCGCTCCACCTCGTACTCCTGACCATCCACTAAAACGGGTGGCGAGGGACCCAATGACCCCTCGACAGCCCCCAAGGGTTTCAGCAGGGACCTATGGAATACATTGGGGATCTTAAAAGGAAATAGGAGGCGCAAAGGAAACGCTACTGAGTTAACCACTTCCGTGATCTCGTAAGGGCCAATAAACTTAGGCCTTAGTTTCGCTGAAGGAAACTTAAGCTTAATGTTCTTAGTAGACAGCCAAACTTTATCCCCAACCTGTAGAGTAGGTCCCACAGCCCGTCTCCTGTCCGCAAAAACCTTAAACTTCTGAGCCTCCCCATTATTCATTTGGACCTCCCGCCATAAATCCCCCAACTGCTGTACAGCTACATCCGCCCCAGGGCAACCAGAGTCCAAACGAGAAAACTCCCCAAAGTGTGGATTGAACCCGTAATTGCAGAAGAAAGGGGGGGTACCTCTGAAGTGGTTAACATGGTTATTGAACGCAAACTCTGCTGAGGGCAAGGCATCACACCAATCATCCTGTCTGGAGGTGAATAGAGCGCAAAATTTGCTCTAACGACTGGCTGGTCCATTCAGTCTGACCATTGGTCTCTGGATGATCTGTGGACGAAAAAGAACAACTCAGCACCCAACCTCTTGCAAAACGCCCTCCAAAACCTGGACACAAACTGCACTCCACGGTCAGACACAACACTTAAGGGCACACCATGCAATCGAACCACATGTTGTACAAACAATCTAGACAAGGTCTCCGCAGAGGGCAACACCATCAAGGGTACTGTCATGTATAGTGTACAGTTCCTATAGCGTCTTGTGCTTGGGTGCGAGGAAAACACAGGAGACACAGGTTGATATGAAATGACTTGTATTGCTTCATACAAGCATGCTAAAAAGTTCACACAGTTTGCAGGAACAGCGACAGGAGACACAGCAGGCCAGAGTAACTTCAAGCACTACATAAATCTCCAAAGCAGGTTCAGGATCTCTTCTCTGTACCGTACTTCCTCTGCAAACATGGATTCACCAAACAGCAGGTTTCCAGAGTCCAAAAGTGTTTCAAGGTTCCTCAGTAGGGAATAGCTGGAGTACAAGTCCAAGGTTTCCAGAAGTCAGGTCACAGACTGACTGAGGCTTGATTCAGGAGCACTGATTGTTCAGCTGAGGCTGCTTAAGAAGCAAGAGGGAAGAATCAGGGCGGGAACATGAAAACTGGAAACTCCATATTAACTGAGGGCAAGAGCTGCAGAAAGACAGAAAGCAAAATGGCCGACGGAAAACTGAGTTTCAAGGAACATGTCAGAGACAAAGAACCTTACATTACTCCCCCTTAGGGACAACCTCCGGATGACCTCAGACCAGGCTTGTCAGGGTACCTCTGATGAAACTGGCGGAGCAGGCGAGGAGCATTTACATTATTGACTGGTTCCCATGAGTTGTCCTCCACTGGGTAGCCCTGCCATTTAATCAAATATTGCAACTGATTTCTGTACAACCTGGAATCTAGAATCCTTTCCACCATAAATTCTTCCTGACCATCGACCAGCACTGGGTCAGGGCAAGGAGAAGAACGTCCAGGAAACGTATTGGGTGTTGCAGCCTTTAGTAGGGATACATGAAAGACAGGGTGGATTCTCATAGTTCTGGGCAGTTGAAGACGACAAGCAACAGCACTTATAATCTTATTGATCTTATAAGGTCCAATGTACTTATGTCCCAATTTAGACGATGGAATCTTTAATTTAAGATTTCTGGTTGACAGCCAGACCAAATCTCCTACCTTGAAAGCTGGTGCAGGTTTACGAAATTTATCTGCTGCTTTCTTGTACCTTTCCTGAGCCAATTCTAGATTTTCCTTTAGAAGATCCATATTCTTTTGTAAAGAAGTGATTCTTTCAGCCACTGCCGGCAAGGGCGTATCTATGGGAAATCGAGGAAGAATGTTAGGATGATAACCTAGATTGGAGTAAAAAGGAGACTGCTTAGTGGAGGCGCTCTGAGAGTTGTTATAGGAGAACTCAGCCAGTGGAAGTAGATCCACCCAATCATCCTGTAGGTGGCAGATAAAACAGCGGAGATACTGCTCCAGGGTCTGATTGGTTCGTTCTGTCTGTCCATTAGTCTGGGGATGAAAAGCAGAAGAAAGGTTTACTTTAATGTCCAATGCTGCACAGAAATTTTGCCAAAACCTTGAAGTGAATTGCACCCCTCGATCCGAAATGACCTCATCCGGTACTCCATGTAAGCGAAACACATTCTTAATCATCAAGTCTGATGTCTGTTTTGCAGTGGGTAAGCCGACACAAGGGATAAAATGAGCTGCCTTTGTTAGACGGTCAACCACCACTAGAATGGTGTTCTTCCCTTGACAGGTTGGTAACTCAAAACAATGAAGTCCATAGAAATGGATCCCCACGGGCGGGACGGGGTGGGAAGAGGTTGCAACAGACCAGTTGGTGAGGAGCGAGGTGTTTTGCATCTTGCACAGACTTCACATGAAGTGACATAGTTTAAGACATCTTTCCTGTAAGTGGGCCACCAAAAGAAACGAGAAAGAAATTCTTGTGTCTTTAGAATTCCCCTATGCCCGGCTATCTTGGAATCGTGGATGAGTTGCAATACTCTCAATCTGACTGTTTCAGGTATATACAGACGTTGTCCCTGAATCCACACACCATTCTTAAAGACAAGACTTACGTCCCTTGGGGGTTGAGCCAACAAAGAATCCGCATGGTATGCTTCCTTGATGTCCTTAAGTAGGTCTTGATTATGAATCACTCCCAGGAATCTAGAGTCAGGAAGAATAGTCTTAGGAGGAGTAAGTGGACGTGTCTCTGCTGAATGAATCCTAGAGAGTGCATCAGCCTTTCCATTGCGCGATCCTGGTCTATAAGAAATGACAAAATTAAATTGGTTTAGGAAAAGATTCCAGCGAGCCTGGCGAGGAGTCAGGCACTTAGCCGACCTGATAAATTCAAGGTTACGATGGTCTGTCAGGACGACTATTTGCTGTGCAGCTCCCTGAAGAAGGTGTCTCCATTCCTTGAAGGCGGCAATAATGGCCAACAATTCTCTATTGCCCACATCGTAGTTCCTCTCAGCCGAAGACAACTGCTGGGAAAAGAAGGCACAGGGATGCAAGACATTCTTCTCACCTGTTCTCTGAGAGAGTATAGCTCCAACGGCACAGTCTGAAGCATCCACCTCTATTATGAAGGCAAGCTCGGGGTTGGGATGTACTAAGATAGGTGCGGTGGTAAATTTATCCTTTAAACAGGAAAATGCTTCCTGAGCTTGCGGGGTCCAGGAGAACCTAGACTGTTTCCGGGTAAGTTGGGTGATAGGTGACACTACCTCAGAAAAATTCTTAATGAAACGTCTATAGAAGTTGGCAAACCCGATGAAACGCTGCACCTCCTTCACATTTCTAGGAATTGGCCAATCCTTGATGGCTTGGGTCTTGCTTCCATCCATACTAATCCCTTGCGTAGATAGTACATACCCCAGAAATTGAATTTCGGTCCTATGGAATTCACATTTTTCAAGTTTGATGTAGAGATGGTTTTGTCTTAGGCGTTCTAAGACCATTCTCACATGTCCATGATGTTCCTCTGTGGAGTTAGAAAAAATTAGAATATCATCCAGATAAATCACCACAAATGTATCTAGGATATCCCTGAAGATATCATTCACGAAGTGTTGGAAAGTGGCTGGGGCGGTACTCAGACCAAAAGGCATAACTAGATATTCAAAGTGTCCATAGCGTGACCTGAAAGCAGTCTTCCATTCATCCCCAGGTCTAATACGGACCAAGTTATAGGCCCCACGGAGATCCAGTTTAGAGAAAATTTTGGCATGCCGCACTCTCTCCAACAACTCAGGGATTAAAGGCAATGGATAACGGTTTCTAATAGTAACCTTATTGAGTTCCCTATAGTCTATGCAGGGTCTCAGAGATCCATCTTTCTTCTTCACAAAGAAGATGGGTGCACCTGCGGGAGATGAAGAGGGGCGTATGAAGCCCTTGGCTAAATTTTCGTCTATATAATCCTTCAAAGCTTTTAGCTCGGGCCCCGCTAGGGGTAGATCTTACCAAAAGGTATCTCGGCTCCAGGCAATAATTCAATTGGACAATCATATGGACGGTGAGGAGGAAGCTGATCAGCGTTCTTCTTGTCACATAAATCCACATAGTCCTGGTATACAGCTGGTAGTTCAGGGACTGACATGGTTCCTTTAGGAACAGAGCAAGCTGAAACTCCTTGACTCATCTGTTTCTCCGGAAAGTGTATTTCCTTGGTCTCCCAGTTAATCGTAGGATTCTGCGCCTGCAGCCATGGTAGCCCTAGAATAATGGGAAAGTGGGGAGAAGAGATAAGCAAAAAATACATTTTCTCCTGATGATCTTTACCCATAAGGACCCTCAAAGGCTCTGTTTCTTGATCCACTGGTCCAGAAGTCAGTAGAGAGCCATCCACAGTCTCCATCTGTACTGGAGTAGCCTTCTTCACTGAACGTATCCCCTGTTTCAGAGCAAACGAGATATCCATAAAATTTCCACTTGCTCCTGAGTCGATCATAGCAGAGCTAGACACCCAGACTGAGTCAACCCAGAGTTTGATGGAAAGGAAGCAATGAGAACTGTTTCTTTTACAACTCAGCTGGGACACCGCTGAGGAAACTTGAAAAATTGCAGCGTTTATACCGTCATCGTCCCCAGAACTAACAGAGTTTAAGTCCGAGAAATCAAGATCTCTTGCAGCAGATCTCTCTGGAGCCTGAGGCTCGGACCTGACAGATCTCCTCTCGCAACACTCATAGTGAATGACTGCTGCAGTAGTCTTACGAGAACGGCTGGTGCAGTTTATAATGAAGTGCCCTGACTTACCACAGTAGAAACATAGATTTTCCTTCATACGATGTTCTTTGCGTGCATCACTAACCCGTCTTTGTAAAGAGTCCACCTGCATGGGTTCAGGTTCTGGTTCCCTTGTGATCCTACTCAAAGGTTCCTTAGCTGAGGAGGGAGGTACTAAAAGGTTAGTGCGATTATTTTCGAACCATCTCTCTTGTCTGCGTTCAGTCAGACGAGCATCAATACGGATACAATAGTTAATAAAGTCACCTAACGCAGTGGGAGGGTCGGCACGAGCAAGTTCATCCTTAATCAGTGGAGACAACCTTTTCCGAAAAATAGATTTTTTAGCGGAAGTGTCCCAAGTGGTATCAAGAGCCCATCTCCTGAAATCCAGGGCATATTCGGCTACTGAACGCTTACCTTGGCGCAAAGTTAACATGGCTGCTTCAGCTGTTGCACCTCGATTGGGGTCATCAAACACCTGCCCCATGGCTGAAATAAAAGCATCAAGGTGATTCAAACAATCATCCTCAGTCTCAATCAGAGGGTTTGCCCACATCAAAGCCTTATTGGTAAGCAACATGATTATAGTAAGCACTTTGGATCGTTCAGTGGGAAATTGTGAAGCATGTGCAGAGAAAAATAAATTGCATTGATTAATAAATCCCTGAATTTCTCACGTTCACCGCCAAAACGAAAAGGAGGTAATTTGGGGATCCCAGAACTCGGGGTTATGGCAGGAGCCTGGGCTCGTTCCTCTAGAGCCTCAATCCTGGCTCGCAATTCCTGGGTAGTCTGTCCAAACACTTGCAAATTATGATTAGTGAGGTCCTGTAGGCTTGCAAAATGGGTTTTTAAAGTCTGTACATCTGAAAGGATTGTATCAGTCACTCCGCAAAGTTCCTTTATGCGGGCCTCCATCTTCCAGATCTTTTAAGGCAGAAGTGCTGGAAGGAGAAGAGGAAAGGAAAAAAAAAAAACAATAGTGTTTACCTGTGGTAACACTCCAGTCCAGAGTAAAATTTTAAGGGAATGCGCTCACCTGGAATGGTTGTGAGAAGTCACAACCACTGTCATCACATAAGGTATTAAACGGACATCTGATATCCACAGTCACAGCAGACACGGCTTTCCCAGACCCAGCAGACACTAAACATTGGCTCCTGAATCTTGTCATGTATAGTGTACAGTTCCTATAGCGTCTTGTGCTTGGGTGCGAGGAAAACACAGGAGACACAGGTTGATATGAAATGACTTGTATTGCTTCATACAAGCATGCTGAAAAGTTCACACAGTTTGCAGGAACAGCGACAGGAGACATAGCAGGCCAGAGTAACTTCAAGCACTACATAAATCTCCAAAGCAGGTTCAGGATCTCTTCTCTGTACCGTACTTCCTCTGCAAACATGGATTCACCAAACAGCAGGTTTCCAGAGTCCAAAAGTGTTCCAAGGTTCCTCAGTAGGGAATAGCTGGAGTACAAGTCCAAGGTTTCCAGAAGTCAGGTCACAGACTGACTGAGGCTTGATTCAGGAGCACTGATTGTTCAGCTGAGGCTGCTTAAGAAGCAAGAGGGAAGAATCAGGGCGGGAACATGAAAACTGGAAACTCCATATTAACTGAGGGCAAGAGCTGCAGAAAGACAGAAAGCAAAATGGCCGACGGAAAACTGAGTTTCAAGGAACATGTCAGAGACAAAGAACCTTACAGGTACAAAGTAAACCTGTCCACCACCACCCGGTTATGAGAGCTCTTAGCACGGGCACAAACTTCACAGGCAGACACAAACTTTCACATCCGACGTAAGCGAGGACCACCAAAAAACCCTCGCGATGGCCCCATGAGTAGCCGAGATCTCAGGATGTCCACTCATAGCTGAGTCATGGAACTCCTGGAGAACCCTGAGTCGAAACTGAATTGGAACAAACAGTTTATCAACCAGTTTAGACGGTGGCACTTGAGACTGAGCTCAAATCTTCCGTTCCAGCCCTGACGACACATCAGCCACCACCACCCCAGGTTGAAGGATGGAGGCTCAGGGGGAGAAACTAGATCCAGACTCCGGGACAGAGCATTGGCCTTAACATTCTTAGATCCCGGAAGAAAAGTGATTGAGAACCGGAACCGGGAAAAAAAAGAGACCACCTGGCCTGCCTTGGAGTCAATGTTTTGGCAAACTCAATGTAAGCCAGGTTCTTGTGATCGGTCACCACAGCTACCCCCTCCAAAAAATGCCTCCATTCCTCAAAAGCCAACTTAACAGCCATAAGTTCCCGATTGTCCACATCATAATTCCTTTCTGCCGGGGAGAACTTCTTAGAAAAGATGGCGCATGGTCTCAGATTGGTCAATGTGGCGGGTCCTTGGAATAACACCGCCCCCCCCTTCGAGGCATCCACCTCTACCACAAAGGGTTCAGATGGATCTGGTTGAACCAAAACTGAGGCAATCATGAAGCATTTTTTCAGGGACAAAAACGCCATTAACGCTGATTCCGACCAGTTCTTAGCATCAGCCCCCTTCTGCATTAAATCAGGGAGTGGCTTTACCACTTATGAGAACCCCTTAATAATCCCAAGAATCGTTGCAGACCTTTCAGATCCCGAGGCTGAACCCAGTCAACAATGGCCTGAACCTTCTTAGTGTACATGTGAAACCCCTCACTGGACACAATGAACCCCAAAAAAGACAGTTCCTGAACAAAGAACGAACACTTCTCTAATTTAGCAAGTAGCTGATTCTCCCGGAGCCTTTGGAGAACCGCACAGAGAGGACCAATATGAGCCTGCTTATCAGATGAATAAATCAGAATATCATATAAATATATGACCACAAACCGCCCAATAAAATAAGATAACACATAATTGATGAAATTCTGAAAGACCGCAGGAGCGTTTGTCAACCCAAAGGGCATAACAAGGTTCTCAACCCTTCGGATGTGAGAAATGCTGACTTCCACTCATCTACCTCTCCTATCCGGATCAAATTATATGCCCCCCACAAGTCCAGCTTCGAAAACCATTTAGCCCCAGATAATTGGTTACACAAATCAGGAATGAGTGGAAGCGGCTACGTATATCTTACCGTGATCTTATTGAGTTCTTTAAAGTCAAGGCATGGACGGAGACCACCGTGTTTTTTCTTAGCGGAAAAGAAACCTGCCGCCACAGTAGAAACAGAAGGGTGAATGTGCCCCTTACGCAGACTCTCGGATATATAATTTTTCATGGCAGCCTGCTCGGTACCCAAAAGATTGTATAGACTGGCCTTGGGCAATTTGGCACCCGGGATCAGGTCAATGGCACAATCAAAAAGGCGATGCTGTGGTAAAATCTCAGCCACACTTTCAGAGAACACGTCTTCGAAATCCTTCAGGTACGCCGGAATACCCGACAGATGAGGCAGATGCAAATATCAGACATTTATTAACACAATTTGGACCCCAATTATCTCACGAGATTCCAAGTTGATGATGGGATTTTGACATTGCAACCAAGGGAACCCCAACACCAAACCCTCAGGCAAATTATCCAGACAAAACAGGTGATGCGTTCCGGGTGTACGGGGCCCACCTTGAGGACGAACTCCTCTGACACAGAACTGATCCCATTCTTGGTAAGGGGTGTAGAGTCGATAGCCACAACTTTTATGGGAGTAGCCAACCTAGCTGTCCCTATCTTACACTGGGCCACCAACCTGGAGTCAATCAAATTCACAGTGGACCCACAATCCACAAAAGCCGCAGCGGGAAAAAAACTGTTGTTCACACCAAGTTCAACTTTAGGCAATAATTTTGAAACCGAGGAAAAATGTACCTGGGAGTCTGGGCAACCTCCTCGACAGTTACCCAGACTTAAGCGTTTCCTGACACCTTAGAATACGTAGGGCAGGAAGGACAGTCTCTTCTCCTATGTCCCGAGGATCACAGTAGAAACAGAACTTTTTCTCTCTGCGACGTCTCCTCTGTCTCCTTCCCGGAGACAGATCCTACTTCCATGGTCTCAATAGATGATGCAGACTCAGGTTTGGTAGCAAATAAGGGAGTCTCTCGTTGCACCACTCCTCTCTCATGAAGCCTGCGATCCATCCGAACAGCCTGCGTCATGGCCTCTTCCAGAGAGTCGGGTGGTGGATGCAGAGCCAAAGCGTCCTTAAGGTGGTCGGACAACCCTCTTCAGAACAACCCTCTGAGTGCCGAGTCGTTCCAAGTTACTTCCAGAGCCCAACGTCTATACTCGGAACAGTACCACTCGGCTGAGAGCTTTCCCTGAGAAAGACTCATAATTGTGCCCTCAGCCAACCTTACATGATCCGATTCATTGAAAATCAGCCCCAAGGCCTTTGAAGAACTGATCAACAGACATTCTCTCAGGAGCGGTGGGAGACAGGGGGTAAGGAAACATCAGACACGCCACCATCCTTTCTGCCAGAAGCAGAAGAAGCACTCCGAACAGATTTAACGGTCTCAGCCAGTTCTCTCCGCACCTGTTGGTGAGATGCTACCAAGGACCTCTGTACCCCAGACAAATTTTGCATCATCGGAGTTAGATTAGTCACCTGCTCAGACAAGGCATGCATCGGATCCATATACATAAAGGGAAAAAAAGCGCTCCCCCAACAAATTAGAACGTGGGTCAGTGATAATGTAGTGACACACCGCGTGTGTCACTGGGAATAAGCCTACAGGGCGCTATGAGGGCAAGACAAATTTGCTCAAGTGAGGAGGCCTTTGAAGAACAAGCCAAAGATCTATCTTCTAGATTTTTGGTGAGAGGATACTCAAAACGCAGCATTAAAAGAGGCCTAAAAAAGGCAAAACAGGCTGTACGTACTGATCTACTAATCCCTAAGGATAAGAAGGTAGACCAACAAAAAGTGAGATTCATATCCACTTATAATGATAAGTGGTGGGAGGTCAAAAAAGCCTTGGAGAAATACTGGCAATTACTGCTGACAGATAGAACCTTGGAGAAGTTTGTCCCAAGAGTACCCTCCATTACATATAGGAGGTCCAGTAATCTCAGAGATACTTTGGTACACAGCTATCACGGAGGCCAGAAACCAGAAAAAGCGTTTGGGTCCATGGGTCCAAAATGGGGCTTTTTTCCATGCAATGGGTGCATTTCATACCCCAATATGGTACGTGCCTCGTCTTTTGCATCCAGTGATGGTAACACAATATTTGATATCACCCAACATATTACTTGCAACTCTTTTGGAGTTGTGTATTATGCTATCTGTCCCTGTACTAAGATATATGTGGGCATGACCTCTAGACCCTTGAGAGTTCGGGTCAGAGAGCATTATAGGGATATAAAAAATGCCCGGGAAATTGAGGATCATACAATTTTGAAACCTATACCCAAACATTTCAAAATATATCATGACTCTGATCCAAATTGTTGCAAGTAATGGGTATAGATAAAGTTTTTGTGGATCTAAGAGGAGGTGATTGGAAGAAAAAATTAGCTCAGGTAGAGACCCAATGGATTTATAAAATAGGATCTCTACAGCCTGAGGGACTTAATGAGGTTCTGAGCTTTGCCCCCTTTCTTTAGTTTATTTTAGTGGTTTTAGGTTCATGTTTTTATTCTAATTTGTGTCATTATTTTTCAGTATATATATGTTCCACAAATGTGATTTTTTTTGGTGTGGATACAGCAGAAGTCCCATATGTATAGGAAGTTTTTCATCGGGAGTGGCAAGATGGTGAAATGTCCTTCTGGATCAAGTCACAGTATGGATTGAGTGGACTCCCATCAACCATGACTCCTGTGCCACGCTGTATATATCCTGAGAGGAACATGAACAATATCACAGCGAACTTTTGTGGGACTTTTTGACCTTTATTGCTTTATCCGCACCTATTATTATAAATGATTATATATATATGTACATTTATTATATTCTATATAGTGTATTAGTATAAATAGTGGATTAGTGTGCTGACACCTATAGTAGATGTTATTAGTGGACATTGTATTTTTCTAGGGTAGGATTTTTGTTATACCACAATGTATTTGGTGACTATAGAATATAATATTATGCATCCAATATTTTATCTGAAATATGGCTCAGAGGTATTCTAATAATATCATGTGAATCCATCTAATGTCCATGTACATATATCCTCTCTGTTTGTCCAATATAACAGTACCCTTATTGGTATTATACCTGTTTATTCAGCCACTCAATATGCATATATGTAGTTTTCATCAACCTTTATTAAATGGAAGTCCTTGGAGATTTCCACATATCTTGGAAGGTTACTTATTGGTTACAGCTTCTGGCAAAGCATCGCCTGTTCACGTTCCTCAGGCTGGTTGGTGCCGCCCCTCTTCCCTGACACGTCGGACGGAGGTGCGGCTAGACGGCCGGGGACGTAGTCATGTGGTGCGGTGTGTTGCCTGGGAGACGCGTCAAGCCGGGTTCGCTGTGGCCTCTTCCCCTTCCTGACGTGTCGGAGGGGGGAGTGGCCGCACGTCTGGTGGAGGCGTCCTCCAGGTACGTCACACGCCGGGAGACGTACTGCTTTACCTACACGTGGGGAATTAAACAGGTATTTCCTTTATTGGGAAACATATAAAAGGGCACATTAACCACCTAACCACATCTACGTACCCCCTAAGACGAAGCTAATGCGAAACGCGCGTCGGGGAACCCAGGCTCCATTCATAAGGTCGTATATGTTCTAATTACTATGTTTGCACTTATCTCCACTATGCCTTAGTATTTGGAGGTTTTCAGGATTTCTGCACTAAAGCATCTTATTTAATGATGTTCCTAATCTCCTCACTATACATCTATTTCTCTACCTATATATTGTTGTCAGCAACTTTGCTGGACACCATTAGCATGTCATGTACACAGTGCAATATTCATCATTAGGCCATTTGTGTCATTTGGACTTTTACCATTATTTGTGTCAATCTTTGCATACACTGTGCGCATTTCCAATATTTCCAATATTTGGACTTGTACCAATATTTCTGTCAACGGATGCACTTGCACTGTGTACTGAGGAAATATTGGATTTCTTACTATTATTTGTATTAATCTCTGCATCTGATTGTGCGCACTCCTAACATTTGGACTTGTACCAATAATTTTGTCAATGGATGCATCTGCACTGTGTAATGAGGAAATATAGCTGTAGGCATTTGTATGATTTTTTGGAGATAAGCTACTGCTCACATATACGCACTTATGGGAGCATATTGGATTTTCATCGCATTTTTAAATGTTTTTCGTTATCTGTGTGACCTGTTTTCAAATAAAGTGTGTATTTTATGGCAATATGCTTCTAGTGCTTCTTGGATTATATTACAGGGCGCTACGAGGGTTGCAGACCTGCACGCAGAGAATGGAGAGACCGAGGCGCGTAATATGCACAGGACCTAAGCACTGAGACACTCATTACACACAGGACCTAAACCTAGCTGGTCACGTGATCACAGGGGCGGAGCTACCACGGGTGAGGACAGAGAGCCAGCCGAGATATGCGGGATCCAGGGCACACAACAGTAACGTAGTCAAAAGGTGAGCCGAGGGTCAGAAGCCAGACGGGAGCGAGGTAACCAGGTGCAAGACAAGAATAATCAGAGACAAGCCAAGGGGTCAGAATATCAGGAAGGACAGAGTGGTACCAAGCAGAAAACAGGCAGTAGTCAGGGGACAAACCGGGTCATACACAGAAAAGCTCACACGCAGAGGCACAACGATTACAGGCAAGTAACCTGGGGTCAGCTACCTCTAATCGAGTAAACGGAAGTATCACTGACACTGGACCCAGGAACTACCAGCATTAAATAGCCGCCCTAGAACCAAAGAGAGGCAAACTATCTTAACCCTGAGCTGACCAGGACAGAGCCAAAACCACCCCGTCCTGAGTCATGGCACCCCATTTCTTAATACCATGTATTGCCCCTTCGAACATCAATGACAGCTTGAAGTCTTTTGTGTTAGTTGTGGATGAGGTTCTATATTTTCTCAGATGGTAAAGCTGCCCACTCTTCTTTGCAAAAAGCCTCCAGTTCCTGTAAGTTCCTGGGCTGTCTAGCATGAACTGTGCGCTTGAAATCTCCCCAGAGTGGCTCAATGATATTGAGGTCAGGAGACTGAGATGGCCACTCCAGAACCTTCACTTTATTCTGCTGTAGCCAATGACAGGTCGACTTGGCCTTGTGTTTTGGATCGTTATGTTGTAACATCCAAGTACGTTCCATGCGCAGCTTCCGAGCTGACGATTGCGTATTTGCCTCCAGTATTTGCTGATAAAGTGCTGCATTATTATTTCCTTCGACTTTGACCAAGTTGCCTGTGCCTTTGTAGCTCACACATCCCCAAAACATCAGCGACCCACCTCCATGCTTTACCGTAGGAATGGTGTTCCTTTCACCATAGGCCTTGTTGACCTCTATTCAAATGTAACGTTTATGGTTGTGGCCAAAAAGTAAAATTTTGGTCTCATCACTCCAAATTACCTTGTTCCAGAAGTTTTGAGGCTTGTCTCTGTGCTGTTTTGCGTATTGTAGGCGAGATACTTTGTGGTATTTGCACAGTAATGGCTTTCTTCTGGCGACTCGACCCTGCAGCCCATTTTTCTTCAAGTGCCTCCTTATTGTGCATCTTGAAACAGCCACACCACTAGTTTTCAGAGAGTCCAGTATTTCAGCTGATGTTATTTGTGAGGTTTTTTTTGCATCCCAAACGTGAGTGGGTGATCAGTAACTATAGGTTTAATATCCATGGGTAATCAACATATATAGATGTATTCATGGGTGATCCATAAGTATAGGTGTAATATCCATGGATAATCAGTATGTATAGATCATGTATCCATGGGTGATGCATAAGTATAGATGTAATATCCTTGGGTAATCAATATGTATAGATGTATCCATGGGTGGTCTATAAGTGTAATATCTATGTGTAATCAATAAGTATATTTAATATCCATGGGTGATCAGTAACTATAGGTGTAATATCCATGGGTAATCAATACGTATAGATGTATCCATGGGTGATCAGTAAGTAAAGTTGTAATATGGGTAATCAATACATATATACAGTATGTATCCATAGGTGATTAATAAGTATAGGTGTAAGTATCCTTGGGTAATTAATATAGGTGTCAGTATCAGAGAGTGATCAATAAGTATAGGCACGGCTGTATTTGGCGGTCATGCTGCCCTAGGGATTTTAAATGGTCCTGCCCCCTGGTAAGTCAGACTAAGGGTATGCGCACACAATATCTTTTCAGGCGATTCTGCTCTGTAATCCGCTTGAAAAAATGCTAAAGAAACGCTAAAAAGAATTAACATATGGCCTGCAGTGTAAAAACAATTTGCGTGCATACATTCGGTCTTAAGTTTGCAGAGAAAACAAACTGTTAAAAGAATTGTGCAGGCTATACTTAAGTTTACTGAATATAATTTTATTAAAAAAAACTGGAAAAAAGTTTTTGGAAAAAAACAACAGAAAAGGAGCAGAAAGAGTTGCTTTGGGTCAAGTCAGGGTACGTTCCCACTGTCAGTAAACGCTGCGGGTTGGACGCTGCGTACATCCGCAGCGTCCAACCTGCAGCATCCAGATGTTACAGCATAATGGATCCCATCCCCACTATGTGTGCACTGATGCCCGCTGATAATGCGTGGGGATGGACAAGCAGAGCGTCTTGCCAGACCGCAGCATGTCAATTTATATTGTGGAGACGCGAGCCTCCGCAAGATAAATCTCACTTATACAATGTATTGGACGTGGTGATTCCGCACGGTTCAATGAACACATGCGGAATCACCTGCATTCAGGGGTGGGATTCAAATTTTTGACAACAGGTTCTGTGTTTGTGCGTCGGAAAACCACACCCATTTTAAGTCACACCCATTTTTAAGTCACGCCCATTTTTAAAGCCACACCCATTCACACACCTTTTCCTCAAAAAAAAGTAGGGGCGCAGTCAGTTGAAAAACAATAAATTGGAATGGGATCAGAACAGTGCACATTCTGGCCAGCGGCTCTCCTGACCCGAGTGTGACAGCTGCATATATTTCTATATATATATTTCTATGCAGCTGTCTCACTTGACTGACCGGCTGGCCAGGCTGTGCACTACATTCTGATTAAGAAGTCTCTTTCTAGTCTCATACTGAACTGAAGATTAAACTATAGTATTATGTAGCTGGGACTTACAGTTCTACCTTCTATCCAGAAATATAATATACAATAATTAGTGATGAGTGAACGTACTCGGATAAGGTGTTATCTGAGCATGCTCGGGTTCTAACTCAATGTCTTCTGCATGCTCAAAAAATATGTTCCAGTCCCCGCGGTTGCATGTCTCATGGCTGTTCGACACCCGCAACACATGCAGGGATTGCCTAACAAACAAGCACATTTGCTCATCAATAATAATAATAATGTATTTATTTCTCTAAGGATAGGGTCACACGACCGTATTTTGTCTCATCCGAGAAAATCGTTCCGATTAAGCTAATCACACTCTGATCGGAGTTTGATCAGAGTGTGCTCACAGCGTGCTCCGATTTTCGCGGATGTGGAGAAGGTGGAAATAAAAAGTTCCCCATCTTCTTCATTCTGTAAAGCTGTGAAAATCAGACTGCATTCAGATGTCATCTGAGTGCAGTCTGATTTTTTTTTCACGGACTCACTGACTCCCATAATCGGATGCAACTCGTGCGTGCTGCCATTTTTTCTTCTGACCAAAAATATGATTGTTTGGATCAGCCTAAAGTCGATACTATATAATATCTGAATAATAAACGTGTGTCTAATATCTAGACAAATGGGGAGATGCTGGGACTTATACTAGTGATTGTAATAATAGAACATATTTATTGTATTACCTGCAGTAATCTCTATAGATCAGATGCCAATATGCAATGCTGGGACTTACAGTTCCCCCACCACCACTGCATGTACAGTACCTAAGGTACGATATAGGTATTACTGTCATCTTTATAAAGTAGACCGTATAAAAAGCCGCAGGATGTAAATGTGACTCTATACACCTGGGTACATACAAGTGGATTGCAAGCTTCTCGGTAATAATGTCTAAGAAGGCACCAGGATCTGGGAGCTGGTGGTCTGTCTCCAGCTGGGGGGCTTTCTGCAGCTGTGCCCTACAGACAGCTCTGAGCATAGACCACAAGCTCTCCAGAGAAGAAGACAACGCAGGGGGCTAGAAGAACTGCTCTTCCATGGAGGCCTTACTACTCTGACCGGCGTCTATCTATTATAGATAGACGCCGGTCAGACCACCTCAGTCCACACAGACACACTCCTCCAGCTCCACTGCAGGGCCCAGGCAGCGCCGCAGCTCAGCTCACACAGTACCTCTCTCCTCTCCGGCTCCACCTCGTGACTAAAGAAGATGGCCGCGCCGCTACCCAATCGCTGCACTGCAGAGATCAGTCCGCGGGGGCCGGGGCTGGCGGTGTGTTGCGGCGCTGCAAGCTGGCTGCAAAATAGTACCGGACATGGGCGTACCCAGGATCAAAACTAGGGGGGGGCAAGCCATTGTCGCATCTTATACATGTTACATCATATACACTGTACATTATCCTGCATATTAGGTATGGAGCATTAGAACTGTTGTATATTGTATAATACAGCAGTGTATGCGACACTACGCTGTATATACCATATATTATACATGGCAGTCATGCTCATGTCAGGAGCGGTAACAGCAAGTCCGAGGATTGCAGTGCGATCCTCGCATGAGTTATACGGCCGTCTGTCTATGCCCTTGTTATAATAATACTGAAATATTAATCTATTATTAAAGTATTAAGGAGCTCACAAGTAAAAAAAAGCCCCTTACCTCCCCTGTCCCCCACCCACACCCCAACAGCCCATCGTCTCACATGCACCCCTTAGTGTTCTGTCCCACTGACCCCACAATACCCCCATCCTCTTACATTCAACCCCAGTGACCTGTCCACCCTCCCTCACAATACCCCATCCTTTCACATCAACCCTGTGCGCCAGCCCCCACAATATCCCCATCCTCTCACATTAACCCCCCCAGTGCCCTAGCCCCCACAATACCCCATCCTCTTACATTCACCCCAGTGCCCTGTACCCCTCCCCCACAATACCCCATCCTCTCACATTAACCCCCCCAGTGCCCTAGCCCCCACAATACCCCCATCCTCTTATTCACCCCAGTGCCCTGTACCCCTCCCCCACAATACCCCCATCCTCTCACATTAACCCCCCCAGTGCCCTAGCCCCCACAATACCCCATCCTCTTATTCACCCCAGTGCCCTGTACCCCTCCCCCACAATACCCCCATCCTCTCACATTAACCCCCCCAGTGCCCTAGCCCCCACAATACCCCATCCTCTTATTCACCCCAGTGCCCTGTACCCCTCCCCCACAATACCCCATCCTCTCACATTAACCCCCCCAGTGCCCTAGCCCCCACAATACCCCATCCTCTTATTCACCCCAGTGCCCTGTACCCCTCCCCACAATACCCCCATCCTCTCAAATTAACCCCCCCAGTGCCCTAGCCCCCACAATACCCCCATCCTCTTATTCACCACAGTGCCCTATACCCCTCCCCCACAATACCCCATCCTCTCACATTAACCCCCCAGTGCCCTAGCCCCCACAATACCCCCATCCTCTTACATTCACCCCGGTGCCCTTTACCCCTGCCCCACTGTACCCCCATCCTCTCACATCCCCCCACAGTGACCATGACATGCCTGAGCAGAATGAATTTAATAAATTCCGTCCCCTCTTACCATGAAGCTGCAGGCAGTGGCTGAGGCAGGAGCAGGAAGTGTCCAGTGTCTGCACACAGAGGGCACTAGGACCCAGTGTGGCTGAGACAACCAGAGCCTGCACGTGCACAGCAGAAAGTGAAACTACAGCTGCTGCCGCCAGGAAGGAAGGAAGAAGCTCCTCTCTGGTGAGACAGCAGCTCCGTGCACTGCGCACATTACTCCCATGGTACCGGATCGCCGCTCTGATTCTCCCCGGTTCGGGGAACCGGCTGCTTTTTGAACAACCGGTTCCATTGAACCGGGGAGAACCGGCTGAATCCCACCCCTGCCTGCATTCAAAAGCCGGCAGCGCTTTGGATGCAGCAGGCATATGCTGTGTCCAAAGCAATGCCAGTTACTGACCGTGTGCACATAACCTCATGGGATATCCTGAAGAGTATTCCCCCTGAATAACTTGTTGGCTTTGCAGATGTCTAAAGACATCATGTTCACATAACTACTATGTAAAAGCAGGGTAAGTTACCTTAAATAAAGGGTTTGTACAAAACACAAAGTCATTTTCATCCTAAATGCTTATCTATTTAATACAGGAAAGATGTATATCTTAGTACCGTGTTAGCCAGTAGATAGAAAAATATTTAGAATTGAGAGTCCTCAGTGGTTGATACCTTTTAATGGCTAACTGAAAAGATGGTAACAAATTGCAAGCTTTCGAGACTACTCAGGTCTCTTCATCAGGCTAGACTAATACAAAATCTGAAGAATCACATATTTATACACAACACAGCACAGAAATAATGCAATAGGTAAGACAAGTGACTTGAAGCAGAATAGTCATTATGGCAGAGGGATGAAGATAAATATTGGAACAGTTCATAGATAAGGAGTGTGAAAGTTTTATAGCCCTCTGATTGGGGTCTGGTAATGTTTTGTGATGCTCTCACAGGGTCTTTGGAGTAAATTCCTTAATTGATGTAAAACGTCAATAAATCCATGTGACAGGTTCATTCCAGCATTAAGAGTGTCAAAGGTCACCATCAATTTATATTCACAAACTCTTTTGTGTCTCTGAGATGTGAAACTACCTTTCAGTACAAGTAATTTCATGTCCAACATGCTATGACCAGGGGAACAAAAGTGTTTTGCCACAGGTAGATCCATTCTCTTTTCTCTTATTGTGTGGCGATGAGAATTCATCCTTGTTCTCAGTTTTTGCCCTGTTTCCCCCACATACAGACCCCAGTTGAACATTTTGTACAAATAATTAGGTACACCACATTAGATGTGATGCAGCTGAAAGTACCTGGTATCTTGTAGTCCTGATGGGAGTTGGGGATCTTTATCTTGTCCGTGGTCATTATAAATGGACAGGTTTTGCATTTCTTCTTGTTGCAAGGAAAGGTTCCTGCAGCTGTTGGGGAGGACAGGGAACTTCTGACAATGATGCTTCTTAGGTTTGGGGGCTGCCTAAAACACAGTAGTGGGGGGTCTGGAAATATGGATTGTAATCAGGCATCTTTTTGTAGTAAAGGTTATAGTTTCCGTGCAGCTCCCCTTAGCATCTCCAGATTTGGATTGTAGGTGACCACTAGAGGCACCCGGTTATTTTCTTCTTTAGTTTTGTAATGTAGCAGGTGATTCCTTGATATTCTAGTGGCTCTTGTAATTTGGTTTTCAATTGTTCTTGGATGGTAGCCCTGATTTAAAAAGGTCTTTCTAAGGCGACCAAGGTGTTCATCTCTATCCATGGGGTTGGAACATATACGGTTGTATCTGATGGCTTGGCTGTAGACAATAGAGTTTTTTATGTGTTTTGGATGGAAACTGTCCCATTTAAGGTATGTTGGACGGTCGATTGGCTTCTGATACAGGGATGTCTCTATTTCATTGTTCTTTAGCTTAATGATGGTGTCCAAAAACTTTATTTCAGTGCTGGAGTAGTTGAGTGTTAAATTGATGGTGGGATGAAATTGATTGAACTGTTCATGGAACGTCTTTAGCTGTTGCTCAGACTCCGTCCAGATGATTAAAATGTCATCAATGTAGCGGTAGTAGGCCCGAGGCCTGATGGGACATGAGGACAAAAAGTCGCTATCTATTTAATGGCATAATATAATATATTTTCTAATATTTTTAATTAAAAGCTCCCTATATAAATATGATCTAGTATCAAGTTTAACAAATTAAAGATTACTACATCTACGTGAATACATCACCAGAACCACTGTCAGTACATGACTACATCACTAGAACCACCATCAGCAAAGGAATACAGCGCCAGAACCACCATCAGTACAGGAATACAGAATCACCGTCAGTACAGGAATATAACACCAGAACCACCATCTGTACAAAAATACATCACCTGAAGCACCATCAGTACATGCATGCATTACCAGAACCACCATCAGTTAATTAATTCAGCACCAGAACTATCATAAGTTCTGGTGCTAAATTTACATTCTTAAAAAAAAATCAATATTTATTCAAATATAGTCATATCCAAAACCTTTACTCTCCTGTCAGCCATTTACAGAATCATGACTTCCAGCTCAGGAAATAATGGTTGCTGAACTGATCCACACTTCTTCAGCAGACCCCCTGCCGTAATTAACCATTGGAGACCTGTGATCACATCATGGGCGCACCGATTGGCACATGGAATGTTGCGCCTCCATGCCTGTGTGTATTAAATGTCGCTGTCAGAGTTAGATAGCGGCATTTAATAGGTTAACAATAGCGGGCTATGTTGTTAGGGTCTGCGGAACGCACCAAATATATAAAGTGGAGAGGTGCGTTCGCAGCCCGGGGTCCACCGTGCAAGCAAAGCCTGCTGCTAGTAAGATGACGAAAGTAGCGAACTCTGTTATCCCGCAGAGTCGCTAAAATAAACGCCGTAGCGCGTTGTGGCAGTAAGTGCAGACTCTGTTAATTCACAGAGCCGCTAACGGGATGCCACAGTGCTATATGGCGATATGTGCGAACTCACTTAGCTTCAGTGAGCCGCAAAGTAAAACGCTAGGGCGCTGTCTAGCGTCGAGAGCGAACCCTGTTACGTCACAGAGCCGCTGAGAACAAACACCGTGTCCTGTCAGGCTCTCAGGCACACGGTTAATTGCTAAGCGAGCATAATACGTGGTCATGCGCTAATGTCCTCGCGGGAGTCACCCGCAATCTATGGCGTCTGAACGCCAGACCCTGAATACGGCAATCAAACTCCTCACCGGTTATGCCGGTAATCTAGGGCATCTAGGACACCGACCCTGACCAGCTAGCACACTAAACTCCTCACCGATTAAGTCGGTATTCTAGTGGCTTATTTCAGCCGGGTCCCTAACCACACACACGCATGACCACACTGGCGCATAGCATACAATGGTTGATATTAGCGCATGGCGGCCCAGCCATGCTACCCTTTTATAGCAACAGCTACAGGACCTTCCAGGAACAAGGACCAATGAGAACCTGTTCAGAAGACTAGTAGTAACAGGGCCTTCCTGGCGGGCCAATAGGAGCTGCTGCAGTACCTGAGCATGTGACCCCTGATCTCCAATGAGAGATCTCACTCTGGGCACGCTCAGAAGGGAAAATGCAGGACTTTATCCCAAAGACGTCTGCTCCAGAACTGGCTATAATAGCAGATCCAGGAAAGGCAGCAACAAGTCACTGCCCAGTAGTGGAGTGGGCAAGACGCTTGGAACAACGTCTCTGCTGAGCAGGCTCCACTGCGGCGGGAGATGAATGGGAGACCGCAGCGGCACTGGTTCGAGACTCCCCTTGTGCAGGAGCGGGAACTCGAACCCTAACATTACCCCCCCTCCTAGGGCCCCCCCTTCTCTGGGCCTCGCTGCGCTCAAAGGCAGCGATGAGCTGCGGAGCGTGAACATGCTCGGCAGGCTCCCAAGACCTATCCTCAGGCCCATAGCCCCTCCAGTCCACCAAATAAAACTTTTTGCCCCGTACCACCTTACACCCCACGATGGCGTTCACCTCATGGTCATCCGCAGATGAACCCGATGTCCCGGCAGATGACTCAGAAAACCGGGACATGAGCACGGGTTTCAGGAGGGACACGTGAAAGGTGTCGGAGATACCCAGGCGTGGTGGAAGAGCTAAACGGTATACCACAGGGTTAACCTGCTCGAGGACCTTGAAAGGACCCAGGTAGCGGGGTGCCAACTTAGTGGACTCAACTCGCAGCCTGATGTTACGGGCGGAGAGCCACACCAAATCCCCAGGAGCAAATGTAGGAGCGGGGCGCCGATGGGCATCGGCCGAAGACCTCATCCTCTCTTTGGAGGCCTGAATGGCATCCTGCGTGCGGTCCCAAATGTCCCGTGCCTCCACAGCCCAGTCTGCCACCCTGGAATCGGCGGAAGACACGGGCATAGGCACTGGTACCCGCGGATGCTGACCGTAGTTCAGGAGGAATGGGGTCTGTCCGGTGGAATCAGCCACAGCATTGTTTAATGCAAACTCAGCCCATGGTAGCAAGGATGCCCAGTCATCCTGCCTGGCTGAGACAAAATGTCGTAGATAGGTGACCAAGGTCTGGTTGGCCCTCTCTACCAACCCATTCGTCTCAGGATGGTACGCTGAAGAGAGATTTAACTCAATACTGAGTAGACGACAAAGCTCTCTCCAGAACCGAGACGCAAACTGGGGACCTCGGTCACTGACAATCTTGTCCGGCATGCCGTGTAAACGGAAGATGTGCCTAACAAACAACGCTGCCAGAGCCCGTGCAGAAGGTAACCGTGGTAGTGGCACCAGATGTACCATTTTAGAGAAATGGTCGGTGATTACCCAAATGATGGTGCAACCCCGAGACTTGGGCAAGCCCACCACAAAGTCCATCCCAACCATCTCCCAGGGCCTGTCTGCCACCGGCAAAGGGTAAAGTAACCCAGCTGGCCGTTGTCGTGGAGACTTATTTTTGGCGCAGGAGACACACGCCCGAACATAGTCTCCAACATCACGGACCATATGCGGCCACCAATATGTCCTCGCCAGCAATTCAGATGTCCTCTTTGCCCCAAAGTGTCCACCCACCCTGGACGAATGTGCCCAAGAGAGTACCTCCGGTCGCAAATTAGTAGGCACAAAAGTCTTGCCCGGGGGCACAGACTCTAGCGAAACCGGGGCCACTGTTCTCAGGCTCTCTGTGGGGACGATAAGCCGAGGCTCCTCCACCTCCTCCTCCGAGGACACCACAGAGCGAGAGAGAGCGTCGGCACGAATGTTCTTCTCTCCCGAGAGGAAATGCAGTGTGAAATGAAACCGGGAGAAGAACAAGGACCATCTGGCTTGGCGAGAATTAAGCCGCTGGGCTGTCTGAAGATATACCAGGTTTTTGTGATCCGTAAAGACTTGGAAGGGAAAGCGAGCTCCCTCCAACAGATGTCTCCACTCCGAGAAGGCCAACTTCATTGCTAGCAACTCCCTGTCCCCGATGGAATAATTCCTCTCTGCTGGTGTGAAGGTCTTGGAGAAAAAGAAGCATGGATGCTTCCGACCTTGAGCATCCTTTTGGAAGAGGACTGCTCCAGCACCAACGGACGAGGCATCCACCTCCAATATAAATGGCTTATCAACATCGGGGCGATGTAGGATGGGAGCTCTAGCGAAATGAGACTTAATAGACGTGAAGGCCTTGGAGACCTCTTCAGACCACAATTTGGGATTAGCTCCCTTTTTGGTAAGGGCAACCACGGGAGCTACCAAAGTTGAGAAGTGGGGAATGAACTGACGGTAGTAATTAATGAACCCCATAAAGCGCTGCACCGCCTTTAGAGAGTGGGGTTCTTGCCAGTCCATCACCGCCTGTAGTTTGGCAGGATCCATAGCCAATCCCTGGGCGGAGATGATATAGCCCAGGAAAGGTAAGGACTCCTGCTCAAACACACATTTCTCCAACTTTGCGTAAAGGGAATTTGCCCGTAGGAGGTCGAAGACCCTGCCAACATCCCTCCGGTGGGAGTCAATATCTGGAGAGAAGATGAGTATATCATCCAGATAGACTACGACCGAGGTGGAGAGCATATCCCGGAAGATGTCATTGACAAAGTCTTGGAAAACGGCTGGAGCATTACAGAGCCCAAAGGGCATCACTAGATATTCGTAATGCCCATCCCTGGTATTAAAAGCCGTCTTCCATTCGTCCCCCTCACGGATGCGAATCAGGTTATAAGCACCGCGCAGATCTAGTTTAGTGAATACCCTTGCTCCCTGAAGCCTATCAAATAGCTCAGAGATCAGGGGCAACGGGTACTTGTTTTTAACGGTGATGGCGTTAAGACCCCTGTAATCAATACACGGACGCAATTCTCCGTTTTTCTTCTGCACGAAGAAAAATCCCGCCCCTGCCGGTGACACCGACTTCCTAATAAACCCTCTTGCCAGGTTCTCCTGAATATATTGCGACATGGCCTCTGTCTCAGGAAGAGAGAGGGGATAGACCCTTCCCCGAGGAGGTTCTGCGCCAGGCAAGAGGTCGATAGGACAGTCATAGGGGCGATGAGGCGGAAGAGTCTCCGCAGCCTTCTTGGAGAACACGTCTGCATATGACCAGTAGTGCTTGGGAAGTGGAGTAAGATCTGCGGGTAACTCAGTAGTGGTAACCTGAACGCAACTTCTGACACATCTGCCTGTACATGCATCACTCCAACCCAGTATCCTACCCGAAGTCCACTCTATATGTGGGGAGTGGAAACGGAGCTAAGGTATACCTAGTAGGATCTCATCTATTCCCTCGGGAAGGACGAGTAGGGAAATAAATTCCTGATGGGAAGGAGATACAGACAATGCAAGTGGGACAGTCTGGTGTGTAATTTGTGAGGGCAATGACGACCCATTCACTACCCGAACAGTCACTGATTTGTCAAGCGCCACCAGAGGTATTGCATGACGGCGAGCAAAGCTAGAGGACATGAAATTCCCCTCTGCTCCTGAGTCCACGCAAAGGTCGGCGGTGAGAATGGAAGTACCAACAGTGATTGTCCCTTTAAATGTTATCTTGGAGGAAAATGCCGCTGTCTCTAGTGAACCTCCTCCCAGGGCCACTAGACACGATCGCTTCCCCGATCGCTGTGGACATCTGTTGGCATAGTGTCCTGTCTGCTGACAATGGTTACAAACCACGGATACTCGGACGGACCGAGACTTAGGTCCTGCATGAGGAACTTCTGTGGCCTTTTGAGGTTCGGACGCCAGATCGGGGAATTCGAGAGGTTTGGCAAAGGTAGGAGCCAACCGAAACCTCTGCCTACACTGGGCCCGCTCCAACCTCCGCTCGTGAAAACGGAGGTCAATGCGGGTAGATATGGAGATAAGCTTCTCCAGTGTGGCGGGAATCTCCCTGGTAGCCAAAGCGTCTTTAACATGGTCAGCCAGTCCCCGCCAGTAGATAGGAATAAGGACTTTATCAGACCAATCTAGCTCAGCAGCCAGAGTCCGAAACTGGACGGAAAACTGACTGACCAAAGACGAACCCTGTGTCAATGCCAGCAGTTGTAGCGCCGTATCGTGGGTGACCTGGGGTCCTAAAAAGACCTTTTTAAGAGCCTCCAAGAAACGAGGAGCACTCTGCACCACACGATCATCGCGCTCCCACAGCGGCGTTGCCCACTCCAACGCTCTGCCCGAGAGTAGAGAAAGTACAAAACCCACTTGTGCCCGATCCGTGGGAAAACGTGCAGCCAGAAGCTCGAGATGTATAGAGCACTGACTCACGAATCCCCGACATTGCTTGCTATCACCGGCAAACTTGTCAGGAAGCGGGAGGTGGGATAATGTAGGGGCAGAGGTGGCAGAGGACAAACTGGCTGCAGCCACGCTAGCAGCCTGAACAGCGACTGCGGTAACATCCACAGCTGAGATTGTGCTCTCAAGAGCCTCCAACCTACCCTTCAGCTGCTGGATGTACTGCAATAGACGCTGTTCGTCCGCCATTTTACTAGCCAGACCCTGGTGCTAATATTATGTTAGGGTCTGCGGAACGCACCAAATATATAAAGTGGAGAGGTGCGTTCGCAGCCCGGGGTCCACCGTGCAAGCAAAGCCTGCTGCTAGTAAGATGACGAAAGTAGCGAACTCTGTTATCCCGCAGAGTCGCTAAAATAAACGCCGTAGCGCGTTGTGGCAGTAAGTGCAGACTCTGTTAATTCACAGAGCCGCTAACGGGATGCCACAGTGCTATATGGCGATATGTGCGAACTCACTTAGCTTCAGTGAGCCGCAAAGTAAAACGCTAGGGCGCTGTCTAGCGTCGAGAGCGAACCCTGTTACGTCACAGAGCCGCTGAGAACAAACACCGTGTCCTGTCAGGCTCTCAGGCACACGGTTAATTGCTAAGCGAGCATAATACGTGGTCATGCGCTAATGTCCTCGCGGGAGTCACCCGCAATCTATGGCGTCTGAACGCCAGACCCTGAATACGGCAATCAAACTCCTCACCGGTTATGCCGGTAATCTAGGGCATCTAGGACACCGACCCTGACCAGCTAGCACACTAAACTCCTCACCGATTAAGTCGGTATTCTAGTGGCTTATTTCAGCCGGGTCCCTAACCACACACACGCATGACCACACTGGCGCATAGCATACAATGGTTGATATTAGCGCATGGCGGCCCAGCCATGCTACCCTTTTATAGCAACAGCTACAGGACCTTCCAGGAACAAGGACCAATGAGAACCTGTTCAGAAGACTAGTAGTAACAGGGCCTTCCTGGCGGGCCAATAGGAGCTGCTGCAGTACCTGAGCATGTGACCCCTGATCTCCAATGAGAGATCTCACTCTGGGCACGCTCAGAAGGGAAAATGCAGGACTTTATCCCAAAGACGTCTGCTCCAGAACTGGCTATAATAGCAGATCCAGGAAAGG
The DNA here is from genome assembly GCA_033576555.1 of Oophaga sylvatica. Classification (NCBI taxonomy): domain Eukaryota; kingdom Metazoa; phylum Chordata; class Amphibia; order Anura; family Dendrobatidae; genus Oophaga; species Oophaga sylvatica. The sequence goes on along the minus strand of JARQOD010000001.1, from coordinate 177,038,350 downwards.
CAGCAACAAGTCACTGCCCAGTAGTGGAGTGGGCAAGACGCTTGGAACGACGTCTCTGCTGAGCAGGCTCCACTGCGGCGGGAGATGAATGGGAGACCGCAGCGGCACTGGTTCGAGACTCCCTTGTGCAGGAGCGGGAACTTGAACCCTAACAATGTTCCGCTCCATCCACGATTGTTAGAAGCTGGTCCTTGTGGTATTACACAGCCATGATCTGATGGATATGGGGATATACACCCACTTCTGACTTGTATGGCGGATGTCCTGAAGGGGTTAAAAAGTTTTAGATTTTAATACATAGGACTTTTATGGACATGGCGATGCCAAACATGTTTTTTCTTTATTTTTAAACTGGGAAGAGGAGGAGGGGATTTTCTATTTTATAACTCGTCATTTTAAAAGAATAATTTTTTCTTTACTTTATCCTTTAGTCCCATTGAACCCGGAATCAATTGATCACTTATACTGCAGTAAATAATTTAACTTGCTATATACAGTTCCCTGCGAAAGTATTCGGCTCCCTGGAACTTTTCAACCTTTTCCCACATATCATGCTTCAAACATAAAGATACCAAATGTAAATTTTTGGTGAAGAATCAACAAGTGGGACACAATTGTGAAGTTGAACGAAATTTATTATTTTACATTTTTGTGGAAATACAAAAGCTGAAAAGTGGGGCGTGCAATATTATTCGGCCCCTTTAACCTAATACTTTGTTGCGCTACCTTTTGCTGTGATTACAGCTGCAAGTCGCTTGGGGTATGTCTCTATCAGTTTTGTACATCGAGACACTGAAATTCTTGCCCATTCTCACTTGGCAAACAGCTCGAGCTCAGTGAGGTTGGATGGAGGTCGTTTGTGAACAGCAGTTTTCAGCTTTTTCCACAGATTCTCGATTGGATTCAGGTCTGGACTTTGACTTGGCCATTCTAACACCTGGATACGTTTATTTGTGAACCATTCCATTGTAGATTTTGCTTTATGTTTGGGATCATTGTATTGCTGGCAGACTAATCTCCGTCCCAGTCTCAGGTCTTTTGCTGACTCCAACAGGTTTTCTTCAAGAATGGTCCTGTATTTGGCTCCATCCGTCTTCCCATCAATTTTAACCATCTTCCCTGTCCCTGCTGAAGAAAAGCAGGCCCAAACCATGATGCTGTCACCACCTTGTTTGACAGTGGGGATGGTGTGTTCAGGGTGATGAGCTGTGTTGCCTTTACGCCAAACATATCGTTTGGCATTGTTGCCAAAAAGTTCGATTTTGATTTCATCTGACCAGAGCACCTTCTTCCACATGTTTAGTGTGTCTCCCAGGTGGCTTGTTGCAAACTTTAAGCGACGCTTTTTATGGATATCTTTGAGAAATGACTTTCTTCTTGCCACTCTTCCATAAAGGCCAGATTTGTGCAGTGTACGACTGATTGTTGTCCTATGGACAGACTGTCCCACCTCAGCTGTAGATCTCTGCAGTTCATCCAGAGTGATCATGGGCCTCTTGGCTGCATCTCTGATCAGTCTTCTCCTTGTTTGAGATGAAAGTTTAGAGGGACGGCCGGGTCTTGGTAGATTTGCAGTGGTATGATACTCCTTCCATTTGAATATGATCGCTTGCACAGTGCTCCTTGGGATGTTTAAAGTTTTAGAAATCATTTTGTATCCAAATCCGGCTTTAAACTTCTCCACAACAGTATTGCGGACCTGCCTGTTGTGTTCCTTGGTCTTCATGATGCTCTCTGTGCTTCAAACAGAACCCTGAGACTATCACAGAGCAGGTGCATTTATACGGAGACTTGATTACACACAGGTGGAATATATTTCTCATCAGTCATTTAGGACAACATTGGATCATTCAGAGATCCACAATGAACTTCTGGAGTGAGTTTGCTGCACTGAAGGTAAAGGGGCCGAATAATATTGCACGCCCCACTTTTCAGTTTTTGTATTTCCACAAAAATTTAAAATAATCAATAAATTTTGTTCAATTTCACAATTGTGTCCACTTGTTGTTGATTCTTCACCAAAAATTTACATTTGGTATCTTTATGTTTGAAGCATGATACGTGGGAAAAGGTTGAAAAGTTCCAGGGAGCCGAATACTTTCGCAAGGCACTGTAAATGCCTCTGTCAGTGATTGACTGTGGCAGTTAAGTGGTTAAACAGTGATCAAAGCTAGCTCCTGTTACAGCAGATGCTGAGCACTTGAAAGAAGGATACCTGCAGTGAAAAACTTGCACTGAGTAGGTGCCTCCTCCTCCCTTGCCAGAGTTCATTCTCCTAGTGAATAATAATGGAGTACAGAAAAGCCAGACAACTAGACTAAGGAATTAACAGGGGTTTGGAGGCAACTCAGATGCATGTTGCCTTACAGTACTGAAGCCAAATCTCTTAAGGGGAATCTGTCAGCAGATTTTATTTATTTTGAGAGCAGCAAAATAGTAACATAGTTAGTAACATAGTTATTAAGGTTGAAGGAAGACTTTAAGTCCATCTAGTTCAACCCATATCCTATCCTAACCTGCCCTAACATGTTGATCCAGAGGAAGGCAAAAAAAAACCCAAGTAGCAAACAGTAAGCTTCACATTGGGGAAAAAAATTCCTTCCCAACTCCACATACGGCAATCAGACTAGCTCCCTGGATCAACGCTGTATCTAGGAAACTAGTGAATATAGCCTGTAATATTATACTTTTCAAGAAAGGCATCCAGTCCCTTCTTAAATTTTAGTAAGGAATCACTCATTACAACATTAGACGGCAGAGAGTTCCATAGTCTCACTGCTCTTACAGTAAAGAATCTGCGTCTGTGATTATTGCTAAACCTTCTTTCCTCCAGACGTAGAGGATGCCCCCTTGTCCCCGTCACAGGTCTAAGAGTAAAAAGATCATTAGAAAGGTCTTTGTACTGTCCCCTCATATATTTATACATTGTAATAAGATCACCCCTAAGCCTTCGTTTTTCCAAACTAAATAACCCCAAGTGTAATAACCTGTCTTGGTATTGCAGACCCCCCAGTTCTCTAATAACCTTGGTCGCTCTTCTCTGCACCCGCTCCAGTTCAGCTATGTCTTTCTTATACACCGGAGACCAGAACTGCACACAATATTCTAAGTGTGGTCGCACCAGTGACTTGTATAGAGGTAAAATTATGTTCTCCTCATGAGCATCTATGCCTCTTTTAATGCATCCCATTATTTTATTTGCCTTGGCAGCAGCTGCCTGACATTGGCCACTAAATGTGAGTTTGTCGTCCACCCATACACCCAGGTCTTTTTCAGTGACAGTTTTTCCCAGTGTTTTACAATTAAGGACATAATTATACATCTTATTTGTTCTACCCAAGTGCATGACCTTACATTTATCCCCATTAAAGCTCATTTGCCATTTATCAGCCCAAGCTTCTAGTTTACATAAATCTTCCTGTAATATAAAATTATCCTCCTCTGTATTTATTACCCTGCAGAGTTTAGTGTCATCTGCAAATATTGAAATACTACTCTGTATGCCCCTTACAAGGTCATTAATAAATATGTTAAAGAGAAGCATCCCCAATACTGACCCCTGTGGTACCCCACTGCTAACCGTGACCCAGTCCGAGTGTGCTCCATTAATAACCACCCTTTGTTTTCTATCCATGAGCCAGTTCTTAACCCACTTACACATATTTTCCCCTATCCCCATTGTTCTCATTTTATGTATCAACCTTTTGTGTGGCACTGTATCAAAAGCTTTTGAGAAGTCCATGAACACCACATCCACTGCATTCCCTTGGTCCAGTCCTGAACTTACCCCTTCATAAAAGCTTATCAGATTAGTCTGACAAGAACGGTCTCTCGTAAACCCATGCTGATACTGTGTCATGAGGTTATTCAGCCTCAGATACTCCAATATAGTATCCCTTAACCCCTTCACCCCCAAGGGTGGTTTGCACGTTAATGACCGGGCCAATTTTTACAATTCTGACCACTGTCTCTTTATGAGGTTATAACTCTGGAACGCTTCAACGGATCTTCGCGATTCTGAGACTGTTTTCTCGTGACATATTGTACTTCACGTTAGAAGTAAAATTTCTTCGATATAACTTGTGTTTATTTTTGAAAAAAACGCAAATATGGCGAAAATTTTTAAAATTTTTCAATTTTCAAACTTTGAATTTTTATTCCCTTAAAACAGAGAAATATATCACACAAAGTAGTTAAGAAATAACATTTCCCACATGTCTACTTTACATCAGCACAATTTTGGAACCAAAATTTTTTTTTGTTAGGAAGTTATAAGGGTTAAAAGTTGACCAGCGATTTCTCATTTTTACAACAAAATTTACAAAGCCATTTTTTTTAGGGACCACCTCTCATTTGAAGTCACTTTGAGGGGTCTATATGGCAGAAAATACCCAAAAGTGACACCATTCTAAAAACTGCACCCTCAAGGTACTCAAAACCACATTCAAGAAGATTATTAACCCTTCAGGTGCTTCACAGGAACTAAAGCAACGTGGAAGGAAAAAATGAATATTTAACTTTTTAGCCACAAAAATGATCTTTTACAAACTTTTTTTTTATTTTCACAAGGGTAAAAGGAGAAAATGGACAGATAAGGTTGTTATGCAATTTCTCCTGAGTATGCCAATACCCAATATGTGGGGGAAAACCACTGTTTGGGCACACGGCAGGGCTCGTAAGGGAAGGAGCGCCGTTTGACTTTTTCAAACTAAAATTGGCGGGAATTGAGATTGGACGCCATGTCGTGTTTGGAGAGCCCCTGATGCGCCTAAACAGTGGAAACCCCCACAAGTGACACCATTTTGGAAACTAGACCCCTAAGGTACTTATCTAGATCTGTTGTGAGCACTTTGAACCCCCAAGTGTTTCACAAAAGCTTATAATGCCTGGGTGTGAAAAAAAAAAAAACAATTTTCCACAAAAATGATTTTTTAGTCCCAAATTTTTGAATTTTCCCAAGGAAATTGGACCCCAAAAGTTGTTGTCCAATTTGTCATGAGTACGCTGATACCCTATATGTGGGGGGGGAGCTGTTTGGGTGCACGGCAGGGCTTGGAAAGGAAGTAGTAACGTTTTGGAGTGCAGACGTTGATGGGGGTCATGTTCCGTTTGCAGTGCCCCAGATGAGCCTAAACAGTGGAAACCCCCACAAGTGACCCCATTTTGGAAACTAGACCCCCTAAGGAACTTATCTAGATCTTTGGTGAGCACTTTGAACCCCAAGTGCTTCACACAAGTTTATAATGCCCGGGCATGAAAATAAAAAATCCTATTTTTTTCCCACAAAAATTATCTTTTAGTCACTAATTTTTTATTTTCCCAAGGGTAACAGGAGAAATTGGACCACATAAGTTGTTGTCCAATTTGTCCTGAGTACGCTGATACCCCATATGTGGTTGGGAACCACTGTTTGGGCGCACGGCAGAGCTCGGAATCGAAGGAGCACCATTTGACTTTTTCCAACCAAAATTGGCTGGAATTGAGATTGGATGCCATGTTGCATTTGGAGAGCCCCTGATGTGCCTAAACAGTGGAAACACCCCACAAATGACCCATTTGGGAAACTAGACCCCCTAAGGAACTTTTCTAGATCTTTGGTGAGCAATTTGAACCCCCAAGTGCTTCACACAAGTTTATAACGTAGAGCCGTAAAATTTAAAAATCATATTTTTTCCACAAAAATGATCTTTTCACCCCAATTTTTATTTTTCCAAGGGTAACAAGACTCCAAAAGTTATTGTGCAATTTGTCCTGAGTGCGCTGATACCCCATATGTGGGGGTAAACCACTGTTTGGGTGCATGGCAGAGTTTGGAAGGGAAGGAGCGCCGTCTGACTTTTTCAACGCAGAATTGGCTGGACGCCATGTCGTGTTTGGAGAGCTCCTGATCTGCCTAAACAATGAAAACCCCCATAAATGACACCATTTTGGAAACTAGACCCCTCAAGGAACCTATCTAGATGTGTGGTGAGAACTTTTAACCCCCAGGTGTTTCACTAAAGTTTATAACGTACAGCCGTAAAATAAAAAATCTTTTTTTTTTTTTACAAAAATGATTTTTTCGCCCCCAATATTTTATTTTCACAAGGGTAACAGAAGAAATTGGAACCCAAAAATTGTTGTCCAATTTGTCCTGAGTACGCTGATACCCAATATGTGGGAGAAAACTACTGTATGGGCGCACGTCAGGGCTCGGAAGGGAAGTAGTGACGTTTTGGATTGCAGACTTTGATGGAATGGTCTGGGGGCGTCATGTCACATTTGGAGAGCCCCTGATGCACCTATACAGTGGAAACCCCCCACAAGTGACCCCATTTTGGCAAATAGACCCCACAAGGAACTTGTCTAGATGTGTAGTGAGCACTTTGAACCCCGAAGTGCTTCACAGAAGTTTATAACGCACAGCCGTAAAAATAAAAAATCTTTTTTTTTTTTGCAAAAATGATTTTTTTGCCCCAATATTTTATTTTTACAAGGGTAACAGGAGAAATTGGACCCCAAAAGTTGTTGTCCAATTTGTCCTGAGTACGCTGATATCCAATATGTGGGAGAAAACTACTGTATGGGTACACGTTGGGGCTCGGAAGGGAAGTAGTGACGTTTTGGATTGCAGACTTTGATGGAATGGTCTGGGGGCGTCATGTCGCATTTGGAGAGCCCCTGATGCGCCTAAACAGTGGAAATCCCAAACAAGTGACCCCATTTTGGAAAATAGACCCCACAAGGAACTTATCTAGATGTGTGGTGAGCGCTATGAAGCCCCAAGTGCTTCACAGAAGTTTATAAAGTACAGCCGTAAAACAAAAAAAATAATTTTTTTTGTACAAAAATGATATTTTCGCCCCCAGTTTTTTATTTTCCCAAGGGTAACAGAAGAAATAGGACAAATTGCACAATAACTCTTGGGGTCCAGAGTACGCTGATACCCCATATGTGGGGATAAACTACTGTTTGGACGCATGGCAGAGCTGAGAAGTGAAGGAGCACCGTTTGACTTTTTCAACGCAGAATTGGCTGGAATTGAGATCAGACGCCATGTCACATTTGGAGAGCCCCTGATGTGCCTAAACAGCGGAAACCCCCCAATTCTAACTCCAACCCTAACCCCAACACACCCCTAACCCTAGTACCAACCCTAACCACAAACCTAACCCTAACACACCCCTAATCCCAACCCTAACCCTAATCCTAACTTTAGCGCCAACCCTAACCCTAACTTTAGCCGCAACCCTAACCCTAACCCTAATGGGAAAATGGAAATAAATACTTTTTTTTAATTTTATTATTTTTCCCTTACTAAGGGGTGATAAAGGGGGGTTTGATTTACTATTTATAGCGGGTTTTTATGATTGGCAGCTGTCACGCTAAAAGACGCTTTTTATTGCAAAAATAGTTTTTGCATCATCACATTTTGAGAGCTATAATTTTTGCATATTTTGGCCCACAGAGTCATGTGAGGTCTTATTTTTTGCGGGACGAGTTGACGTTTTTATTGATACCATTTTTGAGCACGTGACGTTTTTTGATCGCTTTTTATTTCGATTTTTGGGAGGTTAGAATGAACAAAAATCAGCAATTCATGAATTTCTTTTGGGGGAGGCGTTTATACCGTTCCGCGTGTGGTAAAATTGATAAAGCAGTTTTATTCTTCGGGTCAGTACGATTATGGCGATACCTCATTTATATCATTTTTTCATGTTTTAGCGCTTTTATAGAATAAAAACAATTTTATATAAAAAATAATTATTTTTGCATCGCTTTATTCTGCGAGCTATAACTTTTTAATTTTTTCGCTGATGATGCTGTGTGATGGCTCGTTTTTTGCGGGACAAGATGACGTTTTCAGCAGTACCATGTTTTTTTATATCGGTCTTTTTGATCGCGTGTTATTCCACTTTTTGTTCGGCGGTATGATGATAAAGCATTGATTTTTTGCGTCATTTTTATTTTTTTTTTAAGGGGTTCACTAAAGGGGTTAACTAGTAGGACATTTTATAGGGGGGGTCGTTACGGACGCGGCGATACCAAATATGTGTACTTTTATTGCTTTGTTTTTTTTATTTACAGGAAGAAGTGAATTTATTGGGGAATATATATATATTTTTTTTATTTATTTTGGATTTTTTTTAAAACATGTTTATTTTTATTTTTTTAACTTTTTTACTTTGTCCCAGGGTGGGACATCACTGTATTTTATCAGATCGCTGGTGTGACAGTGTGCACAGCACTCTGTCACACCAGCGATCGCTCAGGCAGTGCAGCAGGCTTCTCAGTGCCTGCTCTCGGCAGGCACTGAGGTAGCCGCCTCCCTCCAGGACCCCGGCGCCATCTTGGATCCGGGTCCTGGGAGGGAGGAAGCCCTCAGAACAGCGCGATCACATCGCGCTGCTCTGAGGGTCTCAGGGGGGCGCGCAGGGAGCCCCCACCCTGCGCGATCCTCCCCTGTGCCCCCAGTACACCACGATCATGTTTGATCGCGGTGTGCAAGGGGTTAATGTTCCGGGAGCGGTCCGTGACCGCTCCTGACACACAGTCATGGGTGTCAGCTGTGATAATCAGCTGACACCCGGCCGCGATCGGCTGCGCTCCCCCCGGGAGCGCGTCCATCGCACGAGACGTACTATCCCGTCCCCGGTCATACGGGCCCAGGTACCATGGACGGGATAGTATGTCCGATGGCAGTAAGGGGTTAAAAAACCCTCCAGGATTTTACCCACAGTAGATGTTAAGCTCACTGGCCTATAATTTCCAGGTTCAGTTTTTGCCCCTTTTTGAATATTGGCACCACATTTGCTATACGCCAGTCCTGTGGTACAGACCCGTTATTATGGAATCTTTAAAGATTAAAAATAATGGTCTATCTATGACTGTACTTAATTCCTGCAGTACTCGGGGGTGTATCCCATCCGGGCCCGGGGATTTGTCAATTTTAGTGATTTTTAGACGCCGCCGTACTTCCTGCTGGGTTAAGCAGGTGACATTTAATGGAGAAATTTTTTTTATCACTGATCATGTTATCTGTCTTGGGATTTTCTTGTGTAAATACAGTTGAAAAAAAGTCATTTAGGATATTGGCTTTTTCTCATCCTCATCCACCATTTCACCCAGACTATTTTTAAGGGGACCAACACTATCATTTTTTAGTTTCTTGCTATTTATGTAGTTAAAGAATATTTTGGGATTATTTTTACTTTCTCTGGCAATGAGTCTCTCTGCCTCAATCTTTGCTGTCTTGATTTGCTTTTTACAGAATTTATTCAGTCTTCTGTATTTATTTAATGCCTCATCACTACCTACTTGCTTTAATTCACTAAATACTTTCTTTTTGTCCCTTATTGCGCCCCTTACAGCTCTATTTAGCCATAGTGGTTTCCTCCTAATTCTAGCATGTTTATTCAGGATACTAATAAACGTCTCCCATTTTCTTTGTGGATTTTTATGTCTCAGGATATCGTCCCAGTTTATTGCACCAAGATCATCTCTCATCCGTTGGAAATTTGCCTTCCTGAAGTTTAGTGTCCTTGTAACCCCTCTACTACACATCTTATTAAAGGATACATGAAAGCTTATTGTGTTGTGATCACTATTACCCAAGTGACCCCCAACCCCTATATTTGATATGCGGTCTGGCCTGTTGGTTAATATTAGGTCTAGCAGTGCCCCCCCTCTTGTTGGGTCCTGAACTAGTTGTGAAAGGTAATTGTCTCTCATAGTTGCCAAAAACTTATTACCTTTGCTGGAACTGCAGGTTTCTGTTCCCCAATGTATTTCAGGGTAGTTGAAGTCCCCCATAATAATGACTTCTCCTTGAGTTGCTGCTTCATCTATTTGCTTTACAAGGATATTCTCTGTTGCTTCCATTATTTTAGGAGACTTATAACAAACCCTATCAGTAATTTATTATTTTTCCCCCCTCCCCTAATCTCCACCCACAGAGACTCTACATCTTCATTAGATTCAAAGATATCACGCAGGATGGGTTTTAAGGATGATTTTACATATAAACACACCCCCACCTCGCTTATTTTTACGGTCATTTCTAAACAGACTATAGCCCTGTAAATTAACCGCCCAGTCGTGGCTCTCATCCAGCCAAGTCTCAGATATCCCCACCATGTCATAATTATGTTCCAACAAAATTAATTCTAATTCCGCCATTTTGTTGGTGAGTCTTCTGGCATTAGTATACATGCACTTTATGTATCTCTCTGAACCTCTATTCTTTCTTAAATTATTAACTGTTCTAACCACACCCCCATGCCACCCTCACCCCCAATTTCATTATTTGTGCCCAGGTCAGGGCAAGAGAGCCTGATTCCAAGGATAAATCACTTATTAGGCTGTGTGCTTTAGTTTCAATACAATCGGTGTTTTATCAGCAGGAGATCATTACTGCCTTACCATGTCTCACGTGCAGACCAGTCCAGCTAATCTGTGTAACTCTAAGGCCTGTTTCACACATCCGTTTTTCCCCTTGCGGCGCCCCCGGCATTTTCCCGCAGCGCCGCATCTGAAAATCTGATGCGCCGCATGCGGCTTTTTTTCGCATTGACATGCATTAGCGCCGCATGGCGCCGCATGTCAATGCGTTGCATGCGGTTTTGTCCGGATGCGGCGCAAATGTACATTGCGGCGTCCGGAAAAAACGCTGCATGTAACGTTTTTTTTTTTTTGCCGGATGGTTTCTTATCTCTCCAAGCATCAGAAACCATCCGGCAAAAAAACGCATTTTGGCCGCCGGAAGTGTGAAAGGTTTTCACATGCGCGCTGCGGCAAAATGCCGGGGGCGCCTTTTAGGCGCCCGCCGGATGTGTGAAAGAGGCCTAACCCCACCACAGGTTTGTCAGCTTGCTGACAATTCACAGTGTACACCGGAATCTGCCAGTCATTTTTGTGGGCAAGATTACACAGGACTCCACTTTCTGACCACTGCTACATCGAGAACAGGGAAAACAGAAATTCCATCAAGATTACGCCATTCCGTCAAGTAAGTGATACATCGCTGTAACCAGTCTCTGCTCTTACATAATGGTGCACTCAGATTGCGTAGCAAAGGACTGCTAACAGATTCCCTTTAGTAAAGTGATTTTTAAAGTTAAATATCTTTCAAATGTGTAGAATTAACAAAAAGTGAGTGAAACTAGATATTATTTAACTTTTTTCTCACAGCAATAGTGCATGCAGAGGTAATAAAACGTAATGTATCTTGGTAAAAATAAATTCTTAATTTTCCATGTATAGGATTCAATTCTCCACATATACCTGTAGTTGATTATTGCACTGTCAACTAATTGGCATGAACAGTGACGTCTTACTAAGTGTTCATTACACAGGGCTGACGCACTGAATTGTGTGTGAGAGGGGGGGCCACACACATGGACGCACATAGTTCTCCAGCCTAGCACGGCATTCTCTAGTAGCTAATATAATACCGTACACTATCTTACAGTGGGTGAAGTACTTTTCAGTCTAGGAAAATATCAATGTTAGTATCGTCTGTCCATTTTGGAGCTCAGCTCAGAAAATTTAGAGGATAAGGATTAGATATAGAAGCTGCAAACTTGATGCTTGCCTCCTACTTTATGGTCAGAAATGCTGATCGCCCACGGGGACAGCTAAATAGTTACCACATATGATAGTTAAAATGAGGTCTCGTGAAGACAATCTCTCCATTAAGGACAGACTTTTACTGGAACCCGTAGCAACCAGCTCTTATTTATGGTCTAAGAGTCATTCAATGATTTCCAGATTTCCTGATAGGTTATATAACTACAATATACTGTATGTTGGTAAGTAATGATAAGCATTATTTAGTTTTGGAAATTATATAAATAGGCTTAAGAGTTTGTATTAACAGGTATTTATGTGCATAAGAGTAGGCTGAGCTGATAACAGAATGGTGATGGTATGTATAATAAGTAAAAGGGATTATTAATATTAATTATAGAGATTGCTATACAAATGGGTACCTTCTGGAAAAAGTTATCATGGGGTATTGAATAGATATTGTAAATAAGTGGTGGATGGCTGATATGTGTCACTGATGCTTGACGATGGTTGGTGGGCTTTAAAATGTTTGGCCAAATGTTTATACTAAGCGTCTCAAATTTTTCCTTATATTCCAAAGCCATATTGCTATTCTAAATTTCATGTATTCCATGTTGTCATGCTTTAGTATGCTTGAGTGCAGCCTTTTTTTGTATGTTTTACATGGGGGTAGCTTCCCTTGGTTTGCACCTAGTTCACATTAGTCTGGATGTTCCAGTCAGGTTTTTTTTGTCTATTGAATGTTAGCTTGCTGACCGAGCACTCCGCCCCCACCAGGTGGTGATTTTAATTACACCAGGTCCCTACTTTACCCAAAAATGCAGGCATTACTGACAGAGGTGCATATTCACCAGAAATTCAGATATC
>JARQOD010000001.1:176988441-177025836 GCA_033576555.1 Oophaga sylvatica | reverse complement strand
TTCCATTTAAAATAAATCTAATCTATTAGTGTGACGCGCTTCCATCCGTATACAATACATTGGTTGCAAACACTATAGAAGTACAGAAAGGAGCTTTTCACAGATTGTGGACAGTTGTGTTTCAGTGTTCACTTCAGTCTGTGTTTTTTACTTTTTTGAGTGCAGATCACGCTCCAGTTACTTGTTCAAGCACTGCTGCTTGTACTCTGCTGAGCGTGTCTCAGTGGCTCATCCTTTTCATTTATCTCCAATTGGTTCTGCTACATTCCATTTAAAATAAATCTAATCTATTAGTGTGACGCGCTTCCATCCGTATACAATACATTGGTTGCAAACACTATAGAAGTACAGAAAGGAGCTTTTCACAGATTGTGGACAGTTGTGTTTCAGTGTTCACTTCAGTCTGTGTTTTTTTACTTTTTTGAGTGCAGATCACGCTCCAGTTACTTGTTCAAGCACTGCTGCTTGTACTCTGCTGAGCGTGTCTCAGTGGCTCATCCTTTTCATTTATCTCCAATTGGTTCTGCTACATTCCATTTAAAATAAATCTAATCTATTAGTGTGACGCGCTTCCATCCGTATACAATACATTGGTTGCAAACACTATAGAAGTACAGAAAGGAGCTTTTCACAGATTGTGGACAGTTGTGTTTCAGTGTTCACTTCAGTCTGTGTTTTTTACTTTTTTGAGTGCAGATCACGCTCCAGTTACTTGTTCAAGCACTGCTGCTTGTACTCTGCTGAGCGTGTCTCAGTGGCTCATCCTTTTCATTTATCTCCAATTGGTTCTGCTACATTCCATTTAAAATAAATCTAATCTATTAGTGTGACGCGCTTCCATCCGTATACAATACATTGGTTGCAAACACTATAGAAGTACAGAAAGGAGCTTTTCACAGATTGTGGACAGTTGTGTTTCAGTGTTCACTTCAGTCTGTGTTTTTTACTTTTTTGAGTGCAGATCACGCTCCAGTTACTTGTTCAAGCACTGCTGCTTGTACTCTGCTGAGCGTGTCTCAGTGGCTCATCCTTTTCATTTATCTCCAATTGGTTCTGCTACATTCCATTTAAAATAAATCTAATCTATTAGTGTGACGCGCTTCCATCCGTATACAATACATTGGTTGCAAACACTATAGAAGTACACAAACGGGCCTTTCACAGCTACTGAACATGGGTTTTTAATTTTTAACTAAAATATGTATTTTTTCAAATGACACAAATATAAGTAATGTTGAAGAGGAATAGTCCTACATCCATTGTTTGCACAATATTACAGGTGTACATCATGTCCCTTAATCAACAATGTATTATTATATTTACTTGTATGCTTTTATTTAAAAGCCAAGAACACAGAAGGATAACCTTCGCACTGCAGCTGTTGTCAAAGTTCAACCCACATTATGCACTTCCAACATTGCAGCATTTGAGGCATGATGTGAGTTGGATTGGTCAAAGTTATGGAGTGAGAAGGTTCACCATCAGTACCCTATAGCATAAGTATGCTTTTGTGTTAGCATTTGTGTTAGACATGTGGATATCTGCCATAATATGTCACAATTATTTAGTTACAGATTTGTTACCAACACTAATCATTGAATGGTTTTAAATTTGACGTTTCACTTGTTTACAGCTTAGAAATAAGGGTGTAGCCTGATATCTATGTGTAGCACTAGCCACTTTAACATGTCATGTTTTTTTAAACATGTGTAGCTAGGTAGCAGTAATTTTTGCCGGACACACAGCAGGGGAACAGCAGGCGTTACTGAACCCCACTATCACTATAGCTTGTGTATTGGTCTGTGGACACGACACTTCTGAGCAGCAACTGGCAGTGTTGTAGCCCAGGGTATAGCTCAGGTGGTAGAAAGATGAACATAACAGGAGACATGGAAAACGTTGCCAACCAGTTAGTTAATCTGAAACCGGACAGGCAAATTCAGGCGAGATCCATGCCTAGTTCATTTTCAGAAAAGTAAGCCGTTCTACATTATCGTAGGATAGTCGCATGCAACGGTCTGTTAGTACACCACCTGCAGCAGTAAAGACGCGCTCCGATAATACACTGGCAGCAGATCAAGCCAGCACCTCCAATGCATACTGGCTAAGCTCTGGCCATGTATCCAGCTTAGAGACACAAAACTTGAATGGGGAAGAGCCATCTGAGAGTACACTGAGAGGGCAAGACATGTAGTCTGTAACCATCTTACGGAAATGTTGCCTCCTGCTGACTGGAGCCGTCTCGGATGGTGTAGACATTGGTGGCGCTGCCACAAAACTTCGACACATTTGGAACATACTGTTCTTGCCCTGTGCAGAGGCGCTGCTTGTGCTCCCTCTTGTTGCAGAGCTGTCTCCACTGCCTCGACGCACAGAGCTGCTTTGTAAATCAGTAGCAGCAGCAGTGCTCTCGGCTGGAATGGAGAACATTATGGATTGCACCAGTGTGTCTTGGTACTTCCGCATTTTACGCTCCCGGTTCAACGGTGTGATGAGGCTTTGTAAGTTGTCCCGGTAGCGAGGGTCTAGGAGGGTGTACACCCAATAATCAGACGTGGTGTGAATGTGTTCGATGCGGCGGTCGTTTCTCAGCCACTGCAGCATGAAATCAACCATGTGCTGCAGACTCCCAACTGGCCAAGAAACGTTGTCCCCTGCAAGAGGCGTCATCTCCGCCTGCTGTGCATCACCCCACCCTTGGTCTACATACTGACTAGAGCATTGTCTACCTCCCTCTGGAGCGATGTCTTCCTCCTCCATTGACTCCTCCTCATCCTCCTCACAAAGTCCTTCAAATACATATAAATTTACAAAATTTAAAACTCAAAATTTAAAAACTTTGTATCATAATTCTGTAACATCAGTTTATGGAAACACAATAGCATTACAAAAGGATAGACAAAAAATGTACATTATGTGCTTTGTAAATACATTAAAAGTTTGTAATGGTTATGAAAATATAGACAGCGACTCTGGAGGTTCAATTGTTGATACAGCATGGTACTTTGAAAGTCCTCCAGCCCTTTGTGAGGAACCACGTTGCGCTGACTGTCCAGAAGGTGATGGAATTTGTGACTCCTCATCCTCCACCTCTTCCAAAACCTCATGCCTTAGTGCTTGCAGTGTTTTTTGAAGCAGGCAGATAAGGGGACTGTTATGTTACGGTAGCTGAGGAGTGCAGGTAAAAAAGGAAATACACCAGAGCAGTTGGAATCTATGAGATTGCAGTACCCTGACTAACCACCGCAACTAGAGGCAGCCGTGGAGCGTTCCTACGATGGTCCTAGACGCCTCGTCACAGCCTGAGAAACTAACTACACCTAAAGATAGAAATAGGAAAGCTATCTGCCCCGGAGCAGAACCCCAAAGATAATAGAAAGCCCCCAAACATGTAATGGCGGTTAGACAAGAGGAAATACTGACACAGAAAGAAAATAGTATGAGCAAACGCTGGGGCCCAAACTATCTAAATAGAAAAGGACAGGAAGGGTACTTACTGCAATCCCAGAAAAACCCTGAAAAACACCAACTCTACTAATTTCAAAATAACCTGAGATCACACGACCTCTACCACCTAAATTAGTTCTCTGGTGTAACAAAAACAGCAGCCACTGAAAAAACTGCAAAAAGCAAAAGTACAAAACACAGTGGCTGGACTAAACTGAGAGGGCAAAAGCCCCCGGAGGGGACCCAGAAGGCCCCCACAGAAGTGCAGGACAAAATGCAAAAATATAGCAAAAACACAAAATAAGAAATTGTCTTATCTGATAGCAGGAGATGCAGACACGACACAGCAGGCTACAAGGGAAACTGGAAAGAAGGATTCAGACCAGAACAATTGATCACCGGCAACCCTGATGGGAAAATGATTCCCTTAAATAAGACCAATCAGTAACACCTGATTCCCAATCCTCACTAGTACCGCTTGTAACCACCAGAGGGAGCCTCTGCTCAGAACTCATCTCAAACCCATTCACAACAGTACCCCCCCCTTGAGGAGGGGTCACCGAACCCTCATTTGAGCAACCAGGTCGGTCAGGATGAGTTCTATGATACGCACGGATAAGTCTCCTAGCATGGATGTCCGAAGCAAACACCCAAGAATTATCTTCCTGACCATAACCTCTCCATTTAACCAAATACTGGAGTCTTCGTCTAGAAAAACGAGAATCCAATATTTTCTCAACCACATACTCCAGATTGCCCTCAACCAAAACAGGGTCAGGAGGCACAGCAGCAGGAACCACTGGCTCAACAAACCTCTTCAACAAGGACTTGTGGAACACGTTATGGATCTTAAATGTCCCTGGAAGAAGCAAACGAAAAGAAACAGGATTAATAATCTCCATGATCTTATAAGGTCCAATGAACCTAGGCTTAAATTTAGGAGATGCTACTCTCATAGGAATATTCTTTGAGGACAACCAGACCAAGTCCCCCACTTTAAACCGAGGACCATCAGTCCTATGCCGGTTAGCAAACCGCTGGGCCTTCTCCTGAGAGAGGGACAACCTCTCCACTACCTGGTCCCAAATCTGCTGCATACGCTCAACAACAGAGTCAACACCTGGACAGACAGAAGCCTCCGTCTGTCCTGAAGAAAATCGAGGGTGAAACCCAGAATTACAGAAAAACGGAGACATCAAAGTGGCAGAGCTAGCCCTATTATTAAGAGCAAACTCAGCCAAAGGCAAAAAAGAGACCCAGTCATCCTGATCAGCAGACACAAAGCATCTTAGATAAGTCTCCAATGTCTGGTTAGTTCTCTCAGTTTGACCATTGGTCTGAGGATGAAATGCCGAGGAGAAAGACAATTGAACACCCAGTTTAGAACAAAAAGTCCTCCAAAATCTGGAAACAAACTGGACTCCTCTGTCAGACACAATGTTCTCAGGAATGCCGTGTAAACGAACCACGTGCTGAAGGAACAACGGCACCAATTCAGAGGAGGAAGGCAACTTAGGTAATGGCACAAGATGTATCATTTTGGAAAACCTATCACAAATTACCCAGATGGTGGTCATTCTCTGAGAAACAGGAAGATCGGAAATGAAATCCATAGAGATATGGGTCCATGGTCTCTTGGGCACAGGCAATGGCATCAACAAACCACTAGAGCGAGAGCAAGGCTTGGAGCGAGAGCAAGTCCCGCAGGACTGCACAAATTCCCTGACATCGCGAGACAAGGTAGGCCACCAAAAGGACCGACTAACCAAGTCTCTGGTACCAAAAATTCCGGGATGCCCAGCCAATGCGGAACAATGAATCTCAGACATCACACTCTTTTTCCATTGGTCCGGGACAAACAATTTTCCAACAGGGCAGCGCTCGGGCCTATCCTCCTGACACCCCTCCAGAGCAAGTCTCAAATTAGGCGAGATGGCGGAAAGAACTACACCCTCCTTCAAAATAACAGAGGGATCAGATAGCTCAGGAGAGTCCGAAAGGAAACTCCTCGAGAGGGCATCCGCCTTAACATTCTTAGTGCCAGGAAGAAAGGAAACCACAAAATTAAAACGTGTGAAAAACAAGGCCCACCTGGCCTGTCTAGGATTGAGTCGCTTGGCAGATTCCAGATAGACCAGATTCTTATGGTCCGTAAGGACCACCACCTGATGTTTGGCTCCCTCCAGCCAATGTCTCCACTCTTCAAAAGCCCACTTCATGGCCAATAACTCCCGATTACCCACGTCATAATTACGTTCAGTAGGAGAAAATTTTCGAGAGAAAAAGGCACAAGGGTTACTTTTAGAGGTCTCTGGATCTTTTTGGGACAAAACGGCACCTGCCCCAATTTCAGAGGCATCAACCTCCACCTGAAATGGCAGAGAAACATCAGGCTGCCGTAGAACAGGAGCAGAAGTGAATCTCTGCTTAAGTTCCTGAAACGCAGAGACTGCCTCAGGAGGCCAATTCACCACATCAGAACCCTTTCTGGTCAAATCAGTTAATGGTTTAACAATAACAGAGAAATTACCAATAAATTTACGATAAAAATTGGCAAAACCCAAAAATCTCTGAAGAGCCTTTAATGAAGTAGGTTGGACCCAATCACAGATGGCCTGAACCTTGACCGGGTCCATTTCAATAACAGATGGGGACAAAATGAATCCTAGAAATGAGATCTTCTGTACGCCAAAAAGACACTTTGATCCCTTCACATACAGAGCATTCTCTCTCAAAATCTGGAATACAGTTCGAACATGTTTCACATGAGAGTCCCAGTCATTAGAAAAAATCAAGATATCATCCAAATAAACAATCAGAAACTTGTCCACAAAATCCCTGAAAATGTCATTCATGAAGGACTGGAAGACGGAAGGAGCATTAGTGAGCCCAAAGGGCATCACAAGGTACTCAAAATGCCCTTCAGGGGTGTTAAATGCCGTCTTCCATTCATCCCCGTGCTTAATGCGAATAAGGTTATACGCCCCCCTGAGGTCAAGCTTGGTAAACCAAGTAGCGTTTTTCACCCTGGAAAACAGGTCAGAAATCAAGGGTAACGGGTATTGATATTTCACAGTAATATTGTTCAAGAGACGATAATCAATACACGGCCTTAATGAACCATCTTTTTTGGCCACAAAGAAAAAACCGGCACCTAAGGGTGAAGAGGATGGTCTGATATGACCCTTCTCCAATGATTCCTTGATATAAGACCGCATAGCGTCATGTTCAGGTACAGACAAGTTAAAAAGGCGACCCTTAGGGAATTTACTACCTGGCACTAATTCAATAGCGCAGTCATAGCTCCTATGGGGAGGTAAGGATGCAGATTTACTTTCGCTAAACACATCAGAAAAATCAAACAAAAAGTCAGGAACATCCTCAGCCTGGGGGAGGCAGAAAAAACAGGAGTGTTGGTATTAACACATTGGCAGCCCCAACTGGTTACAGACACAGATTTCCAATCCAAAACAGGATTATGAGACTGTAACCAAGGGAAACCCAGCACGATAATGTCATGCAGATTATATAGAACCAAAAATTTGCAGCACTCCTGGTGATCAGGTTCAACCCTCATTATCACCTGAGTAGAAAACTGGGGTTTATTCTCAGCCAAAGGGGTAGAATCGATCCCCAGTAGGGAATAGACTTCTGTAGGGTATCAAGGGAAATCCACAACGTTTAGCAAAATCATAATCCATCAGGTTAATAGCTGCTCCAGAATCAACGAAAGCCTGAGCAGAAAATGAGGACAGAGAGCATATCAGAGTGACAGTTAATAAAAACTTAGTCTGAACACTACCCAAGACAACTGAGCGTGCAAAACGTCTTCCCCGCTTAGGGCAGACTGAAATAGCATGAGAGGCATCACCACAGTAGAAACATAACCCATTGCGCTTTCGAAACTCATGACGCTGTGCCCCAGACACCACTCCATCACACTGCATGGGCTCAGCAGCTGGCTCACAAGGCAACACCACTCCACGCATACTTCTCCGCTCACGCAAACGTCTGTCAATTTGAATCGCTAATGACATAGAATCATTGAGACCAGAGGGGACAGGGAATCCCACCATAACATCCTTTACATTATCCGACAGACCCTTCCGGAAAAGGGCCGCCAAAGCGTCGTCATTCCATTTGGTCAGGACTGCCCACCTACGGAATCTCTGACAGTATAACTCAGCGTCATCAAGCCCCTGATTTAATGCCAACAAGGCTTTTTCAGCTTGATCAGTGACATTAGGCTCATCGTACAATAACCCCAAAGCCTGAAAAAATGCATCAACATCACTCAAAACAGGATCCCCAGGTGTGAGGGAAAAAGCCCAATCCTGAGGATCGCCGCGCAGGAGAGAGATGACAATTTGAACCTGCTGCGCTGCGTTTCCTGAGGACTTAGATTTTAAGGCAAAAAACAATTTACAATTATTTTTGAAATTCTGAAACTTAGCTCGATCCCCTGAAAACAAATCTGGCATGGGGATCCTAGGTTCCACAACAGGCAACCTAGCAAGATATGCAGCAATACTCTGAACCTCAGTGGCAAGCTGATCCACACGGCCAGACAACTGTGCAAACTCCATTGGGAGAAAAGATCCTCCCCAGCACCCAGAGATACAGAGGGAAAAAAAAAAAAAAAATGCAACAAACAGAAAAATATCTCTGACAACTTTTCTTCCTTCAAAATATTTTTTCCCTTCTGTGAGTACCATACAATTTTTTTGGCCGGTGATACTGTTATGTTACGGTAGCTGAGGAGTGCAGGTAAAAAAGGAAATACACCAGAGCAGTTGGAATCTATGAGATTGCAGTACCCTGACTAACCACCGCAACTAGAGGCAGCCGTGGAGCGTTCCTACAATGGTCCTAGACGCCTCGTCACAGCCTGAGAAACTAACTACACCTAAAGATAGAAATAGGAAAGCTATCTGCCCCGGAGCAGAACCCCAAAGATAATAGAAAGCCCCCAAACATGTAATGGCGGTTAGACAAGAGGAAATACTGACACAGAAAGAAAATAGTATGAGCAAACGCTGGGGCCCAAACTATCTAAATAGAAAAGGACAGGAAGGGTACTTACTGCAATCCCAGAAAAACCCTGAAAAACACCAACTCTACTAATTTCAAAATAACCTGAGATCACACGACCTCTACCACCTAAATTAGTTCTCTGGTGTAACAAAAACAGCAGCCACTGAAAAAACTGCAAAAAGCAAAAGTACAAAACACAGTGGCTGGACTAAACTGAGAGGGCAAAAGCCCCCGGAGGGGACCCAGAAGGCCCCCACAGAAGTGCAGGACAAAATGCAAAAATATAGCAAAAACACAAAATAAGAAATTGTCTTATCTGATAGCAGAGATGCAGACACGACACAGCAGGCTACAAGGGAAACTGGAAAGAAGGATTCAGACCAGAACAATTGATCACCGGCAACCCTGATGGGAAAATGATTCCCTTAAATAAGACCAATCAGTAACACCTGATTCCCAATCCTCACTAGTACCGCTTGTAACCACCAGAGGGAGCCTCTGCTCAGAACTCATCTCAAACCCATTCACAACAGGGGACAGTCAGGCTGACTAGTGCATCATCTGCACTCGCCATCCGCGTTGACTCATCAAACGCACGCAAAACGTGGCAGATATCCTTCATAGAGTTATTCGCCACTCATTACACTGGCAGTGGCTGCCCATTCATTATAGGATCCAATTCTAATTACTGGTTCTCACCAACAAAGCTCTCCACAGCGCAGCACCCCCCTACATCTCCTCCCTTATTTATATTTATCGGCCTAACCGACTGCTGCACTCTGCAAACGACCTTCGACTAACCTCTGCACTAATCCGTACCTCCCACTCCCAACTCCAAGACTTCACCCGCGCTGCGCCAATCCTCTGGAATGCTCTACCCCAAGAAATTAGGACTATCCGCAATTTGGATGGTTTCAGGCGCTCCCTCAAAACACATTTGTTCACAGTGGCCTATCACATTCACTAATCAAAGTCATTCTATGTGTAATTCTGTGTGTGTAGCCCATTCACTATCTCCATGCATCCCTCACTTCCTTAAAATGGCTGGACCATCATTGTAAAAACACCATTGTATATAAACACCTGTACTTTGTATCTCCCACACCTCATTGTAGATTGTAAGCTTTCACCAGCAGGGGCGGCTGATTTTGCTTTAATTATTGTATTGTTAACGTTGTTACTTATGACTCGTGTTTTGAAACTGTTAAACTGTAAAGCACTGCGGAATATTATGGCGCTATATAAATAAATAATATTATTATTCTTATTATAGAGGCCCACTCAGTAGTGGTGAAGTGTGAACGGCGCAAATTGCGAGTTGACTGCGCCTGATGCAGCTGATACTCCATTACTGTTGGCTGCTGCTCACACAACCGCTCCAACATATGTAACGAGGAATTCCACCTGGTGGTACGTCACATATGATGCGATGTTCATGAAGGTGAAATCTGCGTTGCAGAGCTGCAATCAGCGATCTTGCCATGCTGGAACGTCGCAAGTGAGCGCACTCTAGGCGGACCTTGTGCAGCAGTGCATCAAGATCCGGATAGTCCCTCAAAAAACTCTGCACGACCAAGTTGAGCACATATGACAGACATGGTATGTGAGTGAGGTTGCCAAGGCCCAGAGCTGACACCAGATTTCGGCCATTGTCACACACTACCAAGCCTGCCTGTAGATTCTCTTCCAAAAACCACACGTCGCTCTCCTGCTTTATGGCATTACAGAGCTCCTGCGCTGTGTGGCTAAGATTCCCCATGGAAATTAATTTCAGGATGGCCTGTTGACATTTGGACACGGCTGTGCTCATATCGGTCGCAACAGGTAAACGTTCACGGGTCCATGTGGAGGTAGACCGTGACGGCTCCTGCAGCGATGATTCTGAGGAACTGGAATAGGAGGAGGAATCAATGTGTACAGACTTGATTCCTGCAATCCTTGGAGTTGGCAGAACACGTACAGCGCCACTCGCAAGATCAGTACCCGGCTGCACAACATTGACCCAATGGGCAGTGAGGGAAAGGTATTGTCCCTGGCCATGGGTGTTAGAACCCTCTTGTTAGGTTTTGTTTCAGTTTGCTGGTCACATGACCTTTTTTCCCTATTTAGTCTGGCTCCGCCCTTCTGGCTTTGCTTGACTTCATTGTATTATCTACTGTTAAGCTAGCCGGGTGCTTAGGTGCCTTAATCAGTCAGTTTTGCTTGATGTTAGGATCACAAAGTATTTATTTTTCTGTTTAATTATCCATGCTACAATTTATGTTAGGAGGTGTCCACCTTTTCTCACAGTCCCTAGATCTTGTAGGGATTACTCCCTCGCAACTATAGGTCTTCGTTCACACTAGATGAGGACTTTAGCGGGTCTGGTCGCAGGATCAGGTTCCCCGTTACATCGTAGGGATTCAGCTTAGTTGTATTGTAGGGACAGAATTCCCTTCTTTCCTTACTGGTTGTAGCAGATCATAACAATGGGTACTGGTCCACGCATCGGTGGTCAGGTGGACCTTGCTACTGAGGGCTTTTAGTAGCGCATGTTTAATTTTTCCCTCAACATGCTTTTGCAGACCAGGGACGGCTTGCCTGCTGAAATGAAATCGGCTTGGCACATTGTATTGTGGGATTGACAATGATATTCAGTTACGGAAACTGTCTGTCTCCACCAGCCTGAATCACAGCATTTCAAGGGACAGGAGTTTTGCAATGCCAGCATTCAGAGCCTGTGCTCGTGCATGGTTTGCGGAGTATGGCCGTCTTTTATCCCATGCCTGTGCTACCGATGGCTGTTTTGTGGCCTGGGAGTGTGAGGATGACAGGGAACTTGCTGCTGTGTGTGGAATAACAGTTTGTCTCTGGACAACAGTGGCCGAGGTTCTTCCATGGCGATCCTGTGAGGAAGCATAACCAGCTGTGTGTGAGCTCGATGAAGAGGCTTCAACACAACCTGAAGATGTAGGTGCTGCTGTAGGTTGGCCTACATCTCTAGTGTGTCTTTGTAACTCAACTACGTGCTTTGTCCGCACATGTTTCCACATATTTGTGGTATTGAGGTGACTGACACTTTTAGCTATTTTTAATTTTTAATTACACAGCTTGCATTTCACATAGCAAATATCATGTGCAAGTGTGTGAAAAAAGGACCACGCAGTGCAAGTCCTGGGAGCGCACGTTTTGACTTTTGGAAGACAACTGCTCCGAACAGGTGCCAAACTGGAGGCTACAGGCAACCGAGTCTGCAGCCTAACTCTCCCTCCTGTTTGTACCGTTGGGGCAATGTCTTCCTCTATCTTCCTTCTATCACTAACCATTTCTCTAGGCCTCTCCCAGCTTTCAACCAAAGTACTGGTTCTCACCCACAAAGCTCTCCACAGTGCAGCACCCCTCCTACATCTCCTCCCTCATTTCTATCTATCGGCCTAACCGACTGCTGCGCTCTGCAAACGACTTTCGACTAACCTCTGCACTAATACGTACCTCCCACTCCCGACTCCAAGACTTCTCCTGCTCTACGCCAATCCTCTGGAATGCTGTACCCCAAGAAATTAGGACTATCCACAATTTGCATGGTTTCAGGCGCTCCCTCAAAACACATTTGTTCAGAGCGGCCTATCACATTCACTAATCAAAGTCATTCTATGTATTCTGTGTAAGTGTGTGTGTGTCTCTAGCCCATTCACTATCTCCATCCCTCAGTCCCTTAAGATGGCTGGAACATCATTGTAAATGCACCATTGTATATAAACACCTATACTTTGTATCTCCCCCATCTCATTGTACATTGTAAGCTGTCACGAGCAGGGCGACTTATTTAGCTTAAATTATTGTATTGTTAACGTTGTTACTTATGACTTGTGTTCTGAAACGGCTAAACTGTAAAGCGCTGCGGAATATGATGGCGCTATATAAATAAATATTATTATTTCCTCTGAGCTGCTCCCACCACCTTCCTGTTCCTCATGCCATGTTGGGTCTTGGACCTCATCATCTCCACTACCCTCTTCCAACACCTGCTGTTGGGTGGTCTGGCCAGCACCATGCTCAACAGAAACTGGCACCTGGGTCTCATCATCATCAGATGCGTTCTGCGGTGTGCTGACCATCGGCACTGTCTCACCCGCCTCTTCAGATTCAGAGAGACACAGCTGTTGCGCATCACTGCATACTCCCTCTTCACATTACAGAATGCTGCTTGGCTGGGCCCCTGTTTGCAAGCCAATAGATTCTGAGAACAGAAGCAGACACTCAGCTGGCTCCTGTACAGAACTCTCTGACTGCCTGGGCAATTTGCCAGGCGGTGAAGAGACAGATGGTTGCCCAACAGTGCTGTGGTCCTGAGAGGAGGTGGAAGCAATTGAAGTTGATGCATTGGCTGACATCCAAACAACAACGGCTTCAATTTGTTCTTCCCGCAGCAGGGGGTACTCCGAGCTCCTACAAAAGTGCGCATAAAGGAACGCTCACGGGGAAAACTGGTGGATGCTGTGTCACTGGGGGCCGCAGCAGCCACAGAATCCCCACGTCCTCTCCCTGAAGAAACTCCACGACCACGTGCCTTACTCCCTGCCTTCTTCATCTTGGTAGATTCATAAAGAAACTCTGAAAAGTTATAAGGTCTAAGTGTGGTTATTCCGCAGAGACTGCAGTGAACACTGCACACAACTGTTCACTACCCAATGCGTCTCAGCAGGAAGGCAGTCTGTGCGTCAAAACAAAGGCACAAGCATACATCCATGTACCCTGTTTATAAAGCTATATAAAAAAAATTATGTAGTAGTGACGCACACTTTATTGAGGTACAGTATTACATCGCCATTCACCATCTGTGGCTATGCAGTCTCATCTATATATACCTTATCTATCTGTTGTCATGCTTCCAAGTCGACAGTCACAGTCAGCCATAAATAGCAATTTTCACTATGCACTATGCACTTTTGAAAGGTTATGTTTGTTAATAAAAATGATTATTGCCACATATTATGAGTATTACATGATGGAAATTGTATAATTTTGTATAAAATATTTAGTGACATTATTCAGCAAATGGAACATTTTAGTAATATCACAGATAACTTGTAATGCTGATGATGTTTTGAAGTCAGACATTCATTGTCTATACAATAAAAATGGTGTACATACTGTTACTTATCCATCATTAATGGATTCAGATATGTACTTGTATGCTTTTATGTACAACCGTATAGCAGATTCCTTAACTAATTTATTTTGTGGTTTGCATTGCTGTTCAACATGTTAATGTATGTGTTTATGTTTGTCAATTCTTTATTTATCTAGATATTAGTTTAAATGAAATCATCATCTTATGGTAGTAAAGGTTATCTTTCTCTTGTTTGAAGTATAGACATTTAAAATTGACAGGTAACAAGGAAATTACTTGATCTAGTATTTAAACATCCTCCTTGACCCTGGGCTCCAACACCGCCAGTTGTTGCTCGGAAGTGCTGTTAGCACAGTCAACACTTGCTCCTGTGTTACTGGGGTTCAGTAACGTCAGCTGGTCCTCGGTTGTGCCATTGGCTCTTTTCCTTCTGCTGCCCCTCCGGGTTCCAGCACAGTCAGCTGGTCCTCGTTACTTGCATTGGCTCTTGTACCTTCTGCTACCCGTCCGGGTTCCAGTACCGTCAACTGGTTCTCCGCAGTGCCTTTGGCCTAGGTGCCTCCATCTCGGTATCCGAGTTCCAGCAACGTCTGCTGGTCCTTGGTAGTGCTTTGGAGCACAGGTACCTCCTGCTTAGTAACCGTGTCCCAGTAACGTCAGCTGGTCCTCGGTTGTGCCATTGGCTCTTTTCCTTCTGCTGCCCCTCCGGGTTCCAGTACCGTCAACTGGTTCTCCGCAGTGCCTTTGGCCTAGGTGCCTCCATCTCAGTATCCGAGTTCCAGCAACGTCTGCTGGTCCTTGGTAGTGCTTTGGAGCACAGGTACCTCCTGCTTAGTAACCGTGTCCCAGTAACATCAGCTGGTACAAGATTGTGCTACAAATACAAGATACGGAACAAGAGACACAAGAACAATAAGCAGAAGATCTAAAAGCAGAAGAACATGAAGTATAAGACCAAAATGAAGAGCAAAATATATGCTCTAAATTCTAAGCAGAAGAAGACTAAGCAGTGTATGGGGGTGAGTCCGTTCCTCCTCGTGGTGCCCCTGGAAAATGCCTGCTGCTGCAGGCTAAACTGAACACGGACAAATACTGTTGTAATTTAAATCTTTTGTGACAGCAAGAACGGAAGGATGAAAAATTCATACTTTGACAGATTACAAGTACAGGATTCTCTGTCACAAATAAGAAAATGATGAAGAAGATGAAGCAGAATATGAATAAGAATAATAGTTTAATAAGAAGAATATGAGTAATGTTAACAAAGATGAATAGCAAGAAGTTTAAGAAGAAGATAAAGAAGGTGAAGATGAAGAATAATTTGATGAAAAAGATGATGCTGCAGAAGATTATGAAGGAGAAAGTGTGTGAAAAGTTAAAAAGGTGAAGATGAAGAGCATGGAAGTTGTGTAATATACATATTTGCCTAAATATAAAAAACGTTAACATTGTCAATTTCTTCGTCAATCCGAACATCTTTAAAAAAAAAAATATTTATGCTATTCCATTTGATTGGGTTAAACATCTATGCCTTTAATGTCTCCTCAACCTTCCCCAATACATTCTACATTACTCTTTCTTGTTTTCCTTCATGTACAATTAACCAACAAGGCAAGAATGGGTTTTTTTTAATTTCGATATTTTGTTCCCATAGACTTACATGGGACTTCCGGTATCGGTATCGGGTATCGCCGATATTTTAGTGATATCGGCGATACCATTCCGATTCCGATACTTTAGGATATCGGAAAGTATCGCTCAACTCTAGAGGTCACCAAATTAAAAATCCATGAACAGATCATGGCACAGAGTATTGACAGTATATTGTATATAAACTGGATTTACATCGATGGTTTAGCATGATTAGAAGATTCTACCTAAATAAATAAATAATCTTTATTTTTATATAGCGCTAACATATTCCGCAGCGCTTTACAGTTTGCACACATTATCGTCGCTGTCCCCGATAGGGCTCACAATCTAGATTCCCTATCAGTATGTTTTTGGAGTGTGGGAGGAAACCGGAGTACCCGGAGGAAACCCACGCAAACACAGGGAGAACATACAAACTCCTAAAATATATGATAGACAGATATGACTTGTAGTTGATGGTGGATTATTAGCCGTATTCCTCAAGGCTCAGTTCTAGGACCCCTACTCTTCTCCATCTACACCTTCAGCCTGGGACAGCTCATAGAATCCCACTGTTTGCAGTATCATCTCTATGCCGATGACACGCAGATCTACCTATCTGGACCTGACCTCACCTCCTTACTGACAAAAATCCCACACTGTGTGTCTACTATTTCAGCTTTCTTTTCTGCTCGCTTTCTAAAACTGAACATGGACAAAACAGAATTCATCATCTTCCCCCCATCTCACGCTACCCCTCCACCAGACCTATCCCTCAATGTCAACGGCTGCTCACTTTCCACGGTCCCGCATGCTCGGTGCCTCGGGGTGATCCTCGACTCTGCCCTTTCTTTCAAGCCACATATCCAAACCCTAGCCTCCTCCTGCCGTCTCAAACTCAAAAATATTTCCCGGATCCGTGCATTCCTTGACCACGACACCACAAAAAACACTAGTGCATGCCCTTATCATTTCCCACCTTTACTACTGCAACCTCCTGCTCTCTGGCCTCCCCTCTAGCACTCTGGCACCACTCCAATCCATCCTACATTCTGCTGCTCGACTAATCCACCTGTCTCCCCGTTATTCCCCAGCCTCTCCCCTATGCCAAGCCCTACATTGGATTCCTATCGTCCAGAGGCACCAGGTCAAAACCCTATGACATACAAAGCCATCTACAACCTGTCTCCTCCATACATCTGTGACATGGTCTCCCACTACTTACCCTCGTGCAACCTTCGATCCTCTCAAGATCTCCTTCTCTACTCTCCCCTTATCTCTTCTTCCCACAACCGCATACAAGACTTCTCCCGTGCCTCCCCTATACTCTGGAATTCTCTACCCCAACACATCAGACTCTCGCCTACCATGGAAATCTTCAAAAAGAACCTGAAGACCTACCTCTTCCGACAAGCCTACAACCAGCAGTGATCTTCAGTCTACTGAACCGCCGCACGACTAGTTCTACCCTCTCCTAGTGTATCCTCACCCATCCCCTGTAGACTGTGAGCCTTCGCGGGCAGGATCCTCTCTCCTTCTGTACTTATGTGCGTCCTGTATTGCTCATATTTATTATACTTGCCTATATTCACCCCCTCTCACATGTAAAGCGCCATGGAATAAATGGCGCTATAAAAATGAATAATAATAATAAATAATAATTATCTTGTTTACTGACTATTTACAGACTGACATGTTTCTATATACATGGTATAGATGGTTTACACTAGTGTTACAATCTGTACATGTCTGAATCTGACATTGTTTGACATCTATTTAATGTTACACATTTCTAAGTCTATTTTAATAGATACTGTGAAACGGGACCCTCTAGTTAGCCAAGCAAACAGGCACACGCTGGCAGTTAAAGTTCAAATGTCCAGGGTTTATTGTACAGATCCAAAAGAAAACAGGAACTTTGAAAAGCTCACTTCTACAGCAAATCAGAAATGCAAAGTCTCTTTAGAGGTTTCTGACATTTTTCTAAGGCTTGATACAAAATAACAAAGAGTCCTGGTCCTGATAGGTTTACGCCTCCATTTAAATAATTTCGGGAACTTTTCACTTCTTTCATTGCTAAAGTATTTAATTCTGTCTCGGACTCTTCCCTCTTTGCCCCACATTCCCTACAAGTCCACATTACAGTCAAAGCAAAACCCTGGAAAGACCCTTCTGTAGTCTCCAACTACAGGCCAATTTCATTACTTAATATTGATATTAAGATATTCTCTAAAATATTGGCCACTAGATTGACACCTCTTCTCCTTTCAATAATTTATTCTGACAAGATGAGATTTGTACATGGTAGAGAAGCCAGGGACAATGTTAATAAAATGATTTCACTCATCGCTAGTGCCAGATCTACCCTACAGCCATTTGACCTGTTGTCGATTGATGCGGAAAAGGCCTTTGAGTATTGTGACAGGGTCACTGGCGCCGTACGTGAGGGGAGATATGTGTCGCAAAGCTTGCTTTCCTGCATGATGTGAAAGCCATAAGATTTCCTCCAGCATGATATGTGCTGAGAGCAATCCAGTTGCTATATGAGTCCAGCTTTCATGGTGCGTAGGTAGGAGATGGGCGGGATGCCTGAGAGCTGACACATGTGTTGTCCCAGAAGGTGGGGGCCATACTATAAAGAACTTTATATGGCCTTTTTTTTGTTTTTCATTTGAGCCATAAAGACTGTTTTCTGTTACTAGTTTGGACTTTATGGTTTATGAAGCAATAAATCATCAAGACACTTTAACCAAACGTGTTCCTGTGTCTATCCTTTGGAGCAGCTAAGTGAGCCGACCTTCCACACTATGTACACTGGGGTTTTATGACAGCGGCCATTAAGCAAACAGGTAATGTAAAATGCTTCCTCAACAGAATTTTGGCATCATACTCGTGCTCAACAATACTTATCAAAACTAATGGCACCCTGTCTTCTTCTATAGCAATTCGTAATGGGACTAGGCAGGGGTGTCCACTTTCTCCTTTACTGTACGTAATTGTCATGGAACATTATCGCAAATGCAGTGAGAGATAAACTCATTTGTTCTATGTCTATGTGTAGGTCAAAAATCAATATAAAACAGCCATTTATGTAGATGACCTATTTTTATACATATCTCAACTCATAAGTTTGTGCTGAGCTTCATCTTTCCCACCTGCTCAACTCATATTACTTTACCTTCACTAATGAGGGAGTTTGAGCAGTTCGGAGATTCAAGTAATTTTAAAGTTAATTTTTCTTAGATGGAAGCACTAAACATTACTCTGGATCCAGGGGATGTTGAGCTAGCTAGGAATAACTTCACATTTAAATGGCAAACAAGTGCAATCAAATATTTAGGTAATCTGATACCATCTCTATTCCCTAAACTATCATTCACTTCTTGAAAAAACTCTCAAAGATCTTGCAAAATATAAGAAACCCATTTCATTGTTCGGGCACATAAAAAAAATGTTTTTATAATGGATATTCTCCCTAGATTCTTATATATCTTCCAGACAGTGCCGATCATACCCCCTTAAGTTTTTTTTAAATACCTAAGTCTGCTGTAACCAAATTTATATGGAGACAGGCTAGACCCAGACTTAAATATCAGATTTTGACAGCCTGGAACCATGGGAGATACAGGACTCCCACAGGTACAACTATATCATCAGTCCATCTTATTAGTTATACTCATCGACTGGAATTTTCATTCGGGATCTAAACAGTGGGTCATAATTCATAATATAACAGGAATGCTCTCATCCACCCTTAAAATGTTGGCCTTGGATTGAAACCAAATACACGGTGCCTATAGCCTCATAGATTTTTAATAAAAGTGACTTTAAAAGATATTAGTTCAAATAAGACTGAAAAAAGGCCTCATAAAGTTCTTATAATCCGCTAGCTCCTATATTTTCTAACCATGACTTCATCCCAGGCCTCAATAGAGATAAGTTTCTTAAATGTAACTCAGACTCAGATACTCGATTATATCGTATTCTGAATGGATCCGAGGTTCCTTCCTTTGAAGAGATCCAAATCCAAGATCCCCCACAAAAAAGTGTCTTGGTTGGAATATGAGCAGCTGAGGTCATTTGTTGAAAGCTGAAGGAGGGGACGGAACTCTTTACTTCCTCTGATGACCCCTTGTGAGAGATTGTTTGTTTTTACAAGGGTTGCCTCCATCTCATTTGATCTCTCTTATTTATATAGTTTTTTAAATAAGACATCCTCTACAACAACTCCCTGCTTTCTACAAGCTTGGGAAACAGAATTAGACTGTACCTTCTCAGAAGA
Organism: Oophaga sylvatica; assembly: GCA_033576555.1. Classification (NCBI taxonomy): domain Eukaryota; kingdom Metazoa; phylum Chordata; class Amphibia; order Anura; family Dendrobatidae; genus Oophaga; species Oophaga sylvatica. Next base: position 177,006,328 of record JARQOD010000001.1, on the reverse strand, counting down.
AATACAAAAGGCATACTTGTTCTCCCACAAAATGTCTCCAAGAGGTTTTGCACAGGAGAAACACTATAAAATTCTAACAAGGTGGTACCAATATCCTGTAAAACTGAATGCGATCTTCCTTTCTGTATCGGATATGTGTTGGCACTGCGAGGTTGAAAAGGGCTCGATGCTACATATTTGGCAGTACTGTGAAAAATAGCTCTTCTCACCATGCTACCAGGTTTAATTGCAAGTCAAAAATGTAGTCCTTTGCACTTTTGCCTAACTGTGGCACACTCAGTGATTCCTAGGCACTGGCATACAACAGAAGAGGCACCATCATTGACAGAGTTCCAGGGAAAGTTTGCCTACATCCATCATATGGAGGAATTAAAACCAGAAGCATCTGGAGACAATTCTAAATTTGTCCGGATTTGGCAACCTTGGATCTTTGTTAGGGAATCTGCAGAATTTCCGAGTTTGTTATGATGAGGTCTAAGAGTTGATGGTAATACCAATAAAAAACTAATGAAAGAATAAAGTTATGTTAAAACCAAGCACACCATTGTTTTTCTTGTGAAATTCTCAATAAGTTTGATGTGTCACATGACCCTCTTCCCATTGGAAAAAATAAAGTTGGATCCAAAATGGCCGACTTCAAAATGGCCGTCATGGTCACCACCCATCTTGAAAAGTTTTCCCCTCCCATATGCTAATGTGCCACAAACAGGAAGTTGATATCACCAACCATTCCCATTTTATTTAGGTGTACACATATAAATGACCCACCCTGTAGATACACTTGCAGTGAAGTATAGGAGTGACCATCCTACCACGACTGTTTAGTCACTCCTAAATCCTGGGTCCAAGCTCCAGATAAAGAAAGCATCACACTTTAGATCTAGGACTTATATCAAAGAGAGATGACGCATCAGTGACACATGACATAGACAAAAAAACCTGACTGGCACATTCAGACTAATGTGAACTAGGTGCAAACCAAGGGAAGCTACCCCCATGTAAAACATACAAAAAAAGGCTGCACTCAAGCATACTAAAGCATGACAACATGGAATACATGAAATTTAGAATAGCAATATGGCTTTGGAATATAAGGAAAAATTTGAGACGCTTAGTATAAACATTTGGCCAAACATTTTAAAGCCCACCAACCATCGTCAAGGTGGTCTCAATTCTGGTGAGTCCCTGATCTAATGTGAACATACCTCTAATAGGCTGATATCTGAATTTCTGGGTGAATATGCACCTCTGTCAGTAATGCCTGCATTTTTGGGTAAAGTAGGGACCTGGTGTAATTAAAATCACCACCTGGTGGGGGCGGAGTGCTCGGTCAGCAAGCTAACATTCAATAGACAAAAAAACCTGACTGGAACATCCAGACTAATGTGAACTAGGTGCAAACCAAGGGAAGCTACCCCCATGTAAAACATACAAAAAAAGGCTGCACTCAAGCATACTAAAGCATGACAACATGGAATACATGAAATTTAGAATAGCAATATGGCTTTGGAATATAAGGAAAAATTTGAGACGCTTAGTATAAACATTTGGCCAAACATTTTAAAGCCCACCAACCATCGTCAAGGTGGTCTCAATTCTGGTGAGTCCCTGATCTAATGTGAACATACCTCTAATAGGCTGATATCTGAATTTCTGGGTGAATATGCACCTCTGTCAGTAATGCCTGCATTTTTGGGTAAAGTAGGGACCTGGTGTAATTAAAATCACCACCTGGTGGGGGCGGAGTGCTCGGTCAGCAAGCTAACATTCAATAGACAAAAAAACCTGACTGGCACATCCAGACTAATGTGAACTAGGTGCAAACCAAGGGAAGCTACCCCCATGTAAAACATACAAAAAAAGGCTGCACTCAAGCATACTAAAGCATGACAACATGGAATACATGAAATTTAGAATAGCAATATGGCTTTGGAATATAAGGAAAAATTTGAGACGCTTAGTATAAACATTTGGCCAAACATTTTAAAGCCCACCAACCATCGTCAAGGTGGTCTCAATTCTGGTGAGTCCCTGATCTAATGTGAACATACCTCTAATAGGCTGATATCTGAATTTCTGGGTGAATATGCACCTCTGTCAGTAATGCCTGCATTTTTGGGTAAAGTAGGGACCTGGTGTAATTAAAATCACCACCTGGTGGGGGCGGAGTGCTCGGTCAGCAAGCTAACATTCAATAGACAAAAAAACCTGACTGGCACATCCAGACTAATGTGAACTAGGTGCAAACCAAGGGAAGCTACCCCCATGTAAAACATACAAAAAAAGGCTGCACTCAAGCATACTAAAGCATGACAACATGGAATACATGAAATTTAGAATAGCAATATGGCTTTGGAATATAAGGAAAAATTTGAGACGCTTAGTATAAACATTTGGCCAAACATTTTAAAGCCCACCAACCATCGTCAAGGTGGTCTCAATTCTGGTGAGTCCCTGATCTAATGTGAACATACCTCTAATAGGCTGATATCTGAATTTCTGGGTGAATATGCACCTCTGTCAGTAATGCCTGCATTTTTGGGTAAAGTAGGGACCTGGTGTAATTAAAATCACCACCTGGTGGGGGCGGAGTGCTCGGTCAGCAAGCTAACATTCAATAGACAAAAAAACCTGACTGGAACATCCAGACTAATGTGAACTAGGTGCAAACCAAGGGAAGCTACCCCCATGTAAAACATACAAAAAAAGGCTGCACTCAAGCATACTAAAGCATGACAACATGGAATACATGAAATTTAGAATAGCAATATGGCTTTGGAATATAAGGAAAAATTTGAGACGCTTAGTATAAACATTTGGCCAAACATTTTAAAGCCCACCAACCATCGTCAAGGTGGTCTCAATTCTGGTGAGTCCCTGATCTAATGTGAACATACCTCTAATAGGCTGATATCTGAATTTCTGGGTGAATATGCACCTCTGTCAGTAATGCCTGCATTTTTGGGTAAAGTAGGGACCTGGTGTAATTAAAATCACCACCTGGTGGGGGCGGAGTGCTCGGTCAGCAAGCTAACATTCAATAGACAAAAAAACCTGACTGGCACATCCAGACTAATGTGAACTAGGTGCAAACCAAGGGAAGCTACCCCCATGTAAAACATACAAAAAAAGGCTGCACTCAAGCATACTAAAGCATGACAACATGGAATACATGAAATTTAGAATAGCAATATGGCTTTGGAATATAAGGAAAAATTTGAGACGCTTAGTATAAACATTTGGCCAAACATTTTAAAGCCCACCAACCATCGTCAAGGTGGTCTCAATTCTGGTGAGTCCCTGATCTAATGTGAACATACCTCTAATAGGCTGATATCTGAATTTCTGGGTGAATATGCACCTCTGTCAGTAATGCCTGCATTTTTGGGTAAAGTAGGGACCTGGTGTAATTAAAATCACCACCTGGTGGGGGCGGAGTGCTCGGTCAGCAAGCTAACATTCAATAGACAAAAAAACCTGACTGGCACATCCAGACTAATGTGAACTAGGTGCAAACCAAGGGAGCTACCCTCATGTAAAACATCCAAAAAAAGGCTGCACTCAAGCATACTAAAGCATGACAACATGGAATACATGAAATTTAGAATAGCAATATGGCTTTGGAATATAAGGAAAAATGAATGGATCCGAGGTTCCTTCCTTTGAAGAGATCCAAATCCAAGATCCCCCACAAAAAAGTGTCTTGGTTGGAATATGAGCAGCTGAGGTCATTTGTTGAAAGCTGAAGGAGGGGACGGAACTCTTTACTTCCTCTGATGACCCCTTGTGAGAGATTGTTTGTTTTTACAAGGGTTGCCTCCATCTCATTTGATCTCTCTTATTTATATAGTTTTTTAAATAAGACATCCTCTACAACAACTCCCTGCTTTCTACAAGCTTGGGAAACAGAATTAGACTGTACCTTCTCAGAAGAAATACAAAAGGCATACTTGTTCTCCCACAAAATGTCTCCAAGAGGTTTTGCACAGGAGAAACACTATAAAATTCTAACAAGGTGGTACCAATATCCTGTAAAACTGAATGCGATCTTCCTTTCTGTATCGGATATGTGTTGGCACTGCGAGGTTGAAAAGGGCTCGATGCTACATATTTGGCAGTACTGTGAAAAATAGCTCTTCTCACCATGCTACCAGGTTTAATTGCAAGTCAAAAATGTAGTCCTTTGCACTTTTGCCTAACTGTGGCACACTCAGTGATTCCTAGGCACTGGCATACAACAGAAGAGGCACCATCATTGACAGAGTTCCAGGGAAAGTTTGCCTACATCCATCATATGGAGGAATTAAAACCAGAAGCATCTGGAGACAATTCTAAATTTGTCCGGATTTGGCAACCTTGGATCTTTGTTAGGGAATCTGCAGAATTTCCGAGTTTGTTATGATGAGGTCTAAGAGTTGATGGTAATACCAATAAAAAACTAATGAAAGAATAAAGTTATGTTAAAACCAAGCACACCATTGTTTTTCTTGTGAAATTCTCAATAAGTTTGATGTGTCACATGACCCTCTTCCCATTGGAAAAAATAAAGTTGGATCCAAAATGGCCGACTTCAAAATGGCCATCATGGTCACCACCCATCTTGAAAAGTTTTCCCCCTCCCATATGCTAATGTGCCACAAACAGGAAGTTGATATCACCAACCATTCCCACTTTATTTAGGTGTACACATATAAATGACCCACCCTGTAGATACACTTGCAGTGAAGTATAGGAGTGACCATCCTACCACGACTGTTTAGTCACTCCTAAATCCTGGGTCCAAGCTCCAGATAAAGAAAGCATCACACTTTAGATCTAGGACTTATATCAAAGAGAGATGACGCATCAGTGACACATGACATAGACAAAAAAACCTGACTGGCACATTCAGACTAATGTGAACTAGGTGCAAACCAAGGGAAGCTACCCCCATGTAAAACATACAAAAAAAGGCTGCACTCAAGCATACTAAAGCATGACAACATGGAATACATGAAATTTAGAATAGCAATATGGCTTTGGAATATAAGGAAAAATTTGAGACGCTTAGTATAAACATTTGGCCAAACATTTTAAAGCCCACCAACCATCGTCAAGGTGGTCTCAATTCTGGTGAGTCCCTGATCTAATGTGAACATACCTCTAATAGGCTGATATCTGAATTTCTGGGTGAATATGCACCTCTGTCAGTAATGCCTGCATTTTTGGGTAAAGTAGGGACCTGGTGTAATTAAAATCACCACCTGGTGGGGGCGGAGTGCTCGGTCAGCAAGCTAACATTCAATAGACAAAAAAACCTGACTGGAACATCCAGACTAATGTGAACTAGGTGCAAACCAAGGGAAGCTACCCCCATGTAAAACATACAAAAAAAGGCTGCACTCAAGCATACTAAAGCATGACAACATGGAATACATGAAATTTAGAATAGCAATATGGCTTTGGAATATAAGGAAAAATTTGAGACGCTTAGTATAAACATTTGGCCAAACATTTTAAAGCCCACCAACCATCGTCAAGCATCAGTGACACATATCAGCCATCCACCACTTATTTACAATATCTATTCAATACCCCATGATAACTTTTTCCAGAAGGTACCCATTTGTATAGCAATCTCTATAATTAATATTAATAATCCCTTTTACTTATTATACATACCATCACCATTCTGTTATCAGCTCAGCCTACTCTTATGCACATAAATACCTGTTAATACAAACTCTTAAGCCTATTTATATAATTTCCAAAACTAAATAATGCTTATCATTACTTACCAACATACAGTATATTGTAGTTATATAACCTATCAGGAAATCTGGAAATCATTGAATGACTCTTAGACCATAAATAAGAGCTGGTTGCTACGGGTTCCAGTAAAAGTCTGTCCTTAATGGAGAGATTGTCTTCACGAGACCTCATTTTAACTATCATATGTGGTAACTATTTAGCTGTCCCCGTGGGCGATCAGCATTTCTGACCATAAAGTAGGAGGCAAGCATCAAGTTTGCAGCTTCTATATCTAATCCTTATCCTCTAAATTTTCTGAGCTGAGCTCCAAAATGGACAGACGATACTAACATTGATATTTTCCTAGACTGAAAAGTACTTCACCCACTGTAAGATAGTGTACGGTATTATATTAGCTACTAGAGAATGCCGTGCTAGGCTGGAGAACTATGTGCGTCCATGTGTGTGGCCCCCCCTCTCACACACAATTCAGTGCGTCAGCCCTGTGTAATGAACACTTAGTAAGACGTCACTGTTCATGCCAATTAGTTGACAGTGCAATAATCAACTACAGGTATATGTGGAGAATTGAATCCTATACATGGAAAATTAAGAATTTATTTTTACCAAGATACATTACGTTTTATTACCTCTGCATGCACTATTGCTGTGAGAAAAAAGTTAAATAATATCTAGTTTCACTCACTTTTTGTTAATTCTACACATTTGAAAGATATTTAACTTTAAAAATCACTTTACTAAAGGGAATCTGTTAGCAGTCCTTTGCTACGCAATCTGAGTGCACCATTATGTAAGAGCAGAGACTGGTTACAGCGATGTATCACTTACTTGACGGAATGGCGTAATCTTGATGGAATTTCTGTTTTCCCTGTTCTCGATGTAGCAGTGGTCAGAAAGTGGAGTCCTGTGTAATCTTGCCCACAAAAATGACTGGCAGATTCCGGTGTACACTGTGAATTGTCAGCAAGCTGACAAACCTGTGGTGGGGTTAGGCCTCTTTCACACATCCGGCGGGCGCCTAAAAGGCGCCCCCGGCATTTTGCCGCAGCGCGCATGTGAAAACCTTTCACACTTCCGGCGGCCAAAATGCGTTTTTTTGCCGGATGGTTTCTGATGCTTGGAGAGATAAGAAACCATCCGGCAAAAAAAAAAAACGTTACATGCAGCGTTTTTTTCCGGACGCCGCAATGTACATTTGCGCCGCATCCGGACAAAACCGCATGCAACGCATTGACATGCGGCGCCATGCGGCGCTAATGCATGTCAATGCGAAAAAAAGCCGCATGCGGCGCATCAGATTTTCAGATGCGGCGCTGCGGGAAAATGCCGGGGGCGCCGCAAGGGGAAAAACGGATGTGTGAAACAGGCCTTAGAGTTACACAGATTAGCTGGACTGGTCTGCACGTGAGACATGGTAAGGCAGTAATGATCTCCTGCTGATAAAACACCGATTGTATTGAAACTAAAGCACACAGCCTAATAAGTGATTTATCCTTGGAATCAGGCTCTCTTGCCCTGACCTGGGCACAAATAATGAAATTGGGGGTGAGGGTGGCATGGGGGTGTGGTTAGAACAGTTAATAATTTAAGAAAGAATAGAGGTTCAGAGAGATACATAAAGTGCATGTATACTAATGCCAGAAGACTCACCAACAAAATGGCGGAATTAGAATTAATTTTGTTGGAACATAATTATGACATGGTGGGGATATCTGAGACTTGGCTGGATGAGAGCCACGACTGGGCGGTTAATTTACAGGGCTATAGTCTGTTTAGAAATGACCGTAAAAATAAGCGAGGTGGGGGTGTGTTTATATGTAAAATCATCCTTAAAACCCATCCTGCGTGATATCTTTGAATCTAATGAAGATGTAGAGTCTCTGTGGGTGGAGATTAGGGGAGGGGGGAAAAATAATAAATTACTGATAGGGGTTTGTTATAAGTCTCCTAAAATAATGGAAGCAACAGAGAATATCCTTGTAAAGCAAATAGATGAAGCAGCAACTCAAGGAGAAGTCATTATTATGGGGACTTCAACTACCCTGAAATACATTGGGGAACAGAAACCTGCAGTTCCAGCAAAGGTAATAAGTTTTTGGCAACTATGAGAGACAATTACCTTTCACAACTAGTTCAGGACCCAACAAGAGGGGGGGCACTGCTAGACCTAATATTAACCAACAGGCCAGACCGCATATCAAATATAGGGGTTGGGGGTCACTTGGGTAATAGTGATCACAACACAATAAGCTTTCATGTATCCTTTAATAAGATGTGTAGTAGAGGGGTTACAAGGACACTAAACTTCAGGAAGGCAAATTTCCAACGGATGAGAGATGATCTTGGTGCAATAAACTGGGACGATATCCTGAGACATAAAAATCCACAAAGAAAATGGGAGACGTTTATTAGTATCCTGAATAGGACCTGTGCACAGTATATACCCTATGGGAATAAAGCTAGAATTAGGAGGAAACCACTATGGCTAAATAGAGCTGTAAGGGGCGCAATAAGGGACAAAAAGAAAGCGTTTAGGAATTAAGCAAGTAGGTAGTAAAGAGGCATTAAATAAATACAGAAGACTGAATAAATTCTGTAAAAAGCAAATCAAGACAGCAAAGATTGAGGCAGAGAGACTCATTGCCAGAGAAAGTAAAAATAATCCCAAAATATTCTTTAACTACATAAATAGCAAGAAACTAAAAAATGATAGTGTTGGTCCCCTTAAAAATAGTCTGGGTGAAATGGTGGATGAGGATGAGGAAAAAGCCAATATGCTAAATGACTTTTTTTCAACTGTATTTACACAAGAAAATCCCATGACAGATAACATGATCAGTGATAAAAAAATTTCTCCATTAAATGTCACCTGCTTAACCCAGCAGGAAGTACGGCGGCGTCTAAAAATCACTAAAGTTGACAAATCCCCGGGCCCGGATGGGATACACCCCCGAGTACTGCAGGAATTAAGTACAGTCATAGATAGACCATTATTTTTAATCTTTAAAGATTCCATAATAACGGGGTCTGTACCACAGGACTGGCGTATAGCAAATGTGGTGCCAATATTCAAAAAGGGGGCAAAAACTGAACCTGGAAATTATAGCCAGTGAGCTTAACATCTACTGTGGTAAAATCCTGGAGGGTTTTTTAACCCCTTACTGCCATCGGACGTACTATCCCGTCCATGGTACCTGGGCCCGTATGACCGGGGACGGGATAGTACGTCTCGTGCGATCGGACGCGCTCCGGGGGGAGCGCAGCGATCGCGGCCGGGTGTCAGCTGATTATCACAGCTGACACCCATGACTGTGTGTCAGGAGCGGTCACGGACCGCTCCCGGCACATTAACCCCTTGCACACCGCGATCAAACATGATCGCGGTGTACTGGGGGCACAGGGGAGGATCGCGCAGGGTGGGGGCTCCCTGCGCGCCCCCCTGAGACCCTCAGAGCAGCGCGATGTGATCGCGCTGTTCTGAGGGCTTCCTCCCTCCCAGGACCCGGATCCAAGATGGCGCCGGGGTCCTGGAGGGAGGCGGCTACCTCAGTGCCTGCCGAGAGCAGGCACTGAGAAGCCTGCTGCACTGCCTGAGCGATCGCTGGTGTGACAGAGTGCTGTGCACACTGTCACACCAGCGATCTGATAAAATACAGTGATGTCCCACCCTGGGACAAAGTAAAAAAGTTAAAAAAATAAAAATAAACATGTTTAAAAAAAAAATCCAAAATAAATAAAAAAAAAAAAAAATATTCCCCAATAAATTCACTTCTTCCTGTAAATAAAAAAAAAAAGCAATAAAAGTACACATATTTGGTATCGCCGCGTCCGTAACGACCCCCCCTATAAAATTGTCCCACTAGTTAACCCCTTTAGTGAACCCCTTAAAAAAAAAAAAAAACGAAGCAAAAAATCAATGCTTTATCATCATACCGCCGAACAAAAAGTGGAATAACACGCGATCAAAAAGACCGATATAAAAAACATGGTACCGCTGAAAACGTCATCTTGTCCCGCAAAAAACGAGCCATCATACAGCATCATCAGCGAAAAAATAAAAAAGTTATAGCTCGCAGAATAAAGCGATGCAAAAATAATTATTTTTTATATAAAATTGTTTTTATTCTATAAAAGCGCCAAAACATGAAAAAAATGATATAAATGAGGTATCGCCATAATCGTACTGACCCGAAGAATAAAACTGCTTTATCAATTTTACCACACGCGGAACGGTATAAACGCCTCCCCCAAAAGAAATTCATGAATTGCTGATTTTTGTTCATTCTAACCTCCCAAAAATCGAAATAAAAAGCGATCAAAAAACGTCACGTGCTCAAAAATGGTACCAATAAAAACGTCAACTCGTCCCGCAAAAAATAAGACCTCACATGACTCTGTGGGCCAAAATATGCAAAAATTATAGCTCTCAAAATGTGATGATGCAAAAACTATTTTTGCAATAAAAAGCGTCTTTTAGCGTGACAGCTGCCAATCATAAAAACCCGCTATAAATAGTAAATCAAACCCCCCTTTATCACCCCCTTAGTAAGGGAAAAATAATAAAATTAAAAAAAAGTATTTATTTCCATTTTCCCATTAGGGTTAGGGTTAGGGTTGCGGCTAAAGTTAGGGTTAGGGTTGGCGCTAAAGTTAGGATTAGGGTTAGGGTTGGGATTAGGGGTGTGTTAGGGTTAGGTTTGTGGTTAGGGTTGGGACTAGGGTTAGGGGTGTGTTGGGGTTAGGGTTGGAGTTAGAATTGGGGGGTTTCCGCTGTTTAGGCACATCAGGGGCTCTCCAAATGTGACATGGCGTCTGATCTCAATTCCAGCCAATTCTGCGTTGAAAAAGTCAAACGGTGCTCCTTCACTTCTCAGCTCTGCCATGCGTCCAAACAGTAGTTTATCCCCACATATGGGGTATCAGCGTACTCTGGACCCCAAGAGTTATTGTGCAATTTGTCCTATTTCTTCTGTTACCCTTGGGAAAATAAAAAACTGGGGGCGAAAATATCATTTTTGTACAAAAAAAATTATTTTTTTTGTTTTTTACGGCTGTACATTATAAACTTCTGTGAAGCACTTGGGGCTTCATAGCGCTCACCACACATCTAGATAAGTTCCTTGTGGGGTCTATTTTCCAAAATGGGGTCACTTGTTGGGGATTTCCACTGTTTAGGCGCATCAGGGGCTCTCCAAATGCGACATGACGCCCCCAGACCATTCCATCAAAGTCTGCAATCCAAAACGTCACTACTTCCCTTCCGAGCCCCGACGTGTACCCATACAGTAGTTTTCTCCCACATATTGGATATCAGCGTACTCAGGACAAATTGGACAACAACTTTTGGGGTCCAATTTCTCCTGTTACCCTTGTAAAAATAAAATATTGGGGCAAAAAAATCATTTTTGCAAAAAAAAAAAAAGGATTTTTTATTTTTACGGCTGTGCGTTATAAACTTCTGTGAAGCACTTCGGGGTTCAAAGTGCTCACCACACATCTAGACAAGTTCCTTGTGGGGTCTATTTTCAAAAATGGGGTCACTTGTGGGAGGTTTCCACTGTTTAGGCGCATCAGGGGCTCTCCAAATGCGACATGACGCCCCCAGACCAGTCCATCAAAGTCTGCAATCCAAAACGTCACTACTTCCCTTCCGAGCCCCGACGTGTACCCATACAGTAGTTTTCTCCCACATATTGGATATCAGCGTACTCAGGACAAATTGGACAACAACTTTTGGGGTCCAATTTCTCCTGTTACCCTTGTAAAATAAAATATTGGGGCAAAAAAATCATTTTTGCAAAAAAAAAGGATTTTTTCATTTTTTACGGCTGTGCGTTATAAACTTCTGTGAGCAATTCGGGTTCAAAGTGCTCACCACACAATTCTAGACTAGTTCCTTGTGGGTTATTTTCCAAAATGGGGTCTACTTGTGGGGGGTTTCCACTGTTTGGCGCATCAGGGGCTCTCCAAATGCGACATGTACGCCCCAGACCATCCATCAAGTCTGCAATCCAAACGTCACTACTTCCTTCCGAGCCCCGAGTGTACCCATACAGTAGTTTTCTCCCACATATTGGTACAGCGTACTCAGGTACAAATTGGACAACAACTTTTGGGGTCCATTTCTCTGTTACCCTTGTAAAATAAAATATTGGGGGCGAAAAAATCATTTTTGCAAAAAAAAAAGGATTTTTTTTTTTTACGGCTGTCGTTATAAACTTCTGTGAAGCACTTCGGGGTTCAAAGTGCTCACCACACATCTAACAAGTTCCTTGTGGGGTCTATTTTCCAAAATGGGGTCACTTGTGGGGGTTTCCACTGTTTAGGGCATCAGGGGCTCTCCAAATGCGACATGACGCCCCCAGACCATTCCATCAAAGTCTGCAATCCAAAACGTCACTACTTCCCTTCCGAGCCCTGACGTGCGCCCATACAGTAGTTTTCTCCCACATATTGGTATCAGCGTACTCAGGACAAATTGGACAACAACTTTTGGGTCCAATTTCTCTGTTACCCTTGTGAAAATAAAATATTGGGCGAAAAAAATCATTTTTGTAAAAAAAAAAAGATTTTTTATTTTTACGGCTGTACGTTATAAACTTCTGTGAAGCACTTCGGGGTTCAAAGTGCTCACCACACATCTAGAAAGTTCCTTGTGGGGTCTATTTGCCAAAATGGGGTCACTTGTGGGGGGTTTCCACTGTATAGGTGCATCAGGGGCTCTCCAAATGTGACATGACGCCCCCAGACCATTCCATCAAAGTCTGCAATCCAAAACGTCACTACTTCCCTTCCGAGCCCTGACGTGCGCCCATACAATAGTTTTCTCCCACATATTGGGTATCAGCGTACTCAGGACAAATTGGACAACAACTTTTGGGTTCCAATTTCTTCTGTTACCCTTGTGAAAATAAAATATTGGGGACGAAAAAAATCATTTTTGTAAAAAAAAAAAAAGATTTTTTATTTTACGGCTGTACGTTATAAACTTTAGTGAAACACCTGGGGTTAAAAGTTCTCACCACACATCTAGATAAGTTCCTTGAGGGGTCTAGTTTCCAAAATGGGTCATTTATGGGGGTTTCCACTGTTTAGGCAGATCAGGAGCTCTCCAAACACGACATGGCGTCCAGCCAATTCTGCGTTGAAAAAGTCAGACGGCGCTCCTTCCCTTCCAAACTCTGCCATGCACCCAAACAGTGGTTTACCCCCACATATGGGGTATCAGCGCACTCAGGACAAATTGCACAATAACTTTTGGAGTCTTGTTACCTTGGAAAAATAAAAATTGGGGTGAAAAGATCATTTTTGTGGAAAAAATATGATTTTTAAATTTTACGGCTCTACGTTATAAACTTGTGTGAAGCACTTGGGGGTTCAAATTGCTCACCAAAGACCTAGAAAAGTTCCTTAGGGGGTCTAGTTTCCAAATGGGGTCATTTGTGGGGGTTTCCACTGTTTAGGCACATCAGGGGCTCTCCAAATGCAACATGGCATCCAATCTCAATTCCAGCCAATTTTGGTTGGAAAAAGTCAAATGGTGCTCCTTCCATTCCGAGCTCTGCCGTGCGCCCAAACAGTGGTTCCCCCCACATATGGGGTATCAGCGTACTCAGGACAAATTGGACAACAACTTATGTGGTCCAATTTCTCCTGTTACCCTTGAGAAAATAAAAAATTAGTGACTAAAATATAATTTTTGTGGGAAAAAAATAGGATTTTTTATTTTCATGCCCGGGCATTATAAACTTGTGTGAAGCACTTGGGGTTCAAAGTGCTCACCAAAGATCTAGATAAGTTCCTTAGGGGGTTAGTTTCCAAAATGGGGTCACTTATGGGGGGTTTCCACTGTTTAGGCTCATCTGGGGCACTGCAAACGGAACATGACCCCATCAACGTCTGCATTCCAAAACGTTACTACTTCCTTTCCAAGCCCTGCCGTGCACCCAAACAGTTCCCCCCCCACATATGGGGTATCAGCGTACTCAGGACAAATTGGACAACAACTTTTGGGGTCCAATTTCCTTGGGAAAATTCAAAAATTTGGGACTAAAAAATCATTTTTGTGGAAAATTGTTTTTTTTTTTTTTTCACACCCAGGCATTATAAGCTTTTGTGAAACACTTGGGGTTCAAAGTGCTCACAACAGATCTAGATAAGTACCTTAGGGGGTCTAGTTTCCAAAATGGTGTCACTTGTGGGGGTTTCCACTGTTTAGGCGCATCAGGGGCTCTCCAAACACGACATGGCGTCCAATCTCAATTCCAGCCAATTTTAGTTTGAAAAAGTCAAACGGCGCTCCTTCCCTTACGAGCTCTGCCGTGTGCCCAAACAGTGGTTTTCCCCCACATATTGGGTATTGGCGTACTCAGGAGAAATTGCATAACAACCTTATCTGCCATTTTCTCCTTTTACCCTTGTGAAAATAAAAAAAAAGTTTGTAAAAGATCATTTTTGTGGCTAAAAAGTTAAATATTCATTTTTTCCTTCCACGTTGCTTTAGTTCCTGTGAAGCACCTGAAGGGTTAATAATCTTCTTGAATGTGGTTTTGAGTACCTTGAGGGGTGCAGTTTTTAGAATGGTGTCACTTTTGGGTATTTTCTGCCATATAGACCCCTCAAAGTGACTTCAAATGAGAGGTGGTCCCTAAAAAAAATGGCTTTGTAAATTTTCTTGTAAAAATGAGAAATCGCTGGTCAACTTTTAACCCTTATAACTTCCTAACAAAAAAAAATTTTGGTTCCAAAATTGTGCTGATGTAAAGTAGACATGTGGGAAATGTTATTTATTAACTATTTTGTGCGACATATTTCTCTGTTTTAAGGGAATAAAAATTCAAAGTTTGAAAATTGCAAAATTTTAAAAATTTTCGCCATATTTGCGTTTTTTTCAAAAATAAACCAAGTTATATCGAAGAAATTTTACTTCTAACGTGAAGTACAATATGTCACGAGAAAACAGTCTCAGAATCGCGAAGATCCGTTGAAGCGTTCCAGAGTTATAACCTCATAAAGAGACAGTGGTCAGAATTGTAAAAATTGGCCCGGTCATTAACGTGCAAACCACCCTTGGGGGTGAAGGGGTTAAGGGATACTATATTGGAGTATCTGAGGCTGAATAACCTCATGACACAGTATCAGCATGGGTTTACGAGAGGACCGTTCTTGTCAGACTAATCTGATAAGCTTTTATGAAGGGGTAAGTTCAGGACTGGACCAAGGGAATGCAGTGGATGTGGTGTTCATGGACTTCTCAAAAGCTTTTGATACAGTGCCACACAAAAGGTTGATACATAAAATGAGAACAATGGGGATAGGGGAAAATATGTGTAAGTGGGTTAAGAACTGGCTCATGGATAGAAAACAAAGGGTGGTTATTAATGGAGCACACTCGGACTGGGTCACGGTTAGCAGTGGGGTACCACAGGGGTCAGTATTGGGGATGCTTCTCTTTAACATATTTATTAATGACCTTGTAAGGGGCATACAGAGTAGTATTTCAATATTTGCAGATGACACTAAACTCTGCAGGGTAATAAATACAGAGGAGGATAATTTTATATTACAGGAAGATTTATGTAAACTAGAAGCTTGGGCTGATAAATGGCAAATGAGCTTTAATGGGGATAAATGTAAGGTCATGCACTTGGGTAGAACAAATAAGATGTATAATTATGTCCTTAATTGTAAAACACTGGGAAAAACTGTCACTGAAAAAGACCTGGGTGTATGGGTGGACGACAAACTCACATTTAGTGGCCAATGTCAGGCAGCTGCTGCCAAGGCAAATAAAATAATGGGATGCATTAAAAGAGGCATAGATGCTCATGAGGAGAACATAATTTTACCTCTATACAAGTCACTGGTGCGACCACACTTAGAATATTGTGTGCAGTTCTGGTCTCCGGTGTATAAGAAAGACATAGCTGAACTGGAGCGGGTGCAGAGAAGAGCGACCAAGGTTATTAGAGAACTGGGGGGTCTGCAATACCAAGACAGGTTATTACACTTGGGGTTATTTAGTTTGGAAAAACGAAGGCTTAGGGGTGATCTTATTACAATGTATAAATATATGAGGGGACAGTACAAAGACCTTTCTAATGATCTTTTTACTCTTAGACCTGTGACGGGGACAAGGGGGCATCCTCTACGTCTGGAGGAAAGAAGGTTTAGCATAATCACAGACGCAGATTCTTTACTGTAAGAGCAGTGAGACTATGGAACTCTCTGCCGTCTAATGTTGTAATGAGTGATTCCTTACTAAAATTTAAGAAGGGACTGGATGCCTTTCTTGAAAAGTATAATATTACAGGCTATATTCACTAGTTTCCTAGATACAGCGTTGATCCAGGGAGCTAGTCTGATTGCCGTATGTGGAGTTGGGAAGGAATTTTTTTCCCCAATGTGAAGCTTACTGTTTGCTACTTGGGTTTTTTTTTGCCTTCCTCTGGATCAACATGTTAGGGCAGGTTAGGATAGGATATGGGTTGAACTAGATGGACTTAAAGTCTTCCTTCAACCTTAATAACTATGTTACTAACTATGTTACTATTTTGCTGCTCTCAAATAAATAAAATCTGCTGACAGATTCCCTTAAGAGATTTGGCTTCAGTACTGTAAGGCAACATGCATCTGAGTTGCCTCCAAACCCCTGTTAATTCCTTAGTCTAGTTGTCTGGCTTTTCTGTACTCCATTATTATTCACTAGGAGAATGAACTCTGGCAAGGGAGGAGGAGGCACCTACTCAGTGCAAGTTTTTCACTGCAGGTATCCTTCTTTCAAGTGCTCAGCATCTGCTGTAACAGGAGCTAGCTTTGATCACTGTTTAACCACTTAACTGCCACAGTCAATCACTGACAGAGGCATTTACAGTGCCTTGCGAAAGTATTCGGCTCCCTGGAACTTTTCAACCTTTTCCCACGTATCATGCTTCAAACATAAAGATACCAAATGTAAATTTTTGGTGAAGAATCAACAACAAGTGGGACACAATTGTGAAATTGAACAAAATTTATTGATTATTTTAAATTTTTGTGGAAATACAAAAACTGAAAAGTGGGGCGTGCAATATTATTCGGCCCCTTTACCTTCAGTGCAGCAAACTCACTCCAGAAGTTCATTGTGGATCTCTGAATGATCCAATGTTGTCCTAAATGACTGATGAGAAATATATTCCACCTGTGTGTAATCAAGTCTCCGTATAAATGCACCTGCTCTGTGATAGTCTCAGGGTTCTGTTTGAAGCACAGAGAGCATCATGAAGACCAAGGAACACAACAGGCAGGTCCGCAATACTGTTGTGGAGAAGTTTAAAGCCGGATTTGGATACAAAATGATTTCTAAAACTTTAAACATCCCAAGGAGCACTGTGCAAGCGATCATATTCAAATGGAAGGAGTATCATACCACTGCAAATCTACCAAGACCCGGCCGTCCCTCTAAACTTTCATCTCAAACAAGGAGAAGACTGATCAGAGATGCAGCCAAGAGGCCCATGATCACTCTGGATGAACTGCAGAGATCTACAGCTGAGGTGGGACAGTCTGTCCATAGGACAACAATCAGTCGTACACTGCACAAATCTGGCCTTTATGGAAGAGTGGCAAGAAGAAAGTCATTTCTCAAAGATATCCATAAAAAGCGTCGCTTAAAGTTTGCAACAAGCCACCTGGGAGACACACTAAACATGTGGAAGAAGGTGCTCTGGTCAGATGAAATCAAAATCGAACTTTTTGGCAACAATGCCAAACGATATGTTTGGCGTAAAGGCAACACAGCTCATCACCCTGAACACACCATCCCCACTGTCAAACAAGGTGGTGACAGCATCATGGTTTGGGCCTGCTTTTCTTCAGCAGGGACAGGGAAGATGGTTAAAATGATGGGAAGACGGATGGAGCCAAATACAGGACCATTCTTGAAGAAAACCTGTTGGAGTCAGCAAAAGACCTGAGACTGGGACGGAGATTAGTCTGCCAGCAATACAATGATCCCAAACATAAAGCAAAATCTACAATGGAATGGTTCACAAATAAACGTATCCAGGTGTTAGAATGGCCAAGTCAAAGTCCAGACCTGAATCCAATCGAGAATCTGTGGAAAAAGCTGAAAACTGCTGTTCACAAACGACCTCCA
>JARQOD010000001.1:176950541-176988341 GCA_033576555.1 Oophaga sylvatica | reverse complement strand
GCTTATCTCTTGGTTGCCAATTAATTACGGGGTTTATTTTTTTTAGCAACCAAAAAAGTCCAACACAATGGGTAGGAGACCCCCCAACACATAACAAGAAAATTTTCTTTTGTATTGCCCTACTCAAAGGTCTTGTTAAAAACAGCTTGTAAAAAGCTACCTTGCCGAGGGCTGGCGTCAATAGAAAATTTGGGACGGTTTGGCCAATACACTCAGTTGCATCTTGACCTGGGCAAACGAGCGTCCCCAGATTCCCCGGGGACCCACTATCAAGAAAAAACAGAAATCCTCCACTACGTCCCACCACCACCCCGTGGTCGGAAACTGAGGGCCCTGGGGAGAATAGTACCCCCAGGTTGTCGTCCCAAAACCCGGGGATTAAATTTTTCCCGGCGATTCTTGCTCAGAGGGCACGGGATGGACACCCTCAAAAAAATGTCCTCTCTCCCGCAGAAGAAAATTTTCTTATTTGCGGGCCCTCCGATCCCCCCTCGAAATGTTTGCCCCTCCAACGATTTTCCCTCAGAACGACCAGGGGGCCTCAATAAAAGGGAATTTTGTAAGGGTGGAGTCATACAGGGGGCGGGTTCCCTCGCCCTTCCCGAAGCCGTTATCAATGCGAATAGCAAGGGCCATAGCGCCCCCAGTGCGGAGGAGAATCATACTGAGCCAAAACTCTTTTAATTTGCGATAACCCTTGCAAAACGGGCTCAAAGGCTGGGTCATTCCATGAGTATCTGGGGCCCCATTACGGAATCAGAAAAAAATTCCTCGCGGACGATCTTGCTGAAACTTAGAAACTTTGTTTCAAAAAGGGGAACCCGATCGGGTCATCATATACCAGACCCTTGGGCAGTAAAAAATCAATCTACTGACTGGAGAGCCGGGGAGCCGGAGGAAGAGAGAACGCCCAGGATTGAGGGTCCCCTTGTAAGAGCGAGATGACAATTCCCACCCTCTGCTCTTCACTCCCCGATGACCGAGGCCGCAGCCGAAATTTACAATTTACATGCCTCCCGGAAGGTAAAAAAATTTGTCCCGCCCACCAGTGAACCTGTCCGGGAGAGCAACCTTAGGTTCAGATCTGGTTTGCTCCGGGGGGGACAAAACCTTGGACTTAATGTCCGTAAGCTCCATGGACAAACTCTGCAACTGCAGGGCAAGCTGGGCTACTGGATCCATGGTAGCTGGGGAGAATCTTTAGTATGGCCGGTGAAATGTCACGCTGTATAGCAGATATATATTATATAATGTCAGTAATCTATCAAGTGGGACAACATTCTATATAACATTATAAATAGGTAATATTAACATGTACATATAGCATAGTATTACCTGACATATATCCTGTGAGTCAATACTGAATCCGTTTCACGCTGTCTCCGGCTAGAGGTGGACCGGGGTCTATGCTGACCCTAAACTGGGGTCCTGACTAGTCCCTCTACCTGGAGGTACTGTTAATGGTACAGAGGTCCAGGCCACCAGCGTAAACCCTGTCTCCTATAAATCCCTGACCACTGTAATCTAGTCCTTAGAAGGACCCTGATTACCACCACAGGGAATGGACAGGTAACGGTTAACAAACAGTAAAGACAAACGAGAAAGACGGGGGATAAAGTAAATACTGTCTTACATACAACACTCAAACACAGAGGGAAAAAAAGGTCTAGGAGATAAACTATAAGCAGGAAGAGGAGAAACCACAAAGGAGCTCTTAGCTTAAGTCTTCTCAGAACCGATCCAATCTGCTGGTCTGTATGAATGCTTTCACCGGCATCTCCCAAGCAGACTGGCAGGTATATAAAGGAAGCTAATTAGTGCATAATCAACTGCAGCCGGGCGAGGCTGGACCTAGTCTTAGCACAGAGCTAGGTAGAATTAACTCCCTCACTGCCAAACACAAAGCAACAGCAACTCAGCTGCGAGAAGTCAGAATGTGCAATCGCGACGATCTTCGTGGCGATACACCCATGACATACTGGTTCCGTGTGGATTCTTCTCTAAATCGTTTTCTCCGGCGGAGTGCAACTACTCGATTGGGGATCGAGAATTGCTAGCTATTAAGATGGCACTAGAAGAATGGCGTTATCTTCTGGAAGGGGCCATTCATCCCTTTGTAATTTTTTACTGACCACAAGAATCTGGCCTATAACCAATCAGCCAGAGACTGAATTCCCGACAAGCCAGGTGGTCTTTATTCTTTTCTCGTTTTGACTTCAGGCTTCACTTTCGACCCGGGAATAAAAACACCAAGGCTGACGCTGTCGCCAGGTCCCTTCAGTCAAGTGAAACGGAGGAAAATTCATTGCCCATCATCGATCCTGCCAAAATTGTCACAGTGGCTCCCGTTCAGTTTATTACTCCCACGCCAGGCAAGACCTTCGTCCCTCTCCGAGGTAGGGTAGAGGTGATGCATTGGGGGCACTCTTCCAAAGTTGCAGGACATGTCGGGGTAAAAAGAACCTCTCTCTTTTTTCCCGTTATTACTGGTGGCCGAACCTCTGCAAAGATGTTATGGATTTCGTGGCATCCTGCATGACCTGTGCCAAGAACAAGGTTCCTAGGCTGTTACCTCCCGGTCTTCTACATCCATTGCCAATTCCTGCGGTTCCTTGACAGCAAATTGCCATGGATTTTATCACCGACTTGCCTCGTTCTTCAGGATGTACGACTATCCTAGTGGTGGTAGATCGTTTTCCAAAATGGTCCATTTCGTTCCTCTGCCTGGGCTACCTTCAGCTTCTGAGTGGGCAAAAATTTTCATCCAACAAATTTTCAGACTGCATGGACTCCCTCAACGAATTGTATCTGACCATGGGTTCAGTTTACTTCCCGGTTTTGGAGAGCACTCTATAAGCTCATGGGCGTATCTTTGCATTTTTCTTCCGCCTACCATCCGCAAACCAACGGGCAAGTGGAACGGGGTTAACCAGGTTTTGACATCATACCAGTGTCACTTTTCTAACGCTCACCAAAACGATTGGGTTTCTCTGCTTCCCTGGGCAGAGTTCGCCCATAACAACCATCCCAGTGAGTCCACTACCAAGTCGCTGTTTTTTTGTGGTCTTTGGTCTGAATCCTGGTATACCTCTCCCCATGTCTACTACTCGGGCGTGCCTGCAACAGATGCTGTTTCCTCGGAGTTCTCTGAAATTTGGAAAGAGACCAAAAAGGCCCTTGAAAGGGCTGGTGCTCAAATAAAAAGACAT
Source organism: Oophaga sylvatica (assembly GCA_033576555.1). Taxonomy (NCBI): domain Eukaryota; kingdom Metazoa; phylum Chordata; class Amphibia; order Anura; family Dendrobatidae; genus Oophaga; species Oophaga sylvatica. The sequence goes on along the minus strand of JARQOD010000001.1, from coordinate 176,985,132 downwards.
GGGGATAAAAGGAGGCGGGATCTTCCAAAATATCGACCTGGCGACAAAGTCTGGCTTTCTACCAAGCATATTCGGCTGAAGATTCCATCATATACTGTAAGCTGGGTCCCCGGTACATTGGTCCTTTGAAATTCTTGATCGCATCAACAACGTGGCCTATAAATTGAGGTTGCCTGCTTCGCTTCGGGTCCATAACGCCTTCTATGTCTCGCTTCTAAAACCCGTTATCCTTAATCGGTACAAATCTGTTCCCCTTGATGTCCCTCAGCCTATGGGGGTCGACAATATTTTTGAGGTAAAGATATTCAGGGGAAGAACCTTCTTCCTTATTGATTGGAAAGGGTTTAGTCCTGAAGAAAGGTTCTGGGAGCCTCGAGAAATCATCAATGCTCCACTTATTTTGGGAAGATTCTTGGCCAACCTCAGGAGGGACAGACGTAAGGAGGGGGGTACTGTCATGACGGCGCCTGCTGCACCTGTCATGCCCGATGCCGCCGGGTCTGTGCTCCGCCCCTCTCCCCACCTGGCTGCTCCTGCGTCCTGCCGTCCTATTAGTTCGGGCTCCAGGGTGTTCCCTCCTCCCTGTCAGCCTTCCAGCCAGCAGCTCTCCTGCGCACGCGCTCCTGCACGCGGGCGTGCAGCCGCCCGTTTCTTTAACCCTGCAGCACCTGACCCGGAAGCACTGGCCGGGCAATCAGGTGCTGCCTCAGGGTATATCAGGCGCCTCTTCCATCATGGAGGCGCCTGATTATAGTGTGCTTCCTTCTGTATTCTGGCTGCTCTTGTGGGTTCTTCCCACTATTCCTATTGTTACCGTTTTTTCCCTGTTCAGCCCTGTTCCTCTCCGTCCTGATCAGTCCCTGTCAGCCTGCCTTGTCCTGTTCAGTCCTGGTCTGTCCTACCAGTCCTCTCTGTCCTGATCAGTCCCTGTCAGTCTGCCTTGTCCTGTTCAGTCCTACCATTCCTCTCCGTCCTGATCAGTCCCTGTCAGCCAGCCTTGTCCTTACTCCGTCTGGTCATCATGCTCTGTCTTGTTCAGTCCTGGCATATCCTATTATCCCGCTCTGTCCTGATTCCAACCTGTCTCGATTTGCTCTCCATTCAGGTGGTCCGTCCACTCGTCGGATCCGAGTACTCTCCCTGCAGTCCTTTGAGCCGTCCCTCCTGGTGCCAGCTGTTGGGGTGTCTGACTCCCTCAGGTTTGCCCCTAACGATCCCTGTAAGGGGGTTGGTCCCATCTGGCCCGCTCACTTGGGGGAGCTTCTGCACCGCAACCCACAGGGTCCACTCTTGGGCGTCTTAGTCACCCCTGACATCAAAGCTTAACAGCGTGCTTCCCAGTGTGCGCTCTGTGCTCTCCTGTATCCAGCGTACTTCCCAGTGCGTGCTCTGCGTTCTCCTGTATCCAGCGTGCTTCCCAGTGCGGGCTCTGCTCTCTCATGTATCAAGCATGCTTCCCAGTGCGCGCTCTGCGCTCTCCTGTATCCAGCGTGCCCCAGTGCACGTCCAGCTCTCTCCGGAACAGAGTGTGCTTCTCAGTTCTCACCCTGCTAACTTCGGTTTCTGGTGTGCCTTCTTTCCTAGTCTCCTCCGAGCTGACCTCCTGGTACCAGCAGTTGCGGTACTTTACCCTCCTGGGTCTTCCCCTGACGCTCCCTGTATAGGGGGTGGTTCCATTAGGTCAGCTTGCAGAGGGTCCACTCCAGGAGTCACAACAATGTGTATATAAATATATATATTTATAGTCACCAGCTTGGGTATAAATATATATGTATGTAATGGACTATAGACTTGTGTGTGTAATAAATATCCTTTATTGATACACTGTTTTGTTTCAGCTAGTATATAATACAAGGAAAAAATAACATTGAGGCATTATTAAGTGGATATTAGAGTTGAGCGATACTTTCCGATATCCTAAAGTATCGGAATCGGAATGGTATCGCCGATATCACTAAAATATCGGCGATACCCGATACCGATACCGGAAGTCCCATGTAAGTCTATGGGAACAAAATATCGAAATTAAAAAAAACCCATTCTTGCCTTGTTGGTTAATTGTACATGAAGGAAAACAAGAAAGAGTAATGTAGAATGTATTGGGGAAGGTTGAGGAGACATTAAAGGCATAGATGTTTAACCCAATCAAATGGAATAGCATAAATATTTTTTTTTTTAAAGATGTTCGGATTGACGAAGAAATTGACAATGTTAACGTTTTTTTATATTTAGGCAAATATGTATATTACACAACTTCCATGCTCTTCATCTTCACCTTTTTAACTTTTCACACACTTTCTCCTTCATAATCTTCTGCAGCATCATCTTTTTCATCAAATTATTCTTCATCTTCACCTTCTTTATCTTCTTCTTAAACTTCTTGCTATTCATCTTTGTTAACATTACTCATATTCTTCTTATTAAACTATTATTCTTATTCATATTCTGCTTCATCTTCTTCATCATATTCTTATTTGTGACAGAGAATCCTGTACTTGTAATCTGTCAAAGTATGAATTTTTCATCCTTCCGTTCTTGCTGTCACAAAAGATTTAAATTACAACAGTATTTGTCCGTGTTCAGTTTAGCCTGCAGCAGCAGGCATTTTCCAGGGGCACCACGAGGAGGAACGGACTCACCCCATACACTGCTTAGTCTTCTTCTGCTTAGAATTTAGAGCATATATTTTGCTCTTCATTTTGGTCTTATACTTCATGTTCTTCTGCTTTTAGATCTTCTGCTTATTGTTCTTGTGTCTCTTGTTCCGTATCTTGTATTTGTAGCACAATCTTGTACCAGCTGATGTTACTGGGACACGGTTACTAAGCAGGAGGTACCTGTGCTCCAAAGCACTACCAAGGACCAGCAGACGTTGCTGGAACTCGGATACTGAGATGGAGGCACCTAGGCCAAAGGCACTGCGGAGAACCAGTTGACGGTACTGGAACCCGGAGGGGCAGCAGAAGGAAAAGAGCCAATGGCACAACCGAGGACCAGCTGACGTTACTGGGACACGGTTACTAAGCAGGAGGTACCTGTGCTCCAAAGCACTACCAAGGACCAGCAGACGTTGCTGGAACTCGGATACCGAGATGGAGGCACCTAGGCCAAAGGCACTGCGGAGAACCAGTTGACGGTACTGGAACCCGGACGGGTAGCAGAAGGTACAAGAGCCAATGCAAGTAACGAGGACCAGCTGACTGTGCTGGAACCCGGAGGGGCAGCAGAAGGAAAAGAGCCAATGGCACAACCGAGGACCAGCTGACGTTACTGAACCCCAGTAACACAGGAGCAAGTGTTGACTGTGCTAACAGCACTTCCGAGCAACAACTGGCGGTGTTGGAGCCCAGGGTCAAGGAGGATGTTTAAATACTAGATCAAGTAATTTCCTTGTTACCTGTCAATTTTAAATGTCTATACTTCAAACAAGAGAAAGATAACCTTTACTACCATAAGATGATGATTTCATTTAAACTAATATCTAGATAAATAAAGAATTGACAAACATAAACACATACATTAACATGTTGAACAGCAATGCAAACCACAAAATAAATTAGTTAAGGAATCTGCTATACGGTTGTACATAAAAGCATACAAGTACATATCTGAATCCATTAATGATGGATAAGTAACAGTATGTACACCATTTTTATTGTATAGACAATGAATGTCTGACTTCAAAACATCATCAGCATTACAAGTTATCTGTGATATTACTAAAATGTTCCATTTGCTGAATAATGTCACTAAATATTTTATACAAAATTATACAATTTCCATCATGTAATACTCATAATATGTGGCAATAATCATTTTTATTAACAAACATAACCTTTAAAAAGTGCATAGTGCATAGTGAAAATTGCTATTTATGGCTGACTGTGACTGTCGACTTGGAAGCATGACAACAGATAGATAAGGTATATATAGATGAGACTGCATAGCCACAGATGGTGAATGGCGATGTAATACTGTACCTCAATAAAGTGTGCGTCACTACTACATAATTTTTTTTATATAGCTTTATAAACAGGGTACATGGATGTATGCTTGTGCCTTTGTTTTGACGCACAGACTGCCTTCCTGCTGAGACGCATTGGGTAGTGAACAGTTGTGTGCAGTGTTCACTGCAGTCTCTGCGGAATAACCACACTTAGACCTTATAACTTTTCAGACTTTTCTTATCAATCTACCAAGATGAAGAAGGCAGGGAGTAAGGCACGTGGTCGTGGAGTTTCTTCAGGGAGAGGACGTGGGGATTCTGTGGCTGCTGCGGCCCCCAGTGACACAGCATCCACCAGTTTTCCCCGTGAGCGTTCCTTTATGCGCACTTTTGTAGGAGCTCGGAGTACCCCCCTGCTGCGGGAAGAACAAATTGAAGCCGTTGTTGTTTGGATGTCAGCCAATGCATCGACTTCAATTGCTTCCACCTCCTCTCAGGACCACAGCACTGTTGGGCAACCATCTGTCTCTTCACCGCCTGGCAAATTGCCCAGGCAGTCAGAGAGTTCTGTACAGGAGCCAGCTGAGTGTCTGCTTCTGTTCTCAGAATCTATTGGCTTGCAAACAGGGGCCCAGCCAAGCAGCATTCTGTAATGTGAAGAGGGAGTATGCAGTGATGCGCAACAGCTGTGTCTCTCTGAATCTGAAGAGGCGGGTGAGACAGTGCCGATGGTCAGCACACCGCAGAACGCATCTGATGATGATGAGACCCAGGTGCCAGTTTCTGTTGAGCATGGTGCTGGCCAGACCACCCAACAGCAGGTGTTGGAAGAGGGTAGTGGAGATGATGAGGTCCAAGACCCAACATGGCATGAGGAACAGGAAGGTGGTGGGAGCAGCTCAGAGGAATAATAATAATATTTATTTATATAGCGCCATCATATTCCGCAGCGCTTTACAGTTTAGCCGTTTCAGAACACAAGTCATAAGTAACAACGTTAACAATACAATAATTTAAGCTAAATAAGTCGCCCTGCTCGTGACAGCTTACAATGTACAATGAGATGGGGGAGATACAAAGTATAGGTGTTTATATACAATGGTGCATTTACAATGATGTTCCAGCCATCTTAAGGGACTGAGGGATGGAGATAGTGAATGGGCTAGAGACACACACACACTTACACAGAATACATAGAATGACTTTGATTAGTGAATGTGATAGGCCGCTCTGAACAAATGTGTTTTGAGGGAGCGCCTGAAACCATGCAAATTGTGGATAGTCCTAATTTCTTGGGGTACAGCATTCCAGAGGATTGGCGTAGAGCAGGAGAAGTCTTGGAGTCGGGAGTGGGAGGTACGTATTAGTGCAGAGGTTAGTCGAAAGTCGTTTGCAGAGCGCAGCAGTCGGTTAGGCCGATAGATAGAAATGAGGGAGGAGATGTAGGAGGGGTGCTGCACTGTGGAGCTTTGTGGGTGAGAACCAGTACTTTGGTTGAAAGCTGGGAGAGGCCTAGAGAAATGGTTAGTGATAGAAGGAAGATAGAGGAAGACATTGCCCCAACGGTACAAACAGGAGGGAGAGTTAGGCTGCAGACTCGGTTGCCTGTAGCCTCCAGTTTGGCACCTGTTCGGAGCAGTTGTCTTCCAAAAGTCAAAACGTGCGCTCCCAGGACTTGCACTGCGTGGTCCTTTTTTCACACACTTGCACATGATATTTGCTATGTGAAATGCAAGCTGTGTAATCAAAAATTAAAAATAGCTAAAAGTGTCAGTCACCTCAATACCACAAATATGTGGAAACATGTGCGGACAAAGCACGTAGTTGAGTTACAAAGACACACTAGAGATGTAGGCCAACCTACAGCAGCACCTACATCTTCAGGTTGTGTTGAAGCCTCTTCATCGAGCTCACACACAGCTGGTTATGCTTCCTCACAGGATCGCCATGGAAGAACCTCGGCCACTGTTGTCCAGAGACAAACTGTTATTCCACACACAGCAGCAAGTTCCCTGTCATCCTCACACTCCCAGGCCACAAAACAGCCATCGGTAGCACAGGCATGGGATAAAAGACGGCCATACTCCGCAAACCATGCACGAGCACAGGCTCTGAATGCTGGCATTGCAAAACTCCTGTCCCTTGAAATGCTGTGATTCAGGCTGGTGGAGACAGACAGTTTCCGTAACTGAATATCATTGTCAATCCCACAATACAATGTGCCAAGCCGATTTCATTTCAGCAGGCAAGCCGTCCCTGGTCTGCAAAAGCATGTTGAGGGAAAAATTAAACATGCGCTACTAAAAGCCCTCAGTAGCAAGGTCCACCTGACCACCGATGCGTGGACCAGTACCCATTGTTATGATCTGCTACAACCAGTAAGGAAAGAAGGGAATTCTGTCCCTACAATACAACTAAGCTGAATCCCTACGATGTAACGGGGAACCTGATCCTGCGACCAGACCCGCTAAAGTCCTCATCTAGTGTGAACGAAGACCTATAGTTGCGAGGGAGTAATCCCTACAAGATCTAGGGACTGTGAGAAAAGGTGGACACCTCCTAACATAAATTGTAGCATGGATAATTAAACAGAAAAATAAATACTTTGTGATCCTAACATCAAGCAAAACTGACAGATTAAGGCACCTAAGCACCCGGCTAGCTTAACAGTAGATAATACAATGAAGTCAAGCAAAGCCAGAAGGGCGGAGCCAGACTAAATAGGGAAAAAAGGTCATGTGACCAGCAAACTGAAACAAAACCTAACAAGAGGGTTCTAACACCCATGGCCAGGGACAATACCTTTCCCTCACTGCCCATTGGGTCAATGTTGTGCAGCCGGGTACTGATCTTGCGAGTGGCGCTGTACGTGTTCTGCCAACTCCAAGGATTGCAGGAATCAAGTCTGTACACATTGATTCCTCCTCCTATTCCAGTTCCTCAGAATCATCGCTGCAGGAGCCGTCACGGTCTACCTCCACATGGACCCGTGAACGTTTACCTGTTGCGACCGATATGAGCACAGCCGTGTCCAAATGTCAACAGGCCATCCTGAAATTAATTTCCATGGGGAATCTTAGCCACACAGCGCAGGAGCTCTGTAATGCCATAAAGCAGGAGAGCGACGTGTGGTTTTTGGAAGAGAATCTACAGGCAGGCTTGGTAGTGTGTGACAATGGCCGAAATCTGGTGTCAGCTCTGGGCCTTGGCAACCTCACTCACATACCATGTCTGTCATATGTGCTCAACTTGGTCGTGCAGAGTTTTTTGAGGGACTATCCGGATCTTGATGCACTGCTGCACAAGGTCCGCCTAGAGTGCGCTCACTTGCGACGTTCCAGCATGGCCAGATCGCTGATTGCAGCTCTGCAACGCAGATTTCACCTTCATGAACATCGCATCATATGTGACGTACCCACCAGGTGGAATTCCTCGTTACATATGTTGGAGCGGTTGTGTGAGCAGCAGCCAACAGTAATGGAGTATCAGCTGCATCAGGCGCAGTCAACTCGCAATTTGCGCCGTTCACACTTCACCACTACTGAGTGGGCCTCTATAATAAGAATAATAATATTATTTATTTATATAGCGCCATAATATTCCGCAGTGCTTTACAGTTTAACAGTTTCAAAACACGAGTCATAAGTAACAACGTTAACAATACAATAATTAAAGCAAAATCAGCCGCCCCTGCTGGTGAAAGCTTACAATCTACAATGAGGTGTGGGAGATACAAAGTACAGGTGTTTTATACAATGGTGTTTTTACAATGATGGTCCAGCCATTTTAAGGAGTGAGGATGCATGGAGATAGTGAATGGGCTACACACACAGAATTACACATAGAATGACTTTGATTAGTGATGTGATAGGCCACTGTGAACAAATGTGTTTTGAGGGAGCGCCTGAAACCATTTATTAAGGCCAAGTGGAGGGTGATGCATGGGAGATAGTGCAAGTTGTGATGTTTAACGGTAGCTGAGGATGTGCAGGTAAAAAAGGAATACCAGAGCATGTTGGAAATCTATGAGATTGCAGTACCTGACTAAACCACCACAACTAGAGGCAGCCGTGGAGCGTTCCTACGATGGTCCTAGACGCCTCGTCACAGCCTGAGAAACTAACTACACCTAAAGATAGAAATAGGAAAGCTATCTGCCCCGGAGCAGAACCCCAAAGATAATAGAAAGCCCCCAAACATGTAATGGCGGTTAGACAAGAGGAAATACTGACACAGAAAGAAAATAGTATGAGCAAACGCTGGGGCCCAAACTATCTAAATAGAAAAGGACAGGAAGGGTACTTACTGCAATCCAGAAAACCCTGAAAAACACCAACTCTACTAATTTCAAAATCACCTGAGATCACACGACCTCTACCACCTAAATTAGTTCTCTGGTGTAACAAAAACAGCAGCCACTGAAAAAACTGCAAAAAGCAAAAGTACAAAACACAGTGGCTGGACTAAACTGAGAGGGCAAAAGCCCCGGAGGGGACCCAGAAGGCCCCCACAGAAGTGCAGGACAAAATGCAAAAATATAGCAAAAACACAAAATAAGAAATTGTCTTATCTGATAGCAGGAGATGCAGACACGACACAGCAGGCTACAAGGGAAACTGGAAAGAAGGATTCAGACCAGAACAATTGATCACCGGCAACCCTGATGGGAAAATGATTCCCTTAAATAAGACCAATCAGTAACACCTGATTCCCAATCCTCACTAGTACCGCTTGTAACCACCAGAGGGAGCCTCTGCTCAGAACTCATCTCAAACCCATTCACAACAGTACCCCCCCCTTGAGGAGGGGTCACCGAACCCTCATTTGAGCAACCAGGTCGGTCAGGATGAGTTCTATGATACGCACGGATAAGTCTCCTAGCATGGATGTCCGAAGCAAACACCCAAGAATTATCTTCCTGACCATAACCTCTCCATTTAACCAAATACTGGAGTCTTCGTCTAGAAAAACGAGAATCCAATATTTTCTCAACCACATACTCCAGATTGCCCTCAACCAAAACAGGGTCAGGAGGCACAGCAGCAGGAACCACTGGCTCAACAAACCTCTTCAACAAGGACTTGTGGAACACGTTATGGATCTTAAATGTCCCTGGAAGAAGCAAACGAAAAGAAACAGGATTAATAATCTCCATGATCTTATAAGGTCCAATGAACCTAGGCTTAAATTTAGGAGATGCTACTCTCATAGGAATATTCTTTGAGGACAACCAGACCAAGTCCCCCACTTTAAACCGAGGACCATCAGTCCTATGCCGGTTAGCAAACCGCTGGGCCTTCTCCTGAGAGAGGGACAACCTCTCCACTACCTGGTCCCAAATCTGCTGCATACGCTCAACAACAGAGTCAACACCTGGACAGACAGAAGCCTCCGTCTGTCCTGAAGAAAATCGAGGGTGAAACCCAGAATTACAGAAAAACGGAGACATCAAAGTGGCAGAGCTAGCCCTATTATTAAGAGCAAACTCAGCCAAAGGCAAAAAAGAGACCCAGTCATCCTGATCAGCAGACACAAAGCATCTTAGATAAGTCTCCAATGTCTGGTTTGTTCTCTCAGTTTGACCATTGGTCTGAGGATGAAATGCCGAGGAGAAAGACAATTGAACACCCAGTTTAGAACAAAAAGTCCTCCAAAATCTGGAAACAAACTGGACTCCTCTGTCAGACACAATGTTCTCAGGAATGCCGTGTAAACGAACCACGTGCTGAAGGAACAACGGCACCAATTCAGAGGAGGAAGGCAACTTAGGTAATGGCACAAGATGTATCATTTTGGAAAACCTATCACAAATTACCCAGATGGTGGTCATTCTCTGAGAAACAGGAAGATCGGAAATGAAATCCATAGAGATATGGGTCCATGGTCTCTTGGGCACAGGCAATGGCATCAACAAACCACTAGAGCGAGAGCAAGGCTTGGAGCGAGAGCAAGTCCCGCAGGACTGCACAAATTCCCTGACATCGCGAGACAAGGTAGGCCACCAAAAGGACCGACTAACCAAGTCTCTGGTACCAAAAATTCCGGGATGCCCAGCCAATGCGGAACAATGAATCTCAGACATCACACTCTTTTTCCATTGGTCCGGGACAAACAATTTTCCAACAGGGCAGCGCTCGGGCCTATCCTCCTGACACCCCTCCAGAGCAAGTCTCAAATTAGGCGAGATGGCGGAAAGAACTACACCCTCCTTCAAAATAACAGAGGGATCAGATAGCTCAGGAGAGTCCGCAAGGAAACTCCTCGAGAGGGCATCCGCCTTAACATTCTTAGTGCCAGGAAGAAAGGAAACCACAAAATTAAAACGTGTGAAAAACAAGGCCCACCTGGCCTGTCTAGGATTGAGTCGCTTGGCAGATTCCAGATAGACCAGATTCTTATGGTCCGTAAGGACCACCACCTGATGTTTGGCTCCCTCCAGCCAATGTCTCCACTCTTCAAAAGCCCACTTCATGGCAATAACTCCCGATTACCCACGTCATAATTACGTTCAGTAGGAGAAAATTTTCGAGAGAAAAAGGCACAAGGGTTACTTTTAGAGGTCTCTGGATCTTTTTGGGACAAAACGGCACCTGCCCCAATTTCAGAGGCATCAACCTCCACCTGAAATGGCAGAGAAACATCAGGCTGCCGTAGAACAGGAGCAGAAGTGAATCTCTGCTTAAGTTCCTGAAACGCAGAGACTGCCTCAGGAGGCCAATTCACCACATCAGAACCCTTTCTGGTCAAATCAGTTAATGGTTTAACAATAACAGAGAAATTACCAATAAATTTACGATAAAAATTGGCAAAACCCAAAAATCTCTGAAGAGCCTTTAATGAAGTAGGTTGGACCCAATCACAGATGGCCTGAACCTTGACCGGGTCCATTTCAATAACAGATGGGGACAAAATGAATCCCAGAAATGAGATCTTCTGTACGCCAAAAAGACACTTTGATCCCTTCACATACAGAGCATTCTCTCTCAAAATCTGGAATACAGTTCGAACATGTTTCACATGAGAGTCCCAGTCATTAGAAAAAATCAAGATATCATCCAAATAAACAATCAGAAACTTGTCCACAAAATCCCTGAAAATGTCATTCATGAAGGACTGGAAGACGGAAGGAGCATTAGTGAGCCCAAAGGGCATCACAAGGTACTCAAAATGCCCTTCAGGGGTGTTAAATGCCGTCTTCCATTCATCCCCGTGCTTAATGCGAATAAGGTTATACGCCCCCCTGAGGTCAAGCTTGGTAAACCAAGTAGCGTTTTTCACCCTGGAAAACAGGTCAGAAATCAAGGGTAACGGGTATTGATATTTCACAGTAATATTGTTCAAGAGACGATAATCAATACACGGCCTTAATGAACCATCTTTTTTGGCCACAAAGAAAAAACCGGCACCTAAGGGTGAAGAGGATGGTCTGATATGACCCTTCTCCAATGATTCCTTGATATAAGACCGCATAGCGTCATGTTCAGGTACAGACAAGTTAAAAAGGCGACCCTTAGGGAATTTACTACCTGGCACTAATTCAATAGCGCAGTCATAGCTCCTATGGGGAGGTAAGGATGCAGATTTACTTTCGCTAAACACATCAGAAAAATCAAACAAAAAGTCAGGAACATCCTCAGCCTGGGGGGAGGCAGAAAAAACAGGAGTGTTGGTATTAACACATTGGCAGCCCCAACTGGTTACAGACACAGATTTCCAATCCAAAACAGGATTATGAGACTGTAACCAAGGGAAACCCAGCACGATAATGTCATGCAGATTATATAGAACCAAAAATTTGCAGCACTCCTGGTGATCAGGTTCAACCCTCATTATCACCTGAGTAGAAAACTGGGGTTTATTCTCAGCCAAAGGGGTAGAATCGATCCCCAGTAGGGGAATAGACTTCTGTAGGGGTATCAAGGGAAATCCACAACGTTTAGCAAAATCATAATCCATCAGGTTAATAGCTGCTCCAGAATCAACGAAAGCCTGAGCAGAAAATGAGGACAGAGAGCATATCAGAGTGACAGTTAATAAAAACTTAGTCTGAACACTACCCAAGACAACTGAGCGTGCAAAACGTCTTCCCCGCTTAGGGCAGACTGAAATAGCATGAGAGGCATCACCACAGTAGAAACATAACCCATTGCGCTTTCGAAACTCATGACGCTGTGCCCCAGACACCACTCCATCACACTGCATGGGCTCAGCAGCTGGCTCACAAGGCAACACCACTCCACGCATACTTCTCCGCTCACGCAAACGTCTGTCAATTTGAATCGCTAATGACATAGAATCATTGAGACCAGAGGGGACAGGGAATCCCACCATAACATCCTTTACATTATCCGACAGACCCTTCCGGAAAAGGGCCGCCAAAGCGTCGTCATTCCATTTGGTCAGGACTGCCCACCTACGGAATCTCTGACAGTATAACTCAGCGTCATCAAGCCCCTGATTTAATGCCAACAAGGCTTTTTCAGCTTGATCAGTGACATTAGGCTCATCGTACAATAACCCCAAAGCCTGAAAAAATGCATCAACATCACTCAAAACAGGATCCCCAGGTGTGAGGGAAAAAGCCCAATCCTGAGGATCGCCGCGCAGGAGAGAGATGACAATTTGAACCTGCTGCGCTGCGTTTCCTGAGGACTTAGATTTTAAGGCAAGAAACAATTTACAATTATTTTTGAAATTCTGAAACTTAGCTCGATCCCCTGAAAACAAATCTGGCATGGGGATCCTAGGTTCCACAACAGGCAACCTAGCAAGATATGCAGCAATACTCCGAACCTCAGTGGCAAGCTGATCCACACGGCCAGACAACTGTGCAAACTCCATTGGGAGAAAAGATCCTCCCCAGCACCCAGAGATACAGAGGGAAAAAAAAAAAAAAATGCAACAAACAGAAAAATATCTCTGACAACTTTTCTTCCTTCAAAATATTTTTTCCCTTCTGTGAGTACCATACAATTTTTAGGCCGGTGATACTGTTATGTTACGGTAGCTGAGGAGTGCAGGTAAAAAAGGAAATACACCAGAGCAGTTGGAATCTATGAGATTGCAGTACCCTGACTAACCACCGCAACTAGAGGCAGCCGTGGAGCGTTCCTACGATGGTCCTAGACGCCTCGTCACAGCCTGAGAAACTAACTACACCTAAAGATAGAAATAGGAAAGCTATCTGCCCCGGAGCAGAACCCCAAAGATAATAGAAAGCCCCCAAACATGTAATGGCGGTTAGACAAGAGGAAATACTGACACAGAAAGAAAATAGTATGAGCAAACGCTGGGGCCCAAACTATCTAAATAGAAAAGGACAGGAAGGGTACTTACTGCAATCCCAGAAAACCCTGAAAAACACCAACTCTACTAATTTCAAAATACACCTGAGATCACACGACCTCTACCACCTAAATTAGTTCTCTGGTGTAACAAAAACAGCAGCCACTGAAAAAACTGCAAAAAGCAAAAGTACAAAACACAGTGGCTGGACTAAACTGAGAGGGCAAAAGCCCCCGGAGGGGACCCAAAGGCCCCCACAGAGTGCAGGACAATGCAAAAATATAGCAAAACACAAAATAAGAAATTGTCTTATCTGATAGCAGGAGATGCAGACACGACACAGCAGGCTACAGGAACTGAAAGAAGGATTCAGACCAGAACAATGATCACCGGCAACCCTGTGGAATGATTCCCTTAAATAAGACCAATCGTAAACCTGATTCCAATCCCACTAGTACCGCTTGTAACCACCAGAGGGAGCCTTGCTCAGAACTCATCTCAACCATTCCAACAGGATCTTGATGCACTGCTGCACAAGGTCCGCTAGGTGCGCTCACTTGCGAGTTCCAGCATGGCCGATCGCTGATTGCGCTCTGCAACGCAGATTTCCCTTCATGAATCGCATCATATGTGACGTACCCACAGGTGGAATTCCTCGTTACATATGTTGGAGCGGTTGTGTGAGCAGCAGCCAACAGTAATGGAGTATCAGCTGCATCAGGCGCATCAACTCGCAATTTGCGCCGTTACACTTCCCACTACTGAGTGGGCCTCTATAATAAGAATAATAAATAATTTATTTATATAGCCCATAATATTCGCGTGCTTTACAGTTAACAGTTTCAAAACACAAGTCATAAGTAACAACGTTAACAATACAATAATTAAAGCAAAATCAGCCGCCCCTGCTGGTGAAAGCTTACAATTCTACAATGAGTGTGGGAGATACAAAGTACAGGTGTTTATATACAATGGTGTTTTTACAATGATGGTCCAGCCATTTTAGGGAGTGAGGGATGCATGGAGATAGTGAATGGGCTACACACAGAATTACACATAATGACTTTGATTAGTGAATGTGATAGGCCACTGTGACAATGTGTTTTGAGGAGCGCCTGAAACCATCCAAATTGCGGTAGTCCAATTTTTGGGGTAGAGCATTCCAGAGGATTGGCGCAGCGCGGGTGAAGTCTTGGAGTTGGGAGTGGGAGGTACGGATTAGTGCAGAGGTTAGTCGAAGGTCGTTTGCAGAGTGCAGCAGTCGGTTAGGCCGATAAATATAAATAAGGGAGGAGATGTAGGGGGGTGCTGCGCTGTGGAGAGCTTTGTTGGTGAGAACCAGTAATTAGAATTGGATCCTATAATGAATGGGCAGCCACTGCCAGTGTAATGAGTGGCGAATAACTCTATGAAGGATATCTGCCACGTTTTGCGTGCGTTTGATGAGTCAACGCGGATGGCGAGTGCAGATGATGCACTAGTCAGCCTGACTGTCCCCCTTATCTGCCTGCTTCAAAAAACACTGCAAGCACTAAGGCATGAGGTTTTGGAAGAGGTGGAGGATGAGGAGTCACAAATTCCATCACCTTCTGGACAGTCAGCGCAACGTGGTTCCTCACAAAGGGCTGGAGGACTTTCAAAGTACCATGCTGTATCAACAATTGAACCTCCAGAGTCGCTGTCTATATTTTCATAACCATTACAAACTTTTAATGTATTTACAAAGCACATAATGTACATTTTTTGTCTATCCTTTTGTAATGCTATTGTGTTTCCATAAACTGATGTTACAGAATTATGATACAAAGTTTTTAAATTTTGAGTTTTAAATTTTGTAAATTTATATGTATTTGAAGGACTTTGTGAGGAGGATGAGGAGGAGTCAATGGAGGAGGAAGACATCGCTCCAGAGGGAGGTAGACAATGCTCTAGTCAGTATGTAGACCAAGGGTGGGGTGATGCACAGCAGGCGGAGATGACGCCTCTTGCAGGGGACAACGTTTCTTGGCCAGTTGGGAGTCTGCAGCACATGGTTGATTTCATGCTGCAGTGGCTGAGAAACGACCGCCGCATCGAACACATTCACACCACGTCTGATTATTGGGTGTACACCCTCCTAGACCCTCGCTACCGGGACAACTTACAAAGCCTCATCACACCGTTGAACCGGGAGCGTAAAATGCGGAAGTACCAAGACACACTGGTGCAATCCATAATGTTCTCCATTCCAGCCGAGAGCACTGCTGCTGCTACTGATTTACAAAGCAGCTCTGTGCGTCGAGGCAGTGGAGACAGCTCTGCAACAAGAGGGAGCACAAGCAGCGCCTCTGCACAGGGCAAGAACAGTATGTTCCAAATGTGTCGAAGTTTTGTGGCAGCGCCACAATGTCTACACCATCCGAGACGGCTCCAGTCAGCAGGAGGCAACATTTCCGTAAGATGGTTACAGACTACATGTCTTGCCCTCTCAGTGTACTCCAGATGGCTCTTCCCCATTCAAGTTTTGTGTCTCTAAGCTGGATACATGGCCAGAGCTTAGCCAGTATGCATTGGAGGTGCTGGCTTGATCTGCTGCCAGTGTATTATCGGAGCGCGTCTTTACTGCTGCAGGTGGTGTACTAACAGACCGTTGCATGCGACTATCCTACGATAATGTAGAACGGCTTACTTTTCTGAAAATGAACTAGGCATGGATCTCGCCTGAATTTGCCTGTCCGGTTTCAGATTAACTAACTGGTTGGCAACGTTTTCCATGTCTCCTGTTATGTTCATCTTTCTACCACCTGAGCTATACTCCCTGGGCTACAACACTGCCAGTTGCTGCTCAGAAGTGTCGTGTCCACAGACCAATACACAAGCTATAGTGATAGTGGGGTTCAGTAACGCCTGCTGTTCCCCTGCTGTGTGTCCGGCAAAAATTACTGCTACCTAGCTACACATGTTTAAAAAAAACATGACATGTTAAAGTGGCTAGTGCTACACATAGATATCAGGCTACACCCTTATTTCTAAGCTGTAAACAAGTGAAACGTCAAATTTAAAACCATTCAATGATTAGTGTTGGTAACAAATCTGTAACTAAATAATTGTGACATATTATGGCAGATATCCACATGTCTAACACAAATGCTAACACAAAAGCATACTTATGCTATAGGGTACTGATGGTGAACCTTCTCACTCCATAACTTTGACCAATCC
The DNA here is from genome assembly GCA_033576555.1 of Oophaga sylvatica. Classification (NCBI taxonomy): domain Eukaryota; kingdom Metazoa; phylum Chordata; class Amphibia; order Anura; family Dendrobatidae; genus Oophaga; species Oophaga sylvatica. The sequence goes on along the minus strand of JARQOD010000001.1, from coordinate 176,968,700 downwards.
AACTCACATCATGCCTCAAATGCTGCAATGTTGGAAGTGCATAATGTGGGTTGAACTTTGACAACAGCTGCAGTGCGAAGGTTATCCTTCTGTGTTCTTGGCTTTTAAATAAAAGCATACAAGTAAATATAATAATACATTGTTGATTAAGGGACATGATGTACACCTGTAATATTGTGCAAACAATGGATGTAGGACTATTCCTCTTCAACATTACTTATATTTGTGTCATTTGAAAAAATACATATTTTAGTTAAAAATTAAAAACCCATGTTCAGTAGCTGTGAAAGGCCCGTTTGTGTACTTCTATAGTGTTTGCAACCAATGTATTGTATACGGATGGAAGCGCGTCACACTAATAGATTAGATTTATTTTAAATGGAATGTAGCAGAACCAATTGGAGATAAATGAAAAGGATGAGCCACTGAGACACGCTCAGCAGAGTACAAGCAGCAGTGCTTGAACAAGTAACTGGAGCGTGATCTGCACTCAAAAAAGTAAAAAACACAGACTGAAGTGAACACTGAAACACAACTGTCCACAATCTGTGAAAAGCTCCTTTCTGTACTTCTATAGTGTTTGCAACCAATGTATTGTATACGGATGGAAGCGCGTCACACTAATAGATTAGATTTATTTTAAATGGAATGTAGCAGAACCAATTGGAGATAAATGAAAAGGATGAGCCACTGAGACACGCTCAGCAGAGTACAAGCAGCAGTGCTTGAACAAGTAACTGGAGCGTGATCTGCACTCAAAAAAGTAAAAAACACAGACTGAAGTGAACACTGAAACACAACTGTCCACAATCTGTGAAAAGCTCCTTTCTGTACTTCTATAGTGTTTGCAACCAATGTATTGTATACGGATGGAAGCGCGTCACACTAATAGATTAGATTTATTTTAAATGGAATGTAGCAGAACCAATTGGAGATAAATGAAAAGGATGAGCCACTGAGACACGCTCAGCAGAGTACAAGCAGCAGTGCTTGAACAAGTAACTGGAGCGTGATCTGCACTCAAAAAAGTAAAAAACACAGACTGAAGTGAACACTGAAACACAACTGTCCACAATCTGTGAAAAGCTCCTTTCTGTACTTCTATAGTGTTTGCAACCAATGTATTGTATACGGATGGAAGCGCGTCACACTAATAGATTAGATTTATTTTAAATGGAATGTAGCAGAACCAATTGGAGATAAATGAAAAGGATGAGCCACTGAGACACGCTCAGCAGAGTACAAGCAGCAGTGCTTGAACAAGTAACTGGAGCGTGATCTGCACTCAAAAAAGTAAAAAACACAGACTGAAGTGAACACTGAAACACAACTGTCCACAATCTGTGAAAAGCTCCTTTCTGTACTTCTATAGTGTTTGCAACCAATGTATTGTATACGGATGGAAGCGCGTCACACTAATAGATTAGATTTATTTTAAATGGAATGTAGCAGAACCAATTGGAGATAAATGAAAAGGATGAGCCACTGAGACACGCTCAGCAGAGTACAAGCAGCAGTGCTTGAACAAGTAACTGGAGCGTGATCTGCACTCAAAAAAGTAAAAAACACAGACTGAAGTGAACACTGAAACACAACTGTCCACAATCTGTGAAAAGTTCCTTTCTGTACTTCTATAGTGTTTGCAACCAATGTATTGTATACGGATGGAAGCACGTCACACTAATAGATTTGATTTTTTTCTAATATAATGGAGCTGCACCAATTCCACTAAATAAAATAAAAACAAAATAAAAAAAAGTGACACGTGCAGATGCCTACAAACAGCGGTGGATGCAGAGCAAACTGCAGCGTCACCTGCACTGTCACACACACACCTTGCACAGAGCTGTTAAAACAACACTGGCAAAATGAAGCTTTACACAGCGGTTGGTAAACTAGCCTGCCTCAAGCACAGTAGTACACAAAATCGCAATATCTAACTGTCCCTCAGAGTCAGCACAGCAGCGTTCTGTCCCTAACTGAGTTCACAGCACAGTGACGCTAAAATGGCTGCGGCGCCTTTTATAGTGCATTCTGACATCATTTCAGCAGCCAATCACAGCCATGCCATTAGTTAAGATGACCGCATCATTACAGGATGTGCCCACACTTCGTAGGATTCCTTATTGGCTGACTAAAATCACATTGCCTCTCAAAGAATTATGGGAACTTCCGATTCCGGTATACGATATTGAAAAAGTATCGGAATTAAGTATCGGAATTCCGATAACGCGAATATCGGCCGATACCCGATACTTGCGGTATCGGAATGCTCAACACTAGTGGATATTAATTATTATTAGTCAAGTTCGGCGTTAATAGTTAATATCGGACCTCGATAGAGGTGTAGGGAGAGTTACCCCTTTAATAACTGTAATTTTAGTATTCTTAGGCGCAAAACTCCTACTTTAACAATGTCTTTTAACACCCGTGTTACTATACTTGCATTTTTCTGACAATAGTAATCTATGAAACTGATATGTGTGCCATGCCACCTGAGTGTGGCTGAGCATCACTTTCAATTTATTTTGGGGGGGGTTTATCATTTATACAGTGGGGAAAAAGTATTTAGTCAGCCACCAATTGCGCAAGTTCTCCCACTTAAAAAGATGAGAGAGGCCTGTAATTGACATCATAGGTAGACCACAACTATGAGAGTCAAAATGAGAAAACAAATCCAGAAAAATCACCTTGTCTGATTTGGCAAGATTTATTTTCTGTATCCATAAGGCGGAAAGGCTGAATTTCTGTGGCCAACAGATTGGAGTGGCCATGAAATAATCACAGATATCACAGGTCATGAGTCATACAGAAACAAGCGCTGTGATCTTAGTAGCGAATAGCTCTCAGCTGGCCCCTATCGTCCAGACAATGACACGATTGGGCGACGAATCATCTGAGGAGGCCGCAGGCTGTTCACAATAATTAGTTCTCAGAAAAGTAATGTAACGCTGGTATTGTCTGTACTTTGTTTTCCAGCGTTACTCAGTATGTCTCTGCTTTAACCCTTTTGCTCCTTTCCCCCTAACCAGCTGGGATACTGTTGTCTGTTACCTGTATGGATGCTGCTCAGTTCCCAGCTCTGCTGCGTAGCCGTACTTGCGTGAGTGTCTCCGCTGCGTTGCATGACCACCCGCATGTGCGGTCCCTGACCTGCTGTAAAAGCCATCCGTAGCTTACAAAGTCCTCTGCAGTGGTGCATGACTTACTACGTGTGTGGCAGCAGCTACTGTCAGGCGCCTGGCCTGCTGTGAAGACCATCCGTAGGTTGCAAAGTCCTCTGCACTGTGCATGACTTACTACGTGTGTGGCAGCAGCCACTGTCAGGTGTTCCTCTGTGATGAGTTGTCTGGCTCTGCATAGGGGGCGCTGCCCACACCTGTCCTGCTTTTATGTGGATTGGGTGTGTACTAGAATTACTGCTCCAGCCTATCGCTGTGAAGCAGCTCATATATAAAGTTCCCCAGCCCTGAGGGGCGTTGCCAGAGCTTCACATTGAATCTGCATTGAGTTCCTGAACCTAGCCGTATGTGGTTGTGTGTTCAGCTCCTGCTCTGAGTTTGATCAGCTCTGGAGAGCTGATTCCCCTTGTCCTGTCTTGTGTTTCTGCCTGGGGCTGAGTACCCAGATCGCCGTTCCTGGAGGCTGCATATCCAGGCCTGTTCCTGTTGTATCTTGTTTCCTGAATCCCTGATCCTGGATCTAACCCGGTACCTGAATGTCTGAACGGTGTCTTGTGTTTCCGCCTATGTTGGGGGCTGATTACCCAGATCGCCGTTCCTGGAGGCTGTATATCCAGGCCTGTTCCTGCTGTGTCCTGTTTCCTGAATCCCTGATCCTGGATTTAACCCGGTACCTGAATGTCTGAACGGTGTCTTGTGTTTCCGCCTATGCTGGAGGCTGATTACCCAGATCGCCGTTCCTGGAGGCTGTATATCCAGGCCTGTTCCTGCTGTGTCTAATTACCTGAATCCCTGATCCTGGATCTAACCCGGTACCTGACTGTCTGAACTGTGTCCTCTGTGTTATGTTCCTGAAATCCTGCTGTGTCCTGAACCCTGTGCCAGTGACTGTGAATCCTTGCTATATAACCTGAGTTCATCTTGGAAGGAGGAGTCCGGTGTGTGCTGAGTTTCTGTTACTCTGTGCTCAGCTTCTGTGCAATTCCCGGCCAGCTCCCGTTGAGCCTGGCGGGGCTTGCACCAGACCGCTGGGGTTCCTTTTCAGGTCGCTGCCAGATGTCCAGATCCTATGCCTGATGACCATGGTCTGATGTCCAATGTCCGACGACCACTTCCAGATGTCCGGATCCTATCCTCCCTGCCTGATGTCCGGAGTCTGCCGATCGTTGCCAGATGTCCTGAGCTTGCAGATCGTTGCCAGATGTCCGGAGCCTGCCGATCGTTGCTAGATGTCCGGAGTCCGATACCAGTGTTCCGTGTTCCTGATGTCCTGTCCGTGTTCCTGACTCCCTGAGATCCAATCCGTGTTCCTGACTCCCTGAGATCCAATCCGTGGTCCTGATGTCCTGTCCGTGTTCCTGACTCCCTGAGATCCTATCCGTGTTCCTGATGTCCTGTCCGTGTTCCTGTGTTCCTGAGATCCAATCCGTGTTCCTGATATCCTGTCTGTGTTCCTGAGTCCCTGAGATCCAGTCCATGTTCCTGATGTTCCGATGTCCTGCCAGTTCCTCCTTGGTCTACCCTGTGATGACGTCTGTCCTGGGTCGGTGTCTGATGTTCTCCTGCTGAGCCTGTGCTATGCCTGAGGCCTGAGAGTGAGGCCATACTAGTATGCCCGTGCCAGATGATCCTGGACTGCATCTACCCGTGATGACCCCGCCATCGTCTGAAGTCTGTCTGAGGTCGGTGTTTGATGTTCTCCTGCTGAGCCTGTGCTACGCCTGAGGCCTGAGAGAGAGGCCGCCCAAGTATGCCCGTGCCAGATAACCCTGGACTGCATCTACCCGTAATGTCCTCCTGCACTCGTCTGTGATCCTGAGTCGTGTACCCTTCTCTGATGTGCGGAATCGGGAGCCCGGTCTTATGTTTTGTTTATGTACTGTGTTTCTTTAAGTAAACTTTATGTTTCTTCATACCTGAAGTTGTGCGGTGTTGTCTAGTCCTGCAGGTCGCCATCTTGCCCACATGCTCAGCTGCCACGGATTCCGGTCGCTGCCCTTCCCTAGTCCGGGCAGGCCCGGGTCTCCCTCCGTGGTCCAGTGGGTCCACATTCTCTTACCATCTGGGACGCATGCCTCATGTCGTCGTGGACTGGCGGCTGGGAGCATTGGCTAGTTAGGCAAGCTATGCCATGTCCCGACGCCCTGCAGCCGTGGGAAGCGTTACAAGTAATAGTGAGCATATGGGAAACTGCAGGTACGCGGGATGCAGTGACGGACAGGAGGCAGAGCAAGGGTTAACGTGGGGTTTATTTTAACACAGGATACTCCATGCAGGGAGAAAATAGGGTAAAGCTGGTTTGAGGATGTCAGCTATGGTGTGAGGTTCTCACTACCATTCAAAGTACCCTCATGGGTTAACTAGCGAATATAGCCTGAAGGGGTCCCCAAATATTAAAACAAAACCTTTAATCAATTATTAAAAAGACAAATATCACAAACAAAACCAAATAAAGTGCTTGTACAAACCAGTGCTCATTAAAAAATGGTTTGGTCTCACCACTGTTGACGGACAAAAGATCTCGGCCTCCTTCCGGAAGTACCTTGCCGGGAGATGGATCCAAACAAGGGAAAGGGGAATATATATGGGAAGAGAGACGTAAGCGGTATGTAATCATTTCCTAGACTCCCTGTCATGCCCCAGTATTGCTCCTGTCCTAACAAGGACAGGCCCCAAGTGGACCCTATAGTGATACCTCCAATGATATGAGGCTGAATACTCCCTATGCGTTTTTCCCCAATGATGGGGATTCATAAAGGGAGTTTATATAAAGATTTGGGAAGTAAGAAAAAAAACAAATAACAAACTAATCCTCTCCGTAAGTCGAAGCAGGCCCTGCAGTGGCAAGGTGCCAGGTCAGAGAAAGTGACTGCCCATGTCACTGTCAAAGTAACATGGGCAGTCACTTACGGACAGGATTAGTTTGTTTGTTTTTTTCTTGTTAGGACAGGAGCAATACTGGGGCACGACAGGGAGTCTAGGAAATTATTACATACCGCTTTCACCCAAGTGTGATCTACTACTTCATCATCATCCTCTCTGTTCTCCCACTCTTCACCCTGAGAGTCACCCTCTCCTCTTCCTGCCTTGACAGCACAGTACAGTCCGTGGGCGCCTCAAATATCTGAGTCTCGTCACAAATGGATCAACTTCACCAAATGAGAGTTACGTCTGGTGACGAGGGTTTGGTTTATGCTCGGACAAAACTTTGTCTGGTCATGGATCAAAGTGAGAAAAAATTTGACCATCGATGCAGATGATTTCCTCCTCTTGACTCTGTGGATGGCATACAATGTGTGAAGAGATCTGCAGACATCTATGGCTCCCAACAGTCAGTTGGGAAAAAAAGGTTAATTGGCGTGTCATTACTGAGGACTGTACTGTGTGTGATGTTAAGTTGGAGGAATAGGAGCACAGGCCACTTGATGCAAAGCTTGCCATCTACTGGAGCACATGTTCTTTCTGGCCCTCATCTACAAAGCGTACCGTTGTACGACTGCCAAAGAAAGGGAGCAGAGTTGCCTGTCCAGTAACAGAAGTTGTAAAAATGCTGTTCAAATTCTGACTGTAGCAAAACAAACCGACTTCTCATCCCTCATATCATATCTGTCTCACAACCCTAAACAGCTATTCAGTACTTTCAATTTTTTCCTGCATCCACCAGTTCCCCCTCCCTCTCCTCTCATCTCAGCTGAATACTTTGCCTCAACACCTGTGAACTTCACATAATAACGTCACACCTTATTCCAAACTTTACCACAGTCTTCATCACAAGCATAACCAACTTCTTCAATCTGTTACTAACAACTGGTGTCTTCCATCCTGATTGAAAGATATTTCGGTCGCACCCATCCTCTGTGTCTACCTATAGCCCCATATCATTTCTCCCCTATGCCACCAAACTACTGGAACAACATGTCTATTTTGAACTGTCCTCCCACCTCTCCTCTTGCTCCCTCTTTACCGCATACAATCTGACATCAGACAGCACCATTCCACTGAAACTGCCCTGACTAAAGTCACCAACGACCTACTAACCGCCAAATGAAAGCGACGCGAGTTTGTCCTCCTCCTTCTACTGGACCTGACATCTGTCTTTGACACAGTGGACCATTTCCTCTTACTACAGACTTTCTGATTTATTGACATTACAGACTTGGCCCTTTGTTGGATCTCCTCGTACCTAACAGACAGGACATACAGTGTCTACCATTCACACACCACCTCCTCATCTCGCCCCTATGTGTCGGTGTCCACCAAGGTTCAGTTGGAGGACCAGGAACTATGTTTTATAAGTGACCCTGGATCTCACTGCAGCTCAGCCTGGCTGGGAACAGAGCCCAGTGACCGGATGTAACTGCAGTGACTTTGATGAGATCCCCGCTAGCACCGTGAGCGCTCACATTGCTAGCGGGGATCTCACCACAGCTCAGCCCGGCTGGGAACTGAGCTCAGTGGACAGTAAGTAACCTCTATGACGTCACCCCCGGTTAATGACGCTGCGTTCCCAGCAGCTCATTCATCAGTGGTTCTCAGCATGGACGGTCGCATCTTGACATCATCCAGGTTGAAAACTAACGTTTTTATGTTTGGCAGCTGTCAAACGCTAAAAGACGCTTTTTATTGCAAAAAAATAGTTTTTGCATCACCACATTTTGAGAGCTATAATTTTTCCATATTTTGTCCCACAGAGTAATCTGAGGTCTTGTTTTTTGCGGGACGAGTTGACGTTTTTATTTGTACCATTTTCAGGTACATGGCATTTTTTGATCGCCTTCTATTCCGATTTTTGGGAGACAGAATGAGCAAAAACCTGCAATTCATGAATTTCTTTTTTGGGGGTGTTATACCGTGTGTGATAAAAAAGGCAGTTTTATTCTTTGGGTCAGTATGATTACAGCGATACCTCATTTATATTTTTTTTTATGCTTTGACGCTATTATATAATAAAAATTATTTTATAGAAAAACTAATTGTTTTTGTATCACATTATTCTGAAGCTATAACTTTTTTATTTTTCCGCTGATGGAGCTGTATGGTGGCTCGTTTTCTGCCGGACAAAATGAAGTTTTCAGCAGTACCATGTTTATTTATATCCGTCTTTTTGATCGAATGTTATTCCACTTTTTTTCAGCGGTATGATGGTAAAGCATTGGTTTTTGCCTTTTTTATGGTGTTCACTAACACTAAAGGGGTTAACCAGTGGGACAGTTTTATAGGTCGGGTCGTTGCGGACGCGGCGATACCAAATATGTGCAGTTATTGTTTTGTTTTTTTCATTCAAATATTTATTTATGATAGAATATATATTGATTTTATTTTTTTTATATTTTTACTTTTTCCTAACTTTTTTATTTAGTCCCACTATGGGACAATCATTTTTTGCAGGCTGATCGCTCCTATAGCATTCAGATGAAGCAGCATCTGCATGCTATAGAAACTGTCAGCGCTGCACTGATAGGGAGACTGGCTGATTATGCACTGAATCATAGAATCATAGAATGATAGAGTTGGAAGGGACCTCCTGGGTCATCTGGTCCAACCCCCTGCGCATGATCAGCAAGTTTACTTAGCTCTGGTGAGGCCTGATGTTGTCATGACGACATCCGGCTCACTATGTCAACGATCGGAACCCCACGTCACGCCGTGGGGTCTCCGATCCAAAGGCAGAGGGGCTGTCAGCCCCTGTGCCGGCTCCCGGAATGCTGCGATCTTTTTAAATCACAGTATTTCGGGGCTTAAAGTGCTGGGAGCGGTCTGTGTCAGAATCAGCTTAGACGTAATATTCCCTCCATGGTCAAATAGGCCCAGGACACATGGACAGAATATTACATCTAATGTCAGAAAGGGGTTAATGACAGAAAAACCCACAATGGTGACAGAAATAACTTGAATCTGACAAAAGTAATAATAAATCAAAAATCTATGAAAATGAACAAATGAAAGTCAAACATTGCTTTTCATCCATGCTTTCACGGAATTTAAAAAAAAATAAAACTCATGAAATAGGCCTGGACAGAAATGATGGTACCCTTAACTTAATATTTTGTTGCACAACCTTTTGAGGCAATCACTGCAATCAGACAATTCCTGAAACTGTCAATGACACTTCTGCACTTCTCGATAAGTATTTTGGCCCACTCCTCAAGAGCAAACTGCTCCAGTTGTCTCGTGTTTGAAGGTTGCCTTTTCCAGACGGCATCTTTCAGCTCTTTCCAAAGATGCTCAATAGGATTTAGGTCAGGGCTCATAGAGGCCACTTTAGAATAGTCAAATGTTTTTTTCTTAGCCATTCTTGGGTATTTTTAGCTGTGTGTTTTGGGTCATTATCCTATTGCAAGACCCATGACCTGCGACTGAGACCAAGCTTTCTGACACTGGGCAGCACATTTCTCTCTAGAATCCCTTGATAGGCTTGAGATTTCATTGTACCCTGCACAGATTCTAGACACCCTGTGCCAGAAGCAGCACAGCACCCCGAGAAAATAACAGAGCCTCCTCCATGTTTCACAGTAGACAGTGTTCTTTTCTTGCTATGCTTCATTTTTCCATCTGTGAACATAGAGCTCATGTGCCTTGCCAAAATGTTCCATTTTTGTCTCATCTTTCCATAGGACATTCTCCCAGAAGATTTGTGGCTTGTCAACATGTAGTTTGGTAAATTCCAGTCTGGCTTTTTTATGATTTTTTTTCCAACAATGGTGTCCTCCTTGGTCGTCTCCATGAAGTCCACTTTGGCTCATACAACGATGGATGGTGCGATCTGACACTGATGTTCCTTAAGCTTGAAGTTCACCTATAATCTGTTTAGAAGTTTTTCTGGGCTCTTTTGTTACCATTCTTATTATTCCTCTCCTTTGATTTGTCATCAATTTTTCTCCTGCGGCCACATCCAGGGAGGTTGGCTACAGTCCCATGGAGCTTAAATTTCTAAATAATATGTGCAACTGTAGTCACAGGAATATCAAGCTGCTTGGAGACGGTCTTATAACTTTTACCTTTAACATGTTTGTCTATAATTTTCTTTCTAATCTCCTGAGACAACTCTTTCCTTCGCTACCTCTTGTCACCAAACAGCACAGTGAGTATCTGTAGCTCTCCATACAGGCCCACTCACTGATTCCAAGATTGTAGACACCTGTGATGCTAATTAGTGGACACACCTTGATTTAACATGTCCCTTTTGTCACATTATTTTCAGGAGTACCATCATTTCTGTCCAGACCTATTTCATGAGATTTATTTTTTTTTTAATTCTGTGGAAGCATCATTGAAAAGCAATGTCTGATTTTCATTTGTTAATTTTCATAGATTTTTGATTTATTATTTCTTTTGTCAGATTCAAGTTATTTCTGTGACAATTGTGGGTTTTTCTGTCATTAAACGAGGGGTACCAACAATTTTGACCACGTGTGTATATCCTCTTTAAAGCTAGAGCCAATAAGGATTGTGCAATAAGTAGATCAGATCAGCGTCTGACAGGCAGGGAAGGAGGCATGTCAGTGCCTGCTAAGGCATGTCACCTTCCCTGCAGGACTGTGAGGACCCAGCGACCATCTTGCAGCAGGGGGTCTCCATGGAGACCATCAGAACAACTCAATCACATTGCGTTGTTCTGATAGGAGCACACAGGGAGACCCCCCACGCGATGCTCCTCGATGTCGCTGTCATTATTGACTGTATCCTAATATGAGTACCTCCTACACTCCACTATTCCGTCCCTCCCCACCTCACCCCGAGTCAGAGCATAGGAAGTCACCAACCAACAAAATGAAAGAACATGATAGAGGTGAGATAGAAAAAAAGAAGATAAAACTAGGTAGCAAGAAGGGAAATTCAGAGAGTATTTCTCCAGCCTCCAACTCCACAGTGGAAAATACCTCTTTGCTACATTATTTTCTAATGGAAAGTAATCTCATATCTTCCAAGTATTGCATTCATAGTAGCCAGGTTTTCTTGCACGAGGTAAGATTATCTAGAAAGATAGTAGATCAAAGTTTTTAAACTCTGAAGGACTGTATCCTATAGTAAAGCCCAGGTATCACCATGTTTTCGATGTTGAGGTCACTAGTGTTGAGCATTCCGATACCGCAAGTATCGGGTATCGGCCGATATTCGCGTTATCGGAATTCCGATACTTAATTCCGATACTTTTTCAATATCGTATACCGGAATCGGAAGTTCCCATAATTCTTTGAGAGGCAATGTGATTTTAGTCAGCCAATGAGGAATCCTACGAAGTGTGGGCACATCCTGTAATGATGCGGTCATCTTAACTAATGGCATGGCTGTGATTGGCTGCTGAAATGATGTCAGAATGCACTATAAAAGGCGCCGCAGCCATTTTAGCGTCACTGTGCTGTGAACTCAGTTAGGGACAGAACGCTGCTGTGCTGACTCTGAGGGACAGTTAGATATTGCGATTTTGTGTACTACTGTGCTTGAGGCAGGCTAGTTTACCAACCGCTGTGTAAAGCTTCATTTTGCCAGTGTTGTTTTAACAGCTCTGTGCAAGGTGTGTGTGTGACAGTGCAGGTGACGCTGCAGTTTGCTCTGCATCCACCGCTGTTTGTAGGCATCTGCACGTGTCACTTTTTTTTTTTTTTTTTTATTTTATTTAGTGGAATTGGTGCAGCTCCATTATATTAGAAATAAATCTAATCTATTAGTGTGACGCGCTTCCATCCGTATACAATACATTGGTTGCAAACACTATAGAAGTACAGAAAGGAGCTTTTCACAGATTGTGGACAGTTGTGTTTCAGTGTTCACTTCAGTCTGTGTTTTTTACTTTTTTGAGTGCAGATCACGCTCCAGTTACTTGTTCAAGCACTGCTGCTTGTACTCTGCTGAGCGTGTCTCAGTGGCTCATCCTTTTCATTTATCTCCAATTGGTTCTGCTACATTCCATTTAAAATAAATCTAATCTATTAGTGTGACGCGCTTCCATCCGTATACAATACATTGGTTGCAAACACTATAGAAGTACAGAAAGGAGCTTTTCACAGATTGTGGACAGTTGTGTTTCAGTGTTCACTTCAGTCTGTGTTTTTTACTTTTTTGAGTGCAGATCACGCTCCAGTTACTTGTTCAAGCACTGCTGCTTGTACTCTGCTGAGCGTGTCTCAGTGGCTCATCCTTTTCATTTATCTCCAATTGGTTCTGCTACATTCCATTTAAAATAAATCTAATCTATTAGTGTGACGCGCTTCCATCCGTATACAATACATTGGTTGCAAACACTATAGAAGTACAGAAAGGAGCTTTTCACAGATTGTGGACAGTTGTGTTTCAGTGTTCACTTCAGTCTGTGTTTTTTACTTTTTTGAGTGCAGATCACGCTCCAGTTACTTGTTCAAGCACTGCTGCTTGTACTCTGCTGAGCGTGTCTCAGTGGCTCATCCTTTTCATTTATCTCCAATTGGTTCTGCTACATTCCATTTAAAATAAATCTAATCTATTAGTGTGACGCGCTTCCATCCGTATACAATACATTGGTTGCAAACACTATAGAAGTACAGAAAGGAGCTTTTCACAGATTGTGGACAGTTGTGTTTCAGTGTTCACTTCAGTCTGTGTTTTTTACTTTTTTGAGTGCAGATCACGCTCCAGTTACTTGTTCAAGCACTGCTGCTTGTACTCTGCTGAGCGTGTCTCAGTGGCTCATCCTTTTCATTTATCTCCAATTGGTTCTGCTACATTCCATTTAAAATAAATCTAATCTATTAGTGTGACGCGCTTCCATCCGTATACAATACATTGGTTGCAAACACTATAGAAGTACAGAAAGGAGCTTTTCACAGATTGTGGACAGTTGTGTTTCAGTGTTCACTTCAGTCTGTGTTTTTTACTTTTTTGAGTGCAGATCACGCTCCAGTTACTTGTTCAAGCACTGCTGCTTGTACTCTGCTGAGCGTGTCTCAGTGGCTCATCCTTTTCATTTATCTCCAATTGGTTCTGCTACATTCCATTTAAAATAAATCTAATCTATTAGTGTGACGCGCTTCCATCCGTATACAATACATTGGTTGCAAACACTATAGAAGTACACAAACGGGCCTTTCACAGCTACTGAACATGGGTTTTTAATTTTTAACTAAAATATGTATTTTTTCAAATGACACAAATATAAGTAATGTTGAAGAGGAATAGTCCTACATCCATTGTTTGCACAATATTACAGGTGTACATCATGTCCCTTAATCAACAATGTATTATTATATTTACTTGTATGCTTTTATTTAAAAGCCAAGAACACAGAAGGATAACCTTCGCACTGCAGCTGTTGTCAAAGTTCAACCCACATTATGCACTTCCAACATTGCAGCATTTGAGGCATGATGTGAGTTGGATTGGTCAAAGTTATGGAGTGAGAAGGTTCACCATCAGTACCCTATAGCATAAGTATGCTTTTGTGTTAGCATTTGTGTTAGACATGTGGATATCTGCCATAATATGTCACAATTATTTAGTTACAGATTTGTTACCAACACTAATCATTGAATGGTTTTAAATTTGACGTTTCACTTGTTTACAGCTTAGAAATAAGGGTGTAGCCTGATATCTATGTGTAGCACTAGCCACTTTAACATGTCATGTTTTTTTAAACATGTGTAGCTAGGTAGCAGTAATTTTTGCCGGACACACAGCAGGGGAACAGCAGGCGTTACTGAACCCCACTATCACTATAGCTTGTGTATTGGTCTGTGGACACGACACTTCTGAGCAGCAACTGGCAGTGTTGTAGCCCAGGGAGTATAGCTCAGGTGGTAGAAAGATGAACATAACAGGAGACATGGAAAACGTTGCCAACCAGTTAGTTAATCTGAAACCGGACAGGCAAATTCAGGCGAGATCCATGCCTAGTTCATTTTCAGAAAAGTAAGCCGTTCTACATTATCGTAGGATAGTCGCATGCAACGGTCTGTTAGTACACCACCTGCAGCAGTAAAGACGCGCTCCGATAATACACTGGCAGCAGATCAAGCCAGCACCTCCAATGCATACTGGCTAAGCTCTGGCCATGTATCCAGCTTAGAGACACAAAACTTGAATGGGGAAGAGCCATCTGAGAGTACACTGAGAGGGCAAGACATGTAGTCTGTAACCATCTTACGGAAATGTTGCCTCCTGCTGACTGGAGCCGTCTCGGATGGTGTAGACATTGGTGGCGCTGCCACAAAACTTCGACACATTTGGAACATACTGTTCTTGCCCTGTGCAGAGGCGCTGCTTGTGCTCCCTCTTGTTGCAGAGCTGTCTCCACTGCCTCGACGCACAGAGCTGCTTTGTAAATCAGTAGCAGCAGCAGTGCTCTCGGCTGGAATGGAGAACATTATGGATTGCACCAGTGTGTCTTGGTACTTCCGCATTTTACGCTCCCGGTTCAACGGTGTGATGAGGCTTTGTAAGTTGTCCCGGTAGCGAGGGTCTAGGAGGGTGTACACCCAATAATCAGACGTGGTGTGAATGTGTTCGATGCGGCGGTCGTTTCTCAGCCACTGCAGCATGAAATCAACCATGTGCTGCAGACTCCCAACTGGCCAAGAAACGTTGTCCCCTGCAAGAGGCGTCATCTCCGCCTGCTGTGCATCACCCCACCCTTGGTCTACATACTGACTAGAGCATTGTCTACCTCCCTCTGGAGCGATGTCTTCCTCCTCCATTGACTCCTCCTCATCCTCCTCACAAAGTCCTTCAAATACATATAAATTTACAAAATTTAAAACTCAAAATTTAAAAACTTTGTATCATAATTCTGTAACATCAGTTTATGGAAACACAATAGCATTACAAAAGGATAGACAAAAAATGTACATTATGTGCTTTGTAAATACATTAAAAGTTTGTAATGGTTATGAAAATATAGACAGCGACTCTGGAGGTTCAATTGTTGATACAGCATGGTACTTTGAAAGTCCTCCAGCCCTTTGTGAGGAACCACGTTGCGCTGACTGTCCAGAAGGTGATGGAATTTGTGACTCCTCATCCTCCACCTCTTCCAAAACCTCATGCCTTAGTGCTTGCAGTGTTTTTTGAAGCAGGCAGATAAGGGGGACTGTTATGTTACGGTAGCTGAGGAGTGCAGGTAAAAAAGGAAATACACCAGAGCAGTTGGAATCTATGAGATTGCAGTACCCTGACTAACCACCGCAACTAGAGGCAGCCGTGGAGCGTTCCTACGATGGTCCTAGACGCCTCGTCACAGCCTGAGAAACTAACTACACCTAAAGATAGAAATAGGAAAGCTATCTGCCCCGGAGCAGAACCCCAAAGATAATAGAAAGCCCCCAAACATGTAATGGCGGTTAGACAAGAGGAAATACTGACACAGAAAGAAAATAGTATGAGCAAACGCTGGGGCCCAAACTATCTAAATAGAAAAGGACAGGAAGGGTACTTACTGCAATCCCAGAAAAACCCTGAAAAACACCAACTCTACTAATTTCAAAATAACCTGAGATCACACGACCTCTACCACCTAAATTAGTTCTCTGGTGTAACAAAAACAGCAGCCACTGAAAAAACTGCAAAAAGCAAAAGTACAAAACACAGTGGCTGGACTAAACTGAGAGGGCAAAAGCCCCCGGAGGGGACCCAGAAGGCCCCCACAGAAGTGCAGGACAAAATGCAAAAATATAGCAAAAACACAAAATAAGAAATTGTCTTATCTGATAGCAGGAGATGCAGACACGACACAGCAGGCTACAAGGGAAACTGGAAAGAAGGATTCAGACCAGAACAATTGATCACCGGCAACCCTGATGGGAAAATGATTCCTTAAATAAGACCAATCAGTAACACCTGATTCCCAATCCTCACTAGTACCGCTTGTAACCACCAGAGGGAGCCTCTGCTCAGAACTCATCTCAAACCCATTCACAACAGTACCCCCCCCTTGAGGAGGGGTCACCGAACCCTCATTTGAGCAACCAGGTCGGTCAGGATGAGTTCTATGATACGCACGGATAAGTCTCCTAGCATGGATGTCCGAAGCAAACACCCAAGAATTATCTTCCTGACCATAACCTCTCCATTTAACCAAATACTGGAGTCTTCGTCTAGAAAAACGAGAATCCAATATTTTCTCAACCACATACTCCAGATTGCCCTCAACCAAAACAGGGTCAGGAGGCACAGCAGCAGGAACCACTGGCTCAACAAACCTCTTCAACAAGGACTTGTGGAACACGTTATGGATCTTAAATGTCCCTGGAAGAAGCAAACGAAAAGAAACAGGATTAATAATCTCCATGATCTTATAAGGTCCAATGAACCTAGGCTTAAATTTAGGAGATGCTACTCTCATAGGAATATTCTTTGAGGACAACCAGACCAAGTCCCCCACTTTAAACCGAGGACCATCAGTCCTATGCCGGTTAGCAAACCGCTGGGCCTTCTCCTGAGAGAGGGACAACCTCTCCACTACCTGGTCCCAAATCTGCTGCATACGCTCAACAACAGAGTCAACACCTGGACAGACAGAAGCCTCCGTCTGTCCTGAAGAAAATCGAGGGTGAAACCCAGAATTACAGAAAAACGGAGACATCAAAGTGGCAGAGCTAGCCCTATTATTAAGAGCAAACTCAGCCAAAGGCAAAAAAGAGACCCAGTCATCCTGATCAGCAGACACAAAGCATCTTAGATAAGTCTCCAATGTCTGGTTAGTTCTCTCAGTTTGACCATTGGTCTGAGGATGAAATGCCGAGGAGAAAGACAATTGAACACCCAGTTTAGAACAAAAAGTCCTCCAAAATCTGGAAACAAACTGGACTCCTCTGTCAGACACAATGTTCTCAGGAATGCCGTGTAAACGAACCACGTGCTGAAGGAACAACGGCACCAATTCAGAGGAGGAAGGCAACTTAGGTAATGGCACAAGATGTATCATTTTGGAAAACCTATCACAAATTACCCAGATGGTGGTCATTCTCTGAGAAACAGGAAGATCGGAAATGAAATCCATAGAGATATGGGTCCATGGTCTCTTGGGCACAGGCAATGGCATCAACAAACCACTAGAGCGAGAGCAAGGCTTGGAGCGAGAGCAAGTCCCGCAGGACTGCACAAATTCCCTGACATCGCGAGACAAGGTAGGCCACCAAAAGGACCGACTAACCAAGTCTCTGGTACCAAAAATTCCGGGATGCCCAGCCAATGCGGAACAATGAATCTCAGACATCACACTCTTTTTCCATTGGTCCGGGACAAACAATTTTCCAACAGGGCAGCGCTCGGGCCTATCCTCCTGACACCCTCCAGAGCAAGTCTCAAATTAGGCGAGATGGCGGAAAGAACTACACCCTCCTTCAAAATAACAGAGGGATCAGATAGCTCAGGAGAGTCCGAAAGGAAACTCCTCGAGAGGGCATCCGCCTTAACATTCTTAGTGCCAGGAAGAAAGGAAACCACAAAATTAAAACGTGTGAAAAACAAGGCCCACCTGGCCTGTCTAGGATTGAGTCGCTTGGCAGATTCCAGATAGACCAGATTCTTATGGTCCGTAAGGACCACCACCTGATGTTTGGCTCCCTCCAGCCAATGTCTCCACTCTTCAAAAGCCACTTCATGGCCAATAACTCCCGATTACCCACGTCATAATTACGTTCAGTAGGAGAAAATTTTCGAGAGAAAAAGGCACAAGGGTTACTTTTAGAGGTCTCTGGATCTTTTTGGGACAAAACGGCACCTGCCCCAATTTCAGAGGCATCAACCTCCACCTGAAATGGCAGAGAAACATCAGGCTGCCGTAGAACAGGAGCAGAAGTGAATCTCTGCTTAAGTTCCTGAAACGCAGAGACTGCCTCAGGAGGCCAATTCACCACATCAGAACCCTTTCTGGTCAAATCAGTTAATGGTTTAACAATAACAGAGAAATTACCAATAAATTTACGATAAAAATTGGCAAAACCCAAAAATCTCTGAAGAGCCTTTAATGAAGTAGGTTGGACCCAATCACAGATGGCGCTGACGGGTC